>CM040180.1:8776206-9467873 GCA_022606695.1 Vaccinium macrocarpon
GTAGGTAATCTCAATTTTATTTTCTCTTTTCTTTTTCTTTCTTTCCTCCTGGGGTATACCCCTTGTAGGTTGTACATTTGGTTAATCTTTTTTTTTTTTTTATTTCAAAATTTGAATTACCCCCCCAAAAAAAAAAATAAATAAATAATAATAATAATAAAAATAAAATAAAATAAAATAATAAAATAATAAAATAAAATAAAATAAAATAAAATAAAAGGAATGAAAGAGTAATTTTTAGGTGTAAGATTAAAAGTGTGGTATGTTTTGATGATTATTTATAGAAAGTGGACACTTATTTTGGGACAATCCAAAATAGAAAAATGGACATTTAAAATGGGACAGAGGGAGTAATTAAAAAAGAAAGTATGATCGCCATGTAGATGAATCAAAGATAGCATAGGATTCTACATAGTGAGACAAGTGTTTCAAAGCCAACTTTGGACTAAAGACAGTAAAGTCATTGGTTTAGGCTCCTATGTTTTGAGTAATTTTGAAGGAATTCTATTTTATAGTTTCATATACAAACGAGGGCTACCTAAAATTAAAGTTAGCATGGCCAGAATTTTCAAGAGCTCAATTTAAATGGTAAACCGTTTTGAATGGTAAACATCCGTTTTGTTATTTTCAAACCTTTTAAATGGCTTATTGACTTTTTTGGTCCCCAAAGTATGACTTTAGTGCTGATTTGGTCCCTAATTTTTCGATTTGATTTTTTTGGTCCCCAACTTCAAATTTTGCATTCATTTTGTCCCTCTCCTACATGTCGTTGCCTCTCCCCGTTAAAACGGGGGGCACACTGGGTATTTCACCCGGAGGGAAACCCTCCCGCCAATCCCCAAATCACTGTAGCTTTTTTCAGCCCTCATCTCTCTCCTCTCCTTTATAAAACCCAGTCAACATGTGACGTGAAGTAAAGGAAAAAAAAAACAGAGCAAACACAAAAAAATTGAAGAGTAGGACGGAGAAGAGGAAATGGATGGGCAGATCTGCTTTTGTGGGAGGGTTGGGAAGATTAATTGTTCGTGGACAACCTCAAACCTAGGGAGAAGGTTTGTTGGGTGTGAACGGTATAGGGTAAGAAATCATCTCTCTCTCTCTCTCTCTATCAAGTCATGTTTTTGACAATGGTAGAAGGCTTGTCCATGTGGCTTTTTCATGTGGGTTGACGCCCCTATGTGTGATAGAGCAAGAGTGGTGACTCCAGGACTCCTTAGGTCTATTGGACAGCTTGAAGCTCAGGTGAGGAGGGAGAAGAAAATGAAGATGTATTTGGTTGTGGCTCTTATCACTAGTTGGGTTTTGTGGACCTGTGCCTTTGCTTTGGTGTGGATGTAGAAATGAAGTGAAATGGGGTCTGTATTGAAAATGGGTCTATAATGAAAATGGGTTTTGTGGACCTGTGTCTGTTAATGTATTTTTTTTTTGTCTGAACAAGAGTTCAGATTTTGGCATGGTTATGGCTAAAACTAGAATGTAAAATTATGAATGCTTTCTATGTAATGAAATCTCCCTCTTTTGAAATGTGAATGTACTGTCCAACTTAAGAGGTAACAAAAAACAGAGCGCAAAGGCATACATTTCAGATATCATGCAAACACAAAAAGCCACATTTGAAGTTACAGAAACTAGTAAACAAAGGCATACATTTCAGATACTAAAAATGCAGTCCACATGCCCAATAACATGTCCATGGCAGTCCATTAACAAAAGCATCAGATACCAAGTACTAGTAACTTAGCATGTCTACCATTACATTACATTCATCAGATACATCCACTTTCACAAATAACATTGTCCACTAATACTTAGCAAAAAGGTAGTCACTCTATGTGTCCATTTACCAGACCACCATTGACAAAAAACAAAACCTCCAAACTGCCATCTATCTATCACCATGCAAAGCACCAACATTACCAAACCTCTGCTCTTTGGTTACCGCTGTAACAGTTGACGTCTGAGATGCATGTGGTGGTTTATCATAGTTAGTGTAAATATGATACATTGGAATTAAATAAATCCAGCTATACAAGAATGAAATGAGTTACTACATCTTACCTGATTGGCTATTGAAGTTGCCCTACCTCTAAATGCACCACCACCCCTCATATGACTACATTCTCAACACCCTTTATCTACATTGCATTGCTTCCACCCCTTGTCTGAGATGCCTGTGTTGTTTGATCATAGTTAGTAGGAATATCGACCTAAAAAAATAGGGTTATTTGAAATCAGATACATGGCACCAATGAGGTATTGAATTGCAACAAAGACACTTGTATATGTCATCTGATTGGCTGATGAAGTTGCATTGGCTAATGAAGTTGCACCACCTTTCATACATATATCACCTCTAGAATTTGCACCACCTATTGAATTTGTAGCACCACCCCTCATACAGATTCCACCCCTTCCATTCCTTCCACCCCTTAGTTGTTGGCTTGTGTCCCTCCCACCCCTTCCACCCTTCACATTAGATTGCATTCCAGTCCTACCACCCCTAACCTACACTTCACCCCTACGACCAACCCTGCACTCCACTCTTACCACCACTTCTGCCCTGCACCCCACTCCTACCACCACCCTTACTACTGCCCATATCAGGTCCAATACAACTCCTCATATTAAGCCCATGTTGACCACATCTCCCACAATAAACAGAATTCTATCCAATTTTTCTTAATTTGTTTGGATACTTGGGATTAATGTACTCCTTTGCCCCAATGATTCTCTTTTCCTGAGGCCTTCCTTGCTTTCCCCTCTCACTTGGGAATATTACAGGGGTAAAGCCAGTCTTGGGCTACATCTTATAGCCATTGATAAGTTTAACTAGTGGCTAGTAGGCATTGATGTAACTTGTCTTAGAGTACCACTTGCTAATATACCTTTCAACTTTATCTTTTTTTTTCTTGGATTGCTGCAATTGCATGAGGACATGGTATGCCACAGAGGTCCCATTTCCTACAACCACATGACCTTGTATTAAGGTCCACTGTGTATTGCTCCCCCTCCCCACACCAAACTTGATATTGGATATCCCCAAACCAGTGTGATGAACAAATGGATGACAGCTTCAAGTTTTCCTTTAACTTAGAGTAACAATTGGGTAGCAACTCATTACCAAACTTCTTAATCCACTCCCTTCTAATCAACATCCTATGGCTGAAGTAACATCTAATCAACTCCAACATCTATATTATTGGCTTTCCTCTTGCCTCTAAAAGTGATTTGTTAAAAGCCTCACATAGGTTGTTGCACACCATGTCACACTTGACAACGTCTCTGAAATGAGACCACTCCAATATTGTGGGGTTCTAATGTCAGCCAATGATGAACCTCTTCATCTTCTTTTTTCATTCTAGCCATTGCTTCTTCAAATATCGCTACATAGGTAGCCTTAGAACAATCCCAGAAGTTCTCCTCGTAAGAGACTCCCCTAAACCTCTACTGAAAATTGTTAAACAAATGCTTAGCACAATGCCTATGCTCTACTCTAGGGACCTCTTCATTAATTGCAGGCAACTACCCCTAAAAAGAAAACAAAATAAATATTATACCCAAAGCTTAAACAGTAACTTAAGTGGTCAATATGAAAACAAAACATTACCTTTTGTCTATCATTGATAAAAGTTCACTCATGCTCATTTGACTCTGTAATGTTACATTCCATCTTTAATAGAGTCAGAAACCATGACCACGTGTCTTTGCTCTCTGTCTCCACCACAACATAGGCCATAGGATACATTGCATTGTTTGGGTCCACACCTACAGCTGTTAGCAGTATTCCACTATAATCTCCTTTCAAATGGCAGCCATCTAACCCAATAATCCTTCTATAACCATTTAAGAAACCAGTCTTGGGAGCTTCTAAACAAATGTAAAGCCTATTAAACCTTGGCTGCCCACTTTCAGCATCAATAGGTGCATCCCTGACAACTGTTGAACCTGGATTAGACCTCCTCAACTCCTCACAATAATCCCTAAGCCTGCTATACTGTTGAAGATCTGATCCATAATTGAGTTGGGCTGCTTTTCTTTTTGCTCTATGTAGTTGAGTTCTAGAAACATCCACTTTAATTTCCTTTCTTACCCTATATTTGAATGCAGCTATAGGTATCCCTGGATTTGTTCTCAACTCCTCCATGTACCTCTTTGCTATAATAGTTGAATTGACATTCTTGTTCTTATAACTTATGGTACAGGTGTGTTTGCCCATGTATGTTCTCACCTGATAGGTAGACTCTCCCATGACCTTAGCAGCATATACCTCCCATGGACAAGGCTTTTGACACTTTGCCCTGACACTTCTCTTGTAATTTTTAACAAGTTTTACATTCCTCTGGTGCTTAATAACATGATGTTTAATAGCTGCCTTAAAGTCTTTTGTTGAACTAAAAAACATGCCAATCTTAAATTTGGGATCTTCCATATCTATATGAGGCCTAAAAGTCTTAATAGGTGCTTTCTTTCTCCCCCTCACTTTCCTCATCAGATGTATTGTCATAACTATTGTTTGAGTCACATATTGAGTCACCATCACTCAAGGAGCCTTGATCATAAACAAGTTTAACTTCCTCATCCCCTTCTGTAACATTAAACTCTGGTTGGTCCTCCACAAAAGTCTCACATAACCTGTCATCATCATTCTCATGGAAAAGAGTGGTCATTATAAACACTGTCAGTTGAAGAGTCAGAGTCAGACTCAAGGTCAGGGTCAGGGTTTTCTTCTTCCTCATTCCTACCTTCCTCCACTATGTTGACATCATCAATTCTCACAAATTTAGATTCAATATCAACCACAAAACTCTATTCCAAATTAACAGCCCTTAACTACCCATGGGTTTCCACATTACCAGAGCCTAACTTTACTATGGGTTCCAAATCCAAATAAAAAACTTCAACATTTGATTGACCAATAGAACTACCATCTTGGCTCCCAATAAACTTCACTCCCCCTATATGTTCCAGATAAACCTTAGCAATTCTACCAGTGTGCAAAAAGTCCAACATTTCATATGCCTCTTTGTCACTGTTAATCTTTACAAGCCCATTGTCAAAAGTACAATTGGGCTTCTTATAATAAAGGGTGGTATTGGGAGCATATCCAAGCCTCTGGACCATGGCATCCAATTAAAGCAAAGACATATAATCTGGTTCTAGTCCATGTATTGTGTCAATTTTACCTCCTGTGTACACTTTGTTGGGCCTAAAGGTAAATGAACCACCATGATGGACTTCAAGAGAAAAGTCACTGGGTCTAGTTGGGGCTCCTGCACATGGGTTCATTAATACATACAATCAAATAGGACCACAACTTTCCTTTCACCTATAACACAACAAAGCCCAGGAAAAAGACAAACAAAAAAAACCCTATTTCAACAAAGCCCAGGACAAATCCAAACAAAAAAACCCCTATTTTAACTCTTTACCCATTTACGAAGAAGCTTTAATGGAATAAAAAAAAACCCTACCAAAAGTTCGCGCGTGTGTATATATGTGTGTGTGTGTGTGTGTGTAGAGCCACCGAAACACTTAAAAAGTTCACTCAAAAAGTGAAAAAGCCATTAAACCCCAAAATGATGAAGATCCAATGACGATTATTACCTATAAACGATGCATTCCATTCATTCCAATCCATCTGCACTTCGATTCCTCAATCCCTCTATCTTCATCTTCGTATCTCTTTCCCAAATTGGGAGCAAATTTTCAAAGGAAATGAGTGGAGTCAAGTCGGTGGTAACACAACTCACTAACAGTATTAAACCGACGTAGTGGGGTTGAGGGAGAGGGTGAAATACCCAGTTTGCCCCCCGTTTTAATGCGGAGAGGCAACGATGTGTAGGGGAGGGACGAAATGAATGCAAAATTGGAACGTCGGGGACCAAAAAATCAAATCGAAATTTTGGGGACCAAATCGGCACTAAAGTCATACTTTGGGGACCAAAAAAGTCAATAAGCCCCTTTTTAATGGTAACCCCTGAAAGGACTTCGCCTACTGCTTGTCTTCTTTTTAATTAATCATCATTCGAAGTTAAAGTTGACCAAAACTAACCTGATTGAATATGTTTTCAATTGAAAAATCTTTGGCGTTTAAACTTGATCATGCAAGTTTAAGGGGGTGTTTGAGAGCCTTTTTTTCACTTTTCATTTTCCCATTTTTGAGTTTTGGATGTTTGGGAGACTTGGGCCAAAATGACTTCTCCTAAAATAAGTTTTCTATTTTAGACTTTAGAGAGGAGAAGTGAAAAAAGGTGGTGAGGAGTTTTTCCACTTCTCATTTTCCACTTTTCTCATTTTTATTAACAAAAATACCCACAAAATGTATTCTGCACATTTACACTACTCCTGTTACAAAATACATTATACACATTTCTCCCAAACACTTCTACCAAATTCAAAATACATTCTGACCATAATCTAAAAAGCCAAAAAACCAAAAAGTTAAAAATGAAAAGCTGAAAATGAGGCTCACAAACACTTGTTAAATAATATGTTTGCAGCAAAAAAACGAGAAAAGTAACCTTTAAATAATACTTATGAAAGTTTTTTTCGTAAGTAACTTTTTTTAAATATTCAAAACATGTTTAGATTTTCTTGGCCAATTTGAAAAGTTCGCTTAATTTAGACCTCGCAATTCTCAGAGCAGGACTTGAAGTGCTCACTCCCCTTATCCACGAGGATCAAGCAGTATGGCTTGAGGATCATCTCTTTTGGCAATACTTGTTTTGTTCTTCCCTCTAGACCCTCGACTGCCCCAATTTTACAATTCAGGTCCTGTTTGACTGTCATTTTGGAAGTATATATGCTTTCTCTCTTTATGGGGAAAATGAATAATATACCGATTTTTTAGCTTTGTAGTTGTAGTTGGCCTTAGCCAATTAGTTGCACAACATTTAACAATGTTGTAGAGCTCTCGACTAAAAGTGTGATAGATGCTTAGTTTTGTACTGGTCAGTTTCTTTATGGAAGCTTCATCAAAAGTGGAACTACCGTGACAGCTAAACATTGACAAAAGGAGCATGCTGTCCTCTGACAACTCAATGGTGCCCGAATTAGCCATTACGCTGGATGTTCTCCATCAGTTAATTCGGTTTTGTTGTTTCGGTCTTTCCTATTTGTAAATTGCCATTTTCAACTGTGCTTTGCTTATACCTAGTAGTGTTTGATAAATGAATTGTTTTTTCTAACCCAAAAAAAAAAACTTTTTGAGAAAACATGAGAAAGTGGAATATTTGTTTATCTTTGGAATACTTTTTTGGCTAAAAAAGACGGATAAGATGTAAGGGTGTTAAATTGGTGGGTTTGGATCAATTTGACTGGATTATATATGGGTTGGGTTACTTTGAGTAGTTTTATACTCCATATCCAACATGAACTATTTGTAAATAGTCGAACTTGAACCGTCCATCATCAAAAAAAAAAAACTTGAACTGTCCATTAACCCTATTAATTGGGTAACATTAGTAAATTTTTAGGTGGCACTAGCAATTTTGGGTGGCTTTGGTAAAACTATGGTGGCAATAGTAATTTTAGGTGGCATTAGTAATTGTGGTACATGAATGACCTATTGAGGAATATAGGTTGACCCATTTAACACAACCATATAAGACCCATTTAGAATGAGTCTTAATGGATTAGGACCCATTATGACCCATCTCATTTGTGGGTTGGGTTTGAGTTCACTTAGAGTTGATGGATTTGAATAGGTTTATGGGTTTAGATCAAAATTGTCACCTGTAGTAAGATATGGAAGATGTACGTTTTTTTTATTTCCCAAGTAGTTTCTCCAATGTGCTTTGCAAATGACTTGGGTAGCCGTCGTGCTCCTAAATGGAGCTCACTCCGAGTCCAAAAAAGTGAATGGAACCATTCATTTGTAGAACTTGTCCAGCAAAAATCACAAGTGTGTGGGACAATACATGATCTGAATTTTTTGCTATTGATGTTTGACCAATTTGATTCTCTACAAAGACAATCTACTTAACGAGTATCAAGAAATAAACACTTCAGATCAAAATCCTACTACAACAACAATAACAAAACTCATTAAGTCCCCAATAATCGCAGATGAATGAGATGGATAGGAGATGACTAAACCTTTAAGAATAAATGCACAAAGTTGGCCAAGCCCCCAAGAATACCATGAAAATATTTGGATTGAGACAGACCAACCTTTGGCAATGAATGAATGACAAAGCTTCTTCATTGAGTAATACCATCAAAACAATGGCCCCTATACCGTCAAAGTTCTTTGAAGAATCATCATACCTCAAATCAAAGCCTCAAAAAGGCATCGTATAAGGCCGATCCAGCAATTATTTTTTTGATTTATGCAAGACATTACCATGCTTCTTTCATTCAACATCCAGAGCATTGGCGTTGCACAAAATCAAAATCCTACTACAAAACTAAATAAGAGATAGTAGCAAAACAGAGTTTCTTTCATTCAACTTTGTTTTTACACTTTAGTCTTTTAGAATTTAGACTTTTGGAAAAGACTACAATACACAGTTCTTTTTTGGGTGTATATGATATACACCTCTATAAAAGCTAAGAATTTTTTGTAAAAATTACGAGATACAACAAAATGTTACGAATAAAAAAAAAGTTACGAATCACATTGCTAAAAAGTTACAAAAAATTAAAAAATGTTACGATTGCCGATGAAGTGGTACAATGTGGACCATTCACTAGGTCATTTGGTACACCCGTGTGTATTATAACGAGTTTCTAGACCTTTTTGGCAATATGATGTCTGGGTCCAAACAATTCACTATAGAATTTCAGCAATTATTCTCCAAAGAAAATGCATCTTGTCAAAATCCATCATGATGACAAACAAGTGGGTAAGTCTTTAAAACTGATCTTTGCAGCCTCCACATTAACCTGAAACAGTAAATGATGCCAAATGGACGACAAAAAGAATTTTAAAAAAAATCAACGACAGGGAGATGGAGGCTGAAAATCCATTTAATGGGTGCATTCTCCCCAACTTAAATTTGCTAATTTTGTCTTCACCCAATTGCCAAAAACCAAGGTTCAAAAAAATTTGCCAAAAACCAAGCATTCCAAGTAAATTAATGAAACATTTGGATTATTTTTTCTGGCCAAATAATTAAGGAAGCATAATAATAGTATAGGAAGGTGCAATTACAACCATCTATTGGAATCCATACTGCACAGGTCATTCGTGCAATCGCAACCATTTAAAAATGTTTTTAATGGTCTAAATTTACTTGTCTTAAAAATGTTTTTAATGGTCTAAATTTGTTGACAAGTAAAGTAAACAAGATCAAAAAGTCCAAATACTCTAAACTCCAAAACCTTAATGTCAAATTGAAACAAATCAGACAGAGGATAAAAAAACCTTGAACTTAAATGGTCATCAAATTTAGTACTATATTAGTAAGATTAATGACAAGGAAATGCAATGGGAAATCCAATTATGTGGGCATGGCCTTTAAACTTTCAGTACATTTAATGTGCATCAAGAGAAAACAAAGGCCCATATCATAATTAAGGAAGGTGCTTTAAAGGGTATCCAAGGTTCATGTTAGGGCAAGGCCAATAATAGTAAACAATACAAAAAGTCCATAATACCCTGAACCCCCCAAAACCCCGGTGTCAATTGAAGCAAAAATCTACAAAGGATCAAAAACCATGAACCTCATCCACACTATAAACAGAGTTGACTCAACTGATGATCATGCTTCAATTTCAAACCTTGAACACTTGATGGATCCCATGGAAATGTCAATCTCTATCAAGTTATCTTCCTCATTCATCTCATTCATGTCAGCCAATAGCTCCATTAAATCTGGGACTTTCTTCTGTAAATTGAACTTTGGCTCTTCTTTCTCAGGAGCACAAACATACTGGCCACTTGGTAGGGCAATTTCAATGAGGCTTTCCTCATCGGAAATCGACCCGTCGGAGCTACCAGGGTTCTGACCCGGGTTGCCTGAGTATCCCCACTCAGCTTCAGAATCTTGGTCAGTTATAGATGAGTGATCAAGACTTTCACTTTCTGAAAATATGTCCAATGGCCTGACCATATAGCTCTGAGTCTGAACCATTTCAGCTTCTTGGGGGTCCTCCTGTTGTGTAATACCATCATTCTCAGGCACTAATTTTGCCATTGATGTTTCCAAAAACAATGGTTTGTGCTTGGAAAAGGTAAAGAAAATATAGGACAGAATGACAAGTGAAATTGTTAATAAGAGAGATAAGAAGAACCCACAACCCAAAAAAGCAGTAGAGACAAAGAGGGGAAACAGAAGAGCAAACCATTGTAATGGGTTCCGAAAGAAACACATAGAACAAGCCATGGAAATATGGAAAAAGAAAAGAGCAGCAAAAAAGGTAACCTTTATGCAAGTGAGAGCAACAAGGACATGGAACTGAAGGGGCTAATGGGTTTTTTTTGAAATTTATTTGGTGGAAAGAAAGGGGAGAAAGTGGTAACAGATTACTGGCTCTCAAGACTGTATCTTTTCTTGCAGCCAAATGTGGATCTATTCTAGCTTGGGAAAAAGTTAAAGAGAGAGTGAAAGAGGACCACTTTTCAAAGTTGAGATCCCTACCGGTACTTTTCTTGGTCAGAAACCAGAATATGCATTGGATTTTAGAGATAGTGGAAAAGGAAAAAAAAGAAAAGGAAAGGTGTTGGATTTGAGTAGATTTCAATAGATAATGGAGAAGGTGGGTTTTATATGTATCTGAAAAGGGAATGAACAGGAAGGGAGGAAAAAAAACCCAGATTGAATTCAAGATGTACACTTGTACTATGCTTAGAGATTTGAGGAAACAGGTAGAAGCTGCACTGGTTGGCAGGAAGGAAAACAGTAGAGAAAGAGTGGGAAAATGTTGAGTGTGGTGTTAAAATATGCAGAAAATTTCTGGGTTTCTTCTCTCATCCACACACAAAGACTTCCTCACACTTCCCAATCCTGTACTGTTCCTAAAAAGAAAGGAAACCAACTAGGTGGTCTTCCTCTGCACCTGATTCCCTTGGAAGAACCAAAACCCTAGCTGCCCAAGACCTGTTTACACCCCTCAAAACTTGGAAATTAGAGAAGCCATGTGCAGAGCTCTGAGCTTACCACATGGCACTTTTTCCCCCCCAAATTTGCATTAAAAAACAAGTTTCCCCTGGAAATGGAACAAGTTTCTTTGCAAATCCAAGAAAGCCAGGTTAACTAGATTCACACTTAACACTACCATACCTGGAGCTTCACCAGAGATTTATAGATTCAGATATGAATATGGCATACTCATCAACCAAATTAACCAAAACAAATTACTGTAGAGAAGTGGAAAGAATGAACTCAAAAGACCGACATTTTTTTTTTTTTGAAGCTGATCTGCAATAACATTCACCAAGAATGGGATTTGTTTCTGTGAGAAAAGTCTTTATGGAAGACTGGACCCCAGTGAAGATAAGCCCTTGGTCAAATATTCAGAAACTTTTTTTTTTTTAATCAGAAACTTTGGTTGTGTTTGGTTTGAGTTTTGAATTTTGATTTTTGTAATGATTAGAAGGAGAAATAGAGATAAAAATTAAAAAATAGATATTAATAATTGGAGAGAAATAGGAAAAAAAAATGTTATAATTAAAAAAATTAATTTTTAAAAAAACCAGAACGAATAAGTCCATTTATGACATCAAAACTTTTACCACCACTTGTGACATTATCTGACAACTGCTCATTTCTATAAAGAGTTTAGCATTGCGGTGGGGATCTGATAAAGATGTGTTCAAAATCATCTCACATGAATCTCACACAACAGTAAAGATAAGCAAACCGACCGTGGTGCACCGATCACGTACTGATGGCGTCGCCAACACTGTTGTGGTCTCAACCGGTCGATCCGAGTCGTTCATCCTTCTCAACATCAAATTTCAAGTGGGCTTACGTGAGAATCAAGGCAATCGGACGGGTGTATGAGCTCGATCCAAAATTACCCTCATTTTGATCCAAAATTTTGAATGAAATGGGGTGATTTTGGATTGAGCTCATAAAACCGTCCAATTGCCTCGACAGGTTGGGACCCACAACGGCGTCAACGAAGCCGTCAGTGTCTGTGCACGTAGTAGCGTTCCTCACACAATGCACATTAAGTCCTCGCATATGAAATGACTTTTAATCTGTTTCTGAACATTAATGTCCGAACCAATTTTCCATTTCAAAAAACTACCAGTAAATACCAATAAATCTATGATGCACAGGTTACTTTGGCTAAATAAATCATTTTTGGTTTTTTTTTTTTGTCCTTATTCAAAAAAGTTTGAAGAAAAAATCCAATTTTTTTTTGTTGTTTATTGAGTTATTTTTGTCTTTATTCCTAAAAATTTAAGTTTGGTTAATAATTTTATAATTTTTAGATTCCTCTCGTCAAGAGCCTCTAGGCAAACCAGTAAGCAACAAAAAATCGATACAAAACTAACAAATGAAAAAAAACTCGAATAATGACAAAAAAAATAAACCGCTTGGTTTATTTGGCCAAAGCAACAGTAATTCCTCTAAGCTTATCAGGTGGTGTTTTTCATATTTTTTCTCTTTAAACCGTAGACAAATTTCATGTTATTTTTTTTTATATTATTGTGGCTTTTTAGGTTCTTTTGAGAATTTTAAGCGATGAGAGATTTTTGGAGCTTTTTGATAAGAGAAAGCTGAAAAATTGATAAGAGAAAACCTCCTCGAATCTAAATGCATTTCATTTCCAATTATAATAATTTTATGTTTTCATCTCTATGATACATATGGACTATTTCTTTGCCGATCAAAAAGTAAACAGGTAAATCGGGTCGGCTGTACATATTTTAAAATAAAGGAGTCCAAAATAGAATAGACCAAAGAACATGTAAGCATTATTTACACAAATCAAAAATCATCCCAGAAACCCCTAGGAAAATCCAGTGGACCTAGTTCTTGATATAATGATCATCAAGTAGTTTTGTCACAATATTCCGTATAATTGCTCGACAATCAGTATTCATATGCTTAATTGTGGTTAGGTTACTCCATGCTTTTCATTTTCTTTTGTTTATGTGCCTTTAATGATGGCCATAAGTATGCTTTTAACATGTGGGGAATCAATATGTCTCCACTTACTTGCAATGCTTGTCCCACATTCACTACTAAGTTGGTAGGAACTGATCACTTTGTAGCCAAAATCATGCTCCATTCCGCAATTTGTTTTTTAGCCAAATCTTTACTAGATATGGCTTCTTGTGTAATGATAAGTGTTATCTTAAATTTTTCTCCTGAATTGTTAATTGGGTATTAATGAAATAAATTTTGTGCACTACACCATCCCCGAACCGATAATAAGACTATCTTTTGTGTGTGTGTGTGCGCGCGCGTGCGTGTGTGTGTGGTAAACAGACGATATTATAAAGAACTAAGCATAAGTAGTCTTGGGGTATTGAACCCCTACATAATCATCAACTAATTGTAACAGGAATAAAAAAGGTTCCACTAGAGTAACATGATGAAAATTATATAAATTAAAAGAGTTCTTGGTGAGCATGTCAGCACTTCGGTTAACTTCTCTTCTAACATGGCTGATAGTGGCTCCACTGCTCTCTAGAAGTTACCTGCAATCACAAATAGTAGAGCTAAAAGGATGATTGTTGGTCTTATTAGAAATCAATGAAACTACGTGCAATGCATCCATTTCTAATCTTGGCTGGAAATTCAGAGATGTCAATTAAATGATTTTGAAGGTTTATGTGATAATTTGACATCTCTTGAATTAACATCCACGAAATCTTTCATCTTATGCGATGGGGCGGAACCAAATTCACATGGAATTTGGCTCCTCCATTGGCAAAAGGTTGGAACAACTTTAACCTTTAAAATTCAACCATGCTACAATCATACAAAAATTATAAAACATTCACATGGTGTGACACAAGTGTTTTCCTTATTATATACAGGAAGCTTGTGTGTTCAACACTTTTACTCAAGCTATGGGAGTGATCTATTCATATACCTACTTCATTCCCTAGTTAGTGCCTAGCTCTATGCTTATTTCTAGGGGACAAGTGGTGATTAATTGTTGTATATTGATTTTGGGGCACTTGACAATGAATATGGAATCAAAATAATCATTCCAAAATGTTGAAAGGTTGTAAACAAGAAAAAGAAATAGGTTCGGAGGAATATTTTAACTACTGTTTTGTATTTGATCCATACCAATTTCATTTCCGAATGTACAATTTCCCTGTCTCACCTATTTATCTATTCTTAGGTCCGATCTTCAAAATCTACCAGGTGTTATTAATTCATATTGGGATAATTCGTACAAAATTTTGCCCCAACTTTGATCAGGATCCTGTAATTGGATGGTGATCTAGACACCCTGAATTATTAAAAAAAAAAAATTCAAGCTAGTTATTTTCCCCTATTTTTTTTTGCTTTGATATTACTTCCAAACTTCCAAAAAATACTTTAAAGGGTACATATGGGCTTTAGCATGATGGTTCGATGGCTTAAATGTTGGTTTGTTGGTATTAGGAGTTTTGCTAATTGAGGGGTTTGCTTCTCCAATGGAGCTCTTTGGACCTTTTAGAACGGGTGAGAAAGATGATGGGATGAGTAAACTTCGCCTGAAACCTGGTATGCTCATCTGGGATGGAGACCTGGACAGGTAGCACCCGCGTTAGTGCCTAGCCCGGATGGTGGTAGTCCGGAAAAACACTCCGACAGTCTAGTAAGTCATCGGCGGTGAGAAATGTGGCAGGAATGTGTAAAGAATGTATTTTCACAGAGAGAGAGAGAGAGAGAGGAGAGAAGAGGATCCTTTGGAAAGCGAGCAAGCCTTCCTTTTATAGGCAAAGGGAAACTTGCTCACTAAGCCAATTGTATCCCCCACGCGTGCCGGCCATACCTGACTCGGCACATGGTCGAGCAATGAGTGTTTTGGGTTTGCCCGCCGCTTCAGCTGACGTCACGCTCTGACACGCCAGATAAGTCTACCAACCTAGGTTATCCCTCAGTTTGTCACGTGGTCTGCCATACACCTTGTACACATTGTCCATCTGCCGCCTAACACCACTTCAATCACATCCGTCACCTTCCAGTAGGAACTTCCAGCCCTCAAGGTGGTCTGCATGATGGTTCATGGCTAATGCTCGGTTGTGGTTTGGATGCCTTTTGGGGTTTAGAGGTGAAGGTTGTGAGAAGGGGATATAGGAATGATTTTAGTTTAGTAGTAGTTTGAATATCTTCAAATAAGCTACAGAAAGTAACGACCCCTCTCTCTTCTGTAAAGGGTACATTGTTGTAGCCGTTTATGTTTCAATAACCACGGTTGCGACTTTGTTCTGTTTTTACTCAACCGATTTCTGCATTATAGTTGGTCTAGGCCATCTACTTGCATGATGAGTATTTGTGCACGTAGTGCTCTCTACCGAGGGTGCTAGAGTCACTAGTATCGGTCAGTTTCTGCAAGAAAGCCTTACAAATAGTGGAACTACCGTGTCAGCTACGCAATGATATCTTGCATGTGATTTTCCGACAACTGACCGCTATACCAATTTATCACTGGATTGTTCCTTCATTTGATTTGGTTGTGTTTTTCTTGTCTTTATTGCGTGCTTTATGGCTTTTTTCAGTTGTGTTTGTTAGTCATGGTAGGTTGTAATTTACATTCAAGAGCAACTTACTTGAAAGGTGAAAGAAATGGGAGAATGATGCTGCCACTTGTCGGCCAGTTGCACTGGCTAAAATGTCGCACAAAACCAAAGCAAAAGCCGCATGAAACCACCTTTGGACAAACTGTTTCTGCTATCTATTTTGTCAACAAATTAAAGACATTGGAAACAAACTTAATCTCCAACTTTAGACCTTATAATATGAAAGATTTTGTCTTGAAACTTGAAAGGAGGAATTGTGAGAGATCAAGAAGAGCCCAACTGGTGTTAGAGAAGTTTAACTAATTAGGGAATGTTTCATGCGAGGAACATCGATTCATGCGAGTTGGCGGGGACCATATCTAAATGTTGATGAACGTTGCATTGGTATTAGGATTTTGTAACATTTTTTTTTTCTTTGAATCTAGATCCAAGACTTCAGGTTTATGAACCATTTTTATATACCTTACATTACTGAAAAATTGGTTTGATTTGGTTTTTTCCAACTATTGGCCCGGTTCGATTTGGAATTTTCCAAAAAAATTTGAACCGGTTTGGAATTTTCCAAAGGATTTTCTATCCATTTTTACGTACGTTACATTACTTACGTTTTTTATATACCTTGTATACACTTAGTACAAAAATTTATATACATTCCTGAGAGATAAATGAGGCTTTTAAATGGATTCTCACCAATGGCTCTAAACAACCTAAACTAGCTCATTGGTACTTGCATGTGGAGTGAAACTAAACACGGATGGATGTTAGTATGACTTCAATGGCACATTTAGCTTTTGAAATTGTGAGGGCTTTTGGATTCTTGGCTATTATGGGAAAACATCTCTACTCTAGAGGCCGAACGTTGGGCTATATATAGAGGAGCACTGCTACATACTCAGAATGGGTACCCAGAAACTACTCAGAATTTTGAACTTTAACGGTCCAAATTCACTCAACCAGAATCTGGCCACTTTGACCTAATAGGGCTTGATTGAGCAAATTCGGAACTTCGTTCATGTGAAACAAACAACTAGATTTATTCACCAACCCCTTTTGGACACTCTGACCTAGCATCTTATCATTATCTAGAGTCTAGATTTATTCACCACCCCCTTTTGCCTTGGTAATTTTACCAATTCTTGTGGCTAAATAATTTTTGCACTCTAAATATTGATAATTACACTTCAATTTTGTCTTTTATGTTATGTGTATTTTGAACACTAAAAAATAAATATTGCAGTGGGGTTATCAAAAAAATGGAATGCCAAAATCAATTACATTTTGGTAAGCCCATTTTAGGTCTTATTTTGATGATCAAAATTGCTGATTTTGTAAGTATTTATTTATAATAGACAATGCAAAAGTTTATCTCAATCGAGAATCGGTGATTACTCAAGCACGAAGAGTCTAGAACTAGATTGGACAGAATAGGATTTTTGGATTGAGTAGTTACCGGTAGCCTATAACTATAAATAACTCTCTCTCTCTCTCTCTCTCTCTCTCTCTCTCTCTCTCTCTCTCTATTTTTTTATCCTTTTGTACGACTAATTGTTTCTTCTTTTTTTTTGGGGGGAGCTTAGAAAGAACTTGAGCCCAACTTATCTCATGCGGTCCCAACCCATCAGAACCAACTTGGGTCCAGCCCAATATCCATCATTACCCTACCAGGTCCATGATCCACTTTATTTTGGAATTATAGGAAACTAGTATAAAATGAGATTCACGAAAACCATAATTTTCAGTATGTCCGACTCAGGGACGAAGGCACGATGGAGCTGGGAAGGGCCAGTAGGAGCGATTCCCGGTAACTTCTATAAGGAAAAAAAAAAAAAGCTCTTCTAGTATATAGAAAAAATTTCCTATCAATTATATAGACTTGCCTCTGCAAAGTATTTTGAAAAAAATATTCGCTCCTATGTGATAAAATTCCTGGCTTTGCATCTGGACGAAGGAGATGTAGCTCAAATGGTAGAGCGTTCACTTTGCGAGAGGCATGAGGTTGATCCCCGCACCTCCAATCAATCTTGCGCATCATTTTACCGATCAAGAAAATAAAAATAAAAAGTGACAACGGGAAGGGCAAGGGGGTGCCATAGATGGCCATAGCACCCCTCGACATGTTAATAACAGCTAGAGTATTCTTAATTTTTTTTGAAAAATTTCTTTCATCCTCTCTCTATTTATGGTTACGTGGGGGCTACAACTTCTTGATTCAGTTGAATCAGTACTCCTTGAATCTCCTTGATGGTGGGTGAACTCCTCTCGCCTGAGCTCCTCTCTTGCACACTGGAGCACCCTCGTTAGCACCGGACTGGATCATGAAGTCCAGAACAATACTTAGATCTACGTTTTTAGAGAGTGAGATGTGTCATGTGTGTACTGTGTATCTTTCACCTGATGTACTTCACTTGATATAGAGCTAGTGTGACTTGGGCTCCAAACTCCCTAGTGCCTAGCAGACAATAATTATTTAGCTGACGTCACTTTGACAACCATGAGCGAGTTGGTTACGAGCACATGCCACCACTAGAATTATGACACGTATCATTTATTGTTTAGTTGACGTCATTGTCATGATTAGAAATAGTTACGGGAATGTACCTTATTATTGACACACACCACGCATGTGTTAAGTCAGCCATACATATGCCTGGATAAACACCCTTTGGCATGGATATACTTCTCGACACAGATGCCAATATGTGACTAATGGTTGTGGCCTTAATCGCCGAACATTCATCCGTTTGATCATAAGGAACATTCTGGGTGTTGGCGAGGCAACCAAATCCTTCAGGCTTCTTCGGTGTGCCAAGCTGTTAATATTATCTGGTTGAGGCTTTTAGCCTTTATTTTCCACCGGCCGGTTCCTCTGGCGACGCAAGGCGCCTTGGAGGTTTCCTGGTCTATAGGGGATTGGGCGTCAGGCCTTTTAACTCTAATCCTAGTGGTCGGCCTTATAGGTTATATTCTCTTAAAAAACATAGCATCACTCCACTTATTCTAATGTTACATAATCGCTCCAATCATTTTTTGACGATCCGAACCGTTCAATGTGTTCAGAAGGTGTTTTCATGGGTCCACACGGAAAATCTTTAAAAAAAAATACCGGGAAGGACTTGACAAATCCTTGCACTGGATCTTAAAAACACATTTTAAACACATTGAACGGTTCAGATCATCAAAATTTGATTGGGAAGCATGATGTCCTCATATAAGGGTCATTATTAGAATTTGATATATATATATATATATATATATATATATATATATATATATATATATATATATATATATATATAAGGTACACGGGAGTACTTCTAGTCCGGGATCTGAGATTACAGACCTTCACTTTTCTGATATTTTTTTATGATCTAAACCGTCCAATGTGTTTAAAATGTGTTTTTAAAGGTCCCCGCGAGAAATCATCAAAAAAAATATCGGTAAAGGCTTGATCCGAGCAGTTTTTCACAAATTTGAAAATATACAATTTTTGTAAAAAACTGTTCAGATCAAGCCCTTCTCGGTATTTGCTTTTGATGATTTCTCGCAAAAACCTTTAAAAACAAGTTTTTAACTTGCAAAACCAATTTTTAAAAGCTTCAAAACATCCAAAAACCTCTGGTCCTGACTAAAATATACATACATACACACACACACATACATATATATATATATATATATGAGGACTCCCTGACTTTGTTAAAATATGGACCTCCCCCTCCCAGCCAAATGGTCGGGATCCAAACCGGTAGATGTGTTTAAAATGTGTTTTGAAAGGCCTACTCAAAGATTCGGCAAAAAAAAAAGACTTAGAAGGGCTTCATCCGAGCACTTTTTTCATGAAATATATATCCTACTGTTTGTATGAAAAATTGTATGGCATGAAGCCCTTTCGGGTCTTTTTTTTGTCGAATCTTTGCATAGGCCTTTGAAAACACATTTTAAACACATTCAACAGTTCGGATCCTGACCAATTGGCCGGGAAATGGCCTGGAGAAGAGAGGTCCGGATTTTAATAAAGTCAAAAAGTCCTGATAAGATCCTAACCCTATATATATATATATACACAACCCCCTTCTAATAAGGGACCTAATGTAAACTTAAATCCCAGATTAGTGTAGCCATTTCGCGGGTTAAAACACATTCCGGGTTAAGACCTATTCCAGGTTCGCAGGTTAAAACCCATTCCGGGTTAAATCCCTTCGATTACATACCCCAACTCAGAACCTCATAATCAAATTCCAAAATTGAGAGAAGAAGACGTGACGATCTGGAATGAAGAAGAAGATTGAAATACCAAGGTCTCTCTCTCTCTCTCTCTCTCCTTTCGTTTTCTCTCTCTTTGTGTCTGGTTAGAAAAACTAGGGTTTCGATTTCGATAACTCTGTGTTATGTGCATCTAATTACTTTCCTTTCAAGTTGGATTATGTAATATGTATGCCATATGGGCTAGATTTGGAGTCTTGGAATAGTTTTTATGGGTGCTTGCTGTTTAGTTGTTTGAAAGAATAGGACTTATGTTGTTTAGGGAAATAACAGATGACTATGTATTCTATTTTTATAGGCTCACTGAATGAACCTAATTGACAAAAGAGTACTGGAAGCAAATGCCAAACTAGAAGCTGGTTATGGCTTTTCCTTTTTCCTTTTGTGTTGGCTTCTTGAGCTTTTCCCCTGTTTTGGATTCCTCCATGTAATGTGTGAGTGTTGCAATCTGAGAGTTGTGAATCTGTAAAAGATGGAGAACTAGATACTCTAATTTTTAGCATTGAGTAATTCCAGGCAACTAATTTATCTCATATTATGACCTACTCGTGTTTCAGGATGGAAAAATGACCCGTCACGACTTTGTGATTACCACTCTAGACGTATAAAGAGTATGCAAGAACTCTTTGATCTTTGATGATAAGGAAATGAGGACAGTAATGAGCATTTTGATAAAGAGTATGCAGGAACTCTTTGAACTTTGATGAGAAGGAAATGAGGACAGTAATGAGCATTTTGATAAAGAGTATCCAAAGGAGGTGCACGACGAAGGAAGATGCAGCTATTGGAAGTGGAATATTTATGTGATTGTAATCTGTATTAGTATCAGTAATGTATTCTTGTCGTGGACAAGCTTTTGAATCAGATTAGCATTGGCGATTTCCCCTTTTTAAGTGACTGTAATTTTGAGGGCATTGAAATTGACAGCTTCAATGTGTACTTTTAGATTATTGAAATTGGCACCTTCAGCTTCAATGTGAAATTTTACTGTACACTTCCCATGAAACATTCAGCTTCTTGTCTTTATTATGTTTAAAAAACTTCTAGATTAGCAAAAAGGTTTTAGGTTTGCAAGGAAAAATCATTGAGACATGGATTTTTTTAATTCATTCAGCTTCTGGACACGTACACAAAATGTGAGCAAATAGAAATGGGACAGTAATTAGCATTTTGATATGGAACTTGTCTATTTCCCAGCTAATGTTGAATGCCCAGCTGTCGAACATGATTTTTGTTGTTTGTCATAGATCTTTCTTAGCTCTATCTATTTTAGTCTCACCAAACAAACGTGATCTGGGAATATCATGTAATGTTGCTACTGAAATGCAAGGGACACTCTTCTTGTAATTCTCAGTTACCAATTTCTAAACTTTTCTCTAGCAGTAAAGATATGGGTACAGATGGGAATGTCTGAGACGGTCTTTGAGATGGATGGGTCGGGGACCCGCTTTTTGATTCAAAGCGGAAGAAAATGTTATTAAATTCGTCCGAAAATCAAATTCCGAGGGGCCAGCGAGGAGAACAAGTCGATCGGGCGTCAAGTGCTTTCGATCGCTCAATCACCCCATTTTAATTTCATTGATTTTTGAGCGAAAATGGGAGTGGGACGCCCGATGGCTTGATCTCCGATCCCTTTCGAATTTGATTTCAGTGACGAATGAACGGTGATTTTGAATGAATATTCCCAAAAGTGGGTCCCCGAGACCCATCTGTGCACCGTTTGTACATTCCCATCTGTGCAGGTAGAAGGACTCTTTCTCTAGTTTTAGCCTTTGGTTGAGTCAAATTCATGTTTACTTGGTGAGCAAAATTCACTTCTGATGGAAAAATTTGGGTAGCATATCCCTTGTATTTGGTCCTAACCCGACGCCAAGTGTCTCAACAAACAATGCTATCTCACCGACGTCAAAGCAAAAAAAGTTAATGGGTACATTCATCCATTGAACAGGATTGCAGTTGCTTGTATGGTTATAGAAAAAGTTGATTGTTCTCACCATTGGGATTCCACGGAGCTTCAAATCGAGGGGAAAGAGAAGAAGGATTAATTGATGCTGAATTTGCTTGCACTTATAGCGTGCCAAAGTTTTTCATCGGTCAATCTTATTTGAGAAGATTGGTTCACCAATTTTAACATCATATATGCATAGAGAGCCACAATGAGGAAATTTTCTAATAAGTTCAATCTTATTTGATAAGACCATATCATAATTTCTTGCCAACAAACTTTCAATCCACCAAATCCAGAAAAAATGCAGAACACTACAAATTAACCAGCCAAAATAAAAAAAAGAAAAAAATAAATGAGAAGACTGAGACCACCATTCCCATGTTCAACAGGTTAGGTATCATATTGATTTTGCCTTCCACATTGGTTCCAAACCACCTTCCATCCCCTGCCAACATTGGAGATGGCTTCCCACTTCATGGTAGATGCTTTACTGTTTGACTTCCTCATTGGGGATGGCTTCCCATAGTTGCAAATAGGGTATTCAAATTGGGTTGTTGAAGAGGCAGAGGAGGAGGATGCCATGGCTGTGACAATTGCATATTAAAAGATCAGTTTCACAAGCCCATTTGATATATGTGACTTTAAGCAAAAACCAATGGACCACATAAATTATTACATTTTGTTCATCAAAATTACTTGAAATGAGTACTCATGAAAATGGCCAACTAAAATCGGATGAACATTCTTTCATTGTGCCAGCCAATATAACTCTCACCCCAAGGATTGGCTGAATGGGATAGGCTTGCAATTCAAAAAAAAAAAATACAAATGGGACTAACTTGTGACTTAAGAGTCTTGCTCCCATCTAAGTTCTAAGGTTTGATTCTCGTTGCCAACAATTATTGGGGTATTTCACCCCACGCACAAGCATGTGAAAAGATTGTAATTAAGATGTGTAGTAGTGATTACCGATTACTCCATGGTGCAAAAGCTGGCCGGGACCTACATTAACACGAAGGCGAATGCCTGGGGGATCGAGTCCAGTTTCATTGTCCAGAGATAGGTGCTCCAACCAACACAAAGGCCTGATATTCCAACTATGCTCATTCCTAAATTACTTCCATCCAATACTCGTACTACCATCAGTTCATTTCAGATTGTAAGACAATCATTCCAGTAGGTTGGAGAATAAAATATCAAATCAGATGTCAACCAACATTGCAAAATTGTGCCAATGACGACCTTCATACTGTGACTATCGACTTCTCCAGCCATTTCAGATCTTGACGCCACCATAACTTTCACAAAAGACGCAAGTGGTTGTAAGATTTTCACTAATAGAAAAGCACCTTTAATCTATACTTTGATGTGGCCTAATTAACAACAATTTCGTACGAAAATCGACCCTTAAGTTTGAACCAATGATTTCTTCAAAACCTTAGACTCTGGTTGTTCAAGTTCGAAACCTAGATTTGTTCGAAATCCATTTGTTCGAACCCCACACACACACACACACAGAGAGAGAGAGAGAGAGAGAGAGAGAAACGTTACCCAAACTTTTCTTCGATCTGGTTTTCTCCTTCTCCAGTCGTCTCTCTATCTCTATCTTCTGTGTGACCAACGAAGAAATGAAAAAGACAAAGGAAACAAGGTTATGACCCACGAACCAAATCACCGGACCCGAAATCGATTAAACCCAGTTCGACCCTCTTTTAACCCGCAATTGGTTATTTAAAATCTGAGCCGTTGGGTCTCATCCAACGGTTGAAAGGAGAGGCGTGGATGGGAGCCTTTCATTAGGTCCCTTTATGAGATGTTTATTGTGTATATATATATATATATATATATATATATATATATATATATATATATATATATATATATATATATATATATATGTATGGGTGGATTTTCTAGTCCACACCTCCCGCAATTAAGAAAAAACATGGCTTTTTTGTGTTGCAAATTATTTTTGAAAAATTCGATCCGTCCAATAGGTTCAGAAGGTGTTTTCAAGGGTGTACGCTAGAAATCTTCAAAAAAAAATACCAAGAAGGACTTAATCCAAGCAGTTTTGCTCAAAAATTGTAAATATATATTTTTTTGAGAAAACTGCTTAGATCAAACCTTTTCTCGGTATTTTTTTTAAAGATTTCTCGCGTGAACCCTTGAAAACACCTTCTGAACACATTGGACGGATCGGATCGTCAAAAAAATGTTTAGATCATGAGGTCTGGAAATTAAAAGTCCGGATTAGAAACAAACCCTATATATATATATATATATATATATATATATATATATATATATATATATATATATATATATATATATATATATATATACACACGTAGGCTATGCTTCTTGTCCGGACTTCGGACTTCTGGACCTTCACGTTCCCGATATTTTTTTGACGATTTGAACAGTCCAATGTGTTTAAAATGTGTTTTTAAGGGTCCTTGCGAGAAATCCAAAAAAAATACCGGGAAAACCTTGATCTGAGGAGTTTTTCACAAAAACTTTTGTAATTTTTTTTTTAAACATTCAAAACAACAAAAATCCTCCAATTAGAGATCCCTGATTAGAAAATCTGCCTATATGTAACGACTAATCTTCCAATTAGAGATTCCTGACTTTGCTTAAAATAAGGACCTCATCTTTCTAGATTGAATTTTGATGATCCAAACCGTCCAATGTGTTTAGAATGTGTTTTTAGTGGTTCCCGCAAGGAATCATTAAAAAAAAATGATCGGAAGGGCTTGATACGAGTAGTTTTTGATAAAATTGTACATATGTACTTTTTATCAAAAACTGTTTGGATCGTGCAAACCCTTAAAAACACATTCTAAACACATTGGACGATTCGGATCATCAAAATTCAATCGAGAAATGTGAGGTTCTGACTTTAAGCAAAGTCAGGGATCCCTGACTAGAAGCCCTCCCATATATATAAAACAAAAAATTTCTTATCCACACCTCCCAGAAATAAGAAAAAATGGTTTTTTTTGTGTTGCAAATTTTTTTTGGAAAATCCGATCCGTCCAATGTGTTCAGAAGGTGTTTTCAAGAGTCCACGCAGAAAATCTTCAAAAAAAAATACCGGGAAAGGCTAAATCCAAGCAGTTTTCGCAAAAATTGCATTTATATATTTTGCGAAAACTACTTGGATCAAGCCCTTCCCGGTATTTTTTTTTGAAGATTTTCCGCGAGGACCCATGAAAACACCTTCTGAACACATCGGACGGATCGGATTGTCAAAAAAAAAAATTGGATAAAAAGTCCGAAAATCAAAAGTCCGAATATGAAGATTGATATATATATATCTTATATACACCACACTTCCTATCAAGGATCCCGAATTTTAAAAAAATCCTCACCTCATTGATCCCGATCGAATTTCGATGATCCAAACCGTCCAAAGTGTTTAAAAGGTGTTTTTCAAGGCCCCGATGAGAAATCAGCAAAAAAAAATACCGGAAAGGGCTTGATCCAAAAACTGCTCTATGTACAATTTTGTGAAAAATTGCTTGGATCAAGCCCTTCCCGGTATTTTTTTTGATGATTTCTCGCGGGAGCCCTAAAAAAGATCTTTTAAACACATTGGACGGTTCGGATCATCGAAATTCGATCAAGATCAATGAGGTCCGGATTTTTTTAAAATCCGGAATCCCTGACTGGAAGTGGACTGTATGTATATATATATACACATAATGAAAGTCTAAAAGAAAAAGAATGAAAGTGATGTGAATAGTAACATGAATAGTGACAAATGGTGCAAAATATTACTCAAATAGTGCTAAATAGTACTCAAATAGTATGTGAATAGTGTTGAAAATTGACAAGTAAATTACGACATGTGCTTACTTGAATTCGGTGATTCAAACTGATGAATTTATTCAAAGCAGAAATTCAAAATACATGATTACAGTTGGAAGGATATAATTATGCTCCAAGGAGCTTTTAGTGGGAAGGAGAATTGAGAACAACTACTTGAATTCGCTATGCCTATTACAAACTAAAAGGATCATTTTATAACCAAATGTCCTGAGACTACAATTATTTTACAAGTGCGGGATAACTCAGCCATGTGGACTATAATTATTTTACTTTTGACTAAAGGGGTAACTTTTCTCCAGCTTTCAGTTGAGACTTGACAGAAAATTGATGTTGTCTTTACTTTCGGTGGAGAAGTGACTAGGTAGTAACTAAAAGCAGATGCTCCTTGACTGAAGGTTAAAATTGTTTTCGGTGATTCCTCAAAATTTTCTGACTTGGTCTTCTCCCGACTTGTTTATGATATCTTGTGACTAAAAATTATTCTTTCAAATAACTTTTCTGACTTTGATGATGACTAGTTCAAAATTCCATCACGTTATCGATGCTTTGCATTTCCTCTTCTAATAGATTGTGCCAATAATCTTGTCCATCATCTTGTGCAAAATCCTCTTGATCTGATAATTCATGGACATCTATCCAACTCTGATAGTATTGTACCAACCTTTTGTATCTGGTATGAAAAACTAATGAGACTTCTTGAATAAAATCAATGGACCTAATTTTCTGAATTGGGTCTTCACAAATTAATTTAGGAATGTTTCCAAAGAGGGGCTCATCAACATCTCCAAGGTGACTTGCTATTGAGTAGGCAAGGTGATGTCTAATTTGTTTTCTGATTGACTGAGGACATATCCAAGTAGGAAATTTATGTCTTATTAACACAATTGGGTTAAGGAAACTGTTGAATGGCCAATTTGCGGAGATGTACATAACATGTTGTGCTGGTACAATGCTTCCAAAATTTGTCCATTTAGACATTTTACTTCTTATTGAAACTTGGCATCTTAATGCTCCATAATTGGCAAAGATATTGTTGATACATACTGTCATTTTCCTAGTGACTCTATCAGTTTGCTCAGGGGAAGTAATAATCAATTGTCGAAGGAATCCTTGGTCTAGCAAGGTCATTGGGGTAATTTGAACTTCTTATCCTTTATAGGTTAAAGAAAGGTCTTGGAAATTTGTAAGATCAATGCAGGCTTTGGGAATACTAAAGATTAAATTACACTTGCAATCCATATGCTCTAATGGTATTTCTTTGCAAAGGGGATCAATTTTTGGACACTCTATTCGATCTTGATTTTTGTAATAGAGGGTATCCCAAGTGATTGATAAACCAGGAATTGTTTGACTGACAAGATTGACTAAGCTTTCAAACAGAAATTCTTGAAAGTAGTAACCTTTTTGTCTAGCCAAATGCTGAATGTCAAAGACAATTTCAGGGGGAATTGACTCAGGAATAAGAGATAAAGTCATGGGTAAAGCTAAAATTTTACTTGCTTTCTTTTGGAAAGACACACTCACGCTTTCACCATCATCCAGTGGGGATGACTGTTTTTTCTCTGCTTTTGTCAGTGGGGCAAAAGAGGCCAGAAAAACTTGTAATTGATGTTCTTCTTTTGTTGCTTTTAATTGTTGCTGGCACAAGATAGTAACCTTATCCTTGATTTGTTGACACCTGACATCTAAAAATTTACTTGGAGGCATTGGTTTGCAATGCTCGCAAGATAAGTTAGTATTTGAATTGCTTGCTAAAGATGGGTTTAAAGAAACTCCACCAGAAGATCTAGAGAGAATAATTTCTCTAGTCTGCTTAATGTTTTGCTCATGAAAATAGATACTTAAACTATTTAAGCTTCTTAAAAACTTTTGATTATCCCCACGTGTACTCCAGATGTTGTCCAAGAGACATTGTTGGGTTTCATCAATGCTGTCTAGATAACTTAACTTTCTAAATTTGGAACTTGTTCCATCAGGAATCACTGGTAGAGTATTCCATCCGAAAGTCATTTTCTGCTGATTTGAAGCTATCTGTAAAACAATCAAGCAGAATATTAGTAGGGTAAATATTTTTACTCGGAGAAACAAAGTAATTTTTTAACTGTCTTAATTCTTCTTGTTCAGATTTTGCTAAAAATTTAAAAATTACTTTTTGACCAAAAGGTTTAGTGGTGATTCCTTAATTATTAGTTGTAAAAGGATAAAGTAAACAAATGAAATGTACTCATAAAATTACTTTATCAGTTAAATTTTGTACTATGACAAATGATGTTTTAAAACAAACTTTATCTTGACAAATCTGGATTTTGGGTAATTTATACATAATACGCATTCTACTACCAATTGCCGAACTTAATTGTTCAATTGTTTTCTGATAATATCTAATGGGTATTAAACTTTCTTGGATGCAGTTTAGATCTGCTCCAGTATCAATAAGGGCAGTGACTTCAATCTCAAAATCATTAATTACTAACTTAACTTCAGCATGTCATTTTTGGATGTTTATTTGATTTATTATATTTAATCTATTATTTTCTAGGTTATTTTCTTGGTACTCATTTTCTTCATGATCACTATTATAGTGATCTTTGTGCAAAATTGTACTATTTAATTCGGGGGATTCATCATATGACTAATTATGTAATTCTTCTTCAAATTTTTTGAAACTATGTTTTAGCTGTAATACAGCTATACTATCTTTTAACTTTTTACCATTTTCTTTTATTTTGATAATGTCTTGTTTAATTTGATTTATTTCATGTTGTAAATCTAGTAAAGTAACTTCTTTTTGTTTTCTACTAAATCTATCTATAGTAGCATTAAGGCTTACTATTGGTTTGATATATTGGGATTTTTTACTTTGTTGTACTAAAAGTTGGTTGAGTTTTTTAACATATTGTTGTTTTAACTTATAATCCTCTATTTTACAAATTAAATCAATTAATAAATCTTCTTCTGGTATTTCTTTAGTGAGTTTACGACAATTATCAATACATCCTATTCATATTTGATTTTCACTTGAACTGTCACTAAAAGAATGTTAATCTGAAGAAGTACTAATTTTCTCTTCTTTCGAATTACTATCAGAATTATTGAAATTTTCTATTCTAAAAACTTCAAGTATGTATTTTTTTTTATCACAATCAGATATTTTTAACTGATTGATTTTTTCTTTAACTTTACACTCATTTTTATAATGACCTTTTTTGCCACAATTGTGACATGTAATATTAATTTTGTCATTTTTTTTGTATATTGTTTTTTACTATGTTAGTAGTTTGGCTTTTCATAATATTTATCACTGGACAATTAATTTTTTACTTTTTTTAGAATACTTGTTATTTCTATTAAAATTCTTAATTTGTTTGTGCTTTCTCCTAGATGGTGCTACTGGAGGTAGACCATATTGTTCGCAAAAATTTCCTAATTCATATTTAGCTTGATTTCTATCTTTTTGGGCTTATTTACTAATTTTCATATCTATGCACATTCTTAGTCATTTTTGAATAGTACTAATTATATCTCCATAAGTTTAACTTATCATATTCAATTACTTTTGTTGGTTGACTAAGAACGTCTCTAATTTTGTGAGTAAATAAATTTGAGAGTCCGTTAATGAATTTTTCTTTCCTAAATGATTTAGTACAATCATCACGGAGCATTACTCTAGATGTGAACATCTTTATACCATCTAACATCTTTATACCATCTAAAATCACTTAGTGTTGGATAGTGTAGGTTACTCAATTGATCATGTATTCTAAAGGTAATATTACTAGGTGTACCAACAAAATGTTTAATTATGGTATATATTAAAGTATTTATTCCATCAGATTCTCACATACCAATTTCTTCGTTAAATATTGGAAAACCATTTTCATCCATTTGAATAGACTTTCAAATTTCTTCACGTGACTCATTAGTGAGGTATGTACGGGTTATTTTCCAAAGGCTACGTAAGACGAACGGAATAGCTCGTCTAGAGTTACCATGTGACATGCACAAGGAAAGAAACACAGAATAATACATCGACGACCACAAGACCCATAATTCAGCAAATCACTCAAGTCTATTTGTGCATCGAATAACGCAGAAGGGACAGCCCGATACATGAGAAACCCTAGTAGCAGCCTTACCTTATAAAGATAAGGAAAGGAAAAAATATTCGAGGATATTCCCGAAATCAGTTAAGCTTACGAAGATAAGCACAAACTTACCCGGAGATAGAAAGCCAGTCAACTTACTAAACAAGGAGCGAACTCCCATGTAGGGTAAAACTCCAAACGAGCAATATACAACCATCTTGGCAAGGATCCTTATCGTTTAAGGATACAGAATCATGCAGGCTACACTGCCCAATAAGGGAGAATCCTAAGCTTGGAAGGATTCCATAAAGAAGAGAATTCCTCAAGGAATGTTAATACAAACTAATCGCCTATATAAGAAAATGACTCCGAATTACTAGAGGTATGCTAAAACCCATTCTCATACTTACACACTCGTTTGACTTATCCTCCAGTTTGTCAAATACTAACTTAGCCATCGGAGGGCCGTTGCCGCTTAGATACAGGGGTGCTCTGATGGTTGCTACAGGATCGAGGTCGCTCCATTTGAAGAGGATTTGATCTCATAAGAACAAGGAAATAACTTCGTGAGTTTTTCCCCTCTTACAAGGTACTTATCCCACCAAGATTTTAACATTCCAGTAAAACCAAAAGTTAATAGGTCAACGATTTCTGGTTGGGTATAATCAAAATTACTTAAATAACTATTAGCAACCATTGTCATATGATTCAATTTTTCTAATATTTGGTGTTCACTTAAACCATCAATATTTCATTCGTATAATTTATTTGAAGAAACATAAAATTGATTATCTAAATTTTGTTCTTCATAGTGAAGATCAGGGGGAGTAGGACGGGAATACCAATATTTTGTAAGACTTGTAGGGTTTGGCTTACTTGTTTTAGGGTCATAGATACGATTAATTTCTTGGGTAGAAAATTGTCTTTCTAATTGTGTGATTTCTCCATCAGATGATGTATTAAATTCTTGACTACAAGAATCTGTGCTATGATTTTTTCCTTTTGTAATTACTGTTACTTGAGATTCTTGTTTAAATTTATTAATTGGGAAGATGTTCACTCTAATTCCTTTTTAAGGGCTAACTTAGCTAGCAATTCTTCAATTTGTTCAATACTTTGATTCTTTTTTTTTTGTGGTGTTGATTGCCTTAATTCTTTTTTCAGGAAGACGTATAAGGGGTTTTTCTATGGTTTTACTAGAGGAGGGAGTACTACTAAGAGATCCATCATCAATTTTAGTTTCTATTTTATCTAATTGTTTACTAATAGTTTTAAGACATTGATTAGTATAATTATTTTGTTCCATTATTTTTTTAAATTCAGCTTCTCCACTTGGTAACTTAAATGATGATGCTGTAATAGACGATCCTTTGTAATCAATAAGAATTTAATCTAAAGCAGGATGACTAGTAGAAACCATATTATTATCTGAAGTTCTCCATCCAATTTTTGTTATAGTGTTAACTTTCTTATAATAATTTTCTAAATAATCAAAAAAATGAATTTCTGTTCTTGTATCGTTCATGAATTGTCTCCAACTTTTTACTATTTCAGATATTTGACTAGAATTATACTTATTATGAAATTCTCTTCTTTTTGTTGTATTATTTTGTGATTTAAATTCTTGAAACAATTTTCTACATCTATAGTAAAATCTCTGTGTATAGTCAGTAAACTTTTATCTATAGGATGACGGGCTATTTCCTCAAAATCAGTTTGGGTTGGTGATCCTTGGGATGTTTCTTCATCCTCAAATTTTGACCGTGTTGAGTAACATGGTTTACTAACCTGTGAAGTTGTTTCAATTCCTTTTAATCTAACTTTTGGATCTAGCAAATTCCTATCTTGCTTAGGTATACTGGTTGAACTTTCTAACCTACTAAATTCTCTAATTTTTAAGGGGTGTGTTAACTCGTTGTTGATCAAAACTAATTCTAACTGTGCCATCTAAGTATTGTTGGATATAATCTAAATCTACCGTATCATTTTGTATTCTTTGTGAAAAACTTTCATTTTCACTAAGCCAACTGGTTGGTAACTAGATATAATTTCATTGAATTGTTTTTGGTACTTGGACATTAGCATTAGCAGTGCTACTTTGTATGAGTACAATTTTGTCTTTTGGACTTTTAACTAAGGCATGAATATTTAAATTAGTTGTCATACACTTGTAATAAATACAATAAACTAAAGCAATTGAGTGACTTCCTTCGAGCATATTGGTAATTGCTTCGGCAATTTGAATATTTAAAGTTAAAGTTTTTAGGATATTTTTATCTCTTAAACTAAGTGGTAAATCAGGAAAACAATTAAAATATATTGGACCATTGTGTAGGCCAGATTCCATTAAGCCTAACAAACTATCACTGTATACTGTGAATCTACTATCTCTTAAAGCTAACAGAATTGAATAACTAAGTCTTCTTCGTGTTAGGGGTTTAACTGCAACTTGTACTAATTCTACATGAATAAAATTATAACCTCTTTCTATATGTTTTTTAACTGATTTTTTACTTAAAAGAGCACATATTTCTTGTTGTTGTGTAATTGCATAAACTTGTTCTACAGTTTTTGCTACTTGATCAGGCTTAAAAGCATATTCTAAAAAACTAGTTTTATAAATTTCTTTTACTGGGAATTTTGGTATATTCCAATTTCCTAAGTCTATAGTACAATCTTGATATTCATCCTCTTCTTCGTTTACTATGTCTAGTATGGATGACATCGAAGCCATTGAGTTAGTTGAAGAGCTACACCTAAATAATCTATTTATTATCCTTTTCACTTAAAAATTTCTCTTAATATTTTTTCCTAGAGTTATCTTTTTTGAGATCTAGCCTGTATACACTCATACCCAATTGGTGACCCTATTCTCACGACTGCCTCACTCTTAGGACTTACACATCTAACAGGGCTTCAAGCTTGGGTGGCCAGAGGCAGGATGCTCAAATGCAGATAAACAAGGACAAAATACTGATTGAATTTTCGAAGTTTCAAAAATAATTTATAGATTAGATTGTTTCTAACTCAATATATATGTATATATATATATAGGTGGATTTTCTAGTCCACAATCCCGGATTTAAGGAAAAAATGGGGTTTTTTTGTGTTTCAAAATTTTTTTGGAAAATCCGATCCGTCCAATGTGTTCAAAAGGTGTTTTCTAGGGTTCACGCGAGAAATCTTTAAAAAAAAATTCCGGGAAGGGCTTGATCCAAGCAGTTTTCGCAAAAACTGTATTTATATATTTTTGCGAAAACTGCTTGGATCAAGCCCTTCCCGGTGTTTTGTTTTGAAAATTTTCCGCGAGGGCCCTTGAAAACACCTTCTGAACACATTGGACGGATCGGATCGTCAAAAAAAAATTTGTATAAAAAGTCCGGAAATTAAAAGTCCGGACTAGAAGTTTACCCTATATATATATATATATATATATATATATATATATATATATTTTTGCAAAATCTTGGTCAAATTATTTACAGATTTTTTTTTTTACAATTTAACTTCTTTTTTCTCTATAAATCTTGGTCAGTTCTTGACTTCGTCTAGGACCAAGTTTGGCCAATTTTTCAATAAATTAAGATGGAAAGTCAGAAGTCTTTGGCCTTTTTCTGGGGTGATGCAACAAGTGTTCAATTAAAGGACTTGAATGTTTGCACAGTGGTAATGAAAGATTATGTGACAAGCAATTGCACATGCACTTAAGCCCATCAAGGGCCATACTTATTGAAAAATTGATTAACCTCCCTTTAATGCCAACACAAATTGTACATATAATTGATTAACCTCTTTTGTTGGGGTCATTTCACACACATAACATAATGAGAGATTTATAAAATCGATCTATCGAGTTAGTTTTGTAAAGCTACAGTCGATTTGTCCACCTATTTTTTTCTTGCATAAATCGGAGTTATTAATGTTTGATCAAGTTTCCGATCCTTTTTTTTTTTTTTTTTTGATCAAGTTAATTTTTCATGTGCATGATCTACTAAAGAAGCTCTAAAAAAATGAAAGATTCCAATTACTTAGGGATCATGAAAGACTCGATCATGTCCAAACTGAAGGGAATTGGACCATAAGTACTGGACAGGTCCATAGACAGGGCCCTAGTTTTGATCTCTATGCCCAGGCAAATGACTGCTTTGAGCACTTCATTCTTCCTTAGTAGCCTTCAATAAAGAACCCTAGACATCATGAGTGCAAGGGACAAGTTGGTTTAACTGCAGGGGAAAAAACAAAAGGAAAAATACAACTTGTAATTAATGGCAGGGAAAGTGATTGCCAATGATTGCTGCCAACTATGTCCTCTGAACACTTCAGCTGTCACAAGATCAATTTCCCATATTGGTTGTTAGAATTTTTCTTTTGTGTAATTCACCGTGCTCACGCATCTTTACGGCACTCCGACTAATTTATAGAGACCAAATTCATCATCTATTGATAGGGGACTCAATTAATATCTCGGTAAAATCTCACATGAGTTTAGGAGATGCAAATGCAAAAAGCAAAGAAATCAAACACAATCACATAAAAACATCAGAATTAGATGGCTCACAGAAAATGAGTCATGTCCATGATTGTTGCAACTCATTTCAATGCTATGACGATATATTAGACTATAGATTGATAAATTACCCTGTGACAATGAAATGTAGGGTAATTTTCGAGTGCGAAAATATGCTTGCGAAAATATGCTTGCGATTTGTACAAACTTTAGTGAAAATAAAATCAGACTACATGCTCATTAAAAGGTTTCTTCCCACAAACTCAACCAAACATCATTGGATTCATGTCAAATTGAGGAGTAATAATGATGGGTCCCCACAATGTCCAATTATTACATTTACACAAAATGGGTTTCCATCACCTAGAAGAGGTGGGGACTTCGCATATGAAAAGGACTCCACCAGATTCTCTTCCACTGTCATATTTCCTCCTATTTGATGCCAACATCTAACTACCAACCTCTTAATTATATAAGATTCCCTATTAATTAAACAACAAGTACCACTTTTTCAAACCACACTTCTTCTTTCCTTTTAAAATTGTTATTTTTATATAATCAGATGTCCGGATCAGCTTGCGTGCACTACGACTAATTCCAGAACTCTGAAGTTAATTAGCGACTAGACAAATCCTCTAGTGACCCCGAGGTCTACAATATTTCAAACATACGACTTCATAGAAGACAAGCATATATTATTTTCTCATGCCCACTTGACTATATCTATTGGGGTTCTTAATATGCTTTTTCTCCTCTACTAAGAATCCTTGAAAGTGAAAATTGATCTCATTAGATTCTCACTGCGTTGTTTTCTTCAAAGATCAAATGACCTTAGGGGTGGAAACTGTAATCGTAGGATTGGTTAGCATCTTTCATTTTTGCTTTTGAGCTTGTTATCATTGATTGGATGAACAAAAAGAGATACCCACTTGCTCTCGTGGTATCTCTCCCCTATTTCTAGATGTTTTAAGTCGGGATGCGATATCGTGATTTTTGTTTAGTGAGGTAAAAAATTATCGAAAATCACACATAAAAGTCTTTCTTATTTTCCGCAGGTATTGACTTAGGCTTTCAAGTTATAAGTATCAAAAATCAAATTCGAAAAGGTTGATAGCGTAAGCAAGAGGCATAAGAATGAGAAAGACAGAGAGATGGAAAATGTATGAAGGCAAAAATTATGCGGAGACAATGAGAGATCGAAGCTGATTAAAGCATAGGTGAAATATTTGTTCCGAAACATTAATTGGGCATACGATAAATTAGGTTTCACATGTGAAAATACATTTTCTTGAAAAATCGATGGTAGGGCGATAGGGATTTTTTTTTTTTTTTTTCTATGTCAACCAGTAAGAGAAAATTATATATTCATATATACAACGAAAATATAATAATAGTACATTACGTCAACCATGCGAGAGTTTGAAAAAACTAACAAATAGACAATAACCCGAAAAACAATCTCGTATGAGGATATGACTCCATAAATAATTAGCCCCTTTAGCTTCCGAGAAAAGTTGACCATTGACTTCTTAGACTGTAGACCAACAAACATTGGCTAAGATGGTAAATGATGAACTCATGGAGATGAGCTCAGGGCAAAATCAAGCCTATGATATTTGGTATGCCACTCAGTACTTCTGAAAGATTTTCCTTTCTCATGGACAAAGAAAATGTTTTCCTTTTGCCTATTAAAGTTGTAACAAGAGTTGAGTTTCTTTCCTTCTAATGATTTTCAGTTTGTGGTATGAGGGTAGTTTTCAACAAGGTGCTCAACTAGCACATAATGTGGACATATTCCATTACTGATTAGCTGAACAAAGCCAAGTCAAAAGTCGCACGGGAAGGATAGTTACGGATTCCTGTCCAGTTTTATTAACCTCTAGTTCCCTTCAAATTTTTAATTTTTGTAGTCCATTTCAGATTTTTAAAAAAATAAAAAATGATCGGAAGCGTTTATCTCATAGAACTCATCAAGAAAAATATCTGTGCCAAAAATCAGTCTGATTGAATCTCATTTTCTATATGAACAATCTTGTTTTTGTAAGAAAAAAAAAAGATTATTGAAGTTTCATACCATATTTGGCTTTCCTTTTTTATCATTGCACAAATGCATTTGTTCACATAGCAATGAAGCTCAATCAAACTAATTTTGCAATATGGACATCATATTCACGAGTTTTACAAAACGAACGATTTCGATCATTTTTCCGAATCCGGAATGAACCGTAAAAACTAAAATTTGGGGGGAATCGGAGGTTAATAAAATTGGAAACCATTAGGGGCTTTGATTTGGAGATCGATGTTGATGGAACATGGTAGTACAACTAGTCCTTATTAAACATATATATGAACGATGAAAAAGGAGCCAACGGCTTAAATTCATCGTAATATATATATTTTCCACCAGTTACGTTATTGGTGGATCACATGGTATTGAAAATGTGATCTCCAAATTTTGTTGAAAAATGGTAATAGGACTAGTCTCTATTAAACATATGAAAGATGAAAAAGGAGCCAATAGCTTAAATTCATTGTAAATATTTCCCACCATTTACGTTTCTGACAGATCACATGGTATTGAAAATGTGATCTCCAAAGTATTATCGGTCTGCAACCAAATCTTTACTGTAAGTTTGCTTGATTAAGACATTTTCTTTACTTAAGCTACAAGGATGTCATTTTTGCTAAATTCAGTTTCTAGATTGGCATTTAACATATGCTTTCGATTCAACATTTGTAGCCTCCACCCTCTATGTGTGAAACCAAAATAAGTATTATAGACGATTATAAGATTTCATATTTTGACAATTCAAAATTAACACGATTTGGGGTGGAACTCAAATTTTTTTTCAGGTACAAAACTTATCATTTTGTGATGTGTGTACTTGTCATACAAAATAAATAGATAAAATCCGAATGAACTTGTTTTGTTATAAAAGGAAAATTGGACAGCTACAAAGAAGAAAAAAAACAATATTAGATAGGAAATTAATTGTGGTATACTAACATTACTAACACAGATGCATGCTTGGGATGAAAAAATTATTTCTTGTAGGAGCCAATTGAAAAACTAAAAAAAAAAAATATTTAGAATTAATTTCACCAAATTACTAGACCTTGAGATTCATTCAAAGATGGCTTCAAATGAATAATACAAATGCCTGCTTGCGATGAAAAAATGTTTTTTTTAAGGAGCCAATCGGAAAAAAAACCTTAGCCAAAAAGATATTTAGAAATTTCACATTGACCTAGAGATGCATAAGATTGCTTCCAAATGGAAAAACGTGCCTAATAAATAAAATTCTGCCCTAATCACCATTCGTAATTTGTTATGTGGAAATCGCATATCTGATGATATCTTTTGGTTCTCAAATAAATATCTAGATGGCTAGGATGCACTTTTATTGAAACCAAAGTTTAGATCTTATCGAGTTCTCGGAGAGCCATATATTTGGACCTATCAAGCGACTACAACGACTTGAATCCAAAAGTTGAGCAAGAAAATCTAACTATTTAACTATTGAGCAACCAATTGGTAGTAATGAGATCTTTCATTTTCACTTTTAGCAGGTAAATTAATGTCTGTCTTAATTTACTCCTTCAATATACTTTCTTGCAAATATTATTTTGACCTAATTGTAAAAAGTTATCCCCCATTGAAATTTGCAACCAATTGTATTAGCTTATCCGTAAAAGTGCATAAATATACACAATTCAGTCAACCAATAAAACTATAGCAGAATCTTGAGGATTTTACCATGACATGATCAAGAAAAATTGTCCCGGATAATCTTCCTTACACATCTTGAAAATCTCGTGAATTACATCACGCACAGCTATACGGAGAACATCCACAATAAATCTAGTAAAATTTTATAACTTTTTGTACTATAATTGTAAAAATTTTGGACCGTGTGACTAACAATTGAAGTGGCATAACGTAATCATATATTTCGTGGTATGTACGAAATTCATATATCGTATCCATTCCTTTGAAAGCCAATTTAGAGTTTTGTAATGGCCAAGTCCATGTTTTTTCCTTCTATACGTGATCTATATACATGGGTCTAGAAGATGAATGGATCAAAAATTACAATACATTCCGCAAGGCACCTTCCCTAATTAACTTTTGGGTTAATTACTTATATATCCCTTCGACTTTCACTCAAGTTTCACTTTAGTCCTTCTGGTTTCAATTTGGACAGTAAAAACCTTCCAATTTCTAATGAGTTTCAATGTGACCCCTCTGCAACATTCCGTCCAATTTTTGGAAAGAAAAAGCCATGTGCCATGACAATGCTACAAGGGTATTTTGGACTTTTTCATTCCACCCTCTTCCCCGGAAAACACAAGCCCTTAAATCCCTAAATATCTTGTCCCCGAAAAAATTTTAAAAATGCAACGGACAGCTCGGATTGAAAGTGCCGGATTGGCTAAATTGGAATGCATCTGAGCCGTCCAAAAATGCAACGGAAGGCTCGGATTGAAACCCATTTTTTATTTTTTATTTTTTGCTTTTTTTTTAAATCCGTCCGGCACTTTCAATCCGAGCCGTCCGTTGCATTTTTAAAATTTTTTCGGGGACAAGATATTTAGGGATTTAAGGGCTGCGTTTTCCGGGGAAAGAGGGTGGAATGAAAAAGTCCAAAATACCCTTGTAGCATTGTCACGTGGATGGCGCATGGCTTTTTCTGTCCAAAAATTGGACGGAATGTTGCAAAGGGGTCACATTGAAACTCATTAGAAATTGAAAGGTTTTTATTGTCCAAATTGAAACCAGAAGGACTAAAGTGAAACTTGAGTGAAAGTCGAAGAGATATATAGGTAATTAACTCTTAACTTTTTCAAGACCAGAGCGTATCACATTTCATTTAAATTTATCACATGACAACCAATATGAGCTATAAGGACCAATCAGTTAATGAGTTATATAGATCACTCAATAAATTCATGATTCTCATAATGTCGATGGAACTAGCACTTCGAACGTACAATAGATTAAGATTATTTGATAACATTCACATGGTAATTTTCCACAAAATTCTGTGCTAGTTTTGCAGTCACTCAAAACAAAGGATTTTCATTCAAGTTAATGGTGAATTGATGATCACTTAAATCCAGGTTAATGGCTTCAACTCAATGGAGGAAATCCTTAACCTACAAGTTCACATTCTTCAACACAGGGTGCCATTTCCAACATTTCGATGTTGAAACTTTTCACTTAACCGAAATTATGCAAGACAAAGTTCAGCAATGAATTGTTGACTTAAGTTATTTTTTTCGTCATCATAAAATCGAATTCTACACATTACATCAACACTTGCATTCCGAAAACCATACTTTGAGAAATTCCATATATTGTTTCGACAATATGATGTTGAAATTTATAGATAATTTCTACGTTTTGATATTGAAATATTTACTTGTAAAATTTCGTAATTTGTCAACATTTGTTTCGACAAGATAATGTTGAAATTATTGCCTTATTTTGACATTTTGATGCCCAAGTTTATACTTGTAAATTTTTGAAAATTCAACGTTTAATATAAATCAACATGTGATTGTCGAAAATGGGTTTGTATTTTGACATTCAAAGTACAAATGGGTTGAAGGGTATTTTGAAAAGTTTAGGTTTATTAAGTGAGTTGTATGAGGAAAATTGGTTTGGGGAATTTTAGTTGTGGGTTGAATAAAGAAAATGGGTTGTGTGGAGAAAAAAAAAAGGGTTGCAAATAGAATCACCCCACGTAAATTAGCGATAGGCCCTTCAACTTAAAAATATTGTTCAAGGGTAAAAATGTGATTTGAACATATTGCTAGGTTTCCCACTAAACCGGGGTGCTAATTTGTCAGTGCACAGATGGTAAGGAAGTTATGGCTAGTAAAAGTGCGCTTAATGATACTTAAGTGCGAGCTAAAAGTGCTCTTAATGATAGGCAAAGCCTAACAACCAAAGAAAAAAGAAGCTCACCTCACATAATCTTTCCATATGGCCCTCCGAGCATGTTCTTAATTCTCATTTCTCACTCTCATTTCAGTGACTGCTCCCAAAATTTCGGTATACTAAAATATTTTTGAAAGACGTGTTAAAATTTCGTCTTCCATTCCATCTCCCACTCTTGCTCGCGCACGCAAATTTTGCTACTAGTAAAAGCAAAGCAAACGTACCCCTTTAAACCACATCATTAATCCAGCAAGGCAAGGGATCTTCCAAACTCATTGGAGAATAAAATCGCTTTCCATTATTCCCAGTTGCCTTACCTTTCTTTAATACAGAGAGAGAAAGTGAAAGTAGAGAGAGAGAGAGAGACTGGGAGAGAGAAGACAAATAAATCTTTCCATCAATCAACGGCAAAGCTGCAAAAATCAATTTTTACCTGCCCCTCCCGGGCCTCCCCCACTTCAGTTAATTGTGGCTGGGTGGTTTTCCTTTTCTTGAATCTCTCCGATTTTATAAATAGAAGATATGGGTATGTCACAACACAAACCCCCAATTCAAGATTTTACCTGTTTTTTTTCCCCTTTTGCTTTTTGTTCACTGGTCTGTGTGGTAACATACACTTTTCTCAGTCACTCTCTCTCTCTCTCTCTCTGTGTTTGTGGGTTTTGATTGATTTTGATTATCTAATGTTTTGGAGAAAAAATTATTTTCTGGGTTTTGGTCTATTTTGCAGTGATGGGTAATGTTAGTGGGAGGAAAGATGAGGCTGGTCCCTCTGGATTTACAAGCACTACTAATGAAGAGGGTGAAGAGTACATGGAAGAGTATGCACATGGTGGGGCGCACGTTAGCTATCATGCGCAGGGTCCTTTTCCAGATTCCATGGTTCAGTCCCCTCCTCATAGCCCTAGGCGTTACTGCTCTCCTTTGATGTTCCCTCCTCAGGTCAGTTTCACTCTCTCACACACACACACAAAATACATATTTGGTAATCATTTGGACATGAGCATTCTCAAGATTTCTACTTCTAAACAGAAGTTTTGGGTGAGTGGGTACATGGGTTTTTTTGGAGAAGAGTTAGAAAAATTAAATTCACTCTGATGAAATGACATTGCATTTCCCTCTGTTTGTTTATGGTATTGTTAAAACAACTATGAGGGGAGTGCTTGTAAGCATTGAATTTTTACTGAATTTTTTTGGGTAGCCATGGAAATTTGGTAGGAATTCTTTTGTTTAAAATTGGTTGGATTTGTTTTGCCAAAGCATAGAACCAACAGCCAGAGCAAGAGAAACCTTGGAATCTCTTCCAAACTCACTGTTTGTTTCCTAGATATCCATGGCTCTATTTAGTTTAAGTCATCTCTTTGCCCATGTTTTTCAAGGAAAATATAAGAGCCGTAGTTATGCTGATTTTGATGAAATTGCACAAATTATAGGTAATTTTACTATGAGTAGAATTAAATTTCATAGAGAGTTTGAAGTTGTGATCAGTGCTATTTCATAACCTACAAAGATTGAAAAATTAACTGAGATTTGGTTGGAACAGTTACTCTGCAAATGCGGTTGCCTCAAAGCGGCCTTCAACTTCTGTGGAATTTGGATTTAGAACTTGACATTTTGTTTATAGGAATCTCCATGTTTATGTTCAGGTTCCCATCAACCCTTTGCAAAGGCCCAATGAGATGATGCACATACAAAGTAGATCAGCAGCACAATATTCAACTCAGAATGCTTATTCGGGGACGGGGGTACCCACTATGATCACATGGGGTTTTGATGGGAAGCAAGTAGCCATTGAGGGATCATGGGATAATTGGAAGACGAGGTTTGAGATTTTCTTTTTTTTCTTTTCACGTTCTGTATTCTATTCTTGGTTCTATATAGTACTATCTGATATCAGCAATTAGTTTCTTTCTACCAGGGATTTTCTGCAAAAATCAGGCAAGGACTTCACAATCGTGAAAGTGCTCCCATCAGGTGTTTACCACTACCGGTTTATTGTTGATGGACAATGGAGGTACTCTCCGGAGTTGCCACAGGAACGTGATGATTTGGGGAATATCTTTCATGTTCTCGATTTAGAGGTAAAATTGTCGTACTTTTGAACTGTTTTCTTAAGATAATTTTGTTCCTTTCCTCCGTTTTTTTTTTTTTTGTGAAAGGCAACTTGTTTGCTTGCGAAGTAGTTCAGAAGTAGATTACCTGGTATACTGAACTGATCCATGCCTTGTACTTATTGGAAAAGGGTGCCTTCTATGCTTGCTAACATATTTGACCTATTACCGAACACGCATTGGAAATTTTGGTTCCTGTTTTGGAATGGATAACTCCCAGTAGTTTCCTGATAATTGCCCATTTCAGAAAAAAATTATGCGGAAACGTTTCTCAAATCTTTTCCCAATTTTGATCTTCCAGGAAAGCAAAAACACTTACTGAAACATATTAAGCAGATCCTTCAAATTATATGCAGAAAAGGATGTCTAATGCTTTGCCATATACATTTCCATTGTGGGTCTGATTTGTCATTGCTGACTTGCTGATTTGATTTCCTCTTCATCAAACATGTTCCCCTATTCATTGAACATAACTTGCTTCGGAAATCATCTTCCTAAGCTCTCTGAATTTCTGGTAGATCGGCCTAGTCTTAGGGTGGGTCCGGTCTCCAATACCATGTAAACTCACTTTGTTTATTGAACTTGATCCACCTGCAAGCAAACTGAATCTAGTAGCATGTCTGTTCTCATATAGATATGTTAGAAGGTGGATGATTGACAATCAACTGTATCCTATTTCCTTGTGTTTGATATTGTTACCGCACATTAGTTGACAAGAAAAATGCAATCGTTGTGGTAGGCTGTCACTTTTCAACACATTGGCTGACAATAACAAATTTTGAGTTCATGAAGCTGAACTCTGATAGATTAGATGAGAGAAAGATAGCACAGGATAACTGCCAATAGTTCTTGTCAATTTTTCTGTCTTTTGTTGTCTGCTGATATGGCCTCAGATTCTTTGGCACCCTTGTCATTCCTTCAGCTTACTACACAGCTTATGTAAATGGATCCAAACTGTTGTTTGAGTGACCATTACCAAGCAATTGTCCTTTAAGATACGACTCCTAATATTTATAGATTGACTGAACAAAAGTTAAGAATATTCATTGAGGAGTGGTATTATATAAGTAGACCAAACAGCAATTTTAGGAAAGCGGTCGCCATGAATATACTTGCTGCTGAAAGTTGATTGATCTAGAATTGTGATGTAACAATTGCCCTTGTGGACCTTGTTCTATAATTCATTACTTAATCATTGTCCTTGCCCTATAACATCAGTGTTGGGTTTTGTTACCTACAATATCATCATTGTGCTTCCAAAACCCCAATGTTATGGGATTCCCCAAAGGGACCTATTCTGCGGGGGTTGAGGGTTTATAGGGGGAATTGTATAAAGTGGTAAAGGTAGAAATAGTTTAGAGCCTTCAAGCCAGGGGCGGATAGAAGAGGGTGCTGGGAGGGCCATGGCCCTTGTACAAGTACAAATATTCTCTTTAATTGTGATAGTTTTTCAGGTTAGGTTAGAAAAATTCTATAAAAATTGGCCCTGCAAGATCCTTGAATAAAAAAAATCCTAGAGTTTCCCATTTGATAAAATCTGCTAACATCAACATTTGCTAATTTTAGCAAATGAGGAAAAATCTTTGCTAAAATGAACGATTCTTGTGAGAGATAAAATCAAAGATTCTTGTTTTTATTGAATCCTGTTTCCTTGTGGCTTGTTGGCATTGTAACTGAAGTTTGCACGTAAAGCATTATCTCGTTTTCAATTTCATAAGCGACAATAGTCCTTGAGAACTTTCCAAACATGACAATAAAAATATGCATTCGGTGTGTGGTGGATACCTATGAAGATGCAAATTCATAGATGGAGAGATTTGATATTAGTTAATTTAGATCCTACATCTAAGTAAGCATACTAGTTGCATAAACCATGTCGTTGCTGATGAGTGTTCGTCAATCTCTTGTTGAACCAAAGTGTGAGATTTTTTCCAGAATGCCAGTTTCATCCTTGAGCACGTCCATCCTAGATTACAGGAGGCCTCAAAGTAAACCTTCCAATCTTCACGGTAGTTCATCAACCAAGAGGCATACTAAGGTCATTTCAGTCACCCCAAGTAGACCATGAAAGAAATTTCTTACAGTGAATTTTTAGGTCATCTGCATTTAGTTGCTTATCATTGTTGGTTTTGTTGATTATTAATCACATTCCAACTTGGCCAATCTGTTGTGCAGGATTCTACTCCCGAAGTCCTTAACAACGTCCCTGGATCTGAGTCTCCTTCTTCCCCCATTTCAAGCTATAACAACTCACCATTCAATTTGGAAGATTTTAATGAAAAATTGCCTGAATTACCTCCACTACTGCAACAATCACCGCTAGATCGCCCATCATCAATCAGTGACAATCCTGAGTCCCTGGAGAAGCCTTTAACCGCAATGTTGAACCATTTGTACATTCAGAGAGGCCGTACGGGCCAGTCTTTGGTGGCACTTAGTTCCACTCACCGGTTTCGAACAAAATATGTGACAGCAGTCCTTTACAAGCCCCTGAAGAAGGTAAAGAAATGAAATACTTAATTACCTGTAATTCGTGGATAGAACTTACAGATGTGATATGGTTAGGAAACAGTTACTCCAATGCCATTGTTGTGTTAGAACTTAGAAGAAAGGCTCATGTAGGAAAAAGTAGGATTTTTGCCATTTAAACCTATTTATGGGGATTTACATTCATTTTGGGTATGATAATATATTCTCCCTGCTTAGTTGCTTCAGTGAGATCTTATCTTAATGACTCAAAATTTGAGTGTGCTAAGTATTGCACAATGCTGGGAAGTGATACTCCTAATTACACCCTGGTACTTTGTTTCTTGTGTTATTCTCTGGAATTTATGAAATTCCATGAGGTAGATCCGCAGCTATTCCTCCAACACGAAAATTATTAGTATGCAATATCCTTCGCATACCAGTGGCAGTTCCAAATGAGTCAGTAGCAATTCTCTTCTTTAACACAAGTACTCAAATACAGATTTCGCTTTTCAGTACTTGAATGTTCCCCAAACACACGGACAAGCGGTCGAAGAAGTTTTGGTGTTACCTGTTGTTGCATACTTGGATGATTGGATCAAAGGAATTCATGCTTGGATGTAGTTGATTTGGTTACATAATTTCTTCCCTTCAAAAGAATTTCTTTTCCACCCTCTGCTTGATTTCCTCCTCGCCCCTAATTCCTTCATCTCACTGCAACCTTTATTTTGCACAAAGCAAAAAAGGTGAATGTGCACATCTGAATGTAATACAGGTCTCTTAAACCTTATTTTGCATGAAATTTCAAATGAAGAACACTTGGTGGTGAGCACAGTGTAAGAATTCAAAAACAAAAGAGGAGATCCTTTCTACTCTTTTTAATCTCTTTTTTCTTTTTTTTTTCTTTTTTCTTTTTCTTTTTCTTTTTCTTTTTCTTTTTTTGTACTTCGGAAATTTGCTCATTTTTATCACCATCACATGTGTTTTGGATATGGTTTTATTGGCTCTGATGTATATCAATTTGCCTGGATGTATTAGTCTAACCTAACCTCATCACCTGTATCTCAACTCCTTATTCTGAATTCTGATTTGTGAGGTCAGAATTAGGCAATAAGAACCCCACTCAGGCCTAGTTTGGCTTAATAAACCGTTTGGATTATTTTTCTTGTCCTTATTGAATTTTGTTTGGTAATTGTTAGTTTTGTGTCAATTTTTTTTTATGGATTATTGGTTTATCTTTGGTGAGGGGAATCTACAAAGTAAAAAAAAAAATTATGTTAAAAAATTGATTCAAAACTAACATTTGCAGAACAAATTTTAATGACACTTCTATAGACAGCCAACCTACTAGCTAACCACAAAATAAGAAAAAAGACCAAAAAAAAACACGATCCGGTGTTACTTCTTCACTTTTTTTATATTTTTACACATTCCTATGTACCTTCCATGTATTTCAATTCCTTAACGACTGCCAAGTAGGCTAATTTTTAAAAAAAAATCGATTTAAATAAAGACAAAAATAATCATGTCTAATTATTAAGCAAAAATAGGCCTCCTATCATGGCAGTTGCTGGTGAGATGTCTCTCCAATGATAGGATTTTAGTCCCCATGATATGATTGACCTAGCATTAGTTTAAGCACTTTTTAGCAATGTGGTCATGTCATGCTCTCTCCTCACTCTCCCTTTTATATATAATAATAATAACTAATCATAATGAATGGTTCCAAATATGTCTTTTTCTTTTCCTTTTACATTTCATCTTCTCTTTCTTTTTCATGCAAATATTCTTCATGCTATCCTCGTGAAGAGAGTCCAACTCAAGCACTATAACACAAGCATCAACTTGCTTTTCCTTGGTTATATTTTGAAGAGGTACTATGTAGACCTTATGGGACCAGGATTACCCTCATAGGTAAAAGAAAGGGAATAAATCTCACTTATAACTAGATCTTATGTTCATTTTCTTTTGTTTTTACTCATCTAAATATGATCGTAAATAATAAACATGATTGCTTATTTTCTTTTCTCATGTAGTTGAGAAGTTACAGTTTGTCCTCCTCTGCCAATTGATTTTGAAACGGAGAGTTGGGTATCTTGTACCGTGGGGAGGAATTACAGGATTGTAGTGTGGCAAAATGTGTTCATCTCACAATCAATGGTTCGGGTTTCATCTCTACCAAGCAGATCTAAGCCATCCATTGGGTTTCATCTTTAAATACCATTGGAGATTTGAGTCATTGGATGACTTAGATCCGCAGCTACTAGCAATTTAAACCCCGAACCATCATCAATAGCATGAATGATTCAGATCTACAAAGGACGAGATGAAACTCAGACATTGATTGCGAGATGAACGACTCGGATGCCTCACTGCAACCTTGTAGTGCATCCTTGAGCTATAGGACACCTAGTTCCCCAAAAGAGAACTAACTTTACCATGTGCAACCAAAAAAATGACTTTGACGAACAAGTCTTACATACTTGTTACAGTTCCAGCAAGTTTTCTTAGTAAAAAATTTCAGAATTTAAGACAGTTTTGGTAACAAAATTACATGGAGCAAAGACTTCCGCTGCTTTGATGTCATTCTATTTGTACAGGTAATCCAGTTATCCAACTTACCTCCTCCTAGTAGTTCCCAATAATAATACTTGCCTGATTTCACCTAACGTCTGAAAGGTATATTTGCTCCTCCTATTTCTTGCATCTCCTCAAATGATTAGGTCAGACGCCCATACTATGTTAGTAGGAGGAAAGTGTTAAAAAAAAAAAAAACCGGCTTTAATTAGCTTCTTAAATAGACGGAATTGGGCGCTTAGATGAATTGAGATGTTCATAAATTGATCCTGACACTTGAGTTATCAAAATAAAAGTGTGAAGAAAAATGATGAGAAAGTTTTGATGTGTTCAAACCACAAAACATAAATGCTTCTCTTATTTTCAACAGCATTGCGGTAAATAGGGTTGGCCATTTCCTCCTATCCGTTCGAATCCGATCTGATCCCCGATCTGAACGGATCGGCAATATAGAGATCTGTTTGGAGATTGGAAAGGACATGAGAATTTTTTTTGAAAATGTTTGGGGATTGAGTAGGGGGTGGAGATAGGCATGTCCCCGCCACAAATCCGCTCCGAATCCGTTTCCCGATCCATCCTCACCCCGTTCCCGAATCCCCAAATATAGGGGTCTATTCATGAGTTATCAAACTTTTGGGTCCTACTAAATTTTCTCCAAACACATGAGGTCATACTAAATTTTCTCCAAAACATAATTGAACTTTGTAGTACAATAAATGTGATTAAATAAGAAATACAACACTATAATTTGAATACATCCAAACTAGGTTGACATCTACTTAACTATCAATCATATGCATTTCTTAAAATAAACACAAAAAAATGCAAAATGAAAACAATATTTTTCCAATCGAGCCATTGGTTTTGTTGTTCTTATTGATGAAATCAATTGTGTAAACTTTCTTCTCGATCGGGACCCAATTTGTGTTTTTTTAACGATAATTTTCATCCGATTAAATGTCTACTGATACGCAATCCACTTAACTTTTTCTACGACTACTGATGGATATCATAATATGATATCTTGCTTGTGGTTCCTTTAGTTTTCAAATTAGAAATCTAGTTGATACTTTATACAACTTGAATTGAAGCTTGCAAACAATTACGCTTACACATAGATACCGTGTGTACTGTGCCAACGATAAATGTACCATGCCCGTGCTGCCCCGACCCATTCGACACCTCTACTTGTAACTTGATTTTAACATTTAATTTGTAACTGAGATTCTAAATTTTTAGTATTTTTTTTTTAAAAAAATGATCGGATCCCCGTTCCTCATTTAGAGTGGGGATGAAGGATAAAAATAAAGTTTCGTTAAAAATCGATTAAGGAAAAAACATGAAGAAAGAGTTTGAGGATTGGGGGTGGAGACAGTATTCTCTAGTCCCGATCTCTCCCAATCCCTATAAATAACAGATGATTATTTACCAAAAAAAAAGGCAATGATAATGCCACGACAAGATTGTTCAGTCTTACAATCCTACCCTCAACTGTTTTCCATGTCTGTCATCTTCTACTGTACCTTCTCACCACAGAGGCACTTTCTCCCAAAGTCTTATCCTCTGCTACCGCTGTTCCAATTTTGTTCTCCCAAGATGCCGAAAAACACGACTGGAGACGGCGACAGTTTGAGGTCACCGATCGGAGCCAAATTCTTCGTCCTGCGTACCGCTAGATCATTGAGACCTCCTTCGCGGTCGCTGATTACTGTAGAATTGACCTATTCCCTGGCGTGCCCAATGTTCGATATCTCTCATTTTGTCCAAATCGACACATGCTATAGATGAAAACTGAATGTAAAGAACACATGCAATTGAAAGATTTTGAACGGTGTAAGTGGGTTTGGAGATTTATAGAAGCTGCGTTAATGTGGGGCGGTTGTTGTTTGGTTTCAACCCAGTGAGAGAGGATAGAGGAGAATAAGTCAAGTGAGTCCGGTGGTGCAGGTGTTGAATTGTGGAGATGGATCCAGAGGTGAACCGCTGTATGCCGAAGCTGAAAATGGTGAAGAAGGGGAGAGAAGCTGAGAGAAAATGCCAGATAGGAGAGAGAAAATGTCTGTTCTCTTTGACTTATTAGAGGCTATCGTGGTCAAAACACACCAGCGAATCGTGGCATTAATGACTAATCAAGTAGGTGTCCGAATTTTACCCATTTTACCCTTGAAGTCAAACGAAGTCATCTACGAGAAAACTTTCTTTCTAGTTTTTTCTGATTTGTTTTGGTGAATCTGGTTCTCTTGCCCACGGTTTCTTGTTGGCCGTTGTTCTTCCATACTTTCTGTGTCTCTGAGCTATCTAACCCTTCAAATCCAGTTTTTGTGAATACCCATTTGAGAATTTGTTGTAATCCATCTTGGGTCTGTTCTTTTTCACTAATCTTTATCAATTTTGATCTCAACCTTTGTTCGGAAAATCGGCCAAAACCCTAGTCTTTTTGGGGCCCGTTGCTGATGGTTTTGCTATATTGACTCCAAACATGTTGAATTGAGTTTCAGCATCAAGAAGCTTCAGTTGAGTTCACAAGGGATTCGTACTTTTGAATTTTGGTGCTTCAATTACACTTTGAAGGCCGTTTTGGAGGTTTTTAGTACTTAACCTAATTTGTTTTGTTCTCATTTGGATTCTGCAGTTTTCAATTATACTGTTGAACTATGTGGGATTTTGATTGTTCAACTGTGAAGAGATTTGGGTTTTCTTCGTGAAATCCGAAGCTGTGAATGGTATATTTACAACTGAACTGAAACGTTTTTGATGCCTTCTATGCTGTTGATTTATGGCTTTGAACAAGAAACCCCGGCTCAAATATGCTACTTTTCGCCGCTGTTTGTCTGTAGTTCTGACTACTTTATTAGGGGTTCTTCTGCTGCTTTTTCTCCTTCAAACGAATACATTATCACAAGATCCGAATAAATTTCGTAAGGATTTCAAATATATGCACAACTCCCAATTTAGTAGAAAAATCAATCTCCCCAAGCAGAATGAGTTGTCGGTTATGTTGGATAATCGAAATCAGTTGCCCCCAAGAAACTTGGATTTATTCCCAAAGCTAGCCAAGAATCATATAACAATAGTTTTATATGTCCACAACCGCCCCCAATATCTCCAAGTAGTCATCGAGAGCCTTTCTCGCGTAAACGGGATTGGTGAAACTCTATTGATAGTTAGTCATGATGGATACTTTGAAGAAATGAACAAGATTGTGGAAGGAATTAGATTTTGTCAAGTGAAACAAATGTTTGCCCCTTACTCACCCCATGTCTTCAATAGCAGCTTTCCTGGTGTCTCACCCTCAGACTGTAAGGATAAAGATGACCTGATTAAGCAACATTGTGAAGGAAATCCAGATCAATATGGGAACCACCGGTCACCAAAGATTGTGTCATTGAAGCATCACTGGTGGTGGATGATGAACACAGTGTGGGATGGGTTGAAGGAGACTAGTCAGCACTTGGGTCATATGCTTTTCATAGAGGAGGACCACTACATTTTCCCTAATGCATATAGCAACATACAGATGCTCATAGATCTGAAGCCCAAAAAATGCCCTCGTTGTTATGCTGCGAATCTTGCACCATGTGATGTGAAATCAAGGGGAGAAGGGCGGGAAAGTTTGATTGCTGAGAGAATGGGCAATGTGGGTTATGCCTTTAATAGGACTGTTTGGAGGAAGATACACGAGAAGGCGAGGGAGTTTTGTTTCTTTGATGATTACAACTGGGATATAACAATGTGGGCAACAGTTTATCCTTCATTTGGTGGTCCTGTTTACTCTTTAAGAGGTCCTCGAACAAGTGCTGTACACTTTGGGAAATGTGGTTTGCATCAGGGTAATGGAGAGAAAGGTTCTTGTATTGACAATGGTGTGGTGAACATCGAAGTGGAAGAGATTGATAAGGCTGGAAATATTAATCCAAAATGGGGAGTATATGTTGTTGACCATCAAGCAGGATATAAAGCTGGGTTTAGGGGTTGGGGAGGCTGGGGAGATATGAGGGACCGCGAATTGTGCTTGGAATTTGCAAACATGTATCGCTTCAAAGAAGGAACATCTCTTTCTTGAAGAGTTGAATTTCTGCCCTTTTTGGATTTCCAACCATTGTAACTGGTGAGGTATGAAATACTTGGTTGATTCTGCGGAAAGAAGGCACGAATTGTTGTTATATTTTTGTAGCATGTCAGGGATGTTCGTCATTTTATGTTTCAATACGTTTGAGGAATGAAGTCATTTTTTGATTTCCTGTCTTAGCGGGTTGCTCAGCCTATTGGTTTTAAAAGTTTCCATTTGAGCACTCTTGTTTATGTGATGATTGATATATAAATATGATGATAATAATTTTCTATACATGTCTAATCAAAGGCCTTTTTGGTTCGCTCTTTACGCATTACGTGTTCGTTCCTGTTTGAATGCTTAACCTATGGCGGTGAAGTATATTTCATTGCGTTGTCATGACCCACTATTCTATATTTCTGAGCTTGTATTGTGACAAAAACTCGGTATTTGTTTTGAAACTATCTCAAGGTGCACACTCCATTGCTATGTAGTATGGACACGGACACGGCCTAAATCAATAAAATTAGTAAATAAATTTATTTTATACCAATGAAGATATAGATATATGTATAAGCATGAAGCTGCAATATTTATGAACAGGCATCATACATACATCATATTACACTTTTAACCCAAAATATTTGAATTAATACACATTTACCCCCTAAAAGATTTAAAAATTTGCAATTTTAACCTCTTTCATGGCCCCAGACGTGTCCTCCTGCGTCCCTCACGTGTCCCTGCCTTGTCCCCCTAAAAAAAAAAAAAAATTTATTGCACTCGCCACGTGGCGTGTCACATACGTATTTTGCCGTGTCCAACAAGTGTCCCTATGCTGGGCAACCAGGTAGCCTATTGGTTGGGATACCATTTGGTCAGCTTTCAACTATCTCTTCCCCTTCCATTGAATATAAATATGGTGTGACGTTTTTCCTTTGTATTAAAAAAAGTGTGGTGCTTGCTTGGCTACATAGTTTTTGAAATGGCTTCTGATTTGGCGGAGATGAGATACAGCTATGTTAATTGGAGTTTATGAGATAAGATTGCAATTTAGAAAGTGACCAAAATTACTGGTTATCGAAGTAAATAGATTGAAGGAGATTTATCTAATGGTATTTCTTTGTTCTTACGCATAAGATTCTCTTTATGCTTGAAACTCATAAACATGTTTATATGATCTAAAACCTACTTGTTTACCATCAGCCCCTGATCATCTTTGCTTGACTTCTCTATTCTAGGTTATGCTCAGCTGTTGTCAACATATAGAAATATAGCACTTCAGCTTTGCGATCTTCTTCAGCCCTGTCTCTAAGTTGGATAAGTTAGCAATAATTGTATTCCGTATAATCATCTTCCTTTCTGTGTTTGTGTCTGTCACGACTTACCAATAACATACTTAAAATTCAGTAAAAGCCCATATGGTAGTGTATCTTGCATGGCTTTCAAAACATATTTCGGAAGGGAAACGGATAAAGATAGATGGTTGGTCATCACAGATTCTATAAATTGCTGTTAGTTCACTTTTCTGTTACTGTTGTCACTGTGCCTCCTAGGGTTAAATCTGTAATTGGTTAACCCTTCCAGATGCTGTGGATATGATATAGAACTATAGAAGTGATCAATTTCATTAGGATATTAGAATGTGTCCTCAATTTTCCTTGAGTTAGGTCTCTGTGAAATGTTGAACTCACTCCATTAGTCAAAGTGATTCTTCATACATCATGCTCAACGAGTATCATAGCAATTCTTCATATTCTCAAAACTGTCTAACATGGCCCTCACTAGCAGGTTGGTTGCGGCGTTGTGCATGATTTTTGCTCCAAATGTTTGACTTCAAAACTTCTTCTTGTGCTATCTTCATAGACACCATCTCCCATTTTGAACTTTGCAGTCTGACTATGAACTCAAGGGCTACATAAGTTTTACTTCTGAGAGAATGTAAATCCTGCAATGCTGCTCTTCATGGACAGTGATGACATTCACACATCCTATGCAAACCTTGTTTTCTCTTAGTCCATTCTTCCTCCAATTTATTTCATGTATACACTGGAGAACGTGTCTGCGTGATTGCAGATGTTCTGATATGTATAGCTTTTCCCCAGTTCTATGTTAAGTGTTGTTTAATTGAGATGTTTTGGGTACTGGTTTTGAACGAATCTCTCTGTAGCTAACAATCGTCTAGTCAATTTTCAAGGAACGAAATTTTTTTAAAATAATTCATGTTTTGGATTTTTGCCACTTATGACCATTCAAAGGATTCCCGAAAACTTTTTTGTGGAGATTTGAAGTTCAGTGTCGTTTCTTACCACTTAGCTTGAACATATTTTCTTAAGATTGGGTCAACATCAACGGTTTCTATAACATGTGGACCCCTTTTTTTTGGCCCGATACAAGCTTCGGTGAGGCTGTTTTTAACTGGTCCAGTTGTTTTTCATGCCATCTAAGTACGAACTCTGAACAGTTCACATTGCTGTGCAAAGTATTAGTTTGTGAACTAAAGGAAACGTGGCTTGCATTCACCTTGTGATATATTCCCTAACATTTATCCATTTGAAGTAGCTTTAGTTGAAGATATATAGCCTTTGTGATGACTTTGATTTTGATGGGGAATCTGTCGTGCATGCTATCAAAGCTACGGAGATTGATTTTAGAGGTGATGTTAGAGTTGGTGAGACCAGAGATAATGAAGCGACACAAAAGAAAGAGGACTAATACTCAATGCCGAAGATCAAGAGGATGAAACTGGCAAGGATGTGGCAAGGGTACATTGTGCGAGTGACGATTCTTGAAACGTGTTACTCCATAGCAAGATGATGAAACTGGTAAGGATTCATCTCCAGAAAGTTATAGCTGGTCTAGAGTAGGCATAAAAAAGTGTACCAAATCACGGAAGGCCAAGTAAGAGAGGAAAACAAGTGATTTTGGGAGGAAATTTTATTCTCATTGATTGTAATTTGTTAGAAATGTTCAAAGCTGAGAGAAACTTTCAGTTCTTCCATCGACGTAGCCTATCAGTTGTGGAGATTCAGAAAGAAGAGTTTTCTCGGTCGGATATGCAGGTAAATGAGGCATGTGCTCAACGTCCGAAACATAGCCGATTACTAAGGGCGGGGGTTGCCTAAACTCTCAAATATATCTATGATTTGTTCTTGAGAACCACTTCGTCTGTAGGGTTTGTATCAGCAGAAATCCCTACCTTTGGAGGACGCCATGCTGCATAAGACCAGATCAATTCATTAAGAATAGCTATGGTACCTCTATTGCATACTTATTTTATCTTTGCAATTAGGGAATTGACTACTATGTTAGTATTAGTGACACCCAAAATAATCTCAATTTTTTTTGGGGTGAATTGTCCATACACAACTTCGCCAAAAAAAAAAAAGCATTGATCTTGCCATGAGCCCTTCGAGATGAATCAGGCAGTTATAGGGAGCCAATTACTTTTTACATTATGCATTCTTCATTTTATTTCTCGGAACATATTGAATGTCACACAAATACAATAATGCATTATATTATGCAAAATGGAAAACTGTATCTCCCAAGTATGCCTCATGTAGCAAAATTGGGGTTCCAACTTTTACAAAAGCCGACATTTTAGCCGTTTTATTTTATTTTATTTTATTTTATGCAAAAGCTAAATTTTTTGCAGTTACAACAAAAAAAAGAAAAAAAGAAGGGAAACTTTTTCAAAAGCTGATATACAAATAAAAAAAAAAAAAAAAAGTTCGATACACAATGAAAATTTCCTTTCAATTCCCGCCTGTTTTCCTTCTTTAATCACTTTCCTTTCCTTTCTTCCATTTTCAACCTGTTCCAAACGGAAGTCTTGCGTCCAGCCATCGTCACAGCTGAAAGGCGCGAAAACATGAAACAAACCTCTCCTACCAAACTATGCTTCGCCTGAACCCCATAAACACAATTCAGCCTACCCCCTTCAACCCACGTCCATCTCTCACTACACTAGCAGCCTCCCTTTTCTCCTCACAAGACCCTCTTCTCTTCAACCCAAAAAACCCTACCCACTCTACACAATCCCCTTCTCCACATTCAACCCAATTCCAAACACTCATTAATCAATCGAAAACGCCTCACTCCAAACCCATAACTCCACCTGAATCTGAATACCCAACTCATTTGTCGCCCTCAAGTTCCAGTTTTTACGAATATCTTGTCCGACGGTATAAGTTCTCTAGCTGCTATCATGAGGCCCAACAGCTACACTTACAGATTTTGAAACATGGGTTTGGTTGTGATCTGTTTTTGATGAACACCCTTGTGAATGGGTATGTAAGAGGTGGTGATTTGGGCTGTGCACGTGTACTGTTTGATGAAATGCCGGTGAGGAATTCTGTATCTTGGGCTTGTTTGATTTCTGGGTATACCCGAAACCTCATGCCCGATGAGGCATGTGTGGTGTTTCGAGAAATGGTTTGTGCGGGGATTTCGTTGAATGTTTATGCGATTGGTAGTGCTCTCCGAGCTTCATGCCAAGTTTCAAGCTGTAGCGGGGTTAGACTTGGGTTGCAGATTCATGGTTTGGTTGCAAAAACCCCATATGCATTCGATGCTGTAGTTTGTAATGTATTGATTTCATTTTACGGGAACTGTGTGGATTCTGCTGATTGTGCGTTTCGCGCTTTTGATGGGATACAGACTAAGAATTTGATATCATGGAATTGTATAATTTCAGTTTGTTCACATAGAGGCGATGCTGTTTCTGCTTTTGAGCTCTTAACTAGAATGCAACAGGAGAGTTCGGAATTTCTTTTCAAACCCAGTGAGTATACTTTTGGTAGCTTAGTAACTGCTGCTGCTTCTATGGACTGTGGTTTGTGTTTGCTTGATCAGATGCTTGCCAAAATTAATAAGTCTGGATTCATGCAAGACCTGTATGTTGGTAGTGCTCTGGTAAGCGGGTTTGCAAGATTTGGGTTGCTAGATACTGCTAAGAAAATTTTCGAGCAAATGAGTGAGAGGAATGCAGTGTCCATGAATGGTTTGATGGTTGGATTAGTGGGGAATAAGCAAGGAGAGGAAGCAACTAAATACTTTTTAGAGATGAAAGACTTGGTTAAAATAAATTCGGACTCTTTTGTGGTTCTTTTGAGTTCCTTTCCTGATTTCTCTGTGCTAGAAGAAGGGAGAAGAAGAGGTAGAGAGGTTCATGCACAGGTCATCAGAACAGGCTTTATTGATTCCAAGGTTGAAGTGGGAAATGGGCTAGTTAATATGTATGCTAAATGTGGCGCTATTAATGATGCCTGCTCTGTCTTCAGTCTCATGGTTAATAAAGATTCAGTTTCATGGAACTCCATGATCTCTGGCCTTGACCAGAATGAGTGTTTTGAAAATGCAGTCATGAGCTTCTACACAATGAGAAGAACTGGATTGATGCCTTCGAATTTTACACTAATCAATGTTCTGAATTCATGTGGGAGCTTAGGTTGGATGAACCTGGGAGAACAAGTACACTGTGAAGGACTCAAACTGGGGCTTGATTTAGATGTTTCAGTTTCAAATGCTCTTCTTGCTTTATATGCAGAGACTGGTAGCATCATTGAATCCCGAAAAGTGTTTTCTTTAATGGCAAACTATGATCAAGTCTCTTGGAATACAGTGATTGGAGCATTTGCTGATTCAGAGGAATATGCTCTTGAAGCGGTCAGATATTTTTTGGATATGATGGAAGATGGTTGGATTCTTAACAGAGTAACCTTCATCAACATTGTTTCAGCAGTGTCTTGTATTTGTCATCACGATTTGGGCCGTCAGATTCATGCTTTAGTCCTAAAGTACCATTTTGTTGATGATAGTGCTATTGATAATGTTCTTCTCTCTTGTTATGGGAAGTGTGGAAATATGGACGACTGTGAGATAATCTTTGGTAGGATGTCTGGGCGGAGGGATGATATAACTTGGAATTCCATGATTTCTGGGTATATCCATAATGAACTTTTGCCCAATGCTATGAATCTGGTCTGGTGTATGTTACAGAGGGGTCAGAGATTAGACTGCTTCACTTTTGCCACTGTCCTCAGCGCATGTGCTTCAGTTGCAACATTGGAGCGCGGCATGGAAGTTCATGCTTGTGCAATAAGAGCTCATTTAGAATCTGATGTAGTTATTGGAAGTGCGCTTGTTGACATGTATTCCAAATGTGGAAGGGTTGATTATGCTTCAAGGTTTTTTGAATTAATGCCTGTGAAGAATGTTTATTCTTGGAATTCCATGATATCAGGTTTCGCACGACATGGACATGGAAATGAAGCTCTAGTTGTTTTTGAAAAAATGAACCAACAAGGCCAACTCCCGGACCATGTCACCTTTGTTGGGGTATTATCGGCGTGCAGCCATGTGGGCTTGTTTGAGCAAGGTTTTAAGCATTTTGAATCGATGAGAAGCAAATTCAGTCTAACTCCTCGGATAGAGCATTTCTCATGTATGGTAGACCTTCTTGCGCGAGCAGGTGAACTTGATAAGATTGAGGATTTCATAAATAAAATGCCAATGAACCCTAATATACTCATTTGGAGGACAGTTCTAGGGGCTTGTTCTCGAGCAAATGGTTGCAAAACAGATCTGGGTAGAAGGGCTGCTGAGATGCTTTTGCAATTGGAACCTCAGAATGCTGTAAATTACGTTCTTCTCTCTAATATGTATGCCTCTGGGCGGAAATGGCATGATGTTGCAAAGGCCAGGGATGCAATGACGGAAGCAAAAGTAAAAAAAGAAGCTGGGTGTAGTTGGGTTAATATGAAAGACGGTATTCATATCTTTGTAGCTGGGGATAAATCCCACAGCGAAAATGAGGCTATCTATGAAAAACTGGGGGAATTGCATGGGAAAATGAGGGATTTGGGATATGTGCCTCAGACAAACTTTGCACTGTATGATCTTGAACTGGAGAGCAAGGAAGAACTACTTAGTTATCACAGTGAGAAACTTGCTGTTGCTTTTGTCCTCACTCGAAAGTCTGAATTGCCTATTAGGATAATGAAAAACCTCCGAGTTTGTGGTGACTGTCACTCTGCCTTCAAATATATGTCACAGATTGTTGGCCGGCAAATAATATTACGAGATTCAAACAGGTTTCATCATTTTGCTAACGGTAGGTGTTCATGTGGGGATTACTGGTGATCTCATGCGTTATGTTTACAGACTTTGGAGGCACAGTTACATATATGTCATTTTGAAGACAAGACACATGGAATGGTTTCATACACATTTTGAAGACAAGATACATGGAATGGCGCTTCATACACTTTTCTGAAGACAGATTCTATCAACTGGACCATAGTTGTGGAATTTTGAGTAGCTTTATTCTTCCCCCGATACATCATGTCAGTTGAGGCAATTGTAGCTGATACGCTGTAATTTTCAACAGAGAACTTCATATTGATCGATAACCTATTGGGCTAACTTGTATCGACATGAAAGTTTAAGATGACGAGACGTATTGTGCACAGAGAGAGAGAGAGAGAGAGAGAGAGAGAGAGAGAGAGAGAGGAGGATGGTTAAGATGCCAGAGGGTTGCCCCATGCAGAGACTGAAGACACTTGAAGATGACCACCGAGCAAGGCCAGCCCTGGCATTTCGGGGGCTACGGCCAACTTCGAAGTTGATGGCCTTATGTTTCATCTGGACAAAGAGAGCAAAAGTTCAAGAATGCAAGAATAGCCAGATGGGATACGAGGAAATAATATGCCTATACTGCTGGATTGCAAAAGAAATTCTTTTTGTAGTTTTTTTTTCACATAAAGGCTCTCTGATTTGTGTACCTTTTTTCCCCAGTACTTTGGGAATGCCAGAAGTTCACGGACAAGGTAACACGGAAAAACTGGAGTTTCAAAGTTACAACCACCATCAACATGAAACATAATACTAGACCGTAAGCTCATGAGGATGCCCAGGGGGGAACCCTTCGTTTATCACCTTCATCGCAACCTGGGGGGAATCAGGGGGTGCTCCACTACAAAAAACAGTTTTTTCCTAAAACCAAGATATGTCATTCTCTCACAATACATTACATAAAAAACAGTGAAAAACCAGTTTATTCTAAAAACACCATTTGCAAAGCACCCCCTCAGACTCGAACCTTACATCATATATATGCCCCATTTCCAGCATTACATATAGTCAAAACCTCTGTAAGTCCAAAACTCCGTCTCAAGACTTGTATCACAGTCGAGTTTCCCATAATAGCCCAGCAGCCATTTTCCTACGTTGTTGCCATACAGCCCTCCAAATCCTGATTTTCCATTCCAATCATGTCTGCTACCATCTGTGTTTAATTTTATTCCACCATACTAAATATCATTATGCCTGCAATACTAAGCTATTGTTCCCTCCTCCATTTTAAGTCGTTTGTCCATTTCTTTGAATACAACTTATTAGTATGAAGAAACAATAATCAGAGCACTAGTTAAATTTGAACTTTTCACAAAAATTCTTCAATTAAAGTTAACTGGTTTCATCAATTCAACTCATTAGGGAAAAGTTAGAATCTCATAAGATTATTTTATTTTAATTGTCAGAAAAATGAAAAAATAGCTTGAGACATCAAAAGTTCGAAAAACAGGGCATTCTCTTCGGTAAGCTTTTGAGGATTTATAGTCCGAAATACATGTAACGTTTCAAGCCAAACAACCAAAATCTCTAGTGAAATCTCTAGGCTTTGACATGGATGAACTTTAACCAAATTATGAAAGAAATTAACCGAGAGGTGCATAATTGGTCCGGACATGCCTTAACGCTAAACCAACATAAAGAAAATACTTGTATTCTATGGATTGGACTAGTATTCTTTGGATTGGACACCTCCAATCAACCGGAGGGAAGCAATTCTTTTTTTTTCTTTTTTTTTAATCTCTGCGCCATAATTTTTTTCATTATCATGGTATTTTTCATATTTAAGGAAAAATATTAGGTTTTGCTGTAATTATTTGCAAAACAAGTAATCTTGAAATTATCCTGGCAGTAGGACATAAACTTTGCTACAAATAGCCCAAACTTTTACCACTTTTGAGAATGTCTGGCCCTAAAAGGCCCATTACAATTGGCCCAACATTGACATCGCAATTGACATTCTCTGTTAGATAAAAATTGACATACTGTCTTTTTCTTTGTCCAGAAAAAAATGGCGGAACCCAAAGCGTGAAGAATCGAAGATGTGAAAAGGGGGTTCTTTTGAGGGTTTATCAGATCACCAACAAAGACTACAACTTTCCTTCCTGGTATGTGAAGCATAAATTTACTACATGCAATCGAAATTTACTTTGGTTGATTCATTTAAATATTAGAACTAAATGTTCTTCTGCGCTTGTTTATAATCCAAAATCTTTCTTGTTCTACGACTTAGTACAACATTCGAATAGGTTTTTAGTGTTGGAAAATGCAACATTCTTGAGGAAAAATCAATGAAGTTCACTAAAGGTAGTTCCTTTTTTTTTTTTTTTTTTTCTCTCTATTTGTTTTTCAGCTGCTAGAGAATTTACCCAGTTTGAAAATTTTGGTGCTTAGAAGTTAGAAGTAATTTTGTTTTTGTCATTTCAATTCCAAGTTCAATTAAGTATTTCATACTTCATTCTGTTGTCTATCACACTTTTTCTGATGTGGGTATGTGTTTTTGTTTGATTTTTCTTTACTGTCACTTCAATCTCAATTCTCAAGATCAATTTAGGTTATTTTTATGCTTCATTCTAGTGTCTATCACATCCTTCATGCGAAATGGATATGTGCTATTTCAGTTGATTTCTTTACCGTCTTCCTTGCAGCTTGAACTGTTACACAGAAAAAATGTCTGATAGTACCATGTTTCATTAAATTAGTCTATGCAATGTCTTTCAACTGAAGCCAAATTTAATATTTTGGCTTTTATCCGGAAGTGCAATGCACTTTTCATTTATGTATGTTTGCATTTGTGTAGGGTAAAGGGATCACACAAAGATCGGAAAAAAGGGCTTGGAGGCTGGTATATCTTATTGATTGGTGATAAAAAAATGGCAACAAAGTCGTTGAACAACATTTGGATTCAAGACAGCAGTGCCCTTTGTGGAGACTGGAAGTGTTATATTAAGTATGAAGGAGATGATCAGACAATGATAGGATCTCAACTAGTGAAGAGCGAGACATCGTTGTTGTCGTCCTTAGAAGTTGTTTTCACTCCTTATGTTGGTCAGATATTCAAAAGTGACGATGAAGCATTTGAGTACTACAGCAACTTTGCTAGGAAAAATGGGTTTTCAATTCGGAAGGCACGCTCGACAGAAAGCCAAAATCTAGGGGTCTATAGAAGAGATTTTGTTTGTTACCGTTCCGGTTTTAACCAACCTAGGAAAAAGGCCAATGTGGAGCACCCCAGGGATCGAAAATCGGTACGGTGTGGATGTGATGCAAAAATGTATTTGACCAAAGAAATCGTTGATGGTGTCACACAATGGTACATTTCACAGTTTAGTAATGTCCATAACCATGAATTATTGGAAGATGACCAAGTGCGTCTGCTTCCTGCCTATAGAAAAATACAAGAAGCTGATCAAGAACGCATTCTTTTGCTTTCCAAAGCTGGGTTTCCTGTAAATCGTATTGTGAAGGTGTTGGAAATAGAAAGGGGAGTTCAACCTGGACAGTTGCCCTTTATAGAGAAAGATGTCAGGAATTTTATTAGGACTTGCAAGAAAACAGTTCAAGAAAATGATGCGTTGCTCACTGAGAAAAGAGAAAGTGATCTGCTGGAACTTCTTGACGCTTGCAAGGATAAGGCGGAGAAGGAAGAAGGTTTTGTTTACAATTTTACAACAGATGAAAACGGGAAAATTGAGAACATTGCATGGTCATACGGGGATGCTGTTCGTGCATTTGCTGTCTTCGGTGATGTCGTCACCTTTGACACCAATTATCGCTCTATCACTTATAATCTGCTTCTTGGTGTTTGGTTTGGCATTGACAATCATGGCAAGGCGATTTTCCTTGGGTGTGTTCTGCTACAAGATGAAAGTGCTCAGTCATTTTCTTGGGCATTACAGGTTTGTGCACAAAATTTCTTCTCATCCTTCTGCATCTCTATACACCATTCTTCTGAAGGTTACCATTTTCTTAACAGGCTTTTGTTCGATTCATGAGAGGAAGGCGACCTCAGACGATGGTAACCGATATAGATTCGGGGTTCAGAGATGCTATAGCAATTGAGTTGCCAAGTACTAAACATGTTATCTGTATACGGCAAATTCTTTCCAAAATATCGAGTTGGTTCTCTTTGCCTCTTGGGCTGCAGTATGAAGAATTCAAATCTGAGTTTGATACTTTGTGTCAGATGGAGAACATTGAGGATTTTGAACACCAGTGGAACCATCTCATTGCCCGGTTCGGACTTGGTTCAGATAAACACATAGCTCTACTCTTTTCTTATCGGGCATCTTGGCCATTATCCTATACTAGAGGTTACTTTCTAGCTCGCACTATAACACCCGAGTATTCAAAATCGGTGGACACATTCTTGAAGAGCATAGTAAGTGCACAAGCATGCTTGCAGGTCATGTTTGAACAGGTAGACAATTTGCTTGACTCTTTTTAACAATTATTTTTTGCATAATTTGGTTCAATCTGAGTTATATTTTTTAAACTTTCTCAGGTTGGTTCTGGTGCCAACTTTGGATATGAGTACCGGGGAGAGTTGCAGTATATGCCCATTAAAACCTGCCTTCCTATTGAAGAACATGCACGCAGTATATTAACTCCTTATGCCTTTAATATGTTACAACATGAAATCGTGCTGTCTATGCAGTATGCTGCAACGGAAATGGGTAATGGTTCATTTCTAGTGAGGCACTACAAGAAAATGGAAGGAGAATCTCTTGTCTTCTGGATACCAGAAGATGAGGAAGTTCACTGTTCTTGTAAAGAGTTTGAGCATTCTGGCACATTATGCAGACATTCTTTGCGCGTGCTTGTACTGAAGAACTACTTCCAAATCCCAGAAAAGTATTTTCCATTAAGATGGAGGCGTGAGAGTTGCTTAGTTCATATCGATGATCAAACCTCTGAATTCAGCAATGATGAGTGTTCTCAAGTCTTTCATTCTCTTACAGCGACTCTTTTTGCAGAATCATTGATTTCGAAGGAACGTTTTCATTATGTTAATAGAGAACTTGCGCAGATTCTTGAGAATGTTCAAAATATGCCAGCTAACAATGAAGTCTCTATGAATTTGGCGCCTAACAATGTCATTGAATCTTAGGTTTGTGGCTAGAGTATGTTGACATTACTGCTCTAGAGACCTGTGTTTTGGAATTTCACGGAAAATTGGGTGAAAGCATAAAAAAAAGGTAAATAATTTTTGTATTGCTGCTTTTGATCGAGTAAAATCATACTTACTTACACTATCAAACTATTAGGAGTAGTGTATTTTTGTAGATTTCTTCAACGTTTCCCACGGTGCATCCCTGCTTGTTTGGGGATTGTGTCTATTCTATTCCTTCAGTTGCTTATTAGTTGCTGTTAATGGTGGAATAGTATAAAAAAAAAAAAGTTATATCTGACCCTTGTAGATGTAATGTACCTTTTCCGCATGGATTGTATGGAATAAGGTTTTGGAAATTTAGTGCTTTCTACTGACTACTGACTACTGAGTCATTGAACTTTTGTTGTTACTGTCAAAATTGGCTGATTTTCGGGTCTTGAGAATGACTCTGATAGCATTTTGAGTTATATGTCCTGAATTTAGTTTTTTACTCTCTGCATTTTAGTAATAGCTTATATTTGGTCTAAATAGTGTTGTCTTCCGACTATTTCTTTTTAGTGGTAACAATTATCAAGGAAAAAGTGGATAATTTTCCTAGTTGCTATTATACGGGTGAATTTGCTGAGATAAGTCTTATCCCTTACTGAATTAGGGACTTACTTTGACCATCTGGACCATGCCGTGGTATTATTTTTAACTTTGAGATTATTGGTTCTACAACCCTGTTCTATTTTGCCACTTAAGTTCACATCAGTGCATGAAAGTATTGGCGTAGCTTCTAATTTTTCCTTCGTGTAAAATTGCTAGTAAATTACATAGATACCATATTAGTGATTTTCATGTCTAGATGCTTGAAATTTCATAATTAAGGTTTTCTGGTTATTTTAAACTTCTCTTGCAGTCTCGCTATCCTTTAAGTCAAGTATGCCAGCATATTGTGAAGAAGGAATTGAGCAAAAAAAGACTATGTTAACACTAGGTAATAGCAATGACTATTTTCAGTCCACTGGAATGTTTTCTACTGGGATGTGTCAGGAACATAGAGTGAAGGTGTAGGGTGTTTCTTTTATCCTCCTGATTGCGTTCAAATCATGCAGTATTGACTTTTTTTGTAGCAATTCACCGAGTTCTTTAAATGGATTACTGAATACTGAGTTCTTGCACTCGGAAATTAATGAATTACTTATTGTATGATAATCTTTAAATGGATGACTGAGCTCTTCAGTCTTCATGTGAATTCGCGAATTTCTAAGACCTTTCTGAAGTTTAGAACTTTCTAAAGTGATAAAACTTCCATTAAAAATGGTTTTATTTGACTCAGAAGCTCCAGTGTTTGTAGTTTCAATGTTTATGTCCCATAAGGATCTTTTTGAACAAGACCTTAATAAGTAGTTCTACTGTTCTAGTTGATAAGTGGAAATATGTTTTATGTGTGACCATGGGCTCTGCTTAGGTTCTTTAAATCTGACAAGCAAGTTCCGCTTAATACTCAGTGCTTTGTTAGACAATCATGGAAATTATGGACCCTTACCTTACCTTTGCTAATAAGTACATATTTTCTATATTTTTTCTTATTGAAGGAATGGAAATGTTATTTAGGAGATTGAACACGTTACTGCATTCATTGTTGAGTTTATTTGAACCTCCATAACTTACAATATACCAGTGTATTTTACAAGTCATATTAGACGCTTTTCATCAAATAAGTTTCATTTATTTTTCCTATAAGCTATTTAAGTGGTAGATGGCCATGACAATGTTTGGGGGCAATTCAGTTTTAATTACCCCTGTGTTTTTTTTGGTTCCCCCTCGAAATCTATTTGCAGGGGTGATTTTTGGTGGGTAAAGCCACAGAGAGTTTTTAATCCTAGAGAAACATAGTTGATGTACCTGAAGTAAGAATCTTTAAGGAAGAATATGAGTTCAAGTTTTATCACTAAACATAGGTGATTGTTGAAATGATAATGAGACGCTTCACATGGACATGTACTTGGTGCATTTCTTTCATAAAATTTAACTTTGATGGCTTCCTCTTCCACCCTACCCTAGTTGATATGACACTGCTGTTAATTTTCTTTTAGGAATTTGTCGTTGTGCTCACTTGAACAGCAAAATCTTGGTGTCATGTTTAATTGTGGTTGAAGACCTCTGATCACTAAGGATCAACACCTATGTTACATGGACTCAGGTATGCATGTCGGCTGGGGTACATATCTCTGGTTGTTCGAATTCCTAGTCAATTGGGGACGTAACCTGAAGGAGTGGTGGCAAAACTCTTGATTGATCAGCTCGAGTGAACTGTGCATTGGATTCAGTCTGATTATCATTTCGACGATACGGAGACACGCCATAATATTTAAGATCCTCATATATTATTTATGTTATCTTGCTTATTGGTGTTTACTAGTCGTCCTCAATCTTTTCATGCATATTATAGGAGTTCTATGCATAGCTCGTGAAAATTTTGAATTAGAAACATGTCTGGCATGGATCCCATACCCATATCCAGGTGTCGAGTGTCCGACACAGATCAACCCAGGTTAATTTTTGCTTCCCTATCATTTACTGGTGTTGAGATATGACCTGAACTTCGAAAGGTGGAAGCCATTACTTTCACCCATAACTGCAGTCTAAGGATTTCTTTCAATTGAACCGAGTCAGATGATTAGATCTCAAGTCAGGCTGCTTATATTTGATATGCTACTTCTTCTCTTCATACCTTTAATTTATTCTACACACACTTGATCTTGTCCGAAAGGTACAAATCAAGTCTCTGCAACAATGTTGACCCTCTTTGTTTGTACTATGTTTTCTCCTTTTTTCTAGATGGAATATAAGCACATTGATGTTGTCTTGCTTCATTAGGTTCCTCCAATCTGGATGGATACCTCGAGCACTTATTTGTGTCTAGATGCTGCAATGCAATAAACATCCATTGCTATGTTCCCAATTTGAACTAGAGAGTGTGGTTTTTGTCACTACAAAGTTGTCAGTCTTCCAAGGAATCATTAGGCATTCCTGCATAAATCACCCGTGCTGGAATCTTTTTAACAAGTGGGGACCAAATCAAATTTTGGCCTTATAATGGGAGACAATTCAAGTATTTTTTTACTGTTTATGTTCTGGGTATGCTTTGGTGAAGGGAAACATTTCCAAGTGGAATATAATTTCCTCTTCAACTGATTTTCCTGTTCATGTTCTTTTTTTTGTCTTGGATAGGGTACGGTGAGGGAGAGAAAGATGCAGGCCTGCTCTTTTGCTTGTTTAAAGGTTTACCCACATCTTGTCTTGAACCTCAAAAAGGGGTAGGTGGGTTTCTCATGCTTGTCATTATTCTCAGTCAGTGACTCAGTGGAGACATGTTAATGAGTAGTGAATTTTGATGCTGTTCGTTGTGGTACTTACTTAAAAGATATGAGGATCCTAAGGGTTTGAAGGAAGAATCAATTTTTTTTGGGAGACAGAGAATTAGGTTTCCTCATTTTTGAGGCTATGTTTGGCTGGGATGTTGAATTTATGGACAGAAAAAGAAAAGGAATTTGATGTGAAAAGAGAATGAAGTAAAAGAACTTACATAGATTTCTTTTGGTTTTTCGGGTTAAGAAATCTAATTTGATCTACATGTCAAAAGAAGGGAAAAAAGAAGATCCATCCATGTGTTAATTTGATCTACTAAATTGCTCATAAAACATAAGCATTTACTTTCAAATCTTGCCAAAACACTAGGGGTGGTGTGTACCAACATTTGTGGGACCAATTTTGAGGTCTCACACAAATGATCGAAACCGTTCAATTTGTTTTAAAATTTCCTAAAAAAAATTTAGACATCGGTGAAGGCTTGAATGATTTTCCTCTATGAATTTACCGAAAAAAATTTGAATAAATCGATCAAGCCTTTATCGATATCCAAATGAGCTGATTTTTTACACGGGCCAATAAAATAATATTTTGACTAAATTAAACGGCTCTGATCATTAATGTAAAATCCCGAAATAGATCCCACACCAGGTAGTGTACACAAAATGGTTTACCCATGGTAATGCTCCCCAATTTTTATGTGCATGAACTTGAGTTTTGTTGCCAAGATCCTTTTGTTCTAGAAGGGTTGCACTTGCAGTGGTGAATATTGCACTCCGTGTGCCAAGGGTGTGTGTGTGTGAAAGGAGGAACAATATAATCTGAGTCTTTGTCTCTTGTTTATTGTCTGCTTTCGGAGGACTCCAAGTCTTTTCTTCTTCTTTTTTTTTGTCTCATTTTTTTGATAGGTATTGGAGGAAGTGAGAAACCCAAGTCAAGTAAGGCAATTGCTTGGTACCTTCTTCCTTGGGATTGAAAAGGAATTTGTGGAACAAAAGGATCACAATCACATGCTTAAAGCTATACAAAACAAGCTCCATAAACCATTACAAAGGGCCTTTTTGGCAAAAAAAAAAGATTTACTATAGTAAATAATGCAAAAGTAAATCAAGGATTTTAATTTTTAACAAAAAGACATCTTGTTATTGCCTTTCATGGGTCATGTCTTTCTCTTTCATTTTCATTCATTTCTATAATTTAATTTCCTCCTAAAATTGAATAATAAGCCACAAACAATTGCCTTACCTTAAATTGTCCTGTCCACTGATTCTTCGAAGGTGCGAAAACAAGAACATGTAGTTTAACACAAATATTTTCAAAACGGGTTGAACCCTCGATGTTTAAATATTTACCGGTTCGAGCAAATCACAAATGGGTGATAATCGAAATTAGGATTGAATGCGCAACAAACACAATTAAATTACCAGTTCGAGCAAATCGCAAACGGGTTATGATCGAAATTTGGAATGAATGGGCAAATTACATTGATTACAGTGGTAAAGGAAACTACAACTAATCACAGACACCTTTGAACTTTCTTTGGGTATTTTCCTACTATAACACTAATAAGCCATAACCATTTTGTTTTGTGCTTCAATTTTGATCCCTTCTCTCATCTTCCTTATGAACTCTTCACATTTCTTGTTTAGCTCCTCTGCACTCATCAATCCCACTCCCTCTTCTTCCTCTTCTTCTTCTTCAGCAGAAACAAACTCTTCCTCTTCTTTTTCTTCACTTTCCTTCCCTTTCTCTTCTGTAAATTCCACAACTTCTTCTCTAACCAATTCTCTCTTCTCAGCAACTTCTGGTACTGATTTCTGGTGATCGAAAATCTTCTCGGCCCGGTCTTGATTCGTACCGGTAGAGGAGTTTTTGATCAAGAAAGCTAGAATTCCATTGCAGACAAGGAATATGTAGTTCCTGTCAGTGGTGTAGCTGAAGATTTGGGAGGAGAAGGAGGCGATGGAATTACTGAACAGGGGAAACAATGGGGAAAGAGAAAACAGGATGGAAAATGCAGAGATGGAGAGGATGATTTGGATGGGTTTCTTTGGAAATTGACCCAGAATTTGAATTCTATTTTGCTGGGTTTGATCCATATGTGTGGAATGTGAAACTGCTCTGTGGAAAGTGAAGAGAGAGAGAGAGAGAGAGAGAGAGAGAGAGAGAGAGAGAGAGGGTTGGGAGCTTGGAATTGGGTGGGCGACTTGAGGAGCTTATTTATAGTCCTTGTAGTGAGTCTAGTGACAAGTGGCTATGGGGTGATTTTACCAAACTACCCTTTTATCAGATTCATTAAACAGAGGGTAGTATAGGTGACACAGACCCAAGTCAAATCACCTAATAATTTCTACTTTCGAGAGGTTATTTGGTGCTTCTGGAATACTCCATTCCCCTGTCCTAATTTCTTAGTCGTTCTTTCTATTTTAGAATGTCTCAAAATATTTATCCTACTTCTAAAAATATCCATCAAAACTAGGTCACTTTCTAATTTTACCCTTAAAAATTATTTTTCTCATCTTAATTGGTTAGTCTATTATCTTTTATTTATAACGATTTTTATGATTTTAAAAATTTTGTATAATAAAACTAATCGATATCTATCAAACAAGATCCATATTGAATATATTTTGACTTTCATATAATAAATTAGCCTCACAAATTTGGTCACAGTAATATTGACTGGATTTAGGGACAAAATAGAAAAGTCAATACAAAATTTTCACACCCCTTAAAAACCCGTTTTCCCAAAAAGGACCAAGAAATTAGGACGGAGGGAATAATGCTTTAGGGGCTCGTGACCTTAAACACCAATTATTTGTGTAGGATCCACGCTTTTTTAGATGGATTCCACACAAATGGGTGATATCCAAGTTTAGTCTTTTGTAGTGACAGGGGGTTTGGGGTGATCTTATCAAACTACTCTCACCGTTGGGTTGGTCATTTTTTTTGATTCGTTCAAATTCGATCCGATCTCTGATCCAAACGAATTAGTAATATGAAAATCTGTTTGGAGATTTGATAGAATATGAGAATTTTTTTAAAAAAATGTTTGGGAATTAGGTAGGGGGTGGAGATAGGCCACAAGCGGCTCCACGCATAAGGGTGGATGGTCACTTGACCACCCTAACAAAAAATTTGTACTAATAATACATGTAAAAATTTGTAAAAATTTTAGGTTAGTTCATGTTTTAAACACCTAGCCGAAATATGATAAACACCCAGTGCAAAATTAAATGAACACTCACCAACAAATCAGTCTACTTTGAATAACCTAAATTACATCCCGTTATAGCCTAATCATTGATGACACCACATATAAGAAAATGTGGTCAATTGAACACGCTTTTTTATTTTGTTATTATATTGCATCTAGTAATTTTATCTAATATTTTGTTTGACCACTTAGTCCTATACTATAAACAAAACACATTGCAATTCAATTGATTTACAATTGAATACTTAATATACCATCTCAAAACAAGATAGACATCTTAATGACAAAAAAATGGAGAGGAAAAGATATCTATTGGTATCGTTGTGGTGTAGTTTTTCTTAGAGCAGACAATCCAAAAATAAAAACATATGTTTAAAAGGATCCGTGCAAACGTATTTGCTACATAATTTCTTTAAAAAAAAAAGCATATTTATGCTCCTGTTTGATTTTGCTTTGGTAAAAATATATAATAATTTTTTTTTGAAAACAACTACAACGTTTTACATGTTTTTGTAATTTTGAGGTCGCATTATACACACTAGTATATGAAAATTTATAAAGATACGACTGATTGGTTAAGCTAGTAGAGTTAAAGGTAATTTTTGAACACCCTGTTAAAAATTCTTGGAGCCGCCACTGAGATAGACATGTCTCTGCCCCGAATCCACTCTGAATCCGTTCCTTGATCCATCTCGACCCCTCTCTGCCCCATCCCCGAATATAAGGATCTATTCATGAGATATGAAACTTTTAGGTCCCACTAAATTTTCTCCAAACACATAGTCACATAGGGTCACACTAAATTTTCTCCAAACATTTTATTTATAATTGACCTTTGTAATACAATAAATGTGATTAAATAAGAAATACATCACTATAATTTGAATACATCCCAACTACGTTGACAGCTACTCAACTATCAATCATATGCATTCCTTAAAATAAACACAAAAAATGCAAAATAAAAACAATATTTTTCCAATCAAACCGTTGATTTTGTTGTTCCTATTGACGAAATCAATTATGTAAATTTTTTTCTCGATTGAGTTTACTTTTTGCACTTTACTTTATCTTTGTGTTTCATATGAAGTTGAAGATCACACTACTTAAATACTCTTTTATGCTATCTTGCTTGTGGTTCCTTTAGTCTTCAAATTAGAAATCTCATTGATACTTGATACAACCTGAATTGAAGCTGGCAAACACTTACGTTTACACATAAATACCGTGCCGTGTCGCGTCATGCCAACGATAAACATACCGTGCCCGTGCCGGCCTGTTCAACACCTCTACTTGTAACTTGATTTTAACATTTAATTGTAACTAGGATTCTAGATTTTTAATAATCTATTTATTTACTTTTTACAAAAATGATTGGATCCCCGAATCCCTATGGGGATCCCCGTTCCTCATTTAAAGTGGGGATGGAGGATGAAAATAAAGTCCCGTTGGGGATCGGGTAGGGAATGGATATGGAGAAGGGTTTGGGGATTGGGGGAGGAGATAGTACTCTTCGACCCTGATACATCCCCATGCCCATCCCTATCCTTCCGACATCCGTCCCACAAAGTCGATCATTTATTCTATTTTGAGCTCAAAATATGGGGTGATTTTACCAAACTACTCCCTTCGACATCTATCCCATAAAGTTCACCCTTTATTCCATTTTTGAGATGTCTCAAAATACTAGTTCTATTTGCAAAGTCAAGTTGAAAATATGTCTGGATTTTCGAACTTAATCTTCGTAAATAATTTTATAAGTGCGATTCAAGGTGTAGAAATAGAAATTAGTAATGTTCATTTTAAAGGTTGGAATCCCTAAAATAGATCAACTTTGTGATGCGGAGAGAGTACTATTTTCTCAAAAAGAAGGTGTGTTTCTTGTAACTTTTCTGTCTTTAAACAGTAGACAAAAGTATTTGTTTTCTTATCGTGGGCCCTTTTTTTTTTGGGTAAAGAGCAACTTTTGAATGGCATCTTATCCGGGTTTTTTCAGGGTAAAAAATGGAGGAATGGCGCCTTATGTTTAGGGTCGTTTTGGTAAAAGGCCCAAGTCAAGTCAACTAACCCTTTCGTTGGGTCTTTCCTGTGAGTAATTATGCAGTGGTTCAAGAGCATGCACATGTACCGTGCTTAATTCCACAGACTCTTGTTGAGTTTATACGTTAGTCATGCCCCTACCAAATTGTTTGGTCACTTGAGGTCCTAGGGGCCGCACTTGGTCATTCCATATAGAGGAAAACCTAATAATGGGGACTCTGGGTGCCGTGTGTATTGTGCAGTGCACTATGAGTCATTTGATTTCCGGATGGACGGTTCAGATTTTATTCGGGCATCGAGTGGTGGATAGTGCACTGCACGGTGTACGACACCCACTGGTTCCTATTTTCTAACATCGAGAAATTTGAATTTGTGTGTGTTTAAAGGGATCATCTTATCCCCAACTAATCAAATTGTTTAGTTGGGTGAATTAAGTGAAATTATATTTGCTCACAAAATGCAATTAATTTTAAATCACCCTTCCAGATATTAAGTAGTACTCCCTCTGTCACAATTTAAATGTCCCCAACAGGAGACTGGGCTTCTTTGACTTTAAAAAATAAAATATTTTTGAAATTACTTTTTTAATTTTTTTGCACCGTTCAGACAATCTCAACGACTACTTTTGAATGGTGTAAAAATTTTTGAAAAAAAATATTTAGAAATACATTATCTTTTAAAGTCAAAATGACACAACTTTAAGTAGGTGACATTTAAAATGAGACGGAGAGAGTAGTTTTTTGGGGGGATGATAGTATGTTAGTAAAGTAAAAAGGTTGTCTATATTCGCTTATGGACTTTGGAGAAATTATTTTCTCTAACTGAATTTTTAGTTGATTTAGAAAATTAAAAGGACATATCTTGAATTCTGCATTTTTGGGTCCATTTAGACAAATATATAGGAGAAATTACTCCTTAGATTACTACGCCATGCCAACGTCAATCTATTGAATTGACCATAAAACCTCACACAATTACATCTAAATACATACTCACAACTGCTTCAACTGTGACTCTGGGTCACATCATGGAGATTTCACTACGATACAACAAAAAATGCAGTGAGATACACGATTTCATAGAGATCAAAAAAGATACACGATTTCATGTCATTGTTCATTAATTGAGCCGGTGAAAAGGTAACGAGCTAAAATTATTGTATTTTTTGAGCAAGTTCAGGTTTTGTACCAAAACCAAAATTGCAACATGGTTAGTAGTGAATATTAGTGGGGCTCCCACACTGGGACGGAGCCAGAATTTTACCTTTGAGGTGGCGAAAATATGTACTTAAAAAATAAAAAGACAAACTGCATTACAAATATTCATTTACTCTATGAAAAACTATAATAACATAAAAATCTAGTGGTGGCGAGTCCATATAATTTGGGGATAAAAATCTATTTTCTATGTAATAATTGTATTTTTTTGAAAATCTTGTGGTGGCGGCCGCCACCACTTGTCCCCCCTTAGCTCCATCCTTGCTCCCACAGAAAATTGATGTTTCATCTAATAGCGGGATATTGTGAGATGCTCTTTTTTTTGGAAGACAGTAGTGTGAGCGTGACATGTTTGAGTTGGCGTGAAACTAACGTAAGGGCAACTACAACCCACCTCCATTCCTCCAAAATGGAGGGTGGATGTGACATATTGAGGGAAAATTTTATAATTTATGCCCACTTTTCTTTATTTTTTGTACTTTTTGTGAGTATCTTGGAGGGACCCACTGTCCTTTTTAGAGATTTGGTCCTCCAAAACTATTTTGATCCTCCAAATATGGAGGACCAAATCTCATTTTGTTCTCCTTTCTCTATTTTTAGAGGATGGGCCCCTCCTAAAAAGTACAAAAATTAAAGAAAAGTGGGCATTAATTACAAAATTTCCCCTCAATGTGTCACATTCACCCTCCATTTTGGAGGAATGGAGGTGGATTGAAGTTGCCCTAAGAGCGAATTGTCAAAAGATTTCAAGTATTGGGAGTGCTAAAAGAGCGGTCGAAATCGAGACTGGATTAAAGAAATTATCGTGTGCTAATTTAAAAAAATTGTTTTTTGGTTTTGTTTTGTCTTTATTAAAAAAAAATTACATTTGTTAGTTTTCGGTCAATTTTTTGTGATTTATTGGTTTGTCTCGATGAGAAGAATCCAAAAAGTATAAAATTATTAGCCAAACTTAAAGTTTTCTGAATAAAGACGAAATATAATCCAAAAAAATTGGTTTATTTTGATTTATTTTCGGCTTTGTTAAAAAACTATTACTTTTGACCATAATTTTATACTCTTTACATTCGTCTCGACAAGATAAATCCATAAATCACAAAATCTTGACGCAAAATTAACAAATACGAATTTTTTTTGAATAAAGACAATGAAAAAAAAAACCAAAAACTAGTTTTTTTCAAGTTATAAATATCTTCGCTGTGTTTACAAAACATTGACAATGCTCACAACCCAAGATATTTTCCATAAGATATCTCTTGAGTTGTTGACTCCAAGAGGCTGGTCGAATGCAAGCATGGTACGTAACAAGTAAGAAGCTGCTTACATCTCTGAGCTTGTTGGTTCGATTCTCAACGTTCGTAAAAACCTTTAAGGTCACTGGAGTTTTGTCCAATCGTTAATTTCATGGTTCCAAAACGAGTCCAGGTATTTGTAAACTAGTCTGAACACTCAATTATTAAAAGAAAAAAATCTCTTGAATTAATCGTTCTATACTTCTATTAGGATGTTCACGGGGTGGATCCGTAAAACGTGGGGAAGGGGGGACCCCCAGTTAAAATCAGACGGTTATATTTGAGGGGAAGAGATGCTGTGAATTGTCACGTGATAGGGAAATACTACATTTTAATATTTTATATTCGATTTTGCCATGTTGTAGATCTTAGAGATAAGTGTAAATATATTTTTGTATATGTATTACAACATGTGTTATGCAAATACAACATGGGTTATGTAGGTAATTAAGTTGGAAAACGTACAATATTCGCAGAGTATTTTATTATTCTCTCTCTTTAGTATTTTATAAAAGAAAAAAACAAAAAATACAATATGAAAACAGTACGTTGAAGAGAGAAAATTGTCTACAAAATAAAGAAAGACCGACAAACTAGCTACGACGATTAGTTGCATTGTCACTCTCGAAACTATGTTTTCAATTGTTCATGTCAAGAAGGAATTTTTATTTATGAGACTACATTCAAAACTAATATTATGATGCAGGATAACGAGAATATTCAATAAAACGGTCATCAAGCTTTTAGTTTGTGCAAATCGTCACATATATACCATAATCTAAAAATAGGTGTCTTCAATCAAAATAAAAAAATTTATTTCCAAACTTTGAATATTAAAATAAAATAAACTTTGATACGGACATTATGAGAAAAAAAAAAAAAAAAAAAAAACGATTGCAGAAAAGGTAAAGCTCTAGCTCTATCTTCTAAAGTCGCGTGGCATTCGCCAATTTCCACTCTCCACGCACATTTTGCAGAAAGAAAATGTGTGGTGGTAAGAAAATAATGAAAGAATGCCGCAAGACCACTGAATTTAATACTTCGCGTTTGATCAACCTACTTAGGAAATAAAAAGAGGAAAAAACTTGATCAACCCACAAACGTGGCCTTAAAATTTTGAGGATGACGCGTTAATGAAAAGGTCGTTTAGCATAACACCCAAATGTCCACGCTCAACGGTCAACACTTGCTAAATTTTAAAAATAGTTACATACATCTGGATGGAGATCCTGTGATGGTAAAATTAATACTAGTAAATCTTACCACGTTGTCGATCCAAGAGATAAGCTCTCTCTCTCTCTCTCTCTCTCTCTCTCTCTCTCTCTCTCTCTCTCTCTGTATATATATATATATATATATGTCCATTACAACATGTTTTTTTTTTTTTTTCGACAGCCCTTTGCGCTAGTTTACGCCCATCTCATCTAATCATCTTCTTGGTCTAGTCAAAGCTAAGACATCCATTTACAGAGACTAGAGAATTCATAAAAAATTAATTTTTTACGAAGGAATCCAATAATCGAATCTTACTCAATTGTGTGAACAACAAATGTACTAACCAACTGGACTAACCTTCGGGTTGATGGTAAAATAATCCTGCTTCTCATATGTGTAACATTGTACCACGTTGTAGATCCAAGAGATTAAAGTGTGCATTACAACGTGTTTCGTATGTAGGCATCTCTTATGTTGTTTTTACGATAAACTCTAAATTTAAGGTGATGTGTAATTAATGGGAGTCGAAGTAAATAAATTAATTAGATTTTTATATTACCACTTGTTCTTGATATCTTAAACTATTTTGAATCTTCAATGAGGGTGTTCTTTTTTTTTCTTTTCCCTAATCTATTACATGAAAGAATGAGACTTGGTCGCAAGATACAATGTGGGGCATCTAAGAGCTCTACCGTATGAGCTCGCCACCACTTGCAATCTTTAACTAGGGTTTGGTGCGAAAATTTTCACATCTTTCCTTCTGAATTAACAAAGATGACAATTATTTTGCAGATATCCCATAGTAAGAGAAAAACTTGAGTTTCTGCTAGGTATCATGTGGCAATATTCAGAGCGCATCTCAATTGTCCAAAAATTTGGACAGTCCGGATTTTAAATATAAAGAGTATATTTAAAATTGAATCGTTCAAACACTTTTAGACGATTGTAATGGGACGCTACGTATACCACATCAGACACCATGTGATACTTAACATGTGCCCATACTTGGCATGCACCCAAAATTTTCTCCCAGGGTAGAATATATTGAAATAATATGGGAAGGAGGAAGAACTAGATTTGAAAAAGTCCAAAAAAAAAAAAATTATAATCTTTTTATTGTGGCATCACAAACATGACATAATGGTGGATGACATCATGCATGAGATATCATGTTTGATTAAGGCCTATTTAAGGAGAAAATTTTAGGTGCAAATGGGTATCACGTGATAGCATCTTATTTTATTATACTCTAACCCTAAAATTTTTGTGTATTACAAATCAAGTCTTAGGAACTTCCTCCATAAATAGGGACCTCAGTTCTTCGATTATAATTTAGAGAATACTATTGTAAAATGTGAAGGGAAGGTTGCGAGAAATATTTCAATAATAATTTGTTGGTCTCCATTAAAAAAACTTGTTCATTTTACTTCCTAACCCAAGTGGTTTAGATCCCAAATTATTTGTAAATTAAAAAAGTGACCATTTTATCCTCCGCGAGTCAGGAAACAATTCATTTCGGTAAAATGCATACAACTCTCTAATTTTAAATTAGATCAAGACCTATTATATAATGATAAATAGGATTTTCAGAGTACTGACAAATGGTGGAATCGAATCAAAAAGCCATTTCACTTTTAGTTATGAAAAGCGATTAGAAGAACACCACAATAAAAATAGTCCCCCTCACCTTGGCTAGAACGCGTTCTAATTTTCATTTGGTGCTCAAATCCCTAGAAAATGCAGTACATACATCTCATAGTAGAGTCTAAAATCACAGGGTTTTTTTTTCAATAACCAAACCGAGTCTTATGTCGCAATTAATTGGGGTCACATATATGAATAGGGCGACCTCTTCATTTAGGTTTAGTAAACCCAAGTCCTTTCGTATGACAACATCCAAAGTCAATTTAAGTCTTTCTCTTCCTCTACCCTACTATCCACTACTATCATATTACTCTTCTTTTTCAATCATATGGGGGAAAAAAATAAATCAAAAAACACTATTGCTGCAAAAGTGTGGAGTGTAGACACTAAAAACTTCGGTGTGTCTTTATTGCTATCAAATTAATTGACACGCATTCACCCCTGGGCAATTTAGCACCCTTGGTGGTTAGGTACATAATCAGATAAACTGCTGGTTGATGCACTGAAAAAAGAACAGGCCCTTGGAACTCAACTAACCTTCAAAACCCAATCAGTTTCAGATTGTAGGAGGTGAGACAAACCAATCCATTTTTCATTCAGCCATTGTTCAAATATCGACGTTAGAAAAATAACAAAGCCCCACGACTAATATGTAAAGATTTGACAAGCATAGAATTACGAACATCTATTTCATTCGACAAGAACATTGAAAATAGATGATTATTTTAAGATCTTTCGCAACAATTACTACTCACCTGAGTCTCGAACAACAACAAAACATTTGACAACAAAAGAATATACCACAGCCGACTCCTGCATTTGCTTATTTAAGAATCCGCCTGCACAAAATGACCACAACAAAAGAATATACCACAGCCCGACTCCTGCATTTGCTTATTTAAGAATCCGCATTCATAAAATGACTTTCCGTAGAACGATAAGTTCCATTGTGATTCTGGAACATCTAAACCTGCAAAAAGCTCGCATACTTGGCGCCAAGAAAAAGCCTTTGGATACAGAGCAAAGCGTTTTTGGTGACCTCAGCATTCTCATGGTTCATCAATTTCATCACCCGATCTTTAGCTTTCAGATCGGTCACAATGACCCTGCCAGCAGGATGGCACTGAATAAACTGCGACAGATCAAAGCAAGCAACAGCTATAGCCCTTGGATCTCTAGATGTGTCCAATATCGTAATAAGGACCCTCAGAATCTGCATTATCATATTGAATATTAGTTCTCCCAAGGTCAGAATATGTCTGCTTCATTTTTGTTTCTTATGAAGTAATATGCGGGCATTAACTAGACAAAGCATTCGCAGGGAGGATGAAAGATATCTCATTTTAAAAGATGAAATCGCAGAAACTTGAAATCAAAGATAACTTTCAATATATCACAAATCTTTAAATCATAGAGGTGGAAGAGCACGAAGAAATTCCTTGTAACGTTGCGATTGGACAATGAAGGCATGAATTGGAGGGAAAAGAAAACGGAAGGTTAAAAAAGGAGGAAAAGAATATGTAGTACAAGCTGAACTTCTTTTTTCTTTGCTTTCACATTCTTTGTTTATCTTCTTTGATCCCAATGGAAACAGGAAAAACACGGGTTACAACCCAAAAAAAACAAAAAATTTGTTTGCCTTTTATGGTTGCATAGGAAAATGAAAACAAACGATGAATACCAATTTCAAAAGTAATAGCTTAAATTTTATTTTTTTTACCTACTGACAAAATAATTAAGAATATACACAAGTAATCTGTTTTCTTTATATTTGCAGCTCTTCAATAAATCCAGGATTCAGATACAGCTTAAAGGACACCTCAGTGTTCCCTAAGCACTAATTCTCCATTTTCACTATTGTTAAGAGCAAGAATCCAAAAATATGGTGGCATCAGCGTCGCCCATGGCTCGTTAAAAACTAGAAGTGCTACAGTCACTTGCCTCTTTTGCACAGGCCCTGTTCACCTTCTGCAACCGGTTCTTTTGAATATCGATTTCCAATCAACAACGGGTAGATCTATAGGACATACACAAACACATACTTCACAAGCCATGCATTTATCAAATTCAAGTGGATTTGACCCTGGAATCGCTCAGATGTGATTAACTTTTCATAACAATACCTAGAGCCCATAGTAGTCGTGAGCACCAGACTTTCTCTCTCTCTCCCTTTCTTAATGCTCACCTCTAGAACAACATATGGCACTGTGGCACAACAAATTATACTTTTGTTTGTGGAACTAAAGAGTCAGAATAAAGAGCTTGGTGTAGTGAGCGTTAAGAAAATGACTTTTGATTATTTTTTTTATCATGGATTAAGAAAATGACTAGAGTATATAAAATAATAAAACGTAACTTCTCTAGTTGCACTTTGGCTTAAATTTATTGAGCTTGATGCGGATGCTCTATTATTCCATTGCCATTAACCACCAAAATAATTTAAAGGTGTAGAACAACACAGCAACCTCTTTTTCACCAATTCTAAAACCAACCTCCGCAAATAAGAATATCCAAGCTTCAAGCAAACTCGTCCCTACAAAGCTGAATAGTGATAACAGGATTGGGTACGTGAAGAGTGTCAAAAGCCAAAATTTCATCACTGTTTTTTTCACAATATACAAAAATACAGGACATAAATATTCCAGTTGGCCACTCATACGAAGTATCTCAATGATCTTCATTTGATCGTCAGTTCATCCAATGATGTAGCTAGGAAACTTGGCCCAAGGCTGCTACAGTTTAAATTGTGGTGAGTTCTAGTCATAGGAACCAAGAAGCTTCTAGGGATAGGACACCAAAAGGAGGAAGAAAGATTCGATGGTTCGAAGATCAATAGGTGTTACCAATTACGTTGTACCCAAAACAAGAGAATCAGTGAGAGATTGGCTCATGCATTTGAAGGGCAGGTTGCTGAATTCTAAAATACCTAGCGTCCACATATAACTAGGGTCTTAAGGGTTAAATTGAAGGCCATTAGGTGCAAGAAAGTGTAAATAATTGGAACGGATTTTGCAGCTGAAAAGTGTACTTTTAAGGCTGGAGAGTAGTACTCGAAAATAATACTTGCGGTATCCACGCAAAGAAGAGAGTATCAATCTCCACAACTGTACCTGAAAATAAGATTCCGCAGATACAAAGTCTCCTACTTTTAAAAGGAATATGAGTCAAGTAAAATTTGAAGTAACATTATTCTACCCTATTTGTGACCTGTGGCCATGACCAGCATTCTGTCCAGTAAATTTTAAATTGTCAAATATCCCCAAGAACTAAAACGTAACACGATCACATAACATCTTCCCCCAAGGATACTCAATTAGAATAAACAGAGAGACAAAGTTTATATTAATTCTCAAAACTTTGCCCTTTTTCTTCTTGCCATGATCATCAGGTAGTGAAAACTAGCGGGTATTTCACTACTTAGTTCAAACTCCTCAACACTCTTAGAAATGGTTCAGTTCTATTCATACACGCCCCAATATGAAGGGGAAAAACAGAAGAAGGTAAGTCATTGCCATGAGTGTGTTTGGTCAACCTTCCATACAGACTCAGAATCCTTAACCGTACATGGCCCAGCAATTGATGCACTCCAACTGTAATGGAACCCGTATGTTGAAAGTAAAAGGTTAATGCTTATCCTTGAAAACAATATGAATATATGCCAGAGGCAGGGAAGAAACTACTTTCATATCAGACTAACGTGACAAAGGACTTTTCTATGATATACAGCATGACAAGCTGTATAACCCCCTCATGAGCGAAGGAAATTGAACAGCACAAAGAGGTTGTACCCCCAGAACTTGTGCACAGAAATGCTGCGTGTAGAGGGTTTTAATTTAGGCCTGCCACAAACGGGCATAAAGATGAGATTTTTAGGCAAGGATGTTGCACAACCCACTTGAAACACAGATATCATTGAAACAAGTCGGAAGAGAATTGATGTCACTGAACAGATATTATTTCTCAGAGGGCATTGAAGTAATAATTGCCAAGGGACGAGTAATACCTGGAAATCATTTTCTTCAAACTTCGTGATGTTCTCACGCCAAAATATGGGATCTTTGTGCATCGGGGACCAGTCAAGATGGCCAAGGAGGACCTCCTGCTTGTACTTGTCAAAAGAACTCATTTTCTTAATGTTGTCTTTCAGCCCATCTTCCAGTTGATTTAGAGCCTCCAATAAATCCTACCAGGAATCCCAAAGTCACATATAAAAAACTGGTTCTAGACAAACAATCCCTCAAGCTCAAAGGTCTATAAACTTCAGCCAAAAGATGATGATACTTATCCCAGCCTCATTTTGAAAGGCTATAAGAAATCAATTCAACAGTAAGTTTCGGGGACTCAGGAAAGTCATCATCATCGTTAATCCATCTTTAATAATATAACATTTGAAGTAACAATGCTAAAAGATTTCATAAAAATTATGACAAACTATATGCTACAATGAGCCAGTATATACAGGAATGAAGCAGAAAGTATACCACTGAGACAATCATTATGCACAGTAGACTGGTGGCAAAAGAACTAATAGCACAGCCAACTGAGAATGAACAGAAATTCAAAACCAAGTTGACTAGTATCTACAGAGTACTCCCACTTCAAAAGACAAAGAATCAGGTTTAAATTAGCTAAGTTATGGCACCAATGGGAGCAAGACAAAAGTACTAGTCACAATTCCAACTACTGCATTTGCATCTTTCTGTAAAGTGACGTATAGAAAGGCCAAATGAGAAAACTGAAGTTGGACATTTATTAATGCTCTATCATCACTGATTATCACGACTAGTTTTGTGAAATTATTTTTGTTTGAAGAAAAAGTATAGCACCTGGACTGTAGTGCATGACACATGGAAGAATGCATGTACAACTTGACTAGTTTGGCAAAAACATTGAAAATAAATCACAACGGTTTCCAGAAAAAATTACTCCAATCAGCAAGGATGAAAATGAAACACACGTGGGCTTACTTTGCACCTCTACCAAAAGAGGAGGATAGTTTTGTTAAGGGAAGTCCCACATCGCCTGGGTACCAAAGTAATATGAAATATATATGCATGAGGAGACCCTCACTTCATGAGCTAGCTTTTGGGGTTTTCTACCCAAGATCATGTAACAGGTTTTTGTCTAGAATGGTGTGTGCTGCCAATAAAGCATCAATGAATGAATGCTTAATTGAAGAGAGAACAAAAAAAAAAGAAAAGAAAGAAATTTAATAGGTTTCTCACCTCATCACTCCATGCCTGTGCTTTCAAACTCTGAACAATTTGTGGCAGCCCAAGGTCTACCATCTGAGCACCAAAAGTCCCCTTGGGAAGCAAATTCCGAAGTGTCAAAACCACCACCCTTACAACCTAGATACCATTGATGCAACAAATTCTCAGAATTGCCACTAACATTAAACTGGACAAAATCAACACTAGGGAAAGTGGATTAGGAACATAAGCAACAATGGAAAAGACAAATTCTAGAGATTTAGAAAGAACAATAATGGCGTATAATTGCCATCTGCCCATAGTTATTGATGCTTAAGTGGGAGGCGAGCCATGGGTGTCACGGAAGCACGTCTATAAATGCTATATAGATGTCGCATATATGGGTCTACAATAATTTCCAGAAAGTTTTATCAAACATGCACCAACAAAGAAAATGTATTTACACATAAGATTACTACCGCCATACGCATTATGTTGATGGTTGAGCTTAATCAAGCAATTTAACTATTAAAAGCCATTAAACACTGCTAAAATCAAGTAGTTAAGCTTAGACAACAAAGGCAGCTTAAGTCATCAAACAACGAACACTTAGCCTGCTAATTAATATTTGACTACCACAATAAGAGCTAGGAAAAAACAAGACATAAACAGTGGTACGCAGCCCACTATATATTCAGGTGTGCATTTTCAACTTGTTGGCCAAGGTTGATGCTTTCTATTAATATGCGAGCGTTAGAGTTGACATGATAAAAAAAAAAGAAGTTATAATGGGCATCCTTTGATTTTGATCAAACAGTTGCCATGACATATTTAACAAATTGGGCACAACTGAAAAAGGGGAGCCCTTTGAGCGCTTAAAAAAAGTGAATTTGCGCCTCATGCCTTCGTGCTTGCCTTGGTGTAGCTTTGATAATGTATCTGCCCATGCACTCCTTTCTCTAGCAAGAGTAATACTCAACAAATATGACCAAACTCAAGAAGTGGAATATAATTGAGGATAAAACTCGAGGAGCAAAGATCCTCAAAACTCACCTTCTCCTTTGTGGAACCCTTCACAACCTCAATTAATCGTGCCAGACCTCTAGTTGTAGCAAAGTAATCAATTGCAGGTTCATAATACGATAAGAGCCAAAGACAGAGACATGTTTCATAAAGGAGCTGTTTCAAAGAAAATAATCAAAATCTGTATGACAGGCTAAATAAAAGGAACCATCTAAATTCATTTTTCAGCTCAGACTAAAGAGCCTGAAGCGTGTGCGACATAGCGCTGTTAATCCTTGTAATAGTCCAGGGAGGCAAAGATACCTGCATTGACTGCTGAGTGGATGCTGGCGAAATTAGAGGAATCAGCAACTTCACTCCATCAGCTTGAACAAATAATGATCTCACCATGGGTTCCTTCAATAATGTTGCCAGAGAATTTATGGAAGTCGGGATGGCTCGGCTAGGATGGGAAGGCTTTTTTAGCTGCACATCCAGTCATACCCAAGGGTAGTGTGAAGGTTCGTTCTATGGGTATATACAAGTACATTTACATAAATACTCATGTATATGCGACTATGCATATTACACAAGTGAGTGTGTGTGTGTGCGCGCGCGCGCGTGTGAGTGTGAGTGTGAATGTGGATGCGGAAATATTATCCGAGGGAAAATGGCCAAGATTTCATCAGGAGGAGTACATACTTGACTTCTAAACAATCCTGTCTGATATGACATTTCAAACCCACCTATTTATCTTGTCAACTACCAGACTATTTTAGTTGTTTTGTGCAGAAAAGAAGTCCATATAAAAGCATGTTTTAGCTTAGGAAGTGGTAGTCAAATTCTTCTTCAAACCTGTGCACATAGCCATTCCACCAGGCCCTTCAGAACATCATCAGTAGCAGTCATCCGACTCTTCGAATTTGATGCTTCTCCATTAGAAGTGACCCTCTCCTTGTTTTCTGGCCTTCCACTGGAATTAAAATGAAAAGAAGAGGAAACTTGATAGTGACACTTTCTTTTAAACACCAAAAACTCATTTTCACTCGCAAGAAATGGAAATATGTTGTCGGTAGATGGTCATGACTAACTTACCTCACTATCATAGAAAGTATCTTACAGCTCTTTTCTTGTATGAACCAGTTACCTTTCCAAAGCAATCTGCAAAGGAAAAACATCAGTGCACACTGATTTGCAGAACACAAGAAAAATTAATGTCTCCCAACTACAAGCGTCATTCAATCCGTTTTCTTCTTTCATGAAGCTTGTTTTCCCAAAAATTTATTGTTGTTTGCATTGAGAAATAACCTTATGTTTTACTCAGCACTCAAGTAGCATAGTCATAAACCATGCAACTTATAGATTCATCCTAGCTCCTCATTTCCTCTCAGACCAGTGCATGTACAAATCTAATCATGCTCTAATAATTCTGCCAAACAAGATATCAATTCACGACCTATTGGTCAAGCCACAGGATGAAAAGGTGTTCATGTGAACACCCTAATTTTTTAGTGTATTTATTGTTAATAAATGTTAATATGTTCCCCTTTAGTTTTGTACACCCACTTCAATTAAGTTTGAACACACCCACAAAAAGCCAAAAAGAAATAAGAAACCCTCCCTCCCTCTCTCTCTCTCTCGCGCGCGCACACAGTATTTATACCTTCAGTATTTATCGCTGTGAAGAAAATTTTGTCCATTCGGATAGGAGATCAATGAATTAATGCATACTACTACTTCTACTTTTCAACATAAGTATAGTAAAATACATACATTTAATATAATAGCATTTCAAATGAAGCTAGAAGCGATAAGTTATGAAAACACACATTGGCTGGCAAGTATAACATTTTATTTATTTGCGATTCTTTTGTTATAACGGTGCTACCAATATTTTTGTAAAACTATCTATTATACAGACATACAAAGAAAAATAAAATTTGAAGTTTTTACTGAACACCCTGACCAAAATTCCTGGAGCAGCCACTGCCATCAGTGTGATCAAACAAAAGCTCAATGAACTCCATGTCACTGCTGGAGGAAGGAAACTTCAATTAGTTATAATACAGTCCACTACCTGTATTGTTGAATTGACCCCTTTAGTCACATTTTTTGTCCATTTTGGAGACATTGTAGTCTTGCTTGCATTCAGATAGCATCCATCTGGTATTTGTTATTTATCTATATCTGGAAATACTGAGCCACGCAAAAGTAAGTGATTCCAGTGGGACTCTAGAATAGAGTCTAGAGAGACTGAACCTGATGTTTAGAGATATATGTGAGCATCAATTACAACGGAGTCATAGACACTATTCATTCTAGGACTTTCTCATTATTATATCCTACCATTGATTACTTCTTAAACCTTTTGAACCTACACCTAGGAATGGCAGAAAGCCACACAAGCGCTTTAATACAACAAAACAGAAGTGTTTATAACGTCCAGAAAAAACAAAGAAAGAAAGCAAAAGCAAGCATACAGTTAGAAGTTAACATATGCTTACGAAGGAAAAACCACTCTGGCCAAATTGCATAGCGATCGAACAAAAATGAATGGTGCAGCAGCAAAGAATGAGAAATACCCAAATATATTACTAACAAAAATACAACCCGCAATTGGGTTCTTTAAAGTTTCAAGGAATTATTACGGGAAATTCAACACTAAACCACTTGATAAGATCGGGAGTATGGACTCAAGAACTGAAGGAAACTGGAATCGAGAAAGAAAGATAGAAATCCATGAAACTGCTGCACTGTGACGCACTATATGTAAGTCCTGGGATGCTTGTCAAGGGTTTCGGAGGAAGGGGGCAGAGGCAAGGAAGTTGTCAACTGAAATGATAAATAGCACTTACCAAAGCATCAGATACTCATGTACAACTACATTAAATTTCAGCGAAAATTGACATACACTACCTTAAGAAAGGTTCATAAATATCTTCATTTGCAAGAGATTTATCATGAAACAATCTGGCTCTTTTTGGGTTTGCTGCAATTGAAAAACGTAAAATTAGTCAATTATTGAATTCCATTCATAAATAGGTAGAAATTCTACCAGTTACCTGTGAGCATTTCATCAATTAAAGCTAGAACATATTCTACTGTTTCTTCTTTGAATATGTCGCGCAATATGCTAACGAACACACGAACATATGCTGGACCATCCTGTCACAAGGTATTCGTCATATCAATATCATCGGAAGTATGCAAAGATCACTTCACTTCATTGTAAATTAGCTAAAATTTTCTCCTTAGGGGTCTAAAAAGCGTTTGAAAAAATGCATAGCTATCTAAGGAGACTTTACCAACTAATATACCACTCAGGCCATAATACTTGAAGATCTGTAATCACCTCATAGAGGAGATGACCTCCACAAGTACATGCTTTCACACAACAAAATGTACATGAGCAAAATACTAAGGAATAATTTGCAAATGATAGCCATATAAATAGAGTGAATCTATCGTAAAAGCTTGAAAACAAAACGCGAAAAAACTGAAACAAGTAATATCAAATTTATCAAACACCTACGTATCAAAGCACTTTAGCTGAAGAAATAAAATGGATCAACACATCCTGCAACTGAATCTTTAATGTAGTTGTACTTATAAAGAGAACAAACCTTTGATGTAGTTCTAGCATGTAACAAGATAGTTTCACATCATATTTCCTACTCGAGCTTAAGCCACAAGAATGCCGAAAGACACTTGACAAGTAAAAAATGAAGAGGGAGATCATTTCTTGAAAACTTTCGACTTAAATGAAAATTGAAATAGAGATAGGCAAGAAAAGAAACCCATCTTACAACAGGTTTATTTGAAGAGACGGTGCAAGAAGTAATGACAATTGTAATATTCATCTTAACAACTAGGGAAGAAATAAAAATAAAGCATTACATCATCCAGCAATACTGCTCGTTGACTTTCTGATCTGTTATCATAACGCCTTAACAGCTGAAGACCAGTTCCTGTGATCAACTTAGTCGTCATGTATGTCTCCCATGGGATATCCCTCTTCAGAACCTTGAGTACGAAACAAAATAGTCAAATAGATGGTGTCAGTCTCCTGTAATTACATAGAAGTAGATAATAAAAATTTTAGCTAAGAGACATTTAAAAAAAGAAGCTTTAGATAGTTATTAACAAATTTAGCTAACAGAAATTACAATTTAGCTAACAGACATTTATGCCATGCAGTTGTAGTAAGCCTTAACTTTTCATGAAATAAACAGTAACCCGTGATCTGCAAGATGCTCTCGATAGTCATTAAGCTTGTTTCCCAATTAATACTCCGTTTTTTACTTTGGCAAAAGTGCACACCACAAAATAACCAGACCAATGATGAAGTTACAACATACAATTACCTTCCATTTACAGAAAACAAAAAATAGTTGAGGACTACTTAAGAATGTCAAACAGAATTTTGTTCGAAGAAAGGAAGATAAAAAAAAAACAAAAGAATAAAAATGCTCTCGATTTGTAATTTCATTTAGCAATTTTGCCTTTTCTTGTTGTGAGCTCAACTTCTATAGATAGCTCCCTTGTTTTAGAATTTCCTTCAAGAATAAAATGTCTTAACATTATCATCCATGATCTAATTCTTTAGAAAGACAAGCAGTTGAATTTTATATAGTTTCCTCGACAGCCAAAGAGACGTTAGAAAAAGGTCTCCAGAAGTTCTAATCCAGAAAGTAGATGAGCATATTACAAGATAAACTGATGCAAAACTCAAATGAGACAAAAAAGAACCACATCCAATCTTAATAAGAGGAAAGAAGAAAAATCATGAATAGTTTATATGCGTGTACAAATGAACTGGGCATTGGCATTTGAGAAATGCCCCAGAAGGGAACTTTAAACTACACGGTGATTCCCTTTCCAAATCGTACAAGTTTCTTGCAAATCATGCAATACGACTTCCTGAATGTAGATGACGACATAATTAAGATGGATTTTATACATTGAAAAATGAAGAAGCACTTGAGTGAAATATATAGCATTACCTGCTCCATATTTAACTCAGCATGATCCATTGGCATTGGAGAATTTGAGGAGCTGCAAAGAATGAGTGACAGAAATTACGGCGATATAAATCAAGGTCGATTGCTAACTGAACTATGGATATTGCTCACACAACATGAATAACTAATACTACATCCCTACCTATACGAAATCTATAGATGTGTAAACATTACTAGGACAGAATATCTGAGGCCAACATAAAAATGACAATACTGTACTCTGTACCATCTGCTTGCTAGAAGTTAAGATTAATGTGCAATTTGGCCTATTAGTCAAAATATGTAAAAGCGGGACTGCTAATTATCTAGTGCTATGTTCTCGAAGTCTATCATGCATCTCATGCACAGATTGACGGAAAATGGTTGTTCGCTAAACCAGGTTAATGGTCAGCCCATCAGCAGTTGGATCAACCAGAATTGAAGCACTGGGTTATAATGATGTCATAAACACATTAACAATCAGTAAATAACAAATAAAAATGGAGTCCCATTTTTAAAATTTTTCCCTTCTGTAACAAAAACTTTATGTTGGCTTAGCTAATAACGTTATTGGATTGTTCACAACCTAGGAATTGCAAAAAGAGGAAAAAAAAAAAAAATGCCCCTTGTTCTCTCTGAGGAAGTAGATTGGGCAATTCACTACAGGGGGTAAAATTTTGAGAAGTTCAGTTTATAAACTTTCTTTAGCTGCTTCTCTATACTATCTGTGGCCGGAGAGGAGTACGAGGGTGCTTCGTAGCAGAAATGTTGGAGAAAGGGAGGTTATTTTCAGAATAGAGAATGACATTCTGCATCAGTTCTTGGAATACTTTGAAAAGAACTGATGATAATAAGTGATTTGTTTTCCGTGGAATATTGCTCCTATGGTAGTTTCTTAGCTCTTGCCAGCCTAGGTTGTTTTGGTTGGTCTGTGTAGATTAGTTTTGTTGTTTTCAATTCCAAAATAAAAAATAAGCCAAAGTACTCTCTCCATCCCAATTGGCTCTCCTTTTTAGATAATCGTGCATTTTGTATGCAAAAAATAATGTACTCACTATATTTTGGAAAAAAGAAAAAAAGAATTGCTTCTCAGTGAGATCTTAATTTGGTGTAAAAAAATTTGGGAAAAAACTCAGCGCCAATACATTATCTTTGGCGTGCAAAAACGCAGAATTACCCGAAAGCCGTGCAATTTGGGACGGGAGAGAGTATAAATGTGCCAATTTGTTTGCCTCAGTGTCTGATTTCGGTTTCACGGTACAAAAGTATACATTAACAGCTGAAAAAAAAAACGCTTGGATACAAAAGTTTTTCAGAGTATCTAACTGATCTTTCTTTGACAATCCTTAACAGGGCCGGCCCTGATTGGAAAGCTAGAAAACAACTACTTCAGCCCCCCTAACAGAAATGGTAGTGGTGCATCTGAGTTAAAATTAATCAATCCAGGAGTGTGGATCGGACATCACAATTCTCTTTCAAGGAGTGATTATTTACTAGGCTCCAAACGTATCATGCAGAAGCAATTAAATTATGCATAAAAATCAGCAAACAGATGTACAGACGACGATGGAGAGAGAGAGAGAGAGAGAGAGAGAGAGAGTACCTGGGTCTATTCTGGGCTCGTTCTAATCGCGGAGTAATTTTGGATATATGTGCCGACGATTACAAAGAAAACCCTAATATTCGATAGTTCTCTCAGATTTCCCCATTAATTGTACAGTTTTCACTTCGAAGCCACATAAATTTTGAAAACAATGTCAACCTCCAAAATCTAATATACACCAATCATGTACCTTCAATATTCAATCAGGTTTGAATTTTTAAGTGAACCTAAAATAAATACACTATCTCGAAGTTTTAATGCTCTCAATCACATTAATATTCATTTGGAAAACTATGATACCAAGACATTTACAAAGGGGTTTCTTTTTTAATTTCTTAATCTATTTGTGATATGAAATATAACTAAAATTTTATTTTGATTATTTAATAAAAATAAATGAGGTGAGATATATTTATGTATGCTGCCTTTTATTTTCATTTACAAAAAGAAAAGCAAAAGTTGAAATTTTAGAAATAGTCCCTCTAGTTTACATAAAATTTCAATTCAGTCCCTCTTGAAGGAAAATGACAATTTTGTCCTTAATTTCAGTTTGTTTCATTGACGTCATCAGCGAAAGGGGAAATTGAGAGGAAACGTATATTATACAGGGTTAAAATTGACAGAATTAGTACTACATGGACGAAATTGAGACTTCATGCAAACTAGAGAGATCATTTCTAAAATTTACCCTTTTGTTAAATATCATTGGATTCTCGAACTAATAAATTGGTTGATTTTGTATGGTTTCAATTAAGAACATACTGATCAAAAAAAAAAATTAAGAACATGAAGTTCATAACGATTGGCCAAAAAAAAAAAAAAACATGAAGACGATTAGTACATTAGATATATTTATAATGTTCATTTATTCACCATGAAAACGGCATAAACTAGTTTACTATAAAACTGAAAATAGTTCCATTTAAACGTAGTAGTAAATTTCAATAATTCTGAATTACCAAATAATAATAATAATAATTCATATGACAATAGTAGTATATTTATCATATGACAATAATATCAGGCTGAGGCAATCTTCTGGGAAAATTGGGATGTTCTACTAACAAAAAATAGTTTTTTCCAAAAATAAGACATGTCATTATCTTACAATACAACACAAAAATCATGAAAAACTAGTTTATTCTAAAAATACCTTTAGGGGAACGCTCATGGGCTTTTATCTCGAAGACTTGGGACCCATATGTCCGGCCTAGGGAAAGCTCAAATGTCTCAGAAAATCTAGAGAAAATCCCACTAAGGTCCAGTCTAGTGCTAGTTATCCAGTCCTGTTCAGTTTCGATTTGAGGGCACATCTCGAGTGCATGATAGTAATTAGAACCGTTTATTTTGTGAAGCTCATCTGAATTGTTTTTGCTAATCAGATACCGATCAATGCTCTATCCGAACACATTTATCTTGAAACAAAAGCACTCAGAGCACACTGGACGGGCCACCTTGTTTTCAAGAGAAATGTGTTAGGATAAGGCATTGGTTGGTGTCCGATAAACATGATTTTTTTTCGTACTTGTCAAACTTCACGAAATGAATGGTTCGGATTATGACCCGGGATGGACCAATAAAGTTGAAACTAGATAGAACTGGATATTACAAGCAGTAGATTGGACCTTAGCCTGGAAAATCAACAGAAATAGGGAAAATTAGTATTTGTTCTTGGAGTACTGCCACATGAATCCTAGAAGCCTCAACTTAAATTTGTGTGGGCTTCATTTCATTACCAAGTGTATTACATACATCCACGTAAGACCCGAAATCGGATCGCCTTTTGATTTACTATTACGGTGAATAAATTAATTAAATCGATTAATTTAATTAAATCCTAATCTATGTGATTATGCAAGATAATAAACGCAAGAAATAAACAGCAAGCATAACACACAGATATACGTGAAAAAACCCCAAGGCGGGAAAAAAACCACGGGAGAGAAGAGAGCACTATACGCAAAACGTAAAAACAAAGTTTCTTACAACCACACTATGAACTCCTTCATTATTGGCTAAGAACTTCTTTGTTGACTCCTCATGAACCGCTCTAATAGATGCTCCTTCGGATTCGACTCCTCAAATCTTTGATCTACGCAGGACTACTCATTTAGACCAATCTCCAAACGCCTTCGTACTCCATCAAAGAACTCCAAGTGATGTAGATAATGAACAAATCAACTTGAGAAAGATTATGCGAGTGTATAGCTCCAATACTTCATCCAATCTCTCAAGAAAATAATCCACAAGTGTTTTTTTCTTGCTCTCACGAACTTTTCTCTCTCTATTCACGTTGTGGCTGCTAGAACACTTTTTGAACCCTAACGAGGTTGTATTTATAGACAAATGAAATAAAACGCCACTGTTGCTCGACTAACTTGCTCGAGCAAAACCAATCCAATTGCTGATGCTCAACTACTCGCTCTAGCGAACCTGTTGCTTCTTGATTGGGCGAATTACACATCTCCAAATATTTTGTTTCCTTATTCTTAATTTTCTTCCTCCCAAGATTCTTGCTTTTTCCAAACACAATAAGTCCATAATTATTTCTGAGTAAAATCCACACAATCTTCCCATAATACTTTTTGATCTTTGACTTCGCACCAATTAATCAACTAACTACCATATGCATAGCATTTCAATTACATAGAAACGTCACGGAATTAGACAATCACAAATAAGGAACTTACAACCCACACCAATTGCGGTGGAAAAGGGCTAGAATCTAGAGAACCTCACTGAATTATCACCCTGAAAATTGAGCAAATTTTCAGTACTGAATCCGCTCGGCGCATTTAGGCAGTTCATTTTGGCTTTGGGCGGTTCGGATTTAGAGAGAGAAAATAAGAAGAGAAAAAAAGGAAGGATGATGAGTGAGAGAGAGATAGATGATGTTTTAATCTCAGCCATCCAATATACTTTTAGATGACTCAGATACAATAATCAGGTATCACATAGACTCAACATAGACTCAACCACGTGGTATAGTCAAAATTTTGTCCTGCAATAAATACTCGGAGAACATGAAGAGGAGAAAAAAGCCTCCACCTCACATAGAAGATTAGTTTAAGATTGGCATTTGAAAAGTTGTTTCGATTTCCTCTTCTGGCCTCCAAATAGCTTCAAAGGGACACACCAAATTTTCGTTCATTAGATAACAACAAACTAGCTTTGTACGCACATTACAAAGCCAAACTCCTGAATTTCCACACGAATGCTTTGTTAATTTCATCAGTCAATAGCATGGCCACACAGTTCAGTACTTGTTCTTCCTCCTCAGCAGCAAACTTCTCAGCCTCTTCATTCAAGAATGAGACGCAATCCTGCATAAGATTCGCCATTTACCCAACAGGAATATGTTCCTCTAAATGGGTATCTCAGATTCGTTCAAGATTCCAGCCAAGAAAGCATCTTGAGCTCAATTCTGTAAATGGGTATCCTCTAAATGCTGTTTCTCATCAAGATGGTTAGTCCTCTCTTTAACTTCAGTTGGTCCTTCCTTTCGAGAGGAAAAATGAACAGACAGGGAGAGGAATATAAATTATTGGCGTCGAGTTTTGTGGATTAAAAATCAATTGAGCGCCGGGTGTCATTACATACATATACTATGGATAAATAGAAATATAAATTCTCCATCTGTTCCTAAATGATAGTGGAAAGGACGGACAATTTTCACATAAAAAAATAAAGTACTTCAATGCATAATTTTTAAATTTATTGACACCTAGTGGACTATCATTTAATAACGAAGGGGGTATTTCTCTGTGTATGTCTTCTTGATTGAAATTTGGAAGACATTCATTTTCTGATGTTTTGTTCTTGATGGATTATAATAAGATTGGGAGGACGCTGTCCATTTGTCTAATTAGTATCTTTTATGTTGCTTAACGGGGTACATAGTTTTACTTCCTCAAGTATTAAATTGCCTGTTTGTTACTTGTGTTCTGTGCCTGTTCTTTGTTTTCTGATGAATAAACAAGAGGAAGGGTTTCTTTTCAAACCCTGGAGTAGGGAAATTGAATAAACAAGTATTGTGAAAGAAAAGATAACTATTGTTACCATTCAGTGTGAACTAATTTACCCAGTGATGTCTCCTGGTTCCGTTAAGTTTTCCATATACACAGGAAACATTGCTTGCACGGAAAATTCCTTAAAATGGATTTAAAGCAAGCATCTCCAACCCATGGCCTCAAATTTGAGATGCCAATTTTTTTTGAAGGGTTACAACTGACATCAACAAAACCTCAATCTCCAACATCGGCATCAAATTATAAGTATCAAAGTAAAATTAAAACATTTACCTTTTGAATTTCTAAATGCCCAAAATAGATTTGGCTCCAAACAAAAATGCTAGGCACGCATCCAAGTTTACATCCATTTTTACATTATGTCTCACAAGTTATGGTAGGCCACGGGACCCTCTAAATAGTGTTGTGCATCCTACCATTACTTATGAGAGAAGATGTAAGAATCGATGTAAAATTTGGATGTGTCCCTAGCATTGCTTTGCTAGAAATATTCAGCTTGGAAAAAATCTTGGAGAAAGTTGTATGTCAATCAGGATCTTCCCATTAATGTTGTAAATAGATCCTCAAAATGTATTTTCACCACAAACAGCATTTTACTCTCTCATGCACATAATAGTAGCATCGGACTAAGTTCTACCATCTCTCCTATAATTGAATGGTGATAGGGAGGTTTCACTCGTGTAATCTATGGAATTTGATACCTCCCACTGGTCTTTTTATGGAGTGGGGGCGATTATACATGAACAAGTGGTGATTTTTATGAGAGTTGCGAGGCAAATAAGTTCTTTAGCTAATTACCATGCTTGTCTAAACTTGGGCTCTCTCTCTTTTCTTTCACTTCTATCCTCACTTTGCCATGGTCAGACATATGCTTTATGAATCTTCCCTTTCCTTTCCCTCATTTCTATTTGTAAGTCTGATGGAATTTCGAAGTAGGTTTAGCGGAAGAGCCCATGTCTGGAGAATATAGTACGCCATTTGCAATGGAGAGGTCTAGTTCCTTCTCAGAATCAGGAAAACAAGAATCCATTCTCAGCATTACAGTTGTTGGAGCATCAGGGGACCTTGCCAGGAAGAAGATTTTCCCAGCACTTTTTGCTCTTTTTTATGAACATTGCCTACCTGAGGTTCTACTCCATTCTCCCTTCCCCCCCCACCCCCCCCCAAAAAAAAATAAAAAAAAATAAAAATAAAAAATAAAAATCACTTAATAACTGTATGAAATGAATTGAAGATAATGCATTTGGTGCCATTATTACCAAAGAACTGTCGATATGTCCCCCCTTCGTTACTTTAATGTGTATCACTTACTACATGCAGAACTTCACTGTTTTTGGCTTTGCGCGAACCAAAATGACTGATGAGGAGCTGAGAAACATGATTAGCCAAACCTTAACTTGCAGAATTGATAAGAGGTATGTAATAGTCATTGGTCTTGTGCATTATTTTTCCAAAGTAGGTTTACACACAATTATTAATATGGATGAACACTTCCAGAGAAAATTGTGGGGACAAGATGGATGAGTTTCTAAAAAGATGCTTTTACCACTCTGGTCAATACGACTCTGAAGATCATTTTGCTGAATTGGACTGCAAGCTGAAAGTGAAAGAGGTATTCCATGCTTTAGTTTTGTGGAAAAACTTGATGTGTTTTACACGAGTCTAATTTGCATAACAAGTGAGTAATATCAGAGAATCATAGTTCTTATTAGTTATTGGTTGTTAACATCGTACATGTCCGTTCATAACTGGCAAAGCATTAATGGAGAAGAACAGGAAGATTAAAGGCACTTGCTTGAACTGGCTTAAGAAGTGTGTCTTCCTGGATAGTTATAGCGACCCATAGGAGCCTCCATTCAAATATTCTTCTTGTTGAATTTTAAGCAAGAGAGATTACTATTTTTGTTACCAAGTGCATCACAAGTCATTAGGGCCGGCCCTGAGTTTTTGAGGGCTTAAAGCGACAATAAAAAAAATGGGCCCTTTACGAATTATTAAGATAGGCATAAAAAAAAAACTATGGACTTTCCCTAAACAAAAGAGCATCAATAAGAAAGAATATCAAATATAATAACCGACTATATCAATATTTCAAAAGCGATTAAATTTTTAACTTGATTCCCCTAAGGTCCTACCAATAGCATAAACAAATCTACTTAGTCAGTCATCAAGCCCGAGTTAAATTAAAGAATGCTTCTAAACCTCATAAACAAAACAATTAATTTCAAAACCCTAAAAAATAGAATCAATTCTTGAAATTAGGTTGAGATTGTGAGAAGGAATAGCATTTAACACTAATTGAGCCTTGATTAATTTCAATATGCCACACTCTATTTTTCTTCTTGACTGAATCTGTAGTGAACTTCTTCTTCATCTTCTCATCGCTCTCGAGAAGTCTCCGGCCTTGTTCTCTTTCATTTTTTCCCCATTTTCAAAAATTATTTTCAAAAAGATTTCTTCTTTTCAAAAAGAATCTATCTCTACTCATTACCTCATTATTTTATTTCTCTCTATATCTCTCTCTAATAATTATCTCATTATTTTCATTTTCAAAAACTCAACCAAACACTATCTCAAAAATTCTTCTCAAACAATTCTTTTCAAAACCCATCCAAACACAGCCTCCATATTTCCAATTCAAATGGAAAAAAAAAGGTGTTGTACGTGTATAATGTTGGGAATTGGGATGTCCCTTCAAAATGAAAAAAGGGGCCTTATTGATTACAAAACTACAAGCCTGCCATTGAGATTTTGGCCTATTTCATTGGGTAAAAGTTTTTGGACCTTTAAATTTAAATTAAGGTGGGCTGGGCTGTTTTTTTGGGTATATATATTCATAATACAACTATCTATTGGGGGGCCCTAAAAATTTGTTAATTTTGGTGGGCCTAAAGCCCAGGCACCTAAGGCTTTAGCCCAGGGCCGGTGCTGAAGTCATACACGTCCTCATGTGGTCATATACTTTGCAATCCTCCAAATTATGAATTTTAGCTGAATCTGTACTGCTGTTTTCAGGGACACAGATTATCATATAGGTTGTTTTACTTATCAATACCTCCAAACATATTTGTGGATGTGGTGAGATGTGCTAGCACTAGAGCTTCTTCAAAGAATGGGTGGACAAGGGTCATTGTGGAAAAGCCATTTGGTCGTGATTCAGAGTCATCAAGAGAGCTCACCAGGTGTCTAAAGGAGTATCTAGCGGAGGACCAAATATTCAGGTATATTCTGCTTGGTTTTTCTTTTGTTTAGAATTAGTAGGGATTGAGGAAACTTGAGTTCATTGATCTATATATTCAGGATTGACCACTACCTTGGGAAAGAGCTTGTTGAGAATCTCTCAGTTCTTCGTTTCTCCAATCTTGTCTTTATGCCTCTATGGTCAAGAAATTACATTCGTAATGTGCAGTTCATATTTTCTGAAGATTTTGGTACAGAAGGACGAGGGGGGTGAGTTTCCATCTCTTTTGATGTTCACATTCTAAAACATCCTTCTCGATAACTAGTTAACCTTTATCTCTTCGTTGGTTCAAGCTACTTTGACAACTACGGAATCATTCGTGACATAATGCAAAACCATCTCCTGCAAATGTTAGCACTATTTGCGATGGAGACGCCTGTCAGCTTGGATGCGGAAGACATTAGGAATGAAAAGGTAGACATTTTCTGTCATGATTCTAGTAATCAGAGCATTGGCTATATTTTCCCCATGATGGCAGTTTTAATTGTTTTCCGTAAACTTGTCCAGAGATATGGAGAATGATTTTTCCCCCACATTTAGCCCTCCCTTACTGATGGAAAAAGATTTGAAATATTTCTGTCACCTCATGAAGAAAGGTGTCATTATCATAGCCTTTAAATTAGTAACACTGGACATGATTTTGATTCAGGTCAAAGTTTTGAGGTCAATTAGACCACTGCAACTTGAAGATGTCATGGTAGGGCAATATAAGGGCCACACCAAGGGTGGAAGGACCTATCCTGGATATACAGATGATCCAACTGTGCCAAATAACAGTCTCACTCCAACATTTGCAGCAGCAGCACTCTTTATTGATAATGCTCGATGGGATGGTGTTCCTTTCATGATGAGAGCAGGAAAAGCGCCCACACTAAAGCGGTTGGTAGATCTTTTTCATCTTTCTCCTCCGCAAGGATCTTAAGAATATTGTGCAATTGTTTATGGTTAAAACTAACTGTGAAAAGGCTTAATATTCCCAGAGCAGAGATCAGAGTTCAGTTCAGGCATGTCCCGGGCAATTTGTTCAAGCGGAACTTTGGTACTGATTTGGATAAAGCTACGAATGAGCTAGTGCTTCGCGTACAACCAGATGAAGCCATATATCTGAAGATTAACAACAAGGTTCCTGGTCTTGGAATGAGACTAGACCGCAGCGACCTCAATTTACTTTACAAAGCAAGGTAAGAACTTATGGTTGACTCAAGATGTGTCTACAACTCATATTTCCTTGAGCATGCTAATAGACAAGGGTAATCTTTTTGCCATGCTCTGCATCTCTATGCATATGTTTTTTTCCTTGGTGCTTTGAGTACGTCAAATCTAGTAGTTAATCTTTCTCCTTTGTTTCCCCCAGAAGATGAACTGAATGCAGCTTTTGATTGAATTATTAGGTGTCTTACATGCGGGTGATAATAGTCTTATTACTTGCAGTTAATCTTATGGACCCCTTAAATCGGTACGTGGATAGATTCATTTGTAGATTGTATATGGAAGATTCACAATAAATGAAATGAATTAGTATAGAATTTCTCAGTGGACAAGTAAGAAAGTAAAGGTGAACAGGCCTCATGTTACACTCTAAATGTACAATGTACCCGTGTCGGATACTTGATAATTGGATAATGGTATGAAATACATTTTGTACATTTTAGTTGAACATTCACTTAGGAGGCATATTTAGTTATTCAATTTTATCGTTCAACTGCGTGCAAGTATATCATGGTATGCATGTACTATTAGTCTTTGTAACAATTTCAAAGATTAATGAAATGTTTTGCCATTCAAAAAAATAAATAAAAAATTATGGTATGCATAGAATGATCCATGGCACCCTGTAAATACCATTCATAGTGGACAATAAAAGGTTTGCTGAGGAATATACTCATATAGATAGTTTTACATGTGCTTGTGTCCTTGACTAGTGGATGAGATAAACACGACACATAGGCACATATCAGAAACCCCAGTCCATGCAACAAAGGAGCAAACAAATATGTCACGTGCCTTAAGTGTCTAGTCTGAACGATATTTTGCTCTGAGACTTTAGTTTGTAAATGAAGGTATCCAGAAATACCGGATGCGTATGAAAGACTGCTCCTAGATGCAATAGAAGGAGAACGAAGACTATTCATAAGGAGTGACGAGCTTGATGCTGCTTGGTCTCTATTCACACCATTGTTGAAAGAATTAGAACAGAAGAAGATTGCACCAGAGCTCTATCCTTATGGTAGCAGAGGTCCCGTAGGAGTACATTATCTGGCAGCTAAGCACAATGTTCGGTGGGGAGATCTTAGTGGTGAGGATTCATGAAGAATGATGCTCTCCAAAGGCTTCGCATGCTCATGACAGGTTCTTCATCGAAATCTTAGACGGTTAAACTTTGATACTTTAAACTTTGTCCAACGTTCCATGAGATGGTTAGTATTCACTTTTCATATATAGTAGATAAAACTGTGAAAGAATGGTGAGTTCAGTCCTGAAGTTAGTCTTTGTTGCTGAATGCATAAATAATTTGCAAATGTGGTGCTCAATCGAGTGAAGGATTATTGAGCCTTGTTGGAGCGATTTTCAGTAGATAGATTTGTTTTGATAAGAAATGAGAACCATTTGCTGGATATCTCAGATGGCTAAATCTGCTTGCAAGTTCATTTTTCTCTTATAGGGGCAATTCTGAAGGCAAATTGCTTTGCACAAAACAACATGGCATGAATGGAAATCAAAAGTAAGTCTGGGCTGCAACTCTTTTGTGCTCTAGTCTTTGAATCCCTGGAGAGAGATAGAGAGGGTATTTTGAACAGTGGTTTACATAATCAATGAATATGAGTGGAAACCAAGATGAATACACATGTCAAAAACATGGAATTTTTTGAATTTGAAGGAGCTTGTCAAAAACAGTGGCTTTTTGTGAGTTTTTCTCAGTTTCACTGTCAAAACTGTTGATTTTTGGAGCTCTTTGAAATATGAAACATGCCAAAATAGGCTTTGAAAGGAAACAAACTTTGTCTAATGGGCGACCAAATACCAGATCAAAAAAATGTGCGTGAGCCAAATACAAGAATGATTTTGTACCTGTGCAGTGAGCAGAGGCATTTCCAGCAAGTTTTTGGCTCCAGCAAGTCACTGCTTTTCTTCTCATGTGACTCGAGTCTTGAAGCTATATACCATTGCCATTATAACTGTGATGTTTGATCGAAATTGGAGAGGATTTGTTCTGTCTGAACTGAGACGTGTTCTGATTTCTTGATGGGTAGAATTCCTCCATTTTCACATACGAGGGATGATGGGGTATTGTCCTCGAAAAGAGAAATGAATGATTCAGATTCTTGTCATTGTGAATTTGAACCGTTCATTTTTCTTTCTTGGACTTTTTTGGAAAAACTTTTACTTTTCCTGGATCTTAACATTTTTGTTCACATATTGCTTTCCATAAGAATGATAAGAAACAAATAAGCAGGTCGTGAGAGCTTTTTTTTGGACTTTCTTGGCAGTAGCAAGTTTATGGTTTAGCACATAATCCTATTATGCATCTTATATATATAAACATAAAAGATGGGAATAATTTATAAGCTCTTAGTTTCCTAATATGCATCTTGTATATAAAAGATGGGAATAAGCTCTTAGTTTCCTCGTGGAATACAGGGAATAATGTATGGATGATACAGTTAGCATCTCTAACAGTGTTTAGGTGTAGCGAAAAGCGCAATGCAGTAAAACAAAATTCTTAGTCTGGTGTAACATTATTTTCATATCCGTAATAAATATTGCGAGGAGAAGGTAGACAAGAATGTTGGTGTTGAGTTTCTCGGGTTTGTCCATTTGATTTCTCATAGAGGCAAGCTAATGTACATATTTAAGATAAACTTCTTATGTCACAATCAATTTATCATAGAACCATTACAAATTATATTTCTATAAGCGCAAGTATTTGTTGTTTTCATATTGTACCTTTTTTTAAAAAAAATGTTTCAAGAATCCCAAAACATAAATGTTGGTCTTTTTAAGAATGATTCTTTTCCCAAACGAAATAAAACTTCAAAAACTAGTTTTGAAATACCTCAACCAAAATGATTTTTCAAAAGCAAGTTTCTAATATTTGCCTTTTATGAGCACCAAGTACAGCTAAGGGTGTGTTTTGATCTTGAAGAAAAGAAATGAAGAGAAGGGAAAGAAAGTGAAGAACAAATAAAAATAATATAAATTTGGTCTATATTTTCCTCACACATTCCTTTTAGCCTCAATTTTCCAAAAGATTTTAGCACCCAGGTGCTAAAATCATGATATTTCAAATTAAAAAATAAAGTGGTTCTGTGTATCGTTTTTTGATTTTTTTTTTCGCACCAAATTAAAGTACTCGTCAGGTACTGTAATTTGATGCAAAAAAATCGAAAAATGATACACGGAACCACTTTATTTTTTGATTTGAAATATCATGATCTTAACACCTTGGTGCTAAAATCTTTTGAAAAACTGGGCCTTAAACAATTTTCTACTTATTCCTCCTTGTATTCATATCATATGTTTCAAACAGACCCTAAAAGCTCTTTTAGATTGAGTGATTTCTTGAGAAAAGAAAAAGTTTGCCTTTGTGGTCAAATCTTATAGGAGTAATTTTTTTTTTTTTTATGAGAGAGTGAGAAATAAATTAAGCTTTCTATTTGCACACATTTCTCATCATTTCTCACATATTGGTCCAAAGTCCAAACAAAAATTAAGCTTTATATTTGCACACATTTCTCATCATTTCTCACATATTGGTCCAAAGTCGAACTTGCACCAGTCTTCATCACTATTCCCCAATCAAACCAAAAATGATCAAAAACCTCTGCAAAACCCAAGTTTGAAATTATTCCTCAACCCTAACGAACTCAAAACTAAAATGCTTCGAATCAATCGACCTCGATCTCTCTCCAAACTCTCCAGCATCATTCGAACCTTATGTACTACTACTACCAACATCTCCGCTACACCTTCCAAACAACCCCTTGATATCTCTCCTTCTGCCACTCAGATCAACGATCAAAACCCCTCAGTTCCTCCGACCAATCCAACGGCCAATAAGCCGTCGAATCTTCTCAAATTTGGCCTCCTCGGTTCCCTAGCCGGAGCCTCGGTCGCCGCCGGTTACGCCACATACGGTACTTTCAAAATTTCTTAAATTTTCTTGTTTTTGGGTCATGTAATCACGTTGATGAATGTTTTTGTTATTTCTGTTGGTTGTGTACGTGCAATTGTAAAGAACCCTTTTTGGTATAGTTCCAAATATTGAAGATCAGATATAGTAGCTTTGTACCGAGGTCAATACTAATTCTTATACAATCTCCGGCCCTTTATTTAAATATTTCATAATTTTTTAGCAAATTTGAGTAGCAACGTCAATTGATATAAGAAACACTCCAATGAGCAAAGTGAAAAAATTGAGCAAGTTTTATTAATGGCCTGGTCAAATTGGAAGTCAAAAGATAATCTTGGAAACTTTTAGCAAAGAAAAGAGACTCCCTTGTTGTGGGCATATACTTGGATTTCAAAACTTATTTCAAAGATCAAAACCCCTCAGTTCCTCCGACCAATCCAGCAGCCTCGGTGCCCTAACTGGGGCCTTGTTCACTGCCAGTTACGCCACCTCTGCCACCTTTTCTTAATTCTTCTTTTTGTGGTCAACTTGATGTGTTTTTTTTTTGTCCTTTTGTGTGAATGGATACTGCAATTCAAAAACCTTTGAGTAATTCTCTATATTTCCAAGTCCAAAGATAGTAGCTCTGTACTTAGCTCAATTATAACTCTTGCACCATCTCCGGTCCTTTACTCAATTTAGCAAATTGAGTAAATATATGGAGCCCTTCGATGAGCAAACACTAATATTTAGGTACAATATTTGTGTAAGTTTTGCTAATGGCATAGTGCTAGAATTGTTAGTCACAAAATAATCTTGAAATGTTAAAGAAGAGAGTCTCCCTTGGTTTTTGGTAAAAAGATGAGTAAAATGCATTTTGGTATGTGTGTTTGAGATAAGGGTTGGAGAGACTTTGAGGAGTTTTTCCTGAAAATTGAATTTTTAAAGATTTGGGTAAGCCTGTGGATGGCTGGATGCCCTTACTATGGAATAAACGGGCGGTTATCTCTACGGAAGGGCCCAATTATTGGGTAGCGGATAATCTCTAAGGTGGAGAAGTTCAGAAACTTGTGCATAGAGACAGTTCTTACCAGAATCTAAAGCACGCTGACACTGGGCATGCCAGGGGGCGTGTGTTGACTGGTGAGCTTGCGGTTAATGCAAAATTTTTATGCTTGTGCTCGTGTTCAGATTATTTTTACTAAGCACATTGAGATTGAGTGAATGAATCAGATGGTGATGGGTATGAGTGGCTCCCATATGTGACTCAGTGGAATAGATATTGGATGAATTGGCCTTTCTTGATCCTGAAGTAAGGGCAGTTAGAACTATTACTATTTTATCCACCCTAATCTAATCCGGCATCCAATCGAGATTATGGTCATTGAAATTGTCAAGATAATAGAGATAGTGAAGATCACATTTCAGATGGTGTTTTTTGTGCATGGAATATTGCACATTCCTTTTCCTGAATATTTTAATGTATTTTGCGTATATGCAGCCTACACATTAGAAGAAGTGGATGAGAAGACGAGGCCTTTCCGAGCATCTGTTAATTATGACGTTGGAGATAATGCATCCAGTCTCGATGTAAGTATGGCATTGATTCTTCATGTGGAAACTTTTATTTTTGGTGTGAGACTCGTGTCTGTAAAAGGAGGATATTACACTTCACCTGCTGATATTCCTGTGTTTCAAATGTGCCACTGTACACCTCGTAATTGCAACCGAAGTGAGAAATTTACTGGTTCGATTAACAGTGAATATAATATTACTGCAAAGCAAGAAACCCACCTAGAGACTTATTGCATGCACGTAATATAAGAATTTGTGAACGTGATATCTGTGAGAAAAACTGACATTGAGGAAGCTAGGGTGTATCGCACTCTTGGAGTTTAGTAAGCTATTTGAGAGAAAGTAAGCGATGCAGAATGTAAGTATTATAGAATAATTTAAGTAGTTAGATATTTAGTTTTTATTATTTTTGTTATGAATTCTTCTAGGAGATTCTAATTAAGATTTTGATTAAGTGATGCCTATTTTTGGTAAGTTTATTTTTTTCTCTAGTGATCAAATTTGGGAATAACTCAAATCTTTTATTCTCTAGTGATCAAATTTGGTAAGTTTATTTTATCCTCTAGTGATCAAATTTGGGAATAACTCAAATCTTTTGATTTTGGGAAGTACTTAGTCAATTATCGATTTACCGGGATTCAGCTTCTTGTTTGTTTCCTTTTTGGTTATAGTTTTCTAGTATAAAAGGATTTGTTGGGTGGCATTAAAAGGGAGTTGATTAATATATTGCGTGTTTTCATAGGGGAGAGAAAATCTATGAATGGGATAACGTTGTTCGAGAAGCACAAACAAAGGCCCTTCTTGCACAACTTTTCGATGAGCAGTTCTGAGCGCTTAGAAAGCACCTGGCTGCCATGGTGATTGCTTACGGTGTGCCTCAAAACCAGTAGCCAAATCCACGTTTTGTGGAGGAGGAGGATGTCAATTATGTTGATGATGGCCTTTGCCCAACAATCCCCCCCGTCCAGCACCTGCCACAAGTAGCATGCTATCCAAGAGAGTTGAACCCTTGACCTTGACTCTGATACCACTTGTAAGGATCAATTGCTTACCATCTCACCAAAACCCGCAAGTGTTAGTGAACGCGCAACTTTATTTCCTTATTCCCTATCGCGCCCAAGCGCCAATGGGTCAATTGAGACTTGGTCCACCTGGCCTCTGCCCTGGCAGGATGCTGGACTTGGCCCACCTGGCCTTTGCCCAACAGTTTCTAAAGTGATGGCTATTTTGTTTGGACCATGTATACCTTCTAGGGCTTGTAAAATGTTTATTGGTTAGTGTTGGTAATTTGTGCATATGGTGATGTCTATTCAGCAAGGTTGCTCCATTGCAACCTGAAACTCTGAGAGAACATATTCCTGAAGCAATCTGAAATACTTTTTGGAGCATTTATCTGTTTTGTCTTGTGAAAGCTCTGCAGTTTGCTGATAGAAACTAAATTGTGTGGAGGAATCTATGTGGGACAAGCCATGCCAAAATGGTGCAATTTCGGAATAAACTAAGAAAAGAAGGCTTAAAAACAGTACACAGAGGAAAAAACCTTTGTCTGCATGGATTGGAATAGGATTAGTCCAAAAATCTTAAAGAAGTTTGTAGCATTCTTTTTAGATCTCTGATGGGAATTTCTTTTGCATAACAATTTTGTTTTGCTTTATCCTCTATGCAGAAGTTTCAAGGTTTTCTTCGTACTGCTGCAATGATAGGTGAGCACCTGAACCCTGGAACTCTCTTCTTCACCCGTACTCATTTTGCTTTTGCATCCTCTACCTCCCTTCTCTCTTGGTGTTTGTTGTGTCTCATGATGTTCATTGCAAAATCTTATTTTTCAGTCCCTAGGCAATTGTGTCCCATCCACTAATATGTGACCGACTACTATTCCATGAGTTTTCTTTTTGCTGATAAGTTATCTCATGATCCCACCTCCTGATTTTAGTTCAGCAGATTAGCTTCAGTTTTAAAATCCCCTTGAACTGTTCAGGTCCTTGAAATTTCCACGGCCTTTTTTCATCTCTTCATTCCTTTTCATGCCCTTACTCTGAGTTCTTCAACTACCATCAAGAGGTGAATGATGTATTCTACTACTTACGTTTGTAATTCTTGGCCTTTGTTTATTTTGAATGACCAATCAACAACAACAACAACAACAAAACCCATTAAGTCCCCAATAATTGGGGGTATGGGCGGGGGATGGATAGGAGACAGACCTAACCTTTGACAATAAATGCACAAAGTGGCTGCTCCCAGAATACCATTGAAACAGATGGATTGGAGACAGACCTAACCTTTGGCAATGAATGCACAAAGTGGTTGCTCATAGAATACCACTGAAACAGTGATCCCCCTATACCGTCGCGTTTGCTGAAGAATCATGCCCTCAAATCAAAGCCAAAAGGCATCAAAGAGGGCATCATTTTGATTTATGTGCACATTACCATGCTTTTTTCATTCAGCATCCAGAGCATTGGCGTTGCACAAAATTTTGAATGACCAATAATTGCATTTATTTTCCCCCTCAATTTCAGTGCCCACTAAAACTGTTGAGCTGTACTTGGATCTCAGGAGTAAAATTGAAGAACAAGTTCGGGTGCATACTCTTGCCCAGAGTTCAAGCTTTTCATTGTAGCATGTTATGATTTCGTCCTTGATGGCAAATCTTTCCATTTTCATAACATGGTTGTAGGGGTTTAGTGAACCTTCCTCAAATAAGCTTCTTCCAGATTTGCATCCATTGGAGAAGCATGTGTTTACTCTTGTGCTGGATCTTAACGAGACTTTGGTTTACACAGATTGGAAGGTATGCTTTGTCTATTGAAGGATGTCTGTGTACAATTCATTAACATTGCACCCATTGATTCCACTCGTACTGTTTTCGTATTTCCTTTGCATTTCTGAAACAGGGTGGTTTTGTTTGTAACTATGGGTATAGGTTACACACCATTTTATTTCGAGTAAATGGATCGTTTCAAAAAAGTTTCATCAATATTTTAATTTTGCTTCCTTTGCATGCAAAGCGGGAAAGGGGTTGGCGAACTTTCAAAAGACCTGGAGTTGATGCTTTCCTTGAACACCTAGCTCAATTTTATGAGATTGTTGTGTATTCAGACCAGATGAATGTGGTATGTTTTTCTCTTCCGTTTTTTAACTTTTAAGGTGGTTCCCTTTTCTTGTCTATCATCAATTTTTAGAATAGTTCACTTTTTATTGATAGATTTATTGTCAATTTCTCTTTTTCTTCTGATTTCTGTAGTATGTTGATTCCATTCTTGAAAGGCTTGATGCTAAGGGGTCTATACGTTACAGATTGTCGAAAACTGATACTAATTATCAAGATGGAAAGCATTACAGGGTAAGTTAGATTTGATGGTGTCACATACTCATTTGTGATCTACAGCACTTGAAATGTTTATGGCGACGTTTATATTTATGCTGTTTTGAGCATTCTATCTTCTGCGTGCATTTTCCAACTTTGTTCCTTTGGCAACATTACCTGATAATGATAATGACTAGAACTATTTTAGGTTTTGTATGCTCGTTTTAAATTTAGATTAACGAAAATGCTGGATAGTGATGTGTTCTGGAAGTAGAACTAATTTGGCTGGAAATTCTGCTATCCTTTTCAAACGTGCCCTATAAAACTTGATAGGAGTAGATGAGATATGCGGACTGCCAATAAATGACTTCTCTAACTCCATTCCATTTGGCAAAGATAATATGTTCTTGTAGTTGCTGTAACTTTATGTTGTAGTCTACATACATTGGACATTTGCTATACAGTTGTGGGATATAGTAATATTGCATGTAAATATATCTGGCAGGACTTCTCAAAGCTGAATAGAGATCCTTCAAAAATCCTCTACGTGAGCGGACATGCACTAGAATCAAGCCTCCAGCCGGAGTATTGTGTTCCTCTCAAGCCCTGGAAGCTTGAAGCTGATGATACGGCACTCGTGGATCTTATCCCATTTCTTGAGTGTAAGCATTCTAGTAATATGGAAAGACCATTCGATCAGCATGCTTTGCTTCTGCATATTACTCTACTTTCTATATCTCTGTATTCTGGAGAATGGTAATATTATGAATCTGGGTTTGGCGCAGATGTTGCCCGCCATCCACCAGCTGATATAAGACCAGTGTTGGCCTCTTATCAAGGACGAGATATAGCAACTGAATTTATTGAGCGTTCCAAACAACATCAAAGGTACTTTATTCCACTATTTGCTTGCTGAAACACAATCACAGAGACAGACCTGTAGCATATGGTCCCTTTTTCTTTCTTAACTTAGATTTAAGGTTTTAAAACCTAGACCTATCCACCAGTTGAAAATGGAAACTTGGTGACCAATAATCCATGGCTTTAACTTAATCTGGTATGATGAATACGTTGCACGAGGATGAATTCATCTTAAACTCAGTTGTCTTTGCTAAAATGTATGCTTAACTAACTTGTACGGCTGTGCCTATCCAATGCAAAGATCTAAGGAGAATCAGTTTTATATGTTTTGTTTAATGCACCCATCATGGGTGGTTTATGTCGTCGATGAAGTGGTTAATGATATGGAACATTAACATGCAGGCGGATGGTAGAACAAAAGCAACATGGTGTTTTCTTGCATCGGTGAGTGTGATCGGTATCTGAAAGACACAGCAAATTGCTGGTGAAAAGATGGATGATTAGATTTTTATTGTGATGGATAATTAGATTTGTGCTACGATTTTGGATGAAGGTTGTTGAACAGGACACCATGAAGTTAGCGAGTCAGTTTTACTGAATCACGGCAGGGGTTCTTGGCCTGTTTTTGGGCTGAGTTTCTCCTACGGTATTTTCGGTATTGTCAACAGTATTTTCACCCAAGTCATTCCTCTCACATGCTTCATAAAAATACCATTTAGCGGATACTAACCCACTTTTGACTACAGTGGGAAGATGGTATTATGAGTGGAAATTCACCCTTGATGCCTTTCAATTTTTGAAGCTTTAAAGAATTCGTATTGGATCGCAGTTTTGTTTCCAACATTTCAATTGTGGTTCCCGTATTCAGTTTTTCATTTTGAGAAGATTATTTCCACAGCCTCTTCTTTGTCAAACTTGATGGCTTCATCTCATCCGAGCCAAATCTGAGCCATATGGTAAAATTCAACATTGGCTTTCATTATGTCCTTCGCTCCTCGTCACCTTTAGAAAAATGGGAAGGCTAGCTGTGTACTACTTTTTTTTTTTTTTTGTGAAAATGTCGGCATATCATTTCAAACGCCATCTGGCACCGATTACAACAAAAAACAGGAATGAAGTGAAAACCACTAGCAAATGAAATGAGAGCGAACAACTTGGCCGACTCGTAGACACACTTGCCTAAGCAGACCCGACACCTAGGCGACGGAATGATGAATCCGATTGAAATGGTAGCGGTAAAGAATCCAAAGGATTCCCTGCTCTAATCATAAAAACAATACAACACAGGTAATCGGGATCAAAATAGAAAAAAAATAAACATCTGAAAAAATCAACTAATCAGAGGACCCAAAAAATTGGTATAATTGAGACTCACTGAGTTGTCACTAAGGTTGAGTCACACCGAGTTCACCAACTAGTCGCTTCCCCAAACAAGACCAAGCTCCCTTAGCTGCTACCCATGGCATTGGTAGACTTTATTAGCCGGAGGGGGCCACACCCAAGATTCAACCCATCGTCAGATCCGAACTAACGGAGGAGCGGTTAAGGTTCTGGATGAGTGGTTGAGGTTCTGGATATGGTGGTGTGGTGGTGGGTATGATGAAGGAAGCAAGGCACCGACCATGGGTTGAAAGAGGGTGTCCGGCAAAAAGGAGGAAGAGGAGGAGGGTGTGGTGGCAGTACCACCCCTTAGAACATCAACCAGACAAAAAAAAACTAGAAGGGGGTAAGATTAAGAGGTGGAGGAAGAGAGAAAGGGGGAAAGATGGAAAGAAACAAGAAGAAAAGGGAAGAGGGCTGGAAGGGAGGGTGGAAGCAGGCAGGGAAGGGATAAACCCTAGGGTAAACTAACTTTTAGATAGAGAAGCTCTCTAGGCAGTAGTGTACAACTACTGAGGTACAAAGTTTAACCAATTATAAAAAACATAATTTTAATATTGAAATACTTAAAAAAAACACCAATAGCCAGTACGATTTTTATTTGATAGGCCAACAACTGGTACAATTATTTTCTTGTAGTAATAAGTGTACATGAACTAGTAATAGCTCAAGAGCTTAAACTTGGTGAAATGTAAACTAAGCAGTTGGGGTTGACCATGATCACATCATTGCTTCATCTACATCTCCTTCGACGTAGCTCTAGAATAATCTACAACAGTGACACCCCCATCAATAACTAAATTATGGCCACTGACAAAACTGGATTCATTAGAAGCGAGGAAGAGAGTAGCCTCCACGACATGCTTAGCTTTGAAGATAACTCTCAGAACTAGCTATTGCTTCAATTGCGCTTTGGTCCTCAATCCCCATCGCAAACATCGTCGATATCGCCAGTGGAATGATAACCATGTGCGGAGAAGCACAATTGACTCTTATACCATGCTTCCTAAGCTCACATGTCACAGCTCTAACTGGACCCACCAGACTATGCTTTGAAGTCCTATAAGCAAGGGGACCCTTCCCTCCTTGAACTGACGACGTGCTGGCCGTGCAAATGATGGATCCCCTTACTTGTCTTTTAACCATGGCACGAGCAGCGTGCTTTACGCATATCGCCGATCCTCTTAAATTTACTGCCATGATTCGGTCGAAGTCCTTCTCCATGTCCATGTCTAGAATATTGCTCTCCATTGAACCCATGATCCCAGCATTGCTATACATGATATCGTGGGTGCCATATTTTTCAATAGCAAAGGCCACAACTTCTTCCACCTGCTTCTCCACTGTGACATCACACTTCTTGAAAATGGCTTTGTGATCAGGTCCTCCTATGAAAGCCACCACTTTAAGACCCAGTTCCTCTTGAATGTCAGCTACTACAACAAACGCTCCATTCTCAACAAATACTTTTGCAGTCACCTCCTTGGCTTAGACATCTTGGTCAGGAGGCTGATGTGCAAGGAATGGCTTCATTCATATCAGACAATTTCGTAAATAGATTAAAAGAGCCTATTTATGAGGGTGAAAGACTAATGGCCATGAAAAGGTCACCAATCATGTTTGATATGGCTTCCATATATGCAGGGTCGGCTGGGTAGGTCTAGGTCTAGGACCCACAAAAAATAGTTCTTTTTTAGGGCCCCAATTAAGTATATATGTTCATAACAAGTAATAAATATATAATGCTTCACCAAAAGAAATAGAGAAGTATTTAGCATAGTAGAAAGGTTCGCATTGCCCATTTCAATTGATTTTCTAATTTTTGCAATAAGAATAGACAATATATTATGACCAAAAACTATTGCTTATTAACATGAAGACACAAATTACAAAAAAGACAAAATATGAAACACGGTATTTATCATTTGAAATAAATATTGGTTATCTAATTTTTTTCTCTAGAAAAACATAGGACTCGGGTTTACATATAATCTGGGACGAAGAAAATCTCAGGGCTGGGCATGCATATAATTTTCTATTTTTTTCATCAGGGAAACCAATTCACTTGAAGCAACAATTTGATTCAAAAAAAGATGTTAAGATGTCAATCAGAACATATCTTTTTCTTTTTAAAATGTCTAAGCATCAAAGGAGAACAATCTCTGTAACCGTCCAGTCACATTGTTTTACATTAAGCGTCATGTTAATAGATGTCATAATGCATCTATTAAGGATACAAAAATATACTTTTGTGTCTCACCTGTACAAAAAATTCCACTTGTACGTTAAAGTGTACTTTAAAGTGTAAGTGTAGTTTTAAATTGTACTTTTTTTGTACTCTTAACGGGTGTACTATGACACCTGTTAGCATTTCCCTTAGATTAAAAGCAAGGATTACCTAATCAATGATGTCTCCCTCCTAAAAATATCAAGGATAGCTTGCGTTTCTGGCTTCTGTTTGGTTTGGTTTACATTATTTAAAACCAAAACCCAAATCTAAACCCAAACCCAAACATACGATATACAAATAATGAATTGAGAGATGCAATAGACAAAAAAAGAAAAAAGAAAAAGGTTTCTTTATACAGTTGTCCCAACCTCGACGATAATTTTCATCACCTTCAGAAAGAAATTAAAGAAAGATATACTACTCAGAGTTTGTCATTTGAGAGACGACCCAGAAATGAGTAATTGTTCAGTAGTCTGGAGCAACGATATGTGGTGTTTCGGATCTTTTCAGAAATCAGAACTCTATATTTATGTGCGTCGCATGCAATTGTTTGTGAACCCTATAAGAATGTATGATTGTAAAATGGTTAGCACCACCAGGTGGCCGGCGGTGCTCCAGACTACTAAATAATTTCGCCCCAGAAACGAAAGAATCAAAGGAAATAGTTAATATATTTGACATTTCTTCTTTAGCTTCCACTTGCGGAGTATTCTACTATTTGTTTGCTGAAAAACAGTCACAAAGACAGACACGCATGTAGCACATGGTTCTTCTTTCTATTTCTTAACTTAGATTTAAGGTTGTAAAACATAGACCGATCCACCAGTTGAAAATGTAAACTTGTAGTTCAATAATACGTGGCTTTAACTCAATCTGGTATAATATGATTTTGGGTGAAGGCTGTAGAACAGGACACGAGTAAGTTACTGAATTAATTTTACTGCATCATGGCAGAGTATCTTGGCCTGAGTTTCCACAATGGTGTTTTCAGTATTTTCAACCGTATTTCCGGTATTTTTCTACAAGTCATTTCCCTCACATACATAACAAAGCATTTACTGGATACTGCACTCACTTTTGTCTAACATGGGAAGACGGTATTTTTAATGGAAACTCATCCTTGGTGCCTTTCAATTTTTGAAGCTTCAAAGAATTTGTTGTGGATCACAGCTTTGATTTAACGTTTCAATGTTGTTCCATTATTCAGTTTTCCATTCTGAGGGGATTATTCCCGTAGCCTCTTCTTTGTCAAATTCGAGTCATATGGCAGAATTCAACACCAACAGTTGGTAGAATTATTTTCTTGTAAGTTGTAAGAATAATAGTACATGGACTAATAGTAGATCTAGAGCTCAAACATGGCAAAAAGGTAAGACAAGCGACTGGGGATATCGATCAATGATCACATCATTCCTTTGCTTGCTTCTCCATCAACATAGCGATGGAATTATCAACAACAGTGAAACCCCCATCAATAACTAAATTATGGCCACTGACAAAACTAGATTCATTAGAAGCGAGGAAGAGAGCAGACTCCGCGACATGCTTAGCTTCCAAGACAACTCCTTTCAAGTTGGCCACGGAACTAGCTATCGCTTCAATTGCGCTTGTGCCCTCAATCCCCAACGCCGACATTCCCGATATCATTAGGGGAGTGATAACAAAGAAAGGAGAAACACAATTGACCCTTATTCCATGCTTCCCAAGCTCACTTGCCGCGGCTCTAACTAGACCCACCAAACCATGCTTTGACGTTGTGTAAGCAAGGGGGCCCATCCCTCCCTGAATAGACGCCGTGCTGGCTGTACAAATGATGGATCCCCTTACTTGTCTTTTAACCATGGCTCGAGCAGCGTGCTTTATGCATATCGCTGATCCTCTTAAATTTACTGCCATGATTCGGTCGAAGCCCTTCTCCATGTCCATGTCTAGGATGCTCTCCATTGAACCCAAGATCCCAGCATTGCTGTACATGATATCGAGGGTGCCGTATTTTTCAATAGCGAAAGCCACAACTTCTTCCACCTGCTTCTCCACCGTAACATCGCACTTCTTGAAAATGGCTTTGTGATCAGGGCCTCTAATCGAAGCCACCACTTTAAGACCCAATTCCTCTTGAATGTCAGCTACTACAACAAACGCTCCATTCTCAACGAATACTTTTGCAGTTGCCTCCCCAATCCCACTGGCTGCTCCTGTTATTATTGCAACCTTCCCTTCTAATCTGAAACCAAAACATTAAACACAAAAAAAACCCCATATATTCTACATTTAGAGAGAGAGAGAGAGAGAGAGAGAGAGAGAGAGAGAGAGAGAGAGAGAGATCACCTCATTTGCTTAGACATTTTGATTAGGCGACTAATGTGCAAGGAATGGCTTGTAAAATGCAAGGATGCAATAGGAATTGAGATACAAGTGCAGGAAGTATGGACTTGTGATGTACTTTATTAATAGAGGGTGCTTTGGCTAACTTGAAAAAACTAGATTATTGGATTATTTGGTTTTGTCCTTATTCAAATTTTTTTTTGCATTTTTTGGTTTTCGGTCGATTTTTTGTGGTTTCTTGACTTGTCTCGACGAGAGAAATCTAAAAAGCATAAAATTATCAGCCAAATTTTAAGTTTTGTGAATAAAGACGAAAAATAATCCAAAAAACCGGTTTTTTGGATTATTTTTCGTCTTTATTCACAAAACTTAAAATTTGGCTGATAATTTTATGCTTTTTAGATTCCTCTCGTCGAGACAAGCCAAGAAATCTCAAAAAATCGACCGAAAATCAACAAATGCAAAAAAAATTTGAATAGACGAAACCAATAATCCAATAATCTAGTTTTTTCAAATTAGCCAAAGCACCCCTAGGTGGTGTTGGGGGCTTGTGGCCCTTTATTGCCTGAATGGTTGCTCAAATATAGAGACTTCTCTGCGGTCCAAAGGAAAGTTTCAACTCTACAAAAACCCATTTACTGGAAGGAAAGAAAAAAAATCCTTTCGCTGGTTAGTCTTCCTACGTTTTCCATTTTCCTCCTTGGATGCGAAATTTATAAGTACTAAAAGGTAAAGTGTAAACTTGGTAGCTACGAATTTTTTGTACAAGTTTTATTTGGGTTGTCAAAAAAGGACTTTCTTGTTTGTGATATAATTTGTTATTTGGATAGTCAAAAAAGGGCTTCTAGATAAATATTTTTGGCACAATTTTTCATTTTGGTAGTAAAAGAGGACTTTCTAGCTATATACTGTAGTAGTTTACCTATGGTTTTTATTGAGGTTATTATATTTTCCAGTATAGAATGTTCCAATAATTTTTTATTCCTTTTTTTAATCTTTTATTTCTAATAATTTTTTATTTCAATGTACGTCATTGTATGGGTTAGCAGTATTTCATTAATCGTTTCGAAATACATTATTTGTAAAGCCTGATTTTCAGGGGCATCACTTAAATTATTTCTTGAATTTTTTTAATTAAATAAGCTAAAAAATTGGTAGTGGATCGCAGTTTTGATTTAACATTTCAATTGTTACTGTATTCAGTTTTTCATTTTGAGGAGATTATTATCATAGCCTCTTCTTTGTCAAATTTGTCATATGGTTGAATTCAACATTGAAAACCTACCTTATAATATATATATATATATATATATATATATATATATATATATACCTGTCTTTATATAACATCTTATATGGAAATCACTTGCATTTCATGCTGCATTTCCTTTGCTCCTCAACATTTAGCCGACACATTTAGAAAAATGGGAAGGCTACCCGTGGACAAGTACTGAGGTATAAATTTTAACCAATGTGAAAAACATAAATTTTGATACTGAAATACTTAAAAACATAACTTCTTCTTCTTCCTTTTTTAATCGGCCAACAGCCAGTACAATTATTTTCTTGTAATAATAAAAGTACATGATTTAGTAACAAATCTTGGGCCTTGTTTGGATGGGTTCTTGGGAACCCAGACCCCAATTTCAAACAGTGGGCCCTTCTTCAAATCATTCAATTTTCTCTCTTTTTTTTCCATTTTGGGAAAAACTCTCCCAATGTACAAATTGGGCACAAATGAGTTGATGGGTCCACTTTGGGGTCTCATACAAATAATCAAAGTCGTTCATCAACTTTAATATAATTTTTCGATTAGACTTAGAGAAAATTAGCTCAATCTAAAAACTTTAAATATTTGATCCAATCTTTCAATTTTCATTCAAAGTTTAGAATCATAAAACATGAAGAAATTTTAAATAAAAGTTAATTAATTGGATCAAGTAGCTATAAAAATTTGATTGAGCTAATTTTTTTCAAAGCGACTTAAAAAATTATTTTAAAATTGATAAATGGCTTGGATCATTTGTTTGAGACTCCGAAGTAGACCCCACCGACTCATTTGTGCACAATTTGTACACTATGAGAGTTTTTCCCAAAATGGAAAAGAGAGAGAAAATTGGATGATTTGAAGAGGGGCCCACTGCTTGAAATTGGGGCTTGGGTTCCCAAGAACCCATCCGAACAAGGTGTGCTTAAACTTGGCGAAAAATGTAAACCAAGCAACTGGGGATCAAATAATGATCAATTATCACATCATTGCTTCAACATATCACTGGAATTATTAAACAGACATAAACTTATTTATGGTTTAGACGCAAACCCACCTATTGTGGGGTCCACTGTGTGATCATTGCAATAATATAAACTGTTCATCTTGTAAGGCCTACAAAATAAGCAAGATAATGTATCCACACAAACAGTCAAGTTGATCTTACATGGATAGGTATGTCAAAAGTTGAATTTTGGCTAAAAAAATGGACGGTCTTGGACATTTTAACTTAAAAACTATTGATAGAGTCCAGATTGTCCGTTTTTAAAACCATAATTCAACTTTTGACATACCTATCGATGTCCGATCAAGCTAATTTTTTGCGTGTATGCATTATTTTATAGGCCCTCCTAAATGAACAACTTAGATTATTGCGATGTACGCTCAATGGGTCTCACAAAAGCCAGTGGCTGGTGGATTGTGCCTGAATTGTAAATAAGTTTATCTCTTATTAACAACAGTGTAACCCCCATCAGTAGCTAAATTATGGCCACTGACAAAACTCAGTCTCCGCGACATGATTAGCTTTCAAGATAACTCCTTTCAAGTTGGACTTGGAATTGGCTATTGCTTCAATTGCGCTTTGGTCCTCAATCCCCGTTGCAGACATTGCCGATATCACGAGGGGAGTGATAACCATGTGTGGAGAAACACAATTGACCCTTATCCCATGCTTTCCAAGCTCACTTGCCGCGGCTCTAACCAAACCCACTAGACCATGCTTCGAAGCCGTGTAAGTAGGGGGACCTATCCCTCCTTGAATTGACGCCGTGCTGGCCGTGCAAATGATGGATCCCCTTACTTGTCTTTTAACCATGGCTCGAGCTGCATGCTTTATGCATATCGCTGATCCTCTTAAATTTACAGTCATGGTTCGGTCAAAGCCCTCATCCATGTCCATATCTAGGATGCTCTCCATTGAACCCAGGATCCCAGCATTACTGTACATAATATCAAGGGTGCCGAATTTTTCTATAGCGAAAGCCACAGTTTCTTCCACCTGCTTCTCCACCGTAACATCACACTTCTTGAAAATGGCTTTGTAATCAGGGCCTCCTATGGAAGCCACCACTTTAAGACCCAATTCCTCTTGAATGTCAGCCACTACAATAAACGCTCCATTCTCAACGAATACTTTTGCAGTTGCCTCCCCAATCCCACTAGCTGCTCCTGTTATTATTGCAACCTTCCCTTCTAATCTGAAACCAAAACATTAAACACCAAAAAAAAAAACCATATATTCTACATTTAGTTGAGAGAGAGAGAGAGAGAGAGAGAGAGAGAGAGAGAGAGAGAGAGATCACCTCCTTGGCTTTGACATTTTGATCAAGAGACTGATGTGCAAGGAATGGCTTCCGCAATGCGAGGATATGATAAGAATTGGTATACAAGTGTGGAGAAGTAGAACTTGTAATTGTTGGCTAGCGATCTAGTTTCTATATATGTTCTTCATATTGATTGTAATTGAATTAAAGCATGGAATAGTTTATGTTTGCTAACCATTGAATTTCTTGATCGGGGTAAACCATTGACTTGAAGTAAGGATATGTTTCTTAATTTATGAAAGAATGTTGAGATGCCAATCAAAACGTATATTTTTCTTTATAAATTGTCCAAACATTAAATGATATCTCTGTAGCCGTCCGATCACCCTCTTTTAGATTAAAAAACAAAGAAACGTAATCAATGATGTCCCCTTAAAAAAGGCGCAAAGTTTATCTTTAACCGTAGAATTATAGCTATAAATAAATAAATTAATTTTTAAAAAAAACAATATCAAAGCCCCAAGGGCCGGCAAAGTGGCAATGACATTGGGACTTAAGGGTTGCACCCACCTAAGATCTCAAGTTCGATTCTTCTCACTAGCAAACTCTTGGGCCACTAGGAGTACCTGTACCTCTAGGATTGTGGAATTAGTTAGTCGAGATACGCGCAAGCTGGCCTAGACATCTGGTTATAACAAAAAATAAAAGTGATAAAAATATCAAGGCTAGCTACCGTTATATGCTTCCGTTTAGTTTGGTTTGATTTCTTTAATGTTGTTTAAAATCAAAACCAAAACTAAAATCAAATTAGTTGTTATTTTCCAAAAAATCCATCACCTAACCAGATTGTTCGAGCAAACCGAACTAAACCGCTTTTCCGAGAAAACAAAATTATTTTCCAAATGAAAGAATTCTTTCTTTGCCTGACACAGAGGTTGGTTCCTTGCAAATTTGTAGTAACACTCAAATTTGCATGAATCACTGCTATGTGTGGCTATTGAATGGAAAAAATAAAATGAAAAAGATTTTAAGAACGTATTTTCTCATTGCCATAGATGTAAATTGAGATGATAGAATAGATTGATCCTTAAATAATAGGTATTTTTTTTCCTCCTTTACATTCTTAGTTATCTTAGACCAATTGATTTTACAAATGTTTAAAAAATAAATGTATTTTTCAAAATTTAGCACAGGGGAGCTTATGACAAAAAACCCTGGAATTGTGTAGACAGAAAATAACTTGTGCTATGCGGCTATACACCTAAGAAAATAATATGAGTAAAATATGAAACTTGAAACTCTTTGGTTTTTTGCGGATCAAAAAAAATAAAAATAAAAACTCTTTGGTTGCCCACTTACAAGTCTCTTTATCCTACATAACCATAAACACTCAGACATCAGAAATGATTCAAATTTTTGATTTTCAAAATTTTGAGTTGTTGCAGTGACTACAAGTTTTGATTTTCTTGATTTCAGCTGGTTTTTGGGCTTTCCTCATTGTTTGCTTTCCAGTTTTCCTCTTTAGGAGCTTTGTCTTAGGTTGACCCCTTGCCAATTCCATCTCCTGTGTAGCTTTACTCTGTCTTTAAGGTCTTTGGGGCATATGATTGGCAGTCTCTAAGGTGATAATTTAGTTGGGATGCTAGAGGCCATTGTGATGATGGTTTTCCTTAGTCCTTTTAATCTTTGTATGTTTTCTTCAAAGATTAATAAAATTCTTTTACCGATCAAAAAAGAAAAAACGATACAAATTGTTTACACAAACATTTTTGCTTCATCTTCGATGTTATGTGTATTGTTTGGCTATTTGGGTTATATATATAATGATTCTTTATCGGTCTGTTTGTATTGGTTGGCTCCTCGCAAACTTTTTTTCTCCAGAGTGGCATTTGATTGTTCTGCCACTCAGGCATGCCAATCTCGTTGGGATGTAAGGGTGTGATTGTTACATACTTCTAACTCACCTACATGCGATGGGACTTTAGCTTCGGTCTTGACATAAGTGCTAATAAGGCACTATGGGGGCTTGAATCTAGGCATTCTCCAACCAAATCCAAATCTTCAACTATTGAACAAACCCCTCTGGTTCCTAATTTTATTCATTTTGCATGTAAGATTCAACCTTGATAACAGTAAAATGCTGATCAAGGTATCAAGATAAATATTATGTTGAGGCTGAACTTGATGTGTGAAGTTTGATTTCTGTTATAATGTTTGTCAATTGTATAACACAAATCCTGAGTTTGGAGAATGCCTAGATTCAAGCCCCCTACAGATAGTTGTACGGAGTGACATACAAGGGCAATACTCCCACGTAATAGAGGTGACGGGGTATTGTTTGGTTCTTTTTTACTTCTTTGCAATGGAAAATAATTGTGTGCGAGCGTGCCAGAGAGAGTTTCAATCTCCTCCCTCAGATTAACTTTGGAAAACCAAACCTAATCAGACGATTGTGTTTTGTTGGTTCAATTACCTCAATTAAGAGGATTTTTCTTAATAAGTGAAGAAATGCAAACCAATAGATCGACTTAGGAAAATCAAAGAACAATAAAGAAACAAGACACTTCGATTAATGAATCAAAGACAAACTTACTTCGAAATTGTCTCCAACTTCAAATACAGAGTAACAGAACTTTGAACAGGTGATTGTTGCAAGAACAACCGAGATAGGGGTGATTGTTACCAGAACAATCGAGATAAATCCTAATCTAATTCCTAATCTACTTCCTAATCTACTTCGAACTGTGTTCGAAATCCTAAACTACTTCAACCGAAGTTCAAATCCTAAACTACTTTGCCAATGAACAAACCAAGCATCAGTTTTTTGATAGCTGTTTGTTGAAGATTTGTCCGGGGGCTTTTCACTCTTCAATTTCTTCTATTTATAGACGTTGTTTGTAGTTTGAACTTCCCGTTCCATGAATTTGAATCTAGCTTGCTTCGAACTCTAACTTCCACTCTGATAGTTGGCAGTTACTCTTCCTCCACGTCTGATCTTGAATTCTCTCTTCTCCCAGAAGCTTTAAATCTGCACGTTGGCTTAACAAACTCAAATGATGATGTGTTTAGAGAAATAACTGCTTCCCAGAAGTATTCCACGTGTTCTAACTGCCAATCGCCTTGTTTCTTAAGTTTACACGTGGAGCTTGTGTGTTTAGCAGTTGATATCATGGCTTCGAGGCCAATCTTTATTTTAGTAGTGGCTCGTAACTGCCAATAACTGCCTTTCTAAATTGAGAAGTAATACGACATCGTATTTAGTCAATTTTATCTTATTAATCCAGTGTGTCTTCGTTGATGAGTAATTGCCAACGTTTGACACTTTTGATTACGTGTCAATTAATCATTGGATTGGTTAATTTTATATGTAAACAGGTATACCATACATGCAGTTCCATTAGTGTACGAAAAAGAATAAAATCAATGGGGAAGAAAGCTATAACCATATAATTCAAACATCCAGTCTATGAATAAGAAACAAAAAGAATGAAAAAGAAATAGAGATTAAATCATACAGGATGAGAACAAATGGTTTCTTATCCTTCATCAAACTGATAAAAAAATCAAAGAAATGATAGGGAAGTGAAAAGGTTTTGGGAGTAATTTTTTGAAGAAATAGCTCAAAACTTTATTCTATTGTCATATTGTCATCAAGTAATTTTAACTGAACAATGTGAAAGAATTAATTTTATGAAAGACAAACTTATTTCTTCTCTAGAACTATGTCACCTTATTATTATTTTTTTATATATGTTTGACTATCCTAAACAAATGCCATTAATTATCGTGACAGAGAATTCAATCGTGCATTAAAAATTAAATATTTAAAATATGCTAGAATTGGATTTGAATCACCAAAAGACTACCTAATTAATTTGGAATATGTAAGACTCACGATCTAGTTTTAGAATGATTAAAAGCTCACCGTTACAAAAAATGAATCTATTAAGTTTAGTTCAGAAACAAAAAACCAAAAACTGAATAAGAAAAAAGAAAAGAAAAGAAAAGAGAGAAAACATACCATATCGAATAGTGCCAATTGGATTTTTCAATCAAATATTTCTTTTGCACCACATGTCGTTCTCACAACACTTCTCACTAAAAGTCACTCTACAATAATATAGTATTAAGAGTCATACGGTAGCCAATTCCAAAAGCAACATGACCTTTTCTTGCGTCCGTATGATACAACAATGATAGATGCATCATACGGTAGCCATACATACATAGTTGGTGTTTGGCCGCTCCTTACTCGATTTTTTTATTTTTTATTTTTTCCCTTTGAGTATTAAGAGTCAGAAAGGGGTTAATCATATCGAACATTAACATGCAGCGGGATGCTAGAAGAAAAGCAACATGACCTTTTCTTGCGTCCGTGAGTGTAATGGGTATTTGACGAGTGACGACAAAACAAGTTTTTTTTTTTTTATAAGCAAAAACTTTGGACAATATACAAAGATTAAAAAGGCTAAGGAAAAAGGCATTAGAATAGACACGAGCAACCCAACTAGGAGAGCACCCAAAAGACCAACAATCGTATGCCCCAAAGCCTTGGAAAAAAGCAAAATACAATCTGGAAATTGGCAAGGAGGCAACTTAAGCAGAAATTAATGCTCATGCGAAAGAGGAAGAAAATGAGCAACATCATCAACAATCTCAACCACCATGCTAAAACATAAGATTTCTTTGTGTGGCAGCACAATCTATTACCCTTGTGTGGAGGCCTTCAAAGAACCAGCTCTTCATTAATCATCTCTAGAAATCTTTGCAATATGCATTAGTTTCCTGATTCGGGATGAAAAACCTTTTGAAATCTTCCACAAAGTACTCCAGAATTACCATCCCATTTCCATTTGAGAGAGTCCATGCCATTGAATCCCAAAGCAAAATTGTTAAGCAAACTGATTCAGCACCTGGAGTTGCCCATCTTCCCATAGAATAAATCTTCTTCTGAATGATAAAACCCAAGACAAGTTTCTACCAAAATTCCAGCTGTGCACCTAGAACTCACCACTCTGTTTTCTCTCCTTTAGAAATACACCCAACACAACAAGTTGCTGGTGAAAAGATGGATGATTAGATTTTTATCGACCATGATGGATAAGTAGATTCGTGAACAATTTTGGATGAAGGTTGTAGAACAGGACACCATTAAGTTAGTGACTCGATTTTACTGAATCATGGCAGAGTTTCTTGGCCTGGTTTTGGGCTGAGTTCCCTCTACTGTGTTGTCAACTGTAGTTTCGGTATTTTCACACAAGTCATTTTCTTCATATTCATAGCAAAAATACTATTTAACGAATTCTATGCCCACTTTTAACTATAGTTGAAAAATGGTTTTTTAATGGAAAGTTGGAAACTCACCCTTGGTGCCTTTCAATTTTTCAAGCTTTAAAGAATTCGTAGTGGATTGGAGTTTCGATTTAACATTTCAACATTTAGCCCCCACATGCACTACAGCACTTTGGGAAAGCTACCCGTGTACGAGTGGTCAAGTACTACTTTTAACCAAGTGTAAAGCACTTAAAAACACCAGCAGCCATTACAATTAGTTTCCTGCAATAATAAAAGTACATGAACCAATAATAGGTTTTTTTTTTTTTTTTGTCATTCGTTATTCCTAATCCATTATTACATGGGAAAGAGAGAATAGGACTTGATCTCGGAAACCAGTAATAGATCAAGAAGTTAAACTTCGCCAAAATGCAAACCAAGCAACAGGGGACAACAATCAAAGATCACTACTTCGTCTGCGTCTGCATCATCATAGCAAGGGAATTATCAACAACACCGATCCCCCATCAACAGCTAAATTATGACCACTGACAAAACTAGATTCATTAGAAGTAAGGAAAAGAGCAGCCTCTGCGACATGCTTAGCTTTCAAGGTAACTCCTTTCAAGTTGGTTGTTGAACTAGCTATTGCTTCAATTGTGCTTGTGTCCTCAATCCCGACCACCGACATCCACGATATTGTCATGGGAGTGATAACCAAGTGCGGAGAAACACAATTTACCCTTATCCCATGCTTCCCAAGCTCACTTGACGCTAGGGATGGCAATTTCACCCAAAATCAATGGATACCCGAACCAAACCGGTCCTATCGGGGTAGTTTTTTATATTTTTTTCCTACCCATGGGGCGGGTTTTGTTTTCAAAACATAATACCCGACTGGTTTGGATTTGGGTTTGGTCTTGACAAGTATTCGGCCAAACCTAAACCCAAATTGATCCATATAATATATATACATGTAATTTTAATTTTTCTGGTTTCTACTTGTTAAAAGAATTCTTTTGATATTTTGTCATTGGTGTGGGTTAAACACATTAAGAAAAGTTTATTATTTAGTTATTTCCTTTGATTATTATGTTGGAATTTAGACGTTTCATGGTAAAATCTTATGGCATGTTAATTCTTTTATTTTAATACTCCCTCTGTCCCAATTTGTTTGCTTAATACGAAACTACGTGTAATTTTCAAATTAAAAAATAATGTACTTACAAAAATAATTTTCTCATCAATATGGATCTTATTTAATGGATCTCATTGAGAACTTTAACACAGTGCAAAAAAAATTAAAAATTATTTTGATAAATACATTATTTTTTAGTTTAAAAATTGCACATAGTTTCGTAGTGAGCAAACAAAATAAGACAGATGGAGTATATAATCTTTTTCTTTCATATGTTCATTAATGAAATGAATATTAATGCAGGTTTGGTGCGGTTCGAAAAAAATCCAAATCCATACGGTTTGGTTATGGTGTGCTAAAAATCATAACCATCGGATATTGGTTTTAATTTGGATAGAGATAAATACTTTAGATTTGGGTATGGTAACCACAAAACCCGGACCAAACCGATCCATCGTCATCCCTACTTGACTCGGCTCTAACCAGGCCCACCAAACCATGCTTCGAAGCCATGTAAGCATGGGGACCTACCCCTCCTTGAAAGGATGTTGTGCTGGCTGTGCAAATGATAGATCTTTTTGCTTGTCTTTTAACCATGGCTCAAGCAGCGCGCTTTATGCATATCACCGATCCTCTTAAATTTACAACCACGATTCGGTCGAATCCCTCTTCCGTGTCCATGTCCAAGATGCTCTCTATAGGACTCGTGATCCCGGCACTGTTGTACATGATATCGAGGGTGCCTTACTTTTCAATAGCGAAAGCCACATTTTCTTCCACCTGCTTCTCCACCATAACATCGCACTTCTTGAAAATAGCTTTGTGATCAAGGCATCCAATGGAAGCCACCACTTTAAGACCCATTTCCTCTTGAATGTCGGCCACTACCACAAACGCTCCATTCTCCACGAATAATTTCACAGTTGCCTCTCCAATCCCACTAGCTGCTCCTGTTATTATTGCAACCTTCCCTTCTAATCTGAAACCAAAACATTAAACACCCCACGAAAAAAACATGTATTCTACATTTAGTTGAGAGAGAGAGAGAGCAAGGAAGAGAGCAGCCTCTGTGACATGCTTAGGTTTCAAGTTGGTTGTTGAACTAGCTATTGCTTCAGTTGTGCTCGTGTGCTCAATCCCAACCGCCGACATTCATGATATCGCCATGGGAGTGATAACCAAGTGCGGAGAAACACAATTTACCCTTATCCCATGCTTCCCAAGCTCACTTGACGCGGCTCTAACCAAACCCACCAGACCATGCTTCGAAGCCGTGTAAGCATAGGGACCTACCCCTCCTTGTAAGGATGTCGTGTTGGCCATGCAAATGATAGATCCCTATGCTTGTCTTTTAACCATGGCTCGAGCAGCATGCTTTATGTATATCATCAATCCTTTTAAATTTATAGCCACGATTCGGTTGAATCCCTCTTCCGTGTCCATGTCCAAGATGCTCTCTATCGGACTCGTCATCCTGGCATTGTTGTACATGATATTGAGGGTGTACATGATATCGAGGGTGCCGTATTTTTCAATAGCGAAAGCCACAGTTTCTTCCACTTGTTTCTCCACCGTAACATCGCACTTCTTGAAAATAGCTTTGTGATCAGGGCCTCCAATGGAAAGCCACCACTTTAAGACCCAATTCCTCTTGAATGTCAGCCACTACTACAAATGCTCCATTCTCCACGAACAATTTTGTAGTTGCCTTTCCAATCCCACTAGCTAGGGGTGAAAACGGTCTGGTTCGATCCGTTTTTGAGGAATATTTTGGGACCGAACTGGTCATTCGGTTTGGGAATTTTTTAAATCGGGACTGGACCAAGTAAGGCCGGTTTGGTTTCTGTCAGTTTCATACAGTTTCGGTTTGGTTCTGCCGGTTTGGTCAGACAAGAGAGAGAGAGAGAGAGAGATGCAAATGGAAACATAGCAGTACAACAATACCCAAGTTCAAATTGAACCAAATCAGCAAGATTAACTTCATAATCAGATAAAGAGAGAAAAAAATGGTAGAAATCTCACACTATTCTTTGTATTCTACACTGGTTTTACAAAGATTTCGTGAACCAAGTAGATTTTTTTCAGAACCAAACATGTCCCATGGCTGTTGTCTTCTTCGTTGAATAGATCTTTCGGGAGAGAGAGGGGGTTTCACTGCCATCGATTTTGGGGGTAGAAAGGGAAGTGGTCGCGGTGGCTGCGCCAGTAGGGAGTTAAGCGAGTGAGAGAGAAGATGAGAAAGTAGAGAGAGTGAGAGACTGCGGCGCTGCTGTGATGGCAGGGAGTTGGTCGCGGGAGAGAACGTCAGAAGGTAGAGGGAGTTGGTTGCGGCTGCGGCGGCAGGGAGTTGGTCGAGGTGGTGTCTCAGGGAGTGGAGCCATGGAGGTAGAGAGAGTGAGAGACGATGAGATCGAGAGATAGGGTCAGAAGTTAAGTGAGGTGGTGGGGTGGGTGGGTTTCACTATAAATGTGTGTGTTTTAGATTTTAGGGTGGGGAAATATAATAAAATACTATATAATATTATATATATCTGGTCCGGTCCGGTCCGGTCCGGTCCATTCCGGTTTTTAGACTACTACAACAGGAAACCAGACCGGTTATCTAGTATTCTAAAAGCATGAGACTGGGACCAGACTGGCTAAATTAAAAGGGGGCCAAACCGGCTGGTCTGGTTCGATTTCCGGTCGGGTCCGGTTTTTCCGGTTCACTTTTTCACCCTACCACTAGTTGCTCCTATTGTTATTGCAACATTCCCTTCTAACTTGAAACCAAAACATTAAACACCCAAAAAAAAAAACATGTATTCTACATTTAGTTGAGAGAGAGATCGCCTCCTTGGCTTAGACATTTTGATCAGGAGACTGATGTGCAAGGAATGGCTTCTCTGCATGCAATGCAAGGATTCGATTGGAATTGAGATACAACTGCGGAGAAGTATGGACTTGCAGTCAATGTGCTGTATATATATACAGCCTAAATTTCTAGTCCACACTCCCGGAAATAAGGAAAAAAGGGGGGGTTTTTTGTGTTGCAAATTATTTTTGGAAAATGCGATCTGTCCAATTTGTTCAGAAGGTGTTTTTAAGGGTCCACGCGGAAAATCTTCAAAAACAAATACCGGGAAGGGCTTGATCCAAACAGTTTTCGCAAAAATTATATATATATATATTTTGCAAAAACTGCTTGGATCAAACCCTTTTCGGTATTTTTTTTTTTGAAGATTTCTCTCATGGACCTTGAAAACACGTTCTGAACACATTGGACGGACGGATTGGATCGTCAAAAAAATATTTGGATCATGAGGTCCGGAAATTAAAAGTCCGGATTAGAAGTGAACCACACATATATATATATATATATATATATATATATATATTTGGTCTAAACCACCGGTATCTGGAAGTCCACTAGACCTCAACTAAATTCGGTTCGAGCTAGGTTGGCCCACGAAGGGGATAAAGCTCTCCCAATACAAGTTTCTTCCAATCACAAGACTTGAACTCGAGATATTGCTTAAGGAGAACAAGTTTCGAACTACTTGAACCAACCTGTGTTGGTAATGTGCTGTATTTCATATATAAGGTATGGGGTATGGTGTGGCCTTGGGGCCCATTATTGCCTGATTAATTTGGTTCCTCGAATTTGTATGCCATGAATTTTGTTGTTGTAACAAAATGGAGTATATTACCTGAATGCGGTCATTTTTTTACTCGAAAAATATTACCGATATGGTGGTGAGATTGAGACACAGATCAAATTGCTCTATTTAAAACATGCAATTATTTTATTAAAATAGGGGCCGGTTCCACTAATACATATTTTGACAAGCGTTTTTTTTTCTAGGTCCTACTATGAAGTTCTGAACCATTGATCTTGTTAAATGAGTAAAATAGGGGACTCCGAAAAAAATTAGCTCAATTAGATATCGGTAAGTGTTTGATCTAAACAGTTTTGCAAAATTATGACAGGAAATGGTGTTTACAAAATTATTTTGATCAAGCCCTTATCGATATCCAATTAAGCTAATTTTTTGCAGAGCCCCCAATTTTACTCTTTTAAACAAGATCAACGGTTCGGAACTTCACAGTGGGACTCAGAAATGTGAGGTATCAAAATGTGTGTCAAAATAAGTGTTAGCAGAACCGCCCCCATCTTAGGTACCCCAATTTATGTAGGCCATCGACCCAATACCCGTTTTATTTTCCCTTTTTTTAAGAAACCTTTAGTATGCTAATTTTGTTTTAAAAATGGAGTCCCAAAATATGGTTCAAATTCAAATTTAATGGACAATTAAAATATTACGTAGCATGAGATCTAAATTACGAAAACGAAACTTCAAATCGTTGTTTTTATTCTTAGGCAAATTCAATTTGTATTAATTAAGGTGTTTGATCAATACAAAATGGAAGAAACTTGATAGCATGTCGATGAAAGGATGTGTCAGCTTTGTTTACAAGCTGTGATACGTGCATATATATATATATATATATATATACACCGGCGATCCTGTCAAGGATTCCGGATTTCCCGAATGAGAGCTTTTTTCGGTGTTTTGATGCTTTTAAATTTTTTTTTTGGGAAATCCGAGCCGTCCAATGTGTTCAAAAGGTGTCTTCCAAAGTCCCCGGGAGAAATCTTCAAAAAAACATACCGGATAGGGCTTGATCCAAGCAGTTTTTCACAAAAATTGCATATATATAGTTTTATGAAAAACTGCTTGTATCAAGCCCTTTCCGGTATTTTTTTTTTATGATTTCTCGTGGGGACCCTTAAAAACACTTTTTAAACACATTGGACAGTTCGGATCGTAAAAATTTGATCCGGAACTAAGAGTCCCGGATCCGGGATCCTTGACTGGATCGGGACTCATATACACCGGTATATATATATATATATATATATATATATATATATATATATATATATATATATATATATATATATATATATATATATATATAGATCGACAAAATTTAAGATGTCCATCCTTAACACATTTTAGATGGTACAAGGATGTTTTTATCACTAAAGTTATGCAACGAAAAGACGCAAATTCTGAACACTGGAAGGCCAAATTTATTGATGGCCTACCCCCCTTATTTGCCCAAAAGGTTCGTCAAAAATTGATGGATCTTAGTATTGGGAATATAATTCAATGGACTAGTTGTACCTATGGACACCTTATTAGTGTTTGTGTCCAAGTAGGATTATCTATCTGTAATGATATGAAGCTGCAGTATCAGCTTAAAAAGCAGAATCTCACCGGAAAAAGAGAAATCGGTGAGTTTTGCCAGCAATTTGCTGTTAACATGCCCACTAATTATCCTAAGAAGCATCATAGAAAAACTATTTCAAAATCTTCTAAACCATATAGGAAGAAGCCTTATAGAAGAAAGTCTTATGACAAAGATTATTCCAAAACAAAGTCTAATCGTAATAGCAAAGACAAAGGGAAGACCAATAAGATTAATTCTAAGAAAAAGCCCAAATCCGAAGTCAAATGTTACAAATGTGGAAAATTTGGTCATTATGCTAATAGATGTTTAACCAAAAAGAAGCTAAATGAGCTCCAACTAGACGAAGGGCTCCGTCTTCAACTCAGTAAATTGCTTCTAAATTCTAGTGATGAATCAGAAACTGAAAGTGACGAGATTAATGATCTGGAATACTCTTCATCCGAATCAGAATCATCTGAAGATTGCAATGTAAGTCTTTGTTCATCTTCTAACCCGTTTATCTTAAAGCTTTTGCCAACCTTAATGGGTTAAGTTTAAATGTTTTATCAAAATCACAACAAGAAACTCTTGATCTTATTGATAAAATTCAAGATCCAGAAATCCGAAGAAAAATCATTGAAATCTCATTAAGTCCTTCTGTATCTAATATTGAGCCAGAGAAACCTAGTCTCTCTAGATATTATAGTATCAATGAAGTTTTTAATCGCATGGAAGGTACTTCTATTAAACCAGCCACTTTACAAGATCTTCAAAAAGAGGTCAATGATCTCAAAGCAGAATTAAAACAGTTAAAGTTATCACAACTTGAGGCTCAGAAAAGTATTTCTTCTGTGAAAACTAGACTCTAGCCTTTCGAACAATTGAGTTTAAAACCCATAGAAAAACCGAATCCAACCACAAACTTTTGAAGAACCTACTTATTTAAATAGTATCAACAAGGTGACACATCAAAAATGGTATATCCAAATTAATCTTGTAATTAATCAAGAATATACAATTCAGGATATAGTGGCACTAGTAGATAGTGGTGCGGACATGAACTGCATTCAGGAAGGTTTAGTTCCTACTAAGTATTTTGAAAAAACTGTCCAGTCTTTAACAGCCGCAGGAGGGAATAGAATGCACATTCAGTATAAATTATCTGATGTTTTGATCTGTAATGATGGTACTTGTTTACCAACTATGTTTTTGCTTGTTAAAAATCTACAACAGCAGGTGATTTTAGGAACACCCTTTTTAAATATGATCATGCCAATCAAAAAAATTGATCCTTCTGGTATATACTGTAGTATACAGGATCACGATATTTCTTATCCTTTTGTTACTGATCCTGAAACCAGGATTATTCAGGAATTACAAGGATTTCTTCAAAATAAAGAAAAGCAGTTAAATTTTCTTCAAAAGGAGATCCAGGTTATGAATATCAATCAGAAACTTCAATCTCCTAGTTTACAAGAAAAGATCAAAGGGATTGAAAATCAATTTTTAAAAAGAAGTTTGCAAATGATTTACCTAACGCTTTTGGGAAAAGAAAACGTCATATTGTTTCTCTTCCTTATAATCGGGGATTTTGATGAAAAGCGAATCCCAACTAAAGCTCGACCTAGTCAGATGAAATCTGATTATTTGGAGCTTTGTAAAAAGGAGATTCAAACTCTTCTTGATAAAAAATTAATCAGAAAAAGCTATTCTCCTTGGAGTTGTACTGCCTTTTATGTCTTCAACAATGCTGAAAAGGAGCGGGGAGTTCCTCGTCTTGTTATTAATTATAAACCATTAAATGATGTTTTAAAGTGGATTAGATATCCTATTCCAAACAAAAAAGATTTATTAGACAGATTACAATCCGCTGTCATCTTCTCAAAGTTTGATCTAAAATCTGGATATTGGCAGATTCAGATTGAAGAAAAAGATCGGTATAAAACTGCATTTGTTGTTCCATTTGGTCACTACGAATGGAATGTTATGCCATTCGGCTTAAAAAATGCCCCATCGAATTTTGAGAATATTATGAATGAAATATTTTCACCCTATTCTGATTATTGTATTGTTTATATAGATGATATTCTTGTTTTCTCATCATCTATTGACCAGCACTTTAAGCATCTTAGAGCTCTTAAGGATGCTATTAAACGTAATGGTTTAGTTATATCTGCACCAAAAATGAAATTATTTCAAACAACAGTACGATTTTTGGGTCATAATATAAATCAAGGAACTATTATCCCTATAAACCGAAGTATTGAGTTTGCTTCTAAATTTCCAGATGAAATTAAGGAAAAAACTCAACTACAAAGATTCTTGGGAAGTTTAAATTATATAGCAGATTATTATCAGAATTTAGCCCAAGATACTGCTATTCTATATCAGCGATTACAAAAGACTCCTCCCCCCTTGGGCCAGAGGGAGCACACCAAAGCAGTAAGAAAGATTAAGCTTAATGCAAAACAGTTACCTTGTTTATGTTTAGCAAACCCTGCTTGGCGCAAGGTTGTAGAAACAGATGCCTCTAATATTGGCTATGGAGGAATTCTTAAGCGTGAGAAATCCTCATTCTCGAGAAGGAGGAATTGGTAAGATTTACATCGGGATGCGTGGAAAAAGCTCAACTTAATTATTCTCTACGATTAAGAAAGAAATGCTTTCTATTGTGAAATGTGTTTCTAAATTTCAGGATGATTTGCTTAATCAAACATTTCTTATCCGTATTGATTGCAGTTCTGCTAAATTTATTTTAGCAAAAGATGTTAAAAATCTTGTTTCCAAACAAATATTTGCTAGATGGCAATCCGAATTATTCGCCTTTTGATTTTGAGATAGAATATATAAAAGGTGAACAGAACTCTTTACCAGATTTTTTAACAAGAGAATTTTTAACAGATGGATGAAGCTGAACGCGAACGCATCAGAATTGAGTTAAATCGTATTTGGGTTCAGTCTATTGTTAAACCTTATTCAAAACCTAATCTCAGATACTGGATTTCTAAGCTTTCCAGGGGCATTTCTCAACTCCGAAGTAATAATGATATTAGTATGAAGATAAAGCTTTATGCAGGCATATGGAGATTTCTATCCATCGGTTACAAAGGGCTTTAGGTGTCTTATCTCGAGTTTAACAAATTTCCTCTTAGCGGCGTTATGGAACCTCCCCGAGGTCGCGGGTCGGTGTCGCGTGGCGCGGGGCGAAAAAACGGGACCTAATCAGTATGGAAGAGGCCGAACGTCTCTCTTTTTATCAGAATATCCGACTCTGGGAGAATCTTCCAGCCAGTCAAAACAGAAAACAGCAAAAGAGGCCTTTGAGCAAGGACCTCAATATATTAAAAAGCAGATAACCGAACCACTGATCACATTATCTGATGGTGATCTAAATCTGCATCCGAAGGATCCTTGGTGTCTTAAAGAAAGATATCTTCAACATCGCCAGTGATAATCTTGTCCAAGAAGGAAAGTCTCGATACATTTATGAGGCCATTCTTTCAGAGACATCATCAGTACAAATTAACCATCATTATTTGGAAGATGGTAATAGCAGAACACCCATTACCTATTCAAAATGTTATATTGTCAGGGTGTTGCATCCTCAAGAGTGGGGCCTTTCAACTTTTGCAACCAGAACACTAAAAATTAATGAGCAAAAATATAATTATTGGGACTATGCAAGGGCATGGACCTATGCATTTTATTATCGAGAATCCATAAGAACCCATTCATGGTTCTTTATTCTAAATCCGGAGATCGTCGTAAAGAAACGGGATTTCCATCTTGGTTTCTCCATTGGTGGGAATATCATGCACCAGAAATTGCAATTTTTCCAGAAACAATTCAGAAACAATTCCCTATATGGTACAAATATCATCCGAAGCTGAAGGGATTAACAGCAGTAAATCCACCCGAAGGACAAGATCTCTTATGGTTTTGTACGAATTGAATTAACTTGGATTTGGCAATGGGACTATGAAATTGCCGAAGATCATCTTCGTATCCCAGGAATCCAAAGAACCTTTTTTGTAAAATGGTGGTCTCGTTTTGAGACTGATAAATGTTTAACAATTATCAAAGAAACAAATGAAAGCGATGATCGGGATGACTATAAGAAACAAGCCTCAAGCGATAACCCGCTCGAGGTCCAAAAAAATTTTATTCAACAGATCAAATTGATGATTCAAAATCAGCATCCAAATCTAACCGAACATGAGCAAGATATTAAGCTCATGGAAATTATTAAAGATCAGTACTTAGCTCTTCAAGAGCCAAATTCTTCCCAAGCAGACTCCAAGAGTGACATTTCTATGTCCTCTCAAGATCGAAATCGGGGGCAATTTGCTTGTCTTGCTGGTGAATCTCAGGATCCTAATGAAGACACTGAAGTATATCCAGAAGAGGCGGATCTTTGGGACTCTATGATTGAGTTAAAAATGCTGAAAGCCAAGGAAAAGAAGAAGCATCGGTAGAACGTCATCCATGACGACATCAACAGTAATCGTCGGTACAAAACGACAACAATGGCAAAAGAACGTCATCCATGGCGTCGAAGAATGATACTAGATATTTTGTTAAACGTCATCAGTGACGTCATCTACAGTAACTGCTACAGTAGGTCGTAGCGCTTATAAATAGCTGTATTCTAAATCTTCGAAGGCAGATTTCGAAGTACCCTCTCTCTCTCACTCTATTCTCTTACCTCTGTAATCTCTCTCCATCCTTTCACTTGTAAATTACTTTCATCTTCCACCACCAATCAAGAATAAATCCAATCAGTATTTCAGTAAGTTCTTTTATCTTCTTTTGTATCGATCCTTATATTATTGGTATCAGAGCCATGATGGCTTGCTAAATCTATTGTTAATTCATATATGAGGGGGAAAGATAGGTGTAGATAGCCCTTTAATAAATCACATATCTTTTTGTTTGTTATGTTTTATATGATTCTGTAATGGATCTGAGGTATATGTTCCTCACCTAAGTCGCGTAGAGGTTTTGTGTGCCTTTAGGTCCCGAAAGGGAATTGATGGCCTTGACTCGTAAACCGTTGACAGATGGGTATATCTGAGATCCATTATAGGTATTTGATAAAAACATAATACACAACAATGATATGAGGTTTATTTTATGAGACTATCCGTTCTATCCTCATTCATATATGAATTAACATCCTTATCATGTCTGTTCTATCTTTAGATAGATCTTCGATATCTGTAAAAAATGAAGAAATTGTTGAGTACTCTCAGGCTCAACAACTTAATCAATGGTCTATACCCGAAGTTGAACCCAAAAGAATTTATAAATTGGGAATTTTTGATTTTCTTAGTAAGAATGCTGTAAAGACATCAGAACAAACTATTTGTCTAGACACACATGATAAAACAATTAAATTGTTATGTGTTAAAGATATTCAACGGTACATGCATAAGTATAAATATCTCCATATTGGGTTAATTCAAATTGCCTTTAAACCTTTGACCTTACCAGGATTGAATTCCAGTATTCAAGCTGATTTGAGAGATGCTAGATGTAATGATTGGAAATCCTCTCTTATGGGGATTGTTCAAACTAGTTTATGTCACGGACCAGTATATTTTAATGTTTATCCTAACCTTGCTCTATCTTTAACTGATAAAAATTTGTTTGAAGCTGTAAGTTTACATATCCAAACACAGGGATATAATTTTTTGCCAGGATCTGAAACTATTGCTGTTATTTATCGCATTCATTATAAAGTTATTAATACTATGTGTCCTAACGCTATTTTGCGTAGCGATCCAGGAAAAACCGTAGTAGTGGAAAGCAACCTTTTAACCACAAACGTAGCAGTACCAAGATTAATAGATTGGGAAGAAGTTACTTTTCCCACCAAGCGGTCTATACCTAATCTTTGTACAACCCCAGCCAATTATTAGTAGTCAAGTGGACCAAATTGTCCAAACAGCCGAAGGTGATGTCGAAATAAGATTCACTCCTGAAAATGTCAGCCGAATATCCTTAACCAGAAGTTTCTCATCCAGGCATAGTTATCCACCTTATAGGGTATCTCATCCAACTACTTCAAGACACTCCGTGTCTGAAATTCAAGAGCAAACCCCAACAGAAGTTCCTTCAGAAACTTTAGAAACTCATATTGAGGGTATTCACATATCTGAACAACAAATTCCTCATGGAATTTACAAATGATGAATCTTGGGTAAGAAGCGTGACTTCGCCAACGAAATCATTCTGAAATGGCTTTTCATATCCGAGTTTTTATGGATTATACACCTAACTCACCTATAAGATTATTAATCAAGAAAGAATTTATGTCACTGAACATCAAGAGTTTAGGCATTGGTATTTTACCAAGTTTGATAAATCGAAACAAGATTTTATCAAAGATCATTTCTATAAAGATTTGGAAAATCGCCAAACTTTGATACCTTTTTAAAAAATGGTTTTAAATTGGTATACAAATCGATTATCATATAGCGATTATCCAAGATTTTCAAAAGGTGCAGGAGTAAATCGATGGTACAATGATTAAATCGGTTCATCCTCCTCCAGAACCAATTAAAATGGAAAACAGTAAAAATGCTTTAGAAGCAACCCCTTATGTAGATTTAAGTAAGATTACTTCTACAACTTATTTACCTGAAAGTATTCATATGATAAAACAAAATAATTTCACTAATATGAGTTTGCAGACTATTGGACAACAACTAATTCGCATTGAGCATGATGTCCAAGCTGTTATTGATAATCAGAAAGTTATGTCTTCTATACCATCCTCTTCTATTTCCTTAGCTAAAGCTTTAGAAGGAAAAGATACTAAACCAGATATTAAACCTCCCATACCTTTAGAAAATTTTAAATTTTCTAATCAGAAGGAGAATTCTGAATTTATTGATCAACTTATTGGCAGAATAGATAGTAAGTTGCATATCAGTACTCTGAGTCAAAATAACCCAGGATACTCAGATTCAGAATTAGATAATTTGGATGCTGAACAAATTCAAGAGATTCAGCATTCATTTCAAACTATGCAAGAACATACTATTAATAAAGTTGAGTATGATGAGAAGGGACCAGGAGATCGACAAAAACAACGTTTATTGTGTCCTAGATCCGTCCTAGACCAATTGTTTGCATGCCGTCCCCAAGATACACCAAGCCCAACCACAGTTGTATACCCTTACAAATTTACCCAACTGGAAGATCAGTAAGAAGTTCTCCGGAAAAAAAAAAAAAAAAAAAACTTTCGTAATGCAAGGAACAAACACTATTAGGCTTTAGAATATGGCTTGTCTGCACTCAAAGTGATCGCAACTGTCCACATGTTTTTAATGGTCTAGGTTTGTCAATAATATCTTACCGGTAAGATACATTAGTTGATCTGAACGATTGATTATTGAGGCGAAAGACCGAAATTAGATTACAGAGACTTTTGTCGACAGCAGAGAAGTTGGGTCCTCGAGTGTATATAGCTAGGAAAAGAAATATATATCCAACTCTACAAAACCCTTACGCTAAAACGAAATTAATACTTCTTTTGCTGGTTAGTCTTTCCACGTTTTCCACTTTACACCTTGGATGGAAATTTTATAAGTACTGAAGGTAACGTATTAACTTGGTAATGAATAAGAAATCAATGACCACGTTTTCAAGCTACGAATTTGTAATACAAAGTTTTGCTTGCGTTGTCAAAAATGGACTTTCTAGCTTGTGATACAAATTGGTATTTACAACAACAATAACATAACCCATTAAGTCCTCAATAATTGGGGGTATGGGCGGGGGATGGATAGGAGACACACCTAACCTTTGGCAATAAATTCACAAAGTGGCTGCTTCTAGAATACCACTGAAACAGATGAATTTGAGACAGACCTAACATTTGGCAATGAATGCACAAAGTGGTTGCTCACATAATACCATTGAAACAGTGGTCTCTCTACACCGTCGTGTTTGCTACGGAATCATGCCCTCAAATCAAAGCCAAAAGGCATCAGAGAGGGCAGATCCAAGAATCATTTTGATTTGGGTGGTCAAAAAAGGACTTTCTAGCTACAGTTTTTTGATACAATTTTTTGTTTTGGTAGTAAAAAAAATGACTTTCTAGCTATATAGTTTACCTATGTTTTTTATGAGATTAGTACATTTCTCAGTAGAATATTCTAATAAATTTTTATATCAATGTACGTCATTGTGTAGATTAGCAGTATGCACTATCTTTTCGAATACACTCTATCTTATACGATAGGAACTTGGGATATATATAGGGTATGTTGTGGCCTCGGGATATATAGGGTTTATAGGTTTTTATTGCCTGATTGATTCCCCACATGTGTATGCGATGAATTTTGTTGTTATAACAAAATTGAAAAATATTACTTGATTGCAGTTATTTTTCAACCCGAAAAGGTTACAAATAAGGTGTTGGAGATTGAAACACGGACAACGATAATTTGTGCAGTCTACAAAAGAACTCTAGTACGTGAAAATAGACCACAACTTTTAACGCCGTCTCCATGATACAAGTAAATAGTAAACAAATTTTATTCCTATGTTTGAGATCATGAAATCGTGCGGTTTCTGTTCTCAAGTGGAATATCCGTCATTGCTCATAATATTTGGGAGCTTACACGACTTGAAGAGTAAGAAGCTCTTAAAAAATAATACACTTTCTTAACCCATGAAGCAAATGCTATATTGTTGGAAATCAGCCCATGTGGTCAAGTATGGAATTAATCCACAATTGGATCTAGGTAATTGCCAATGTTTGGTGGCCCAAAGTTGAAGCTCTCTTCTTTGACTTTGAAAGCCCCATGCATGTTGTTTTAATTGAGGCAAAATATAAGGAGGTGAGAGATGACAGGGTGGTGTTTACATATAAAATTAACAAATACAATAATTAATTGACACGTAATCAAAAATGTCAAATGTTGGCAAAAGCTTGTCAATAAAAATACACTGGATTATTGGAATACAAACGGTGTCGTTTTGTTTCTCTAAGTGAAAAGCAGTTATTGGCAGTTACAAGTCATTACTACTATAAAGATAGACCTTGAAGTCATGATTCTAACTGCCAAATGCTTTTAGTCCACGTGTAAACTCGTGAAACAAGACAATTAGCGATTAGAACACGTGGAGTGCATCTCAAAAGGTAGTTATTTCCTTAACATGTAATCATTTGAGTTAGTTTGAGTAACCGTGCAGATTCAAGTTAAAACTTTTGGAAGAAGATTAAAAGAATTCAAATTCAGATGTGAAGGGAAGAAACTGCCAAGTCAAAAGTGCATAGGTAGAGTTCGAAGCAAACCAAGTTCAAATTCATTGAGTGAGAATTTCAAACTACAAGCAGCATCTATAAATATGAAAAGTCAAAGAGTGAAAAACCCCCAGACAAATCTTTAACAAACAGCCATCAAACAAATGATGCTTGGTTTGTTCATTGGCAAGTAGTTTTAGGATTTCGAATCCAGTTCGAAGTAGTGTAGGAAGGAGTTATGATTAATTTCAGTTGTTCTTGTAACAATCATCTGTTCGAATTCTCCAGTACCTTGTATTTGAAGTTGAAGGCAATTTTGAAGTAAGTTTACCTTTGATTTGTTAATCGAAGTATCTTGTTTCTTTGTTTGTTCTTTAATTTCCTAAGTAGATTGATTTGCATTTCTTCATTTTTGAAAGAAAGATCCTCTTAATTGAGGTAATTGAACCATTAAAACACAATCACCTGATTATATTTGGTTTAAGTTTCCAAAGTTAATCTGAGGGAGGAGATTGAAACTCTCTGTGGCATGCTTGCACTTGATTATTTTGTTATAAAGAAGTAAAAGAACCACTAACAGGTGGGTAACAGGGACGGAACCAGAAATTTTACTACGCAGGGGTAATTTTTTTTTCCCAAAAGACTTTGCAGGGGCGAACCTATATAATTCATGTGAATTTTTTTTCTTTCTATATAATACTAGAAGTTTTTTTTTTTCCTCTTTCAGGGGCGACCGCCCCTACTGGCCCCCCTCTAGCTCAATCCCTGGTGAGTAATCCTATTGTAAATTGTTTTTTGGGTGGTGAGTTTACAGGTGGTTTGGGTTATGTGATTAATTAGCCGGGGTGTGTTAGGTTTTGTTAGGTTTATTGGCATTTTTCGGGTTATGTCAAGCCTTTCGGAGTCTGTAATTTGGTTGTTGGGGTTTGGGATTTAGAGTGTTTGTGAGTCGTGTCTAGATGCTCCATCGGTGTATTTCAAGCTTCATGATCAAGCCAAGACTAAGTCAAGGACTCCGAAGCTCTAACAAATGAGGTATACCTTTGCATATCATGTGTGCATGTAGGCCATTCATAATAAGCTATTTTTAATGTGCATTAGGTTAGCTTAATAATGCTTATCTCGGATCTTACATTTTAAATCAGTTAGACATTAAGATTTAACTTTGAGCTTATTGTGTTTGCACGCGTCTACACGCGTCTGGCCTTGTCTGTTGAGATTGTGCCAAGTGTCTAAATCCTGACGATGCGTCTGCACGCGTCTACACGGGTCTGGCAGACTCTTTAAGTGGCTTAGTGTCTTGTTTTGATTGGTTGCATTGTGGAGCACGAAAATGTGAGCTATAAAAGACATTTTTCACTCATTTTCCCAAAACCCACTTGAGAGAAAATCAGCCCTTTTTAGAGAGAGAAAGTCCCATCTTTTCTCCATCTCTTCTCTCTTTTGTGAACTTGATGTTCTTGATGATTTGAGCTTGCTCTTCTCATCTTTCTTCAATCTAGAGTCTTCCTCTCCATGGATCCACTCTAGATTGATTTTAGTTTTCAAAAACTTTCATAAAAATCAAATCTTTTTCATACATCATGTTGCGTTGCCTTGTTTCTACGTGAGCCGGTTGGACCGGTGCCGAGTTGACTCGGAGATCAAGTCGGGTGTGCTTGTGGTGTCCATGGAATCAAGAAGGGGTACGGGGTACCACATCAAGAATTGAAGCTAGGTGTCACAAGGGGCTTGTTGGGTAATTCCTAGTCTTGTTAATTCTTGTAAACCTTTTGATTTATGGAATGCATGAGTAGGACTAGGCCGTGGTTTTATGCTTAGGGTGTTTAGACCCTAAGTAGTTTCCACGTATATCGTGTGTTTTGTCTCATTATTTTAATTATTCTATATTGAACTTGTTGAGTTGTTTGATTTGCCATGGTGAATGATTAAATTGGTTGAAATCGAAGTGGTTTATTTTTAAAGTGGTCGTCCTATTCACCCCCCCCTCTAGGACTTGTAGTACTTTGCATAATTTCAGGTTTGTATTTATTATTCTAATATAATAAAACAAGAGTGATAGGGTGTCACTCTTGTTTTTTCTCAGTGATAATACGTGTTGGGTATTTGATCTCAACACGTGTGTTTTGTGGGGTAATATTATCACCAAATTAACCTTCCATAAAATGCTTTGGGGTGTTCAAGAAAACCGATATAACCGCTAAATCGATCCGATCCGGACCGAACCATTCTATTTTGTCTAGTACGTTCCTCGTTTCATTGGTGTAGTAATGGTTCTAAAAAAATAAAAAATACTTATTTTGGTTTAGTTACTGATTATCAATTTAAAAACCGCTATTAGAACCGAACTGGATTATGTAATATCATCAATCTTGGAATTTCTTAGAATCTAATATACAATAACTAAAATGTCAATATTCATCGATCTTGATCCAATCAGAAAGAACTTTTTTTTTCAAATTTTATCCCTAAACCTCTAATTAAGTTCGTATTGCGTTATGGGTTCTCTTGACAAAGGCAAGAAGCACAACCTACCTCATGAAGCAATATACCTCACTATCACGAATTAACTATGAGAAACACTGAAATGCAATCACCGACATCTACCTATAGTATGACTATACTGTTTATATATTAACGCAAAGTCGCTTTTCGTGAGAAGGATCCTGATCGAATGCAAAACGACTCAAAATAAAGTAAAAAATAAATTTCTAAGACTTTAATCCCAATTAGAATTTAAATTCAAAATTACAAAATGTGAGTCAACAATCCATGTAATTTTAACATATCTAAGTAAATGTTAAGATTTTCATTTTCAAGCTTTCCAAAATTAGAACACTGTTAGGACCGTAGGCTACAGTTTGTCTTTGTTGGCAAGTCTCATGACAAAACACACATTTTCGTGTATCCCTATTATCGAGTTGTACTTTTTATTTACATTATTTTTAGATGCGTCTGTTTAGGATTGTGGAAGGAATCAAGTTGTATTTGTAATGCTATTTCTATGGTTCAATGCTATTCCGGGTTATAAAGTTTTTTTGAGCAAGATTTCTCCGGTCCAAGCAAGGTACTCAAACGCATATTTACCTCACATCTAGCAAAGGGGCTGTTGGCAAAGTATTGGTGAAGTGCTCGAGCAACCTACATGTGCTTGAGCATGCGACATATATCCTTATAAAAGGCAGCAGTTAGGGTTTGAGTGATACACTCTTTTTGTAGCCAACTTTTGACATTAAAACAAAGAGAGAGCAGTTCTTTTTGGAGTTTTTTTTTTTTTTTTTTGGGTCTTGGAGTTTTCATGAAGGATTGGGCAATATAATCAAATACTCCAAGAAGTTTATTCAACTTTTTAATCAACCATTTGTTGGTTCTTCCGGTGGATTTCTGGAAGTATCTTGGAAGGCTTGAGGATTCAAGGCTTATGGAAATCAAACACTTGGTGCGATGAATGTGGATTCGGCAATCGGTTCTTGGGTCAATTGAGAGGAGTTTCAATTGTAAGTATAGGTCGATTGTAATCGCACAATGGTATTTTTAGTGTTTTGATTCCTTCCCGTGGTTTTTACCCTATTCGGGGTTTTCCACGTATATTGTGCGTTCATATTTTATTTATTTATTGTTCCTATTATTGCTTGATTATTTGATTGCTAGCAAAATAGGATTTTTCAAACACGTTAGCAATCACCTAAGGGAAGATTGACAAATTAGAATATATACATGTCTAGGCTTTGCTTTGCCCTTGTTTTTTTGAGTTTGAGTCCAGATTTCAATTGTTTAGTCAATCATAACATTTGCTGCTATGTTGGAAGCTAAGTTAGAATCTGATCAAGTGATACAACTGCAGTTCTTGAACTTAATTATTGTACGTGGAGCTCCAAGGAAGAAAATGTTTTTACTGCCTTGAAGTTCTGTATCTCGGCTGCCTGGTCTTCTTTGATTCTGTTTAGAAGAGGTGTCTTTTGTAGCTTTTTTCTAGTTGTTGTGCCTGATGCTTGGTTTATGCTGATGGGGCTGCTGGGGTATCTGTGAAATTAGTCCTTGTTGTTGCTTCAACATCAGTCTTCTTTGAAATGTATTTGCGGGTTTGAGTTTCTTCACTGCTGCTGCTTGGTGTTTCTCTGTTTCTGTCTAGAAGTCTATCCAGAAAAAGGTTGTTATGGCTGCTGCTTGGTTTTTGTAATGATGGGTTTCTCTGAAGTTTAAAAGTCTTTCCAGAAAATGTATTTGCTGGCTTGAGAATTTCCAATGCTACTGCTTGGTTTGCTTCTATTCAGAAGCTGAATCTTGTTTGCTTTCTTGTTGGGGGAATCCTCTAGAGCTCGAGAGAACCACGTAAATCCTTGTCTCTTGTTGTCTTGTTGGTTTTGATATATTCTCTATTTTGAGTTTTGGCGCAACAATTACTCCTTGCATTTTCAACTGCCACCAAGATATTTTTTAGTGGTTATTAAAGGGGCTATGTTAGACATTTTGTAACTGTTAAATTTGTTAACCTTGCCTTTTGGTTCACTTTGACCTGTAATATTCAATTTCGTAGAATCATCCACGTGCTACGCCTGTGCAATTTACTAGAGTTAGTTTAAGATCCTGTTTGGGCGCTTCATTTTCGCGTTTTCAAGTTTTCATTTTCCACTTTTGCCTGTTTGGGGACCTGGCGCCTGCTTCTGTTCTTCATTTTTACATTTAGAAGCAAAAATCCAGAAACAACTAAGGCCTTTCTTTTCCCATTCGCATTTTCCATTCTTGTTTTTCAGTTCCCCGTGATCCTTATCTTTGCCATATGTACCCCTGGTAACCCCTTGTCCTCTTCCCACACGCACGAGAACCAAAGGAGACTCCTGCGAAGAGAGAGAAGTTCTCGCTCCTGTTCTTCAGATCTCCTCTACTCCTGTTTGTTCTTCTTCAGATCTCTGTTGGCATTACCAAAGTCTTGCAATTGATTTTTAGTGGAGAAATATATAAAATAAATGGAAAAATAGTGACCGCCATATGAAATGTGAGTAGTGAAAAGTAGTCGGTGGAACAAAGGGAGGAATACAAAACACTAGTTTTTATTCTAGGGCAAAACACAAATGGGAGCTGGGCCGCACGTAAAAAATGACCCATTACAAAACAAAAACAAATTAATTAGCTCAATACTTGAAATATTGAGCCCAATATAAAAGAAAAAGAGGGAGAATCTAATAGTATTTTCCGGGAAAAAAGGAGGGCTCAAAATTGGAGAATCTAATAATATTTTGATCAGATGCTATTTCCCAATTTGTGAACATCCAGTAATTTTTTCAATGAAAAGTTCATTGTTGGCATGGCTTTATAACCAACAAGGGTAAATTGGTAAAATCTAATCCATTACTCATTATCATCATTTTTCTCCCAAACACCACTACTTTTGTAAAATGCATTCTGCACATTTCTCTCAAACACTTTTCCCAGATTCAAAACTCATTCTAGCCATAATTCAAAAAACCAAAAAACTAAATAGCCAAAAATGAAAAGTAGAAAAGTTGTCTCCCAAACACCCCCTAAATATCCGTACGTAATTGTTGCCTATCTTTTCTGTAGGAGAGAGTGGTAGTCGGATCTGCGTAGTTGCATGGAAAAATGGATGACAATGTAAATTATATTTTTTTTCTCTATATTAATTCGAATAAATCTTGACTTCAAATTGATCATGGCAATTAAGAAGATCCGGGAAGGAAATGGATCCTCATCAGTCCCTTCGTTTTCTCAATGGTGAAGGACACGACACAAGGCCGTTGGTAAACGCCACTTAAATACGGATCACTTCAACTTGCCTATGAAAAGAAAAGATAATTGACATAGCCTAAGTTCCCCGAGGTGCAAGGCAATTTTGGGACCATAATATATTTGATGTGTGTGAATTTACGGGCGTGTCCACGAACCGGTTTTTTGCGGTTCCCTAACTGGAACCGAACCGCTAATGGCGGATTTTCATTTTCAGCATCCACAATTGTCCGTGAGTGATGTGGTTGCGGATTGGTTTGATGGTTTGTAAAAACATGCGGATGAGAGCCAAAAAAACATGTAAAAACGTAAAGTCAACAGCTAAAACCAACACCCATGAATCTCTCCAACGTGAATTATATTACTTGTCATAAGTAGGGTGTCCACAGACCGGTTCTTGGCGGTTCCGGTTGGAACCAAAACCGAACTGCTCATGATGGATTTTCATTTTCAAAATCCGCAACCGTCCATGAGTGGTCTGGTTGCGGATCGGTTCTTTGCGAATTGAACGGTTTGGGTGGTTTGGCGGATCAGGTGATCCGTTGGGCACCTTGGTACAGCTTTTTGCTCAGAGAAAGCAACTAGGTAAGATCTTCTCGGAATCAATTAAGGAGTTGGTAGGGTGTCCATTAGGAGTTTACAAAAAAAAATCTGAAAATTGGTAAACCAAACCAAAAGGGACCGTGATTTTGGTTTGGTTCTATGGTTTAATGGCCAGGTTTTGGTCCTCAAAAATTAAAATCTGGTTCAGTCATTGATTCTTTTTTTTAAAATCATTGTTCGAACCGAACCATAACCATTGTTTTTTCGCCCAGCAAAAAAGAAATTGATATTAAAGCTCCATTTGCTTAGATGTAAAGTATTTTACAACTGAAATTATTTTCCGTTGTTTGGGTGAATTTCAATTTATTTTCACAAACCAATAGCTCATCTAATTGGGCTGGTGTATTTTCAAAGTGTGAGTATTTGATGAAGGAAATTGCTTTCACGTGGCGATGAGGGAATGAGAGAGCATCAGTGGAACTTGAGGATGGAAAGAAAATGGGAGAGAAAATAATAACAAGGAAAGTTTGAGGGAAAATTAGGAAGAAATTGGAGGGAAAATTATACTTGTTTTTAAACTTTCCCTTCTATTTCTTTAGGAACCAAACAAGGGAAAGAAATTTTTTAAAATTTTCCATCCTCTTTCCTTTCCATCCCTAAGTTCCAAACAAAATTAACAGAGGTAATCGTGGAAAGGAAAGAGGGTGTAGCACAGTGTGCACATTAGAAAATAACTCACTGTCTTTCTGAGGGTAAGTCGTTTTACGGCCAAAGACGTAAAAGATTTTCCAATAAAATCATTTTCTAGGATTTTTAACAACCAAATACCAGAAATTATGTAAAATATTTTTGGCAAAAATATTTTACACCCAAACAAACAACGGAGCCTAACAAGAGAGAGAAGACTAGGTAGCCAACCCCAAGGCGAACCAAGCCAAGAGGAGAGAATAACAGAGCAAAGGCCAAAAACAGCTGGCCAAAAAACGACCGCAAGTTAAAAGTTAGGAAACATAAGCAATTCAACAAACAAACGAAACAGGGTAGCCATCAATAGTATATCAGCAGCAACAAACAAACAAAACAGGGCTAGCTATCAAACCGGAACCGATTTACTAGTAGTCATACTCTCTCCGTTACATATTTGTTGTCTACTTGTACTATTTACGGCACTTCAAAAAATTATTTATATTTTTGTATGTATAATGTTCTAATGTATTCAATATGAATCTCGTTTGATAGTTATCGATAAACCTACTAAATAAAGTTTTCAAAATTATGACAAAAAACGTTATTGATGGAAAGATTTAAACAAGTGAAAATTGGCAAGTATGCACGTAAATGGATAAAAAAATTATAGAGAGTATAATACATCCATTGATATGTGTTGTATATACATAAATAAGTTTGAACCGACCGTCCATCGTTTCCACTTCACATAAAGTAGTCTATGAACTATATTGGAGAAATGTAAACGAAGTTGCAGGCTATTTTTATGAACAAAGTAACACTCGGCACAAACTCTTGAAACTCCCCTCCATTACTCGCGACGCAACACGCACCATGATCACATCACCAACGTCCAACAACCATCAAGTTTGTGGGTTGGTGAGCCGTCATTGAAACTTGGCTATCTCTGTATAAATTTTCATATATTTCTGACAATGGCACTGTTTGTGGGTGAGAAGGGTCCACGTCGATGATCGAAACCAATTTAGAACATCAAACATGTCAAAAACAATATTGATTCCCTTGATTAAATTTCGATCAATATACATACGATCGCATGAGTTAATTTTGAAATAAATAGAGTTTATTTCAGTGTTGGAAAGGCTCAACATACCCAAATAGAACCGTCATCATGTCCCTATTGAAAGACATGCAAAAGTACCGGGGTCCCGTCGGCCCCTGCAGTAAATATATTCGTCTATGGACTGTAGTAACTTTCATTGAGAAAATGAAGAAAACCGACAACCTCTAAACTCCCGTGAGCACCCATCAATAGGAAAAAAAATTCAGTGCCGAGTGGGCACCGCCTACATAGTTTCCGAGCGCATGTCTTGACCGTTTTAAAAACCTTTTGAAGGGCCCAGTTTTGAAAGATAGAAAAAGGAGAGAGTGGAGGAAATCTGAGCCGTCCAAAAGTAGATGTGCGCTTGGACACGTTGTAGGCAGTACCCAGTACCCACTCGGCAATGAAAATTTTCTCCATAAATATAGTGATAGACGTTGAACTTTTAATGCGGATTAAATCACATGTATTCATAAAGTAAAAATAAAATATTATCCTTATATATTAATAACCTATTTTTAAGGAGACAATTTTTCATAAATTTTACAAATAAAACTTAAAATATATTATAAATAATGAGATAATTAAGAGGTGTGCGGAGACTCAAGACTCTACATACACCCGATAGCTCAACTCCAGCCCATGGTCTTACAAAAAAAACAGAACAAACCCACCCCAAAATTGACAAGCAGTAATAGGAATGCAATTTTAAAACACAACTTTGTACATAATTTCACAATTTATAAATTGTTTAAGGCATGTGAGCCCATATGAAACGATTTTTGATACAGTGGAATCCGGAGTGGTGTCCAAAAATTGTCTTATTAGACTTTTCCAAAAGTTGACAGCAATCCCCCCAAAAAAAGTGTCTCCAAACTCAAAACCTGAACTTAAGAAACCCAAATACTAGTAATTCATTTCTCCCCTAGTCCCCTCGCCACCGTCTTAGGCTCTGAGCATCACCAATGCCACCCTCACCAATCTTGCTCCTCCTCCTCCTTGCCGCCTACGCACACGGCGGCGTCAAGGCCGACCCAACACCGACTGAGCCACCAGACTCGAGATCCAAGTCCCTAATTCTCGTCAAGGTCTGGTCATCAATCATCTTCTTCGTAGCCACGTTCTTAGCTCGGGTCTTACCGCACTTATTGAAGAGGAACGAGAGGTTAATTCAGGTGGGGGCTCAGTTCGCCGGCGGCGTGTTCTTGGGTACTGCTCTGCTGCAGTTTTTGAGCGATTCCGACCAGGCTTTCGAGCATTTGAAGGCCGAAGACAAATTCTACTACTATCCTTTTGCTTTCTTGTTGGTGAGTGTTGGGTATTTGCTGACCTTTTTAATTGATTGCATCGTTTTGTGGGTTCACCGGAAACAGAGGAGTGGTGATGGTGTCACTGTCAGGCTCCCAGGTACAAGTTGCATACTGTACTTATTAAATACAGTATTCAGATACAGAGTAGTTGTTATTATGGAATTTTAAAATTTATTAACAAAAGAAACCCAACCACCCTCTTATGGGAGGGTATTTAGTGTAGCGGTGACACCACGTGGCGTGCCAACCATGGGTTGCCGTGTGTGCACCGTGCATGGTGTGGGGCCCAAGGCCGAGTTGGCAGCGTTCAGTGTTCGTCAGCTTGGCCTCGAGTTTCACGCCGTGCACACACGGCAACCCGTGAGTGAAACCGTGACACTATATCAGCGCGCCACGTGATCTCCCCGTTTTACTAAAAACTTTCTCCACTGCATCATGGGAAATAGTACAGTACAAGAAAAGAAATGAAGAAAAAAAAACAGAAAAGTGCATCGGACAACTGAAATCCGTTCGGTACACTGTCTAAACAATGCATCAAAAGAATCTCAACCGTCCATTCACTTTCCAGTTTTTTTTTTCTTGGTTTCTTTTCCTGTTTCCTACACGTTTCCCTGCATTATTGGAAGGGTAAAGGTCTGAAGTACAAAAAAGAAAAGAAAGGGTAAAGGTCTAGCTCCACTCTGGTCTCCTGGGAGGAATTTTCATTTTTAAAACATCATAGGAACAATAATTGATGTTAACAATGAGGTTGATCGGATATCAATTATTGTATACTTGATAAATTATGTTTAGTTTGAGATAAATGAATTTGTGTTAATTTGTTTCTTTTCTAAGTAGGTGTATTCTAAAAATAGTTTCAGTGATATTCAGAGCGTAGCCACTTTATGCATATTACCAAAGGTAGGTTTGTCTTTAATCATTCCCGCCCATACCCCAATGATTGAGAACTAGAAGATTTTTGTTATTGTTATTGTTGTTGTGTTCCAAAATAGTAGCGTTCAATGTGCAATTAATATGATATGGTCTCAATTACCTCTAAGAGATGGTCCAAGTAGCTCTAAAAAATAAACACTCTAATCATGGAAATGGCCCAGAAGGGGCTCAAGGAAGCCTTCAACGGGATGTTGAAAGGGCTTAAAGATGATCCAAGTCCTAAAAATTTATGTTCATATATGCTTAGATGATAAACACGTCGAGAAACTTGAAAAATATGACTAGCTCGAATCATCAAAAAAAGACCGTATTGAGTCTCATTTTGCGTCACAGGAGACACGAGTAATGCATGAGAGAGCACTGCATGGAATGACCCTTTCTCACTCTTTCGAATGTCCAAGAGCAATTTCGGATACAAAAATCTAGGCGAGGAAAGCCAGCTTGAAAACATGTTTTCTGCACTATTTGATGCTACAGATTGCGATATAGTAATGAGTAAACTTATAGTAAGAATTTAGCAGCAGGCCAAAGAAATCTGGACAAGGAAAGAAACTTGATTGCCACACAAATGGACTTGAGTGCTACTTTATAAGTTCTTCCCACTGAATTGTTCTTCTAAACTACTCCTCTGGTCCCAAATTTTTTGTCCATTTTTTGGTATGCGTGTCATTTTAAAATTACTTACTATATTTTTTCGATTTATAGTGTTTTCTACGATTCTGAAAACTTTGTTTAATAGAAATATAAAGATCTACTATCAAATAAGATCCATATTTCATATTTAAAACATTATACATTTGAAAATATAAACAAATATTTTAGACGTCCAGAATAGCCAAACGGGTAAAGAACCTTATCTCATGTTATGTTTTCTTTAATTTGTAGGGGCTATTCAGCAGAGGAAATCTATTAGTGACATCAGGACCTCGCAATCACAGATTTTGGTGAGATATAAGGGGGGAAATGAGAGTTGTGTTTTTCACCTTGTACCCTCAATTTAGGCTTCTTATATCTTGGAATGGAGCCACCACATACATTTCACATTAGAAATCTTACAGGTGAAATGAGCTGACAAAATGTTCACTTTATGCTTCAACAGGTTGATGATGCCACAGATCAATTTACAAAAGCCTTATTTGTCAAAGCCATCTCCTTCATAGACAGTGTGTTATTGATAATACTCTTTTGTTTCCAATCTGTATTCCAAGGTATTTCAATCGGTGTCACGACTACGCAAAACAGAGTTTGGAGAGCCCTTTGGACCATCACACCTCACAAGGTTTTTGTTGCCATTGCAATGGGACTATCCTTCCTGAGGATGATCGCCAAACCCCCTCTCTCGTCCTGCATTGCTTATGCTTTTGCCTTAGCCATCTCATTCCCTGTTGGAGTAGCCATAGGGATAGTAATAGATGCCACGTCTCCGCGCATTGCTTTGGACTGGATCTATGCCGTGTTTATGGGCCTTGCATCGGGGGTTTTGGTTTATGTTTCGGTTAACCATATACTATCTGAGGGTTACTTCCCTCAGGGAAGGGTTTCGGTTGATGCACCTCATCACAAGTTTCTGGCAGTGGTTTTGGGGGTCGCCGCGGTTTCTGTTGTGATGATTTGGGATACGTCTAATCGCGCTTATGGAGGTGGGTGATTGGCGGTTATTGTAGACAGAAAGGTAAATGGTTGTAAGTATAGGCAGATGAGGGAGAATTTGGATGACAATTGAAGGTTTCTTCGTGTGCTGCTAATTTTTATGGTGAGTTCTTGCTTTTAATTTGCTTAGGATTGTAGAAACTGCAACTCTGTGTGTGTATTGCTTCTGTACAGTTGTCATATTGAAATAATAGTGGTGAAATGAATTGTTTTGAAAGGCAAATGGTTGTAGAATTTTCGATTGTAATTAGGATTGGTGAAAGTATTTACATTATGATGTGCATGACAGACAAAGGCCGTGCTGCTGCAAACAAGCCGAATCGAATTGATATGAGCTTTGAAAATGAGCCGAGCTCAAGTTTAGCACATTTATTATTGAGATGTTTGAGCTAGATTTGTTTACTAAACAGGCCTCTATAAATTATCCGAGCATCTACCAACAATCTGAACTTTTAAAAAAGAGTCAAGTTAAAAGTAACTCGTGTCCAAGTTGGCCTAGAGGGAGGAGTCGTTTTGTGGCTGAGATTAGCACTAATACTGCAGCTAATTTGGTGCTAAATTTGGCTGAGATTAGCGCTAAAATCCTTCCGGGAATTTCTCTGCAAAATCAGCTTGGTCAGCCCTTCAAGGGCTCCTGAGATTGATTGGTGTACTATGGTGTGTCATAAGAAGTTGGTTCCTCGATGGGCTTTTGTTCTGTGGATTGCTACCAGAGATAGACTTAGTGCTTGGGGTGTTACTTCTGAAGATAGCTGAATTTTGTGCCATGGCGTGGGGCCTGAGCCGAGTTGGCATTGTGGAGTGTTCACGAGCTCGACCTCAGGCCCCATGTGGTGTACACACGGCAACCTGTGAGTGGAACTGTGACACCATACCATATTAGCTGATAAGTCCCCAATATGGTAAATAAAGGGACTTATCCATCTCATTTTTGACACACACGCACGCATATTTTAGCTCTTATATGATTGATATTGCGCGTGGGTAGTTTTTGTTAGTTACAGGAAAATCGAAAGGATTAGGCTTGTCTTGACATCATGGTCGAACCAAGGGATGCCCGAGCACCCGAGGCCACGTGGCACTCCACCGCCAAGTCCGGGAAATCAAGAATGAGGCATTGAACAAGGCTTGGGAAGCCCCAAAAGACCAAATGATTGGATGATCAAGTGAAGAAAAAAGGAAGGAAAAAATTCAGCAACTCTACATACGGTATCAAGTTTTTCCCATACCCAGGTATCCATGAGAAAAAATTCCAACAAAGAACTCTACATACCAAGATGGGTTTTTTCCCATACCGGGTATCCAGAACACAAAAGGCATCGGCAACTCTACATACCAAGTATGGGTTTTTCCCATACCTGGGTATCTAGCCTATTTTCTACTTGAGTTTTTTGCCCGATCTTAGTTTTTGTCCAGGGCTATTTTGGACTTTTTGTACACGTGTTTGGGGGTTATAAAAGCCCCCAAACATCAGATTATTAGGTCATAACTGATTTTCTACCTTCTCTCTCTACCTCCCTTAGTTTAAACCTAGTTTGTGCTCCACCTTCTCTCTAGAATTCAATGCTTTGCACTTAGTTTCAAGGTAAACCCTCTCATTTAATGTTGTAGTACACACTTTGAACTTTGTATAACTCTAGTTTGTTTTCGTTTTTATCGATAATTTCGTTTTAGTGTTTTCCTAGCTTCTTCCTTGGAAATCTCTATCATTTAAGTGTTGTGTGTGATTTTCTCATGAATTAATGTTGTAGGTAGACTTCTAATCTTCTATAAAAATCAGTTTTTAAAGTAGTTTGTTATGTTCTTTATTTCTCTTATGAAAATAGTCATGTTCTACGTAGTTATGAGTGAGTAGTCGTTATAGGCTCGGTCATGGGGTGATGAGTGGTATGTCGTTTTTGTACCAAAAATATAATTTATAAAACAGGGAATTAATTATTATTCCGAAGAACAGTGGTTAAGTCCGAGATCGTCCACGGAGAGTAAAAAGCTAAGTTGCAGTACTTTCAACTAATTTCTAATTTAATTCGAAAATAAATTGGATGATTGGATTTGATTTGATTAAACTAATGATTAAGCAAAAATTTAAATAAAAAGCAATTGCAGTCTGAAAACAAGTGAGAGAAGGGACTAGGGTTTCCGATTCAACCTCCCCTTATAATATAATTATGTGAAATCTATGGTTTCATTCAACTTATAACCAGACCACCGAAGGATAGCAAATCCTATCGATAATCCCCAAAAAGTATTATCAAGATTCGTACTCCGTATAGGCTATCTCAACACGGCACGGACCGTCTCACCCTTAACTTAGCGAGCGGCGATCCGCCTCACGTCGTTATAGTCTATCTCAGAAACTATCCTGAAGCATTACTAACCATTGTACGACTGTATTTAATAACGTGCTTATAAATACGGTATAAAAATTGGAAGAATAAAAACTTCATAAAAACTATGAATCATCCGAGTCATACAATCGAAAGTTGAATATGAAACCCTAGAAATCTAAACAATTATATTATTTGGAGAGGGATCCTCGTTACCCTAGTCGAATAATTTAGCTACTCATGGAGTTAGAGCAAATAAACATGAAATAATAAAACTCCATTGAAACTGACTTAAAGCACACGAAAGGAATGAAATATTAAACCCCCGGCCGTGGTCTTGAAATTCTGAAAGTCGAACTGGAACCGCAGCAGTGTGGGTTCTGCGATATTGCTCTGTAATCTTTCTCTGTTTGTGCCTTCTTTCTGCGCCGCCTTGATTAATCCACTGCACGCCAGGAAAATATCATACCCCAACGCAAACCCATCGCAGCCTTTTTTATATGCTGCTGATCGGCTTTCTTTTCAATATGGCAGCCAAAATCTTTCTTTAATTTACAGCCAAACCTTCTCCTAAATGGGTAATTGGTGGGCCCTTCTTGGATACCCACAAAATTAGTTTCCCTCGCGAACCACGGAAATTCCCTTCCTATGTAAATTATGCCAAATAAAAGTTGCCCTCAAAATCTCCGTGCAAATCCAATTTGCTCTGAATTAATTCAATCAACACCCTTAACTTCTCAATTTAGCACCGTGTTCCATTTAAATATTCCGTAAGTCCTGAAACGAGAAAAACAAGTATTAAGATCCAAGTAATATATTAAAAAGGGCGTAACAACAATAAATTAGGGGCCGCTAATGGGCACATTTGTGCCCCTATCACAACCCCCAACTTACAATTTGCTGTCCCTAGCAAATAAGAGAATAGAAAAACTAATCAAAAGCAAACTAAGGATATATCTTTTAAACCCCCAGGCGGCCCCGGTAGGACGAGTGGAGTCTTGTGAGGGTTTTCAGCAGTGATCACCCACAAAACACTGTGTATCCGTTCACATGGAATTCGAAAACCAGCAAGACGACTCACCAATATCTCAAGCAGAGAGAATGAAGTTATTGCAAAGATATAACGGACATAAACAATTCTAAACGCTTTCAAGTCGTGAAAATTAAGCATGGCACCTAAATTTAGTGTGTGTGTGTGTGTACATAGGCCTCAATCAAAAAGTGAGAAACTATTAAAAGCTCTCTCCGGACCAAGTCTCGACTTCAAATCTCACTGTGTCATGCACTCACAAATAAAATCACTCGAAACAAGGTGCATATTATGTACTCTCAATGTGTGTGGGCAAAGATTGTGTAATAAGAAATCAAAGTACCCCGCACACTCTGACACGAAAAGAACGCTTCATATTGTGGACACACGGTCTCATGAATGAAATGCCAAGTACCAAAACTAATCTCTATCCACCAATCCACAACCCATTGCCCCTAGGATCAAACAGGACTTTAATTCCGGTTATAGCGTTAGGTAAGGAAAACGTTGTAGGGCTAGGGCAAAACAAGCAAGTGACTGAGAATAGGCAAATCATTAATATAGGATAGGGCTAATTTAACAATATGTGCCCTCTTTTCATCAATTTCACCACATCTCTCTTTCACCTTACAACACAGTTCCACAATAAAATCACTTGTTTCTTTCTTTCAACAACGAATTAGTGTGTCCCCTTTTGGTTTCATTTTTCTTTTTCTCTCTCTTTTTTTTTTTGTTTTTTTTTTTTTCTACAATTGGGAAAAACACCACCATTCAAGCGCACATTTCTCAATTATAGTCACTCCATTCTTTTCAAAAAGTAACCCGCATATTTGTCATTCTCAAGACACAATATAGATAGTGGAGCTCAACAAAGAAAAGGCATTATGCAAAGGGCTCAACATGGTTTACAAGGGTTAAGCATTTGAGAAAAAGAAACGAACAGGCTCAAAATAGCAAAAACTGCCTATTATCCTCTCCTAGGGGCAATACAACCATGAATTCATACCAAATCCAAGAGATAAGTAACAAGTAATATATTTCAGTACTTGGCAGCAAGAATAATGAGACCAACAACGACTTTACTCTTTTCATGACAAACAAAGAGTTTATGTGACACCACTCCAAAGAAAGATAAGGCTCTAAAGCTCACTCGGGCATAAGTCTCCACTAAACTAGCCATCGAGAACAATCAAAATGTAACTCACAAAATGACCGAGGCCCAATGTATGCGAAGTGCAAAAGGTGCTAAAAATAAGTGCCACGATAAATTTCCACAAAAGACTAACAAAAAGAACCATTATGCCACAAAATATCAAAGCAATAACTAACACACCTCTACTTAAGCTATCAACAGTCAATCTCAACTAATCCCAAATTGCATGCAAAGAGGATCCACTATATATTTTTCAAAATTTTCAATTTTTTTTTTTTTTTGAAAGACTCATAAGACTCAAAATACTCATAAGACTCAAAATCCAAAGGGATTCCCACCCCCAACTTGAACTAGACAATGCCCTCATTGGCGATCATATAAATAGAACAATGCAAGTATGGTAAAAGAGAAGGAAAGAGATCACCTCGGACGTGGGTACGACAAACATAAATAAGATACAGGGGCAAGAGCACCCCCAACTTGAACCGCATATACCTGCATAGTGTTAGTCCCACAACACAAAAATAGAAAAAATAAAGAAAGCTAAAAGAAAACACACTAAACTAAGAAAGAAAAATAAAGACCCCCCAAAGAAAACACTCCACCAAGACTAAAGTTATCCACTTTCTTCACGCGAAAGACACGGGTACTACTTTTCTCCCTGGAATCTCACTTGAATTTGTGTAGAGAAGGACATCATACCAATCCCGGGTAGGTCACGACTCGGCAGGTTAAATTTCTCAAGGTTTTTCCTTAAAGAAATCAGAGCCAATCACTTTTAATGACCATCCGAGACACAGCAATAAGATTGGTAGAGACCCAGATACACAAACTCAAGGCTAGAAATCAGGTGGCTATACCGGACCGTAATAGGCCGTTCGAGCACGACAAACACTGGAGGTATCTCATCCTCCATAGATTTTAAGTCTCCTAGACTTCTGGCCAATTTCAAGTAGTAGGGTACACTGGGTCCACCAAATGGATGGACTCAATGACACCTTCTTCACTAATGCCCTCCACGTATGGCTTTAACCGTTGGCCATTAACTTTAAACACTTGGCCATCACGTGGATCTCGAATTTCAATCGCACCATGGGGGAAAACATGAGTGATTATATAAGGTCCATCCCACCTTGATTTCAATTTACCCGGGAACAACCGCAAACGTGAATTAAAGAGCCACACTTTTTGATTTGGCTCGAAGGACTTTCTATGGATATGCTTATCGTGGAATGCTTTAGTCCTAGCCTTATAAATTTTTGAGCTCTCATATGCATCATTACGGAGTTCATCGAGCTCATTGAGTTGGAGTCTACGATTCGACCCAGCCATAACCATATCAAAATTGAATTTTTTAATGGCCCACATGGCCCTATGTTCCAACTCTACAGGCAAGTGGCAAGCTTTACCGTAAACCAACCGGTAAGGAGACATGCCAATAGGAGTTTTAAATGCTGTACGGTAGGCCCACAAAGCGTCATCAAGCCTAAGTGACCAATCTTTACGATCGGGCCTTACCGTTTTTTCTAAGATAGACTTAATCTCCCTATTTGAAACTTCTACTTGACCGCTAGTTTGAGGGTGATAAGGTGTTGCCACCCTCGCGAGTGATAGAGTACTTCTTAACTAAGCGCCCAGTGTTTATTGAGGAAGTGGGTCCCCTCATCACTAATGATAGCACGCGGATAGCCAAAGCGACTAAAGATATTGCTTTGAAGGAACTTAATCACAACCTTGTGATCATTAGTTCTAGTGGCTACCGCTTCTACCCATTTTGAGACATAGTCTACTGCGACCAAGATATACTCGTTCCCAAAAGAAGTTGGGAACGGTCCCATAAAATCAATGCCCCACACATCAAAAATTTCAACGACAAGAATAGGGGATAGAGGCATCATGTCACGGTGCGAAATATTGCCAACCTTTTGGCAATGAAGGCATGCCTTACAAAAATCATGGGCATCCTTAAAAAGTGTGGGCCAATAGAACCCACATTGCAAGACCTTAGCTGCGGTCTTCTTACCACTGAAGTGTCCCCCACACTCAAGAGTATGACAAAAAGTCAATATACTATGTTGCTCACTTTCTGGGACACATCGCCGAATCACTTGATCCGGGCAATACTTGAACAGCTCTGGATCCTCCCAAAAATAATTACCAACTTGCGCAAAGAATCGGTCCTTGTCTTGCTTAGACCAATGGGAGGGAATGGCGCCACTAGCATGGTAATTGACGATATTTGCATACCAAGGGGGTTGAATATGCGACACTACACAGAGTTGCTCGTCAGGAAACGAGTCTATTATGGGCAAGGAATCGCAAGAGGAATCAATTAAGATCCGTGAAAGGTGGTCAGCTACGGAGTTTTCGGAACCCTTCTTGTCCCGAATCTCTAGGTCAAACTCTTGCAACAATAAAACCCACCTAATCAACCTAGGCTTCGTGTCCTTTTTAGAAAGCAAGTACCGCAAAGCGGCGTGATCAGAGAACACTATAACCTTTGACCCAAGGAGGTAGGATCGAAACTTGTCCAATGCAAATACTACCGCAAGCAACTCCTTCTCTGTAGTAGTGTAATTCAATTGAGCATCGGAGAGGGTTTTGCTTGCATAATAGATAGCGTGAGGAACCTTATCCACCCGTTGGCCAAGAACTGCACCAACCGCGTAGTCAGACGCATCACACATTATCTCAAAGGGAAGAGACCAGATAGGTGATTGCATGATTGGGGCGGAAGACAACGCATCACGAAGCTTCACAAAAGCGTGCATGCACGCCTCATCAAAGACAAATGGGGTATCCTTGGCGAGAAGGTCACACGAGGGCTTTGAAATCTTACTGAAACCTTTGATAAAGCGGCGGTAAAACCCTGCATGCCCAAGGAACGAGCGAATTTGTTTAACAGAAGAAGGGGGAGGAAGCTTAGAGATAAGGTCAACTTTAGCTTTGTCGACTTCAATCCCCCTCTTAGACACGACATGACCAAGCACAATCCCTTCTTGAACCATAAAATGGCTCTTCTCCCAACTCAACACCAAGTTGGTCTCCATACAACGTTGAAGCACCTTTTCTAGATTCTGGAGACAACTTTCAAAGGATGTCCCGAAAACTGAGAAGTCATCCATGAAGACCTCAAGAAACTTTTCCACCATGTCAGAGAAGATAGCCATCATACACCGTTGAAAGGTTGCAGGTGCATTACACAAACCGAATGGCATTCGCCGATAGGCGAAGGTACCAAACGGACAAGTGAAGGTGGTCTTTTCTTGGTCTGCGGGGTCAACAGGCACTTGATTATAGCCAGAATAGCCATCAAGGAAACAATAGTAACTTTGGCCCGCCAACCGCTCTAAGATTTGATCAATAAATGGAAGAGGAAAATGATCCTTCCTAGTCATGGAGTTTAATTTTCGATAATCTATGCACACTCGCCACCCGGTGGTCATGCGAGTAGGGACAAGCTCACCCTTCTCATTCTCCACCACAGTGATGCCAGACTTCTTTGGCACCACTTGAGTGGGACTCACCCATTTACTGTCTGAGATGGGGTATATGATACCCGCATCTAACAATTTCACCACTTCTTGCATTACCACCTCTTTCATGTTAGGATTTAACCTCCGATTTGCATCTCAAGCGAGATGGTTTGGCATTTTCTTAGCCAATGTATACGATGCATGCAAATGGAGGGATTAATTCCCTTAAGGTCTGCCACCGACCACCCTATGGCACCTTTGTGCCTTCTAAGCACATCGATAAGTTGACCCTCCTGCACGATAGTAAGGTCAGATGCAATAATAGCAGGAAGAGTGTCCTTAGGTCCTAAGAAAATATACTTGAGGTTGGCCGGGAGTGGCTTTAACTCAAGTTTTGGAGGAGCTTCTATGGAAGGTGGTGTAGGCTCATGTGCCAAGGCGGCAGCGGCTCAAACTTGGCTTGCCATGTTGGAGGTCTGCTAATTAAGCACAAGGTTGACCTCACGATGGTTTGCCCCATATCATATTCCTCATAGCCATAATGGGCCAAACATGCCTCTAACGGGTCTTTGGTGAGAATGTAAGGAATGGCCTCCTCCACTACTTCATTGATGATGTCGACTGCAAAGCAATCGTCATCCATAGGAGGGTGCTTGGAGGAGTTGTAGATGTTGAGCTTGACATTCATATTACCAAAAGACACATCCATTACCCCTGCTCGTACGTGAATATTTGCATTGGCTGTAGCCAAGAAAGGACGGCCGAGTATGACAGGAGGGGATTGTGTAGATATTTGGCCTGCTCTGGTCAAGAATGATGAAATCGGCAGGAAAGAAATTGGTCAACCTTGACCAAAGACATCCTCTATGACACCCCCGGGACTCTCACGGTCGGTCTCGCTAATTGCAAAGTCACCGAGGTGGGTTTCAACTCCCTAGCCCAAATTGCTCATACACGCAGTATGGCATCAAATTGACACTAAGCCCCAAGATCCAAGAGTGCCCTTTCTATAAGGTGATTGCCTATGACACAAGAGATGGTAGGGATCCCTGGATCGGGTAGCTTAGGGGCAGTGGAGGTGTGGAAGATAGAGGAGACACCCTCAGCTAGAAGGACCTTTTTTGTAACATTGGTTCGGGTTCGACGCTTCTGAGTGCATAGGTCTTTAAGAAATTTAGCATAGGGAGGAATTTTCTGTATGGCCTCAATGAGAGGAAGATTGATCTTGACCTGCTTGAAAGTCTCCATCATGTCCTCTATTGCGGCTGACCTTCTTGGAATATGGAGAAAAAAGCATTAAGAATTCAGGGAAAGGGACACGTGACACCCCAGGTGGGGCCACATCAGAAGTAGTAAGTGAAGAAGTGGGGGGAGGTGTAACCTCCTCCTCAAGGACCGTGTCCTTGACTTTGGGCTTAGAGGGTGAAGATTGAGCATCTTGCTCTTTAGAATTATCCTCTGTGACCCCCATTGTCTATACCCCGCCACTCAAAGAGTTATAACCCGGGCTTGAGCTTGCTCTTGAAAGTGATTGGGAGCATGCAAATTGATTGACTTGATATTGGCCTTTGGGGTTGTTTTCTTGGTGACTAGGCAAAACTTACCCCTCCTCTCTCTCTCTTGTTAAGTGCATTGGCTAATTGCCCAATTTGAGCCTCTAGTCGAGATATGGATTGAGAGTTGGAATTGCACTGCTGGGTAGTACTCTCCAACCCTTGGAGTTTTTGGTTCATGGCTGCTATTCCTTGTAACATTGTCTCCTCAAAAGTGGAAGACCGTTGAGATTGGGGAGGCAGAGGAGCTTGTTGGAAGGGCTGTGGTGCCCTTTGAAAGGCCATTTGATTAAAATTGCTTGGGTTGTTGGGCCTTGGTTGGTTGAAAGTGCTAGGGTAGTTTGGTCTCTCGATGGGAAGAGGAGGGCCACTTTGGTTTGGCGTCCTCCAAGAGAAGTTTGGGTGATCTCTCCGCCCGATTGTATGTTTGGGGAAAAAAGGATCGTAGCTTGGCTTTGAGAACCCTTGCAAAGACCTTGACCGCTTCTTGCACAAATTCTGGGTATTGGGAGGCGGATGGACAATCAGTGATGTAATGCATAGGACTAGCACAAATTCCACATGCCTCCTGAAAAGTGGGTTGGTGTTGACCCACAGGGAGGGGGTTTTGACCTGAAGTGATGAGTTGCTTAACCGCTTGGGTTAAGGCAGCTACTTGGTGCGTAAGGTCATTAGAGGGTTGGACCTCATACACCCCTCTTTGTTTGGATGAACTAGACACTACTCCTCTTGAATGTTTGAGGGCGGATGCACGGTGTTGAGAGTTCTCACTGAGGTTCTCAAATAATTTCCATGCAACTTCCTCATCCTTAAGCAAAAAGGTCCCACCACTAGAAGCATCAACTATTTGGCGGTGTGGTTCCGCCAAACCCTGGTAAAAAGATTGCACTAGTTGCCACTTGAGAATACCATGGTGAGGGCATGTCCTAAGAAGATCATTGAATCTTTCCCAAGCTTCATGAAATTGTTCTCCATCATGTTGGGTAAAACTAGTGATTTCCTGTCTACGAAGAGTTGTCTTACCTATGGAGAAATATTTTTTTAGAAACTCACGACTCATTTCATTCCAAGAGGTGATGGAGTTTGCCGGTAAGGATTTTAGCCATTGTTTTGCCTTATCTTTCAATGAGAATGGAAAAAGAAGTAATTTCAATGCTTCCTTATCAAAGTCACGAATGCAAACAATTTGAGTTTGTTCTAAAAATTCATCCAAGTGAGCATAAGGGTCCTCGTCTGGCCTCCCATAAAATGAGGGCAACATTTGTAAAGTGCCCTGCCTTATCTCATAATGGTTGGCCCTGACCGTGGGCATGGCTATGCAGGAAGTGGATTCGTACTCACTCGGAACAAAATACTCCACCAATGGGGGGCGCTGTGCCCCACCGTTTCCACCTTGGTCTCCCATAAGGTCTAAATTTTTATTACGAGTTCGTTTTGCCTTAATGGAATCGAAAATAGATTTAAGGGTTCTGTCAAAATCAGGATCAGTATCGGAAGCTCTCGTAGGTGATTGCGACCGATACCGACGCATAAGTCACTATAGAACCCTACTTAAACCAAAGTTTCAGTAGTCCTAGATATCTAAAGTAATTGAAAAGAAAACTCACAGTGGGTAAACAAAATCGCTTTGATCTGCTTGACCACCAATGAACTCGCTTTGCAACTCTATGAAGCTCAAAAACCTGGACAAGCTGAAACAGACTAAAAGAAAAAAAGTAAATGAAACAAAGAATTAAACTAAAAATAAATTGAAAATACGCAACCGTGTTTTCAACTCCCCGGCAACGGCGCCAAAATTTGGTATGTCGTTTTTGTACCAAAAATATAATTTATAAAACAGGGAATTAATTATTATTCCGAAGAACAGTGGTTAAGTCCGAGATCGTCCACGGAGAGTAAAAAGCTAAGTTGCAGTACTTTCAACTAATTTCTAATTTAATTCGAAAATAAATTGGATGATTGGATTTGATTTGATTAAACTAATGATTAAGCAAAAATTTAAATAAAAAGCAATTGCAGTCTGAAAACAAGTGAGAGAAGGGACTAGGGTTTCCGATTCAACCTCCCCTTATAATATAATTATGTGAAATCTATGGTTTCATTCAACTTATAACCAGACCACCGAAGGATAGCAAATCCTATCGATAATCCCCAAAAAGTATTATCAAGATTCGTACTCCGTATAGGCTATCTCAACACGGCACGGACCGTCTCACCGGACTTAACGGGCGGCACGATCCGTCTCACGTCGTATAGTCTATCTCAGAAACTATCCTGAAGCATTACTAACCATTGTACGACTGTATTTAATAACGTGCTTATAAATACGGTATAAAAATTGGAAGAATAAAAACTTCATAAAAACTATGAATCATCCGAGTCATACAATCGAAAGTTGAATATGAAACCCTAGAAATCTAAACAATTATATTATTTGGAGAGGGATCCTCGTTACCCTAGTCGAATAATTTAGCTACTCATGGAGTTAGAGCAAATAAACATGAAATAATAAAACTCCATTGAAACTGACTTAAAGCACACGAAAGGAATGAAATATTAAACCCCCGGCCGTGGTCTTGAAATTCTGAAAGTCGAACTGGAACCGCAGCAGTGTGGGTTCTGCGATATTGCTCTGTAATCTTTCTCTGTTTGTGCCTTCTTTCTGCGCCGCCTTGATTAATCCACTGCACGCCAGGAAAATATCATACCCCAACGCAAACCCATCGCAGCCTTTTTTATATGCTGCTGATCGGCTTTCTTTTCAATATGGCAGCCAAAATCTTTCTTTAATTTACAGCCAAACCTTCTCCTAAATGGGTAATTGGTGGGCCCTTCTTGGATACCCACAAAATTAGTTTCCCTCGCGAACCACGGAAATTCCCTTCCTATGTAAATTATGCCAAATAAAAGTTGCCCTCAAAATCTCCGTGCAAATCCAATTTGCTCTGAATTAATTCAATCAACACCCTTAACTTCTCAATTTAGCACCGTGTTCCATTTAAATATTCCGTAAGTCCTGAAACGAGAAAAACAAGTATTAAGATCCAAGTAATATATTAAAAAGGGCGTAACAACAATAAATTAGGGGCCGCTAATGGGCACATTTGTGCCCCTATCAATGAGCACCCCGTGACTTAGGTGAATTTACTCTCCTCGTCAATGTTGCAAACTTCGCATGTTAATCAAAGAGTTAGAATTAATTTTATGTACCAAAATTTGGGTTAGTTAATCCCGTTGATCACGCGTAGCCAGGGGCGTGACACCTTGGCACGTGTGATGCTTCGGGCTATGGCAATCAAAATGTTTGTATAAATGGCACAAGAATCCTAGTCTTTGAGAAACACCATTTCTAGTTAAATGAGTTTTAAGTACCAAATCTTCCGTTCGGGGTCGTTCAACGACGCCCCGAGCCGGTTATCTTAGGGGAGAGTGAATTGGCCTAAGGCATGGGTGTTTTAAACCCCTTGACTTAGCCTTGTTTTTAATTAGTCTTTTTCATCACGTGTCTTTCACGAAGTTGAGTGAAATCCATCCCCCAAATCACCAAAGCCAAGTTTGCCGCTTTAAGGCTAAACCCTCACTCGCGAGTCAACTTTCACGCCGGGACCCTTAGGTCTCTCATGGACTCGACCCGGACTCCGGTTCTTATCTTGCGTAGCGTCACTTTAACCCTACGCTTGGGGTAATCACATTGATAAGCAATCCAAGGACGCAAGCATTAGCGCACCACTTGATCTCTAAAATTTAACCAAAAAAGACAACTCTCTTATGAGAGGATATTTAGTGTAAAGGTGACCCCACGTGGTGTGTCAACATGGTGTCATGGTTCCACTCACGGGGTGCTATGTGTGCACCGTGCACGGCGTGGGGCTCAAGGTCGAGTTGGCTATGTTGAGTGTTCGTGAGTTCGGCCTCAGGCCCCACGACATGCACACACGGCAACCCGTGAAGTGAACCATGACACCATTTCAGCGCACCACGTGATCTCACCATTTTACTAAAAACTTTCTCCACTGCATTATTGAAAGGGTAAAGGTCTGAAGTACCAAAAAAGAAAAGAAAGGGTAAAGGTCTAGCTCCACTCTGGTCTCCAGGGAGGAATTTTGATTTTTAAAACTTCATAGGAACGATAATTGATGTTAACGATGAGGTTGATCAGATATCAATTATTGTAGTACTTGATAAATTATGTTTAGTTTGAGATAAATGAATTTTGATCCAGTTTGTTAATTTGTTTCTTTTCTAAGTATGTGTTCCGAAATAATACTAGTATTGTTCAATGTGCAATTAACATGAGATAGTCCCAAGTAGTCCTAAAAAATAAGCGGCTTTAATCATGGAAATGGACCAGAAGGGTCTCAAGGAAACCTTCAATGGGATGTTGAAAGGGCTTAAAGAGGATCCAAGTCCTAAAAAATAGAAAAAATTAGGAGCCAAGCACCAATCCAACTGTTCAAAGTACTTTTAGACGGCTAGGCGATGATAGCCAGCTTGAAAACATGTTTTCTGCAATATTTGATGCTACAGATTGCAATGGCTGTGTTCGGTTGCACAGTTTAGTTTAGTTTAGTTTAGTTTTGATGATGTAAGCAGGTGTAATAAGTGGAGAGAGATAGAGAGAAAAGTGAAAAAAGTGATGATGTAATCAAAACTGGAATAGTGCCAAAACTGGGGCAAAACACCCAAACGAACACAGCCAATATAGTTTGAGTAGCCATTGGGATAGTAACAAACGCCACGTCTCCGGGCATTGCTTTGGACTGGATCTACGCCGTGTTTATGGGCCTTGCATCGGGGGTTTTGGTTTATGTTTCGGTTAACCATATACTATCTGAGGGTTACTTCCCGCAGGGAAGGGTTTCGGTTGATGCACCTCGTCACAAGTTTCTGGCCGTGCTTTTGGGGATCGCCGCGGTTGATGATTTGGGATACGTCTAATCGCGCTTACGGAGGTGGGTGATTGGTGTTTGTTGTAAACAGAAAAGTAAATGGTTGCAAGTATAGGCTAATGAGGGAGAATTTGGATGACAATTGAAGGTTTCTTTGTGTACTTTTAATTTTTTTGGTGTGGTGTTGTTTATTACTCCATTTGCTTAAGAATTTAGAAACTGCAAGTCTCTGTGTATTCTGTACAGTTTGTCATATTGAAATAATAGTGGTGAAATGAATTCTTTTGAATTTAAAGTTTTGGCAAGCTGGATTGTTACCATATCTACATCGGCTCTTATCTCCATAGTGAAAATATTATTTGCAGGCTAGACTCGTAGACCGAGCATAAATGTTAGGGGTGCACAAGAAAATCGATATAACCGCCAAATTGATCCGATCCGGACCAAACCAGTCAATTTGTTTGGGTTCTATGGTTCATTGGTCTGGTTATGGTTCTTAAAATCTAAGAACTGGAAATTATGGTTCGATTACTGGTTCTCAATTTAAGAAACACGGTTAGAACTGAACCGGGCTGTATAATATTATTTATTATTATTATTATATATATATATATATAATATGTATGATATTAGATATATGCATATATATTAAATATATTTATACATGTACAAAATTATGAATCTTGTAAAATCCTATAATTTTATTTATTTATTTTATGAGTTGTTTTAGTGCTCCAAATTTTAGGTAATCTGTTGAACTCATGTGTCGTAATAAAGTTTTCCTTAAGCAGGTAGAACCGGAACCGAACCAAAACCGGTTTGGTTTTGTGGGTTGGATCTAGACAGGTTCTTCATGTGTACTAGTTAGGTTTTGGTTCTTAATTTTCTAGGACCGGTTGAAATGGTCCAATTACTAAATTTGTAGAAAACTGGTCCAATCCGGACCGTGTGCACCCCTAATAAATGTATGATATATATATTTGGAAATCTTCTTGTCCAAACCCTCCCGAGAACAAGCAAAAATGATTTTTTTTTTTTTGTTTTGCACATTATTTTTGGAAAATCCAAACCATCCAATGTGTTTAGAAGGTGTTTTCAAGGGTCCGCTCAGAAATCTTCAAAAAAAAAAATGGAAAGGGCTTTGATTTAAGCAGTTTTTCGCAAAAACTGTAAAATATATTGTTTGGATCAAGCCTTTTCCGGTATTTTTTTTTTTGAAGATTTTTTGTGTGGACCTTTAAAAATACCTTCTGAACACATTGGACGGATCAAATTGTCAAAAAAATGCTCGGATCACGGAGGTCCGGACTAGAAGTGGAACATATATATATATATATATATATATATATATAGAGAGAGAGAGAGAGAGAGAGAGAGAGAGAGAGTGTGTCCCAATCTAGTCTAGGATCCCTAAGTCCGGGACTCATAGTTCTGGACCAAATTTTCATGATCCAAACTGTCCAATGTGTTTAAAACGTGTTTTCAAAGGTCCCCGCGAGAAATCATCCAAAAACAATACCGGAAAGGGCTTGATCTAAGCAGTTTTTCATAAAACTATATATGTACATTTTTGTGAAAAACTGCTCGGATCAAGCCCTTCCCGGTTAGTTTTTTTGATGATTTATCGCGGGGAGCATTAAAAACATGTTTTAAACACATGGGACGGTTGAGATTATGCAAAAAAAAAAAAATTTAAAACCTTCAAAACACCAAAAAACCTTCAATCCTGAATCCTTGACTGGATCACCAGTGTATATATATTTACTTTGGCACGTTTAGATTTGTGAATAAATTCAAGCTTGACTCAAACTTAGGTTAGCTTGGCTCGCCAAATTGTCGTTGCGCTAGAGCTCACTTAAAACGTAACATACCAACCTGAGTATGCTAAAATTTAGCTCGGCTCGATTTACTTACAATCCTCCTTTGGGGGTTACTGTGCTCCAAAAGAAAAGAAAGAGCATTTTTGTTTTGGAGCTCGACCTAGAATATGCTTTCAGAGATCGACAATCGTATGATTGAATGAAAATCAATCTCAGGATGTAATTTTACAGTTGTATAAGTGGGTTATTTTGCAAGAATAATACAATTCGTTGGCAAAATTATCAATGCCTAATCGACTTGCAGAAATAACTATAGGTGTATAAAAAAACGTCCGGATTAAGAAATTATTAGGGACCAATTATTTGAGTTCTTAATTCTGAATTGGGTTATAGAATTTTGGATAATAATTAGGATTGGTGAAAGTATTTACTCCTACATTATTAAGTGCATGATAGATTTTGAAGAAGCATGATGCAAAAAAAATATATATTTCCTAAAAGCTCCTTTTTTTTTTTTTTTTTTGAGAAATTTTGTCAAAGCTCCTTAACAGATCCTTTTTTGGAACATAAACCGTTTGTTTCTCTGATAATGCATTATACAAAATGGAAAACAAAAGCTCCCAAACACTCCAAATTGTTGAGCTCCTAATAAAATCCCTCTCTTTTCTTTACCTTGAATGAAAACCCTTGTCATTTTAGCACTGCACCAGAGGCCCGACAGCTTCAAAAGAGCTGAATCAAATTGAGTTGAGCTTTGAAATATTTGAGCTCGGATCATTCAAAATTAGGGTGCTCAAGTTTGGCTCATTTATTACGTACAGAGATTTTTGAACTTGATTTGTTTACTAAAAATGCCTCCATATAAAATGAACTGAGCATCTACAAACAATCTAAACTTTTAGAAATGAGTCAAGTTACAAGTAACTCAAGCATAAGCGCTTAAAGAGTGGCGCCTTGATATGCTCATGAACTACTCCGAAAATAATACTTTTCCACCGTGTGTTGGATGGGACTACTTCGGGCCTAACAGCAAGGGGTCAGTGGTGTTGGCTTCCATTGTCCCCGTCTCTTCCATTTTGGCTCATGCTCATGTTTGGTTTCCCATTGTTGGATGGGACTAGTTCGGGTCTAACGGTAAGGGGTGGGGTTTTTCGGGTGGTTTGGTGGTGGCGGCGTAGTGGTCATGGTATGGCGGTGGATGGGTGACGGTCAGTGTTTCAAGGTTTGCAGGATGGCAAGTTGTTTAGGGTTTTTGTTTTTAGGGCTTTCAGTTTGGACTTTAATATTTGCATTGGGTATGCCCTTTAATGTACTGGGCTTTATTGTTTTTATTATTTGTACTTTGTACTGGGCTAGGCCATTAGATGCTTTGGGTTTTGCCCACCAAGTGTTTTTTTGAGATTTGACCCATTAGTGTTTTATTTTGGGCTTTTTGTGGGCCGGTCCTATTGAATTGTCTCATAGCTCATGAGGTCCCAAACAAATTTGGCGCCCCCAGCCTAATAGTTTTTTCCCTATTCTTCCGAAAATACCCCATTCACAAATGGACACCGGTTTTACAACAGCACGCCGCCGCTGCCTCCACCACTCTCGACGCCGTCGATGTCGCCGACGAGGACTCTGTTGCTAAGCTCCGTTCCGACCGACGTCAGCGAGTCAAAAGTGAGTCGAGAACTGGAGGTGTTCAACGACGTGCGAGCGGTTGAGATGGGGAGGGTGAGAGACAGAATCATGATTTTTTCTAGATTTATTTAGGCGAGGAGGAGGAGATGATAGGGATGGCGAATAAATTGGTTGGAGGAATGGGACGAGGGAGGCGGTGGGTGGAATCATTAAGTATTGAAGGTGACAATTTTGTTTCTGTATTACCTGGAGGGGAGGGGTGTTTAGGCATCAGCTCTTCTCCAATGTGGAAAAAATTCAATTGATAAAGTTACTATTGTTTATATTTGATTCGAGGGTGACCTCCTTTGGCTAAATTTAAATTCTAAAATGTACGGCTTAAATTCTAAAATGTACGGTCTAAATTCTAAAATGTACGTTCTAGATTTAGGGTACCCTAAACTGTAAGGTACCCTAAATTCTAAATATACAGTCTAAATCTAAAATGTATGGTCTAAATTCTAAAATGTACATTCTAAAATCTAAAATGTACGGCCTAAATTATAAATATATGGTTTAAATTCTAAAATGCATGGTCTAAATTCTAAAATGTACATTCTAAATTTAGGGTACCCTAAACTGTAGGGTACCCTAAATTCTAAATATACAGTCTAAATTCTAAAATGTACAGTCTAAATTCTAACATCGTTAATTTCTACCTAACAATTAACAATTAATTGTATATTAACAATTAACTGTATATGTTAACAATTAACAGCGCTAATTTCTACTCCATAAATTCACGGTGCTAAATTAACAATGTTAAATTCTGTCTAAATTCTCAATTAGACAGAAAAAAACAATTTTATACTATTACAGCCATGAACCATTACACTTTCATCAAGAAGACATTAATGAGGGAGGCATGCGTGTTGGGTTTTCATCAAGAAGACATTAACGAGCTAGTTCTCTCTCTCTCTCTCTCTCTCTCTCTCTCATACAAAAATTATTTCTCTTGTCCTTTCTACAGCTTCAATTGGCAGACGGAGAAGGAGTAGTCTGTTGCAAATCCAACGGAAAACTTCGCCGGAGAAGAACTAGCTCCATTGAAGAATAAGTTCTGTTGAAAGGCTGCCGGGATATCGCAAAAGGCCCAGAAAAATCACTTCTCGCTCTGATTTCTTCGTCTTTATATTTTTCTTGCATTTTTTCTTTTTCTTTTTTTCGAATGACCGTTGTCCATGGCCGGTATTCGTCAGAAAGGCCAGAATCCGGAACTCTCTGCTACGACCGAAAACAACCGTGGCCCTTTGACCTCAGCAGAAGAGGCAACGTAGTAAAACGACATTTGATCAGGACTTACTCGGCCATGGAAGCACGCCCAGGACTTGGTGAGGCACCAATCCCAAAAATAGGACCGGCCCACCATTTTCTATTTTATTTTCTTGAACCTGTTGGAGTCCCCTCCCTCAAGTTTCACTAATAAATTTTATTGCCGATATAAAAAATAATACTTTTTTGGTTCCCTTGTATTTAGGGCCATTTAGCTAAAAATAAAAAACATTTAGCATATTTAAAGAGAAGGACAAGGTACTTTTGCAATCAAACATAAAGACAAAAAATATTTGACATTTTTAAAGGGAATGACAATGAACTTTTGCAATTGAACATAAAGACAAAAAAATTAGTAAAATGTCACTAATTTTTTAAAGAAAATTCAAAAAACTCAATTCTAACCTTCTAGCCGACCACCACCCCGTCTCCGGCAACCAGGTTCGATGATCCAAAAAATTAGTGACATCTTACTAATTTTTAAAATTTCTAATTTTGTACAGAATTTTTTTAAAAAAAATCAACTCTTGCCTCCCTTCCGACTACCACCCCATCTCCGGCGACCCAAAAAAGTAGTGACATCTTACTAATTTTTAAAATTTCTGAATTTCTTAAAAAATTTTTAAAAAATCAACTTATGCCTCCCGTCCGACTACCATCCTATCTCCGGTGGCCACTTTCGGTGACCCAAAAAATTAGTGACATCTTACTAATTTTTAAAAGTTCTAATTTCGTAGAGAAAATTAAAAAAAATCAACTCCTGCCTCCCGTCCGACTACCACCCATCTACGACGGCTACTTCCGGCGACCCAAAAAATTAGTGACATCTTACTAATTTTTAAAAGTTCTAATTTCATACAGAAAATTTTTAAAAATCAACTCTTGCCTCTCAGTCAGCTACTTCCGGTCACCCAAAAAATTAGTGACATCTCACTAATTTTTAAAATTGAATAGAGAATTAAAATATGTGTAGCATGTTGTACACTATCTACTCCTTGAAAAAGTGGATACAATGACTTCCAGTTTTCACCCTAGGCTCCTTCCCCAAAAAATTTTAGGGTCATAAAGTAAAAAAATTTCTTAGTGTAGGAAAAACTTTTTCGTTGGTAAGAGAAGTCTTCCTTTTTGTCTTCTTCATTTAAGATAGGGTCAGTCAGTCAGTCATCATCTTTGTTTGCACTAGTGAGGCTCAAATCGCCCTCTTTGTTTTTGTCGGAAAAGAGGTCAGAACTTGCTCCGCTCCAACGTCTTCTTCGTTCGCAATGAGGTGCAAATAGTGCGTGTTCTTGGCTTAAAAATGGGAAAAAAAAGAGTTGTATTTTTCATTAATTTTCCTTGTATTTACTTACCTGTCCATTTTGAAACGTCCCCCACATATGGAAAGTTTAAAAAAAAAAGAAAAAGAAAAAGAAAGAGAAGTCAATGCATTTTCATGAACTAACCCTCAAAATAAACTAAAAATAGTTCACAAATAACGAATGTAGGATAATATTAGAAATGCAATTAAATTTGGTGACGAGACATCCATTACTAACATGTCCCCTTAAAGAACTGGATTTTCATACATAGCAAACAGTGTTACGAGGACGATTTATAGTGCATTGATGGTTTACAGAGCCGACTTACAAATCTCATACAAATAATCTAATTCGTTTATTAATTTTATTAAAATAATTTTATAAAAAAATAAGTTCATTCATGTAATTATCTACATACTAATTTTTATTCAAAATAAAATTCTTGAATTCTAAATGAAAAATTAAAGTACTGGATCAAGCACTTATAGTTCATCTAATTTTTCACGCTACTACTCAAAATATTATTTTAAAAATTAATTCATATATGAAATTACAATAAAGTTGGGGAGGGGGGTGAGAACTGGTAGGAAATCAAACGATGAAAATATTCGGCTATTATAATTAACCTATGACCTTAAAAAAAACACTGTAATCCATGTAATAAACCAAATTAATCAACTCTTAAGGGGGTGTTCCACTAATAATTTTTTTTTTTAAATCGAGACATGTCATTCTCTCTTACTATATCACATAAAAAATCGTATAAAACTAATTTATTTAAAAAACTAGCTTAGTGGAACACTCTTGAGTCCATTACGCACCTGCCATAACACGCACACCTGAAAGAATATTTTAAACCATAAAAGCCAATTTATTAAAAAAATTATCTTTGTGAAAGACTCGGCCTCGTTTGATTTAGATATTGAGAGCCTGGAATAGGATTAAATACGTCTAATCCTGCCCCATTCCTTGTTTGGTTCCCACAAAGATGTCTGCGATTAATAGAGGCTGGGGCACACGTGATACGTGTGCAAGTTGAACTTTGGTAAAAAAAAAATATTGTGTACAAAAGCGTCCGGCTTATTTTAAGATCGTGTGTGCGTTGCATTATATTTTTTTTGGCAAATAAACAACACTAATGTTAAAAAGTATCACATCAAATATGATATTCATACTTTCACATATTTATGCAATATATTGTGTCAGATTGGACGTAATCAAAGCATACATTACCATGTTAACGCTGCCGTTGCCGGTAGTTTTTCTCAGGAAACTTGAACATAAATTAAAGAAATGGAAAAAATGATGAAGCAAGACATGAAAGTTCTACCCAAAAAAAAAAATAAAAACTAACGAATGAATAAGTTTAGTAGTTTTACCGGGGAATAGGAATTCATGTAAACTATCCTTAATTTCCACGAGGTGTCCCACCATTTTTGTTCTGGTTTGCAAAGAAATTTTGAAGTATTCAAATAAGATTTCAGTTCTTAATGGAAGCAATGCTTTAGATATTGCGGATGAGGAAGTGGTTGTATTGTTTGCAGGAACTTGTGACGAACAATTATCATAACTGTCTCATATGTGTACAATTTTACCTCTAAGATTGTACTACTAATTCAATAAATCAGTTGTTGTTAGGGACATTTTGGGAATTCAAAATTGTGCGCCAGCCTCAAAAACTAATCCACACCAAAGTAGTGCTCCCCCTTTATATACTCCCTCCGTCCCAATTTCTTGGTCCTTCTTTCCATTTTGGGATGTCTCAAAATATTTGTCCCACTTCTAAAAACATCCATCAAAATTGGGTCAATTTCCAATTTTACCCTTAAAAAGTACTTTTTCCATCTTAATTGACTAGTCTATTATCTTTCATTTTATAACGGTTTTTATGATTTTCAAAATTTTGTATAATAAAATTAATTGATATCTATCAAACAAGATCTATATTGAATATGTTTTGACTTTCATATAATAAATTAGCCTCACAAATTTGGGCACAGTAATATTGACTGTATTTAGGGGCAAAATAAAAAAGTCAATACAAAGTTTTTACATTCCTTAAAAACCCATTTTCACAAAAAGGGCCAAGAAATTGAAACAGAGAGAGTATTAAAATAGATGTATTGTATGGTACTATGTAATCCCATGGGGTGGGACTACCGATCCCCGACAAAACACGAGGGAGTTTGTGTGCCCATTTAGTACAAATTTGCCATCGAAATATTTTCACGCCCTAGATCAATCACAGTCATCTTCTTCACTCTTCTTCCGCCACTCAGTTCCACCGCTCAATCATCCTCGTCATCTTCTCCATTTCACTCCAGATCAAACAAGGTACTTGATTCTCTCTCTCTCTCTCTCTCTCTCGATTGTTGAAGAAATTTTAGATTACGAAGTTCGATTATGAAATTTCCTATTGTGGAAGAAATCCCAATCCTCTGGGAAACTACTGCACAAAACTCAAATCTTACTCGCGGAAATGAGACGATAGTACTAAACGGAAATGAGACGATTTTGAGCGAAAATAAAACATTCGAGATGGGTTTCTTCAATCCAAGAGGCGATGGTGGTGAAGAACCCAATTGGTACTTGGGTAATTGGTACGCTTCGATTCCTATGCTGATGTACTTTTGGGTGGCCAACAGGGGATCTCCGGTGAAGAACTTATCCTCTGCGGCGGCGGTGATTACAACAGACGGCGAGTTGGCGGTGGAAGTCAACGGCGGGGAGTTCTTGTGCCAAACGGAGAATATGGCGGCGGCAGTGGACGCGAGGCTGTTGGAGGAAGGGAATCCGGTGTTGAAGATCGATTACGAAGTTTGGTTTGAGAGAGAGATCAGAAAGTCCTACGAAAATCAAACAAGGTATTACGTGAGATGCAGGACTAAATTAATACCGAGACTAATAGTCCAGTATAATTTATGACAATGACTTCTAATCCCGTCTATTTTAATCTCCAAATCAAACGAGGCCGTCCATTACGCACCTGCCGAAACACGCACGCCATAAGGACAATTTTAGTCCTCCCTTTCCCTCCCTCTTTTCAATTCCCTCACCTTGGTGCCCTAGCTCCAACGCTTCGTCGGTGCCTTACCTTCTTCATCAAGTTGATTTCTCCCTCTCTCTCTCTCTCTCTCTCTCTCTCTCTCTACACGCTCGATTCTCTCTCGTTTCTTTCTAAATCGGATTGCTCAGTGCCAGTCTTTTCGGCTCATAACCCATATTCAAGCCCTAGATTTTAAGAGTTTTGTTAATTTCAGTACTGGATTTCTTTGAAGTTTATGGCGTTTTGTTTGTTGTTTCAGGTCAGAAGGTTTTCGAGTGGGATCAAACTCTCGAACAGATCAACATCTACTTCACTCTAACTCCTAACGTACCCACGAAGCTCTTCCACTGCAAGATTCAGTCCAAACTCGTCGAAGTTGGCGTCAAAGGCAATCCTCCTTATCTCAACGGATGTACCAGTCAATTTACACATTCTGTACATATCTTTCTTTGAACACTATTAAACTGCCTTGCTGTTTTTGATGTTTTCTTTTTGGACTCCAGTTTTAACTACAGATTCTGCACAAGCCCAGCACAGCACTGCAGTTCTTTATCACTTGGGAAGTGTCATTGAGGTGCTTTTTCTCTCTCACTCTTTTTTGTCTATATCCTTTTAAATTCCCTTCTACTGCTTCTTTACTTATTCTACGTTATTATTCGTTTTCTGCGGATACCGGTAGGCTACTGCTAAAAAATCGTTCTTTTTCCTTTACTGAGCTTGTAGACTACAGGGCTTATTTTTCTTAGGCAGGTATTCCTGATGCTGCGATTGTTGTCGTCAAGCCATAGATAATCGTAGAGGTCATATGTACTCAGAATTTGGGGCATTAATCACGGTCTGCAACTGTTAGTAGAAAGTTCTAGTAGAAACGTGGTTTGCTTTGGAGACTTCAAAGATCTCTTTTGGATTGGTTTGCCTAAACTGGCTCATGACTAATATAAATCCTGAAACACATTTTTTTTTTTTTGTTCAAGTATTTTTTTGGATACATTTGAAAGTTTGTTTCTTACTGCAATGGTAAAATGGAGAATAAATTTGTATCTTGTTTGTGGGTGGTTGGTATTTGGGTATGGAGTTAGTTGGATTATAGTCAGAATTCCCTAGGAGCAGATTAAGAAAATAGGTAACATATAGAAAAACATCATTGGGGGGTCTGGTTCAGGTCAGATCGTGTTTAATACTATCCATGTCTGACTCATCCATATGTAACCTGTCTACTGTTGACCCATATTCAACCCATGACCCATTTGAACCTGCCCAAACCAGCCCATTTGCCTCTTCTAATTCTTCCCCATTCTACTAATGAACTGTGTTCCTTTGAGATACTTGAGACTGAATGAATATGTGTTTTTACTTTGTTCAACACATTCTGGTTGGTGGTTTATGGGTATGTCCTTGTGACTAGTAACACCTTTGGAAGGATTTGGCACATATTGGCTGTTTGAATACTGTCTTCCCCCTCCTATTTGTATACTATCTAGAGAGGTGCTCTCTTTTTGCATTCTGTAAATATTTAGTGCCATTATGGCCTTGTTCGTTTAGTAGTTTTAGTTTAGTTTAGTTTTGGAAAAGGTGTAATGAGTGGAGAGAGATAGAGTGAGAAATGAGTGTAATGATTACAAAACAAGACTAAAACTAAACTAAAACTATGAAACGAACAAGGCCTATACGATTTGATGCCATTGAGTTTTCATGTAAGAGTATTTTGTTTGGCTTGTACTGCTTCAAAACTGAACATTGATTTATTATGAAACAAAAATTCACTTCTCTTTCACGTTGGGTTTGGAAATGATGTTGTTCCCTTGTTCCAAGATGACAAAGAAATTTAATTTGGTATTAGAAGAAGTCGAATCCTAGATATTGAAAATAAACCAGAATTGACTTGAAGTCAGGAACTGGCTTAAGTTGGGTTTTTGAGTTGATGTATTGTGAGAGAATAACTTGCCTCTTAAAGCACAATAAGTCAATTTTTAAGTCAATTTCTTGAATATCTGCCACATTGGAAGTAATAATGAAATGTGTCTTTGTTCCAACCACCGTGTAAGCGCCATACAAAGGATAGGCTGATTCACTTGAAGAGAATCTATGATCGGACAAATTGCTCCTGGTTATGATAGTAATAGGTTTACAGAATGCAAAAAGAAATAAGCTCCTGGTTATGGCAATAATAGGCTGATTCACTTGAAATGTGTATTTGTTCCAACCACCGTATTCTTGCTATTTTTTTATTCAAATTAAATAGAATAATAGGTTTCCATATCCATAGGTTCAATCAAAACAAAGAAATAAGCTCTTGATTCTATAGGATTGAAAAAAAATTCGATTGACCATTTGATATAATTGCTATGCTTAAGATTCGAAATACTGTTCTGGTTATGGCAAATATGGCGGTCATTCTTACTCTTTGTTTTATAAATAGAAAATATTATTATTATAGTATATTTATACTTCCTCATATTTTCGGTCCCTCATCCCTCATTCTGGTTCTCATTCGCGGCTTGTCCTTGATATAGCTGTTGATTAATCTGCAGATCATTGAATTACAACCAATAAACAGCAGTTCACACTTTTGACGCGTGTGGACATAAATGCACAAAAGAGTCCCACTCCAATCCAAAATAGAATGGGCTCAAAATCTTGGCTCTAGCTTCTAACTCTAAGTGATTCATTTTGTATTGAAAGCTGTTACTTAAGATTCAAAAGACCGTTCTGTTTATGGCAAAATGGCGGGATCAGTCCAGTATTTACAACTAGATTAGGAAAATTCATATACATAAAAAAAGCTGCTAGTTGTTGGGTTAAGTCCCACAACGAGTGCAACGCTAGTGTTTAGTTGCCATTGTTTAGTTTGGAACCTTGAACAGGCTGCCAGCGATAAGCTGGAGGAAGGTGATGGTGTCAAGTCATCATGCCCCTTGTGCCCTTGGTGACACATGTGCTACAATGGTCGGGACAAAGGGTCTCGATCCCGCCAGGGTGAGCTAGCTCCAAAAAAACTGTTCTTAGTTCAGAAACCCCTAAAATATATTTTTTAAATTTACAGAGTTTTTAATCTGCCCTGTATGAGTTTCACTTTCAGTTCCATGCTTCCTTCAACCAAAACTTTATATTTTGTGTTTTTGTATTTTTCTGCTCTCTATTACACCTTTCTTCTTCTTGCCAGCGGTTTCATTGAATTGTAGTCAGTTGTCATCAATTTATTATCCATTCCTCGCAGTCTTTTCTCATAGTCATTTTCTGACAAGTGTTGCACCATTTCCTATATGCCACGTACATGGTTCTAACATTTTCAAGCATTATTTCAAGCATTAACAGGAATGGTGGGACTATCTATTGGAGAAAAGCATTTTATACAGGGTGGCATCGCTCAAGACCTTCGTTCCGATGGTCGTAAACGGCTGACTTACCGTCCCATATCCGTTGAAACTGGAAATATTCCACAGGTCAAGCATTTCCTTTAAGTTAGTTTTACTTGGTCTTTCATGGTTTGCAAAGTAAAAGAACTTTAGTTTTTTTTTTTTTCTCTCTTTTTCAATGCATTATTGTAGCTTATTATGGCTTACCTACAGGCAAGTGGTTCGGCAAGAGTAAAGATCGGTGCGACTGACGTTATTGCTAGCGTGAAGGTATTTTATGGTCTTTACATGAGTTGCTTGTGTCTCCTTTTTTCACAAATTAATGCCTACCTTGCCTTTTCTAATTATCTAACTGCTCCTTGATAGCAAATGTAAAACTGTTCGTAGAAATTTTTACCATACCTCATTACATTTTGTTGAAATGCAGGCTGAACTTGGAAAACCAAGCCCATTTCAACCCGACAAAGGCAAGGTTTCAATATATGTGGATTGCAGTCCCACAGCAGCACCAATTTTCGAGGTTAGTTTTTATATTTGATTCGGCTTCCTGTCCTGTTGGTCATCATTATTTGTTGCCATGGATCTTGGCTTAATATAATTGTACTGGAAATTGTTTTTGTAACACTAGCTGTTAGTGTCCCGTTCAAAACATGTGCACCATTGGGGAATGACACAGTTTGAGCATTTATATCTCCATACAACATGTAATCAAGAAACTTTATTGACTCTTCATGGATTTAGTCACATAGCATATGTTTCCAGATTCTGGATACATAAGCTGGGAGCGAGTGGAGAAGTACACATGTCGTGTATTCCTGAGCATCACTCTCTCAACAGATTTTTAAGATACATAAAAGCTCGTTTATCTTAGCATCTTGAATGTAATTTGAGTGTTTCTGGCCTGCCTTGAGTTCCAAAACAGAAAAACGGAACTAAAGTGGAAATAAATGTGGTTGAATGGAAGTTTAGCTATATATAGATGGCCTTTCCTTTTGGCTTTGAAATGTGTGTTGGGTGATATACTAGATGGGTTCTTTAAACTTTGTTCTTTATGTGTTCCTTTGATTCTTTGTTCCAAGTTGAAGCATCACAATATTTTTGCTATATGCTAATATACAACTTGTATGTAGTTTGTTACATAGATTTTACATTTTTGTGGACTTGTAACTAGTCTATGTTACTCATTCTGAGCAGGGCAGGGGAGGTGATGAGTTGTCAGCAGAACTCTCTTCAGCTCTTCAGCGATGTCTCTTGGGTGGCAAAAGTGGAGCAGGTAAAACCATCTACAAAGCAAGAATAGATACAGTAGCTCCTTTCTGGCATGCTATTACATTAGGCAATTAACTTCATGTCGTCAATAATGGACTGTCATTTTTTCAGGAGCTGGAATTGATCTCTCATCTCTCTCAATTGTGGAAGGAAAGATTTGTTGGGATCTCTACATAGATGGTCTCGTGGTTAGCTCAGATGGAAACCTTCTAGATGCCTTAGGTGCTGCCATCAAGGTATGATTAGCATTCCTCACCCTTTTATGAGATCTTGGTTGGCTTAAAAATTCGGTTGAAGAGGCCTGTGGGCATCTTTAAATGGACTGGTGAGTTGATGAACTTTGTTGAAGGACAGTCCAAGCTACTTGTTCAAAACTCGTTGAGGTTGGTTAGTGAAACAAATTATCTTCTGAGCTTGAGTGTTTTGTTAAGCTTGATTTTCTTAATTCGAATTATTCAAATTGAGCTTGGCTTAATAAGCTAATAAGCATCTTATAGCAACATAAAAAACCAGTCTTTTGGAGCTTGGATTGAGATTAACTTCAGTGATACATGAGAGGAAATTTGAAATTTTTGTTTGTGGCTCATTTAGGGCACTATCTCTAGGTCATGTAATCTTGAGTGCATGCATTGACTGGATGGGTTGAAATGAAAAGTCCAACTAGGGCTGCAAACGAATCGTTTACTAAACGAGCTTGGCTTAACACTCTAATACTCGGCTCGGCTCGTTTGCAGCCCCAAGTCCAACCATCCCTTGCACCTTTTGCTTGGTGGCACAAATTTCACTAAAAAATCAACACACGCCACGTCTCAAAATGGTTTTACTTTTTAGATTTTCTGTCTCTTTGTTTGATGGATCATCAAGGTGTTATAGACATTATCAGTTATGGCCACTTCTTGGATCAGTTGTAAAGTAGTATGTTAGGGCATATTCCTTCGGTTCTTTTTGTTTGGTAGATCTTTCCCTGAGCAGTAAAAATACATTTTAAGCTAATGCTATGGTACGCTTAAGGCTGCTTTGAGCAATACTGGAATCCCTAAAGTCCATGTTGCTGCCAGTGCTCCTTCTGACGGACAACCAGAGGTTGATGTTAGTGATGAAGAATTTTTACAATTTGACACGTCTGCGGTCCCTGTCATAGTTACATTAACCAAGGTAACACTTCTATACTTGCACAATTGAGTCGTGGAAAATTTTTATTGCTTTTTTACATACTGTGGTTCGATTCTGTAGGTGGGTAGGCATTATATTGTGGATGCAACTTCAGAAGAGGAATCCCAGATGAGCTCTGCTATCTCTGTCTCTATAAACAGGCAAGGGCGCATATGCGGGCTGACTAAACGAGGGGGTGCAGGCCTAGATCCAAGTGTCATTCTTGACATGATATCTGTGGCCAAACATGTAAGTGAGCAGCTGATGAACAAATTGGATTCCGAGATATCTGCCGCTGAAGCTTGTGAAGAGGAATCATGACATGTTTAACTAATATTGTCATTTTGTTGGGTGGATTAGTTTGTCTAAACTTGATTGTGTACTATAATCTTACTAGAAGTCTAAGGTTCAGGGGAGTGCAAGCTGGATGCATACAATTGTTTCCTGTTCGTTTTCCAGTTTAGTTTTAGTTTTAGTTTTGATGACATCATCATTTCCCTAATTTCTCTCTCTCTCTCTCTCTCTCTCTCTCTACTCATTACACTTTATGACATCATCAAAATTAAACTAAATTGTTTAACCAAACACAGCCTTTGTATTTATCGATTTGCCCTGTTTAGTCAGATTTGAACAATGAATTTTTGTACTTGGTTCACATTGGAAGCTATTGAGTTTACATTTTGAGTAACATGAGCCTGTTTATTTACCAATTTGTGGAACCTTTAAAGTATAATAGACCCAGATTTTTACAAATTGCTAGCAGCAGCGGTGCTATTGCCCTTCTGATCCATACGGTGGCTGTGATGCAACATTTGTAGCTTAGATAGGCTTGCAACTATGGTTCCAAAGATCTGTCTGTAAAATCCATGCACTCTCAAACGCTATCGTGTGAAAGTTTGCAATAAACAAAACTAGCCGAGTATTTATCCATGCAGTCGCAAACACAATCGTATGAAAGAAGATAATTAACAAAGGCAACTCATACAAAGGAGATATAAGACTCAATTCTTGGGCTATTGTATTCGGCAAGATTTAATCCGTCGGGGCCGGGACAAGTGAACAGATGCAGCATAAGCAAAGGAACCTAAATGCCAAAAACTGGAGAATACTAGACTCCATCAAACCCCTTGCTGCGCTGCCTCACAACGGATGGATGGAGTAATAGGCGAGCATTCTAATGGAAGTTGGATCTATCAGTATGTAAATGCTTTCGTCTCTGCCCAATGCCACAAAAGTTCTCAGTCAAAGCATTGTCGAGGACAAAAGGGACAAAGAAACAACTTGAACAAGCTCCCAAATAAGTATTCTTTGAAAAAGCAAGCTTCTGCATAATTTACTTACCATCAACATTAGGTTGCCTCACTGCAAAACTGATTTTTTTTTCCTGGGGTACACCAGAAATAAAAGAAACAACAAAATTAAGGGGCAGCTCCCCTGTCAAAAGCCACTCTCGCCTTATCGCTACAAAACTGAATTAAGAGTGCATGGAACTCAACAACTTAATAGTCAGCATTGATAGTGCTATTATCTCAGTCTATCTTCTTCTCAGCATCATCACTGTTGCTATCAAAATACATCTTTGATTTTTTATTGGTCCGGTCTCCATCTGACCCAGAAAGATCCTCCTCACTCTCAGCATCATCCTTGTCCTTACATCCTCTTCTCCACTTCATCTTCTCCTTCATTCGTTTCTCTTTACGACGTTGACGATCCAGAAGCTTGTCCTCCTTGTCTTCCTCCTTCAACTCTTCTCTCAAATTTGCATATCTTTTACTTATTGCCAAAAGTAAAAACAAAGAATAAGTACATCCATGAAAGGGCATAAAACAATGAGCCAGTTCTAGATGAGCATTAGGCATTGAGAAAAGCTTTGCTCCAACTATAGAAAACTCCAGAAACAATAAAACCCCATTTGTTTGCCCAGATTTGAGCTTTGGTTGGATTGTATATCAAGAGACCCACAAAACCATGAGATATGAATTCCCACGAAACATGAAACATATTCACAAACAAAACATAAAAATATATAATCCCATGTAGGATGTGGTATTAGCAATTCCCCGCTGCTAATAGGATGGGATTGTATACACGAGGGATAATACATCCTTTCACTATTAGTCTTGTCAAACAATGAGACAAACAGGCCTAGTGGTATTGATAATGTGCATTTTCAGCCTTTGCCAGATAAGCACTTGATGGTATTAGTAATTCCCCACTGCTAATAGGATGGGATTGGATACATCCGTTCACTAAATATATGAGCACTGGATGGTAGATATCAACAGGCTAAAAGTTTCCCAACAGGAATGAAAAATGGCAAATAAGTTGAAAGTACAAAATCACCCACAACTTAGCCATCGCCATTTATCCTATTTAGGCAACAAAGCCTTTCTAACATATTTAAGCTACTACAGTGACTCAATAAAATCACATACCAGTATCTTTGTCAAGCTGAACTGAGCCATCGCCATTTATCCTCTGGGCTAATGTTGCAAGTGGGGGCAGTGTGTTGCCTTCTTCATCAAAGACAACTCTTGTCCCCACTGGTCTGTGGACATTGATTTTCAGTTTCTTTTTCTTCAAAAGCCATGTTCCTGGCCTGCAAAAATATTTCCATGAAAATCAAACTCAAAACAAATCCAACAGAAGCAGATTATATCACTGGCAACAAGCATGAGGATGGAAAGTAGACCTAAATAGCAAAAAACCTTGAAAAATTTAGTATATAAGTATCAACAAATAATGATCCAACTCATCTGATACTTTGCAGTCTGTCTTGTAGGAGAACAATACTGGATGATTAGAATAACCAGTTGGCTTGATTTGTAGGGGAAAAAGCAAGTCATTAAGGATTAACCACTAATTGAATGTACCCTCTCACACAAGTCTCATATAAACTCCACCGAAATGAATGGAACTTGTAGCCTTGGGACAAATGTACCTAGTGTAACTACCAGACCACATCATGAGCATATATTTTCGAGACTATGTGCACAATGCAGAATCATACTAGAACGAAGGAAGAAAGTGACATACTCAATATCGGCTATGTCAGTTGATTTTACTTGCCCGCCATGAGGGGGTGTCTTAGCTGAAAGAAAATCTTCATCCACTTCTTCAAGTTTACCGGTAACTGGACTCTCTCTTGGAAGCTCAAACAAGTTCTCCTTGCTATAATTTTCTTCTTGAAGAGAAGATTCTGCAGACACTTTTTTGCCCAACTCTGTGTATGTAAGCTGCAACATCTTCTGGACAGTCCACCTGAATATGCAAGGTCAATCAGACTAATGACCGGAGTCATATGAAGTATTGCTTGTTTGAAAACCCAAGAATCACCTGAACAACCCAATCAACTACCTTGTTAAAATCGAGGCCCCTTGAGGCTACATCAGTCAAGAAGAGAACTGAAAGTGTCTCACAAAACTGAGAATAGATTCCCATCCTTCTCTCCTGCTTCATCCTTCCATGAAGACATTTCAACGGGATTCCAGGATGGAGCTTTTTGAATGCTTCAAAAACAAATCTTACCTGTTGAATAAGAACCGGAAATCAACAATATAAACACAGTAGGTGCAAAAGATCTAAAAATAGAGGGGAGGAAAGGGCATCTACAAAGAAAAAGGCCAGAAGGATAAAGGGGGGGCTGTGGCAATAATTTGCAAGATATTCCAACCATTTGTTTATCATCCAGATAAATGCAGTGGAAAGATGGGAAAGCTTAACTCCAAATTATCTTTCTCCCTTTACCAATTATACAGGTTCAAGTCTCTGTGCACTTTTCAACACTATGATATGATGGATTGCATAGAAAGAAGAAAGAGGGTAGCTTTAGAATTGCACATTACCTGAAGGCATGTGCTATTTCTAGATTAAATTTGAATCTAAATTTCACGTATGTCATCAGAGATGTCGGTTAGCCGTCCGTAACATTATCAGATAAGTATTAATGCCTTCTCAGGGGAAAAAACAAATGATGCAGGAGTTACCTGTATGCAGCTTGAAAGAAAGACAACTATCTTTGAATTAAGATGTGACTTTATAAAGCTCCACAGCATATCCATTTTTTGATCAAGCAGAACAATCATTGCTGTTTGGTGCAACCAATTGAGAGTGGCAGTTACAGACTCTTCATGCGCACTAAGGTCCTCTGGATCCTTCATTGGTGGCCTCCTTCAATCAGGAACCGAAAAATCAGTTCCTCCCCATTTGTCAAGATATGCCATTTAAACAGAACCACCATGATTTCCAAATACTTTTCCAATCAAAGATACCGCCTGATCCATCAACAAGAAAATAATCAAAGCATTAGAATGAATCTTTTGCTGCCATCTTTCCTTATCACCGCGTCCCCCCATTTCAATCAATCAATGTCCACACTATATAAGGAGCTCTAGAAGTTCGCAAACAGTCTCCATGATTTTCAATTAGCTACGAGTCATAAATGGAACCCTGTGGAATAAAAGAACACGCCAACTATCATCTTCGAAGTCATATTGAGTTCTCAAATGGAACAAGAACTAAACATTGTCGTCTTCAAAGGCTCTTGGCCAATGGTGATTCGGCAGAAGCAAGTCTGGGAAGTGAAGCTCAAAGCTTCAAACTACAAAACAGCAATGGCCCCAAAACTGATCCTCCTGTGCAGAATAAATTTAAGGAGACTAGTAGAAAATGAAGGTACAAGTATAGAGCTTGAAACGGAAATCATCAGGAATCAGTTGTACTGGATGTGCTAGAGAAGTGACAGAAAACGAGGCAAAGGCATTTAGCAATTTTAAGCACTATCTATCTCATAAAACAAAAGCATTGGTTTTTTCCTTCTCTACGGAGTTGGGGGGAAAAATATCGAAAAAAGGCTATACAAACTGCAGTGTAGCAACATTAATATAAGAACCCTTACAAGCAGTTTCCATTTGTTTGGCATAATTTCTAGTCAGGTTAGTATGCCTCCAATCTTCTCAAAACCTTCTGGCATAAGCCGTCTAGCTTTGATCAGTTCGAATAACTCCAACACCAGTTTCTCTTTTCCACACTGTTGAAGTCCATGGCAGAGCTCAGATAACATAGCTGAATCAGGAACCATTGCCCTTTCCAGCATCTCTCGCAAGACTTGGACAGCTCCATCAAAATCCTCATTCACGCAGAAGGTGGATATCAACATCTTAAAAGTATCTTTATTCGGATGACAACCGCACCTTATCATGCTTTTGTAAAATTGAAAAGCTCGCTCCGAGTTCTTCCTCGTGCACTGCCCACTAATAAGGACAGAAAAAGTAGAGGAGTTAGGGACTAACTTCTTGCTATCAAGTTCTTTAACAAGGTATGCGGCCTTCTTTGTCTTCCCTGCCTTGCATAGTCCCAAAATCAATGCATTATAAGTCAAGATATCAGTCTTCACTCCATTCCTCGACATCTCCTCAAAAAGACGACTACCCATTTCAATATTACCAACCTGACTGTAACCATTTATCAATGTATTGTAAGTTACAGAATTAGGATACACACCCATACCACACATTTCACCAAAAAGTTTGTTCGCTTCATGTAATTTCCCTTCCTTGCAGTATCCATGGATGAGTGTGTTAAAAGTAACATCATCCGGGATTATCCCATTCTTCTGCATAGAATTCTTCAGCTTCATAGCTGCAATCAGAAGGCCTCGATTACATTGTCCAGCAATCAATGTATTATAAGATGCAACCGTGTGGGCACATCCCATACTTTCCATCTCTCCAAACACCTCAACAGCCTTTTCAAGTTTCCCCAATTTACAAAGAGCACTAACAAACATGTTCAAAGTATAAACATTTGGTGAAATCCTAGACCTCTGCATCTCCTTGTAAAACATCAACACAATATCTCCCCGATTGAGATTCAGCGACGCACTTAAATACGCATTGCAAGACTCCACAGTTGGGAGAAATCCGTAATCCTTCATTTGAAGGTAAGTGTCGATGGCGTTCCTCAACTTCCTCATATGAGCATAGGTCTTAAATAACGAGTCAAAAACACGAGGCGAGGAATCACATACTCTGTACGAGTTAAGTATGGCCTCAAAAATCATAGAAGGCAGATGAATTGAACTCGACCGGAGGGTATTCTTCAGAATGGATTCCGCGGATTTGAATTTTCTATTCTTGGTGAGGATATGAAGTATTATGGAACGTGTATCGAGGGTGAGCAAATTAGGGTTTTGGGTTTCAACCCAGTTGAAGAATTCAAGGGATAGAACATAGTCCTTTTGAATCTTCAACAGAATGTGCTTCACTCTGAATGTTGTTAGATTGGGGGATAACTTTTCTAGCTTAATCCAATCAGAGTGTACAAGGTGGCTGTGAGCTACATTCACAAAATCAAGATCTTGGCCTCTGGGTTCAGGTATGGTTCTATGGGGTAATGGAATTGGATTGTAATTCCTCCCTCCTAATTTCCATGGAATTGTGAATTTTTTTACCAAGTTGGAGTCTTTCTTCTGCTGATCAATCAGGGTTGAAAATGAACGAACTAATTGGCCAAAGTTCACCATTTAGCAAACGAACTGCGTTATTTGGTGACCTATTTTGTCAGCTGATACCAAAATTCCCAAATCTTGGAGAAGTAAATAGTCTCGCAAGTCTTTTCCTCCTTCCTATTCAAACAAAGGAAAAAATTACATACATATGCCGACACCTGTATATGAATTTAGAGAGAGAGAGAGAGAGAGAGAGAGAGAGAGAGAGAGAGAGAGAGAGAGAGAGAGAGAGAGAGAGAGAGAGAGAGAAGGGCGAGAGTGGCAGGAACTGACCTAGGCCGAAGAGTCTTACATAGGCATGAGCTTTTGACGTGAAAATTGACTGATTAGGGTGGTTTCGCCGCCGAGGCCGGCGGGGACAGGGGGGAGAGTGGGAGGATTTGCAGCAGCTTTGGGGTAAATTCTATTCACACCCACGAATTTCTCCTAATTTCTCAATAGCCACACCAAACTGGAAAATTTCTTATAAATCGATCGACTTTCGTTGCAGTTCTCAATATCTACACCACAGCATAACCACCAGTCCCCACCGTTCGCTACACCAATGCTGCCACCATCGATCTCTGTCTTGTCGGAAGCTACCATTATCGAACTCTGTCAATATTGCCATCATCCCCCACCATTACCAAGCCTTTTGCCTCAATCGAATAGAAAAAAGACTCTATGACCAAAAAAAAAAAAGGAAAAAAGGGGAGCGGGGTGTGGGCTATGCTGCCTATGCACGGCTGTGGAGCTCACCAGGATTCTATTGTTTGATTCAAATTGTTCATTTTGCTCGTCTCGTTGATCAAACATGATAACTATATTTTCAATTTAGAATATGATCAAGCATGGTAACTATATTTTCAATTTGCATTTTTATGGAAACAAAATGGTTAAAGGAACCTTTGTGGGTGATTTTTTTTTCCCACATAACTAAGGGTTAAATAAAACCAATCAAATTAGTTACAGATGTCCGATTAATCTTAATTTTTAAGTTAGTACACATATGAATAGCATCTAAATAAAATGAATAATTCGGTCAAGAATGAGGGCCAAGAAGGGCCCCCACAACCGTGCAGCGCAGTCTTTGTGTGATCGATGATGCACACACCAAGACAACACACATGACGCCCACAAAAATGCTAAACAGACAATAAAAAAAATGCTACACAGACGATGGTGTTTGCTATCAAAAAAAATATGAAAAAACAATGAAAATTTGAACTCAAAGAAATCTAATAATAAAATATTTAAAAAAAAACCCCAATGGCACATTTTATTCCCGAATTTATTAGGGAAATGAATAGATAAAATGAGATTAAGGTTGGAGATAGAGGTGACTGTGAGATTCGCAAAATAATGGATGTAATTGTTTATACCATAAGATTAATTGTACTATATTTGGATAGGGTGAGATAAAGAGTGTGTGAAGGAGTAAAATTATTTTGACAGTTGTATGAGGAGAGAATTTATTCCGAAAGAATGGGACTAGTTAAGACCCAATATAGGACACTATCTCATGAAATAGTTTGGATTTAACACCTATCAAGTATTTGGACAATTCTCTTTCCGAAAAATTCTAGGAGTAGATTTTTAGATTTTAGCTTTTAACAATCAAGTTTTACATTATAATCATTTATAATGGCACCACCACATATGTAAAAACAGCCACACACATTATGAGTGTAGAGAACAAAACACGTATATGTGAGGGAATGTAAATAGTTAGAAATTTAAAATATTTGTCTGAAAGAATTTTTTTGAGCTTCTAAACAACTATTTGCTAAAAATTCTTTTAACATATTTTGAGAATCTACGGATTCCTAAATGCTAAAATAAGAAATAAAATCGAATTTTAGAGAACTTAGGTTTGAGGTGCTTTCCAGATTAGATTTTAGATTCTAATTACTTTGAAAGCTAGTTCTGAACTTTTTGCAGCAAACATTACTACAACTTAATCATAATCCCATAGCTATCACAAACAATATACCTACTTCAATTAAAAACTGCGGGATTATCTGAAGTTATAATCTAAAATCTGTGTCAACAGCCATCGCAAACATGCCTAAGACTAAAATTGCACAAACAAGATGTAAAAAGGCATTTGTTGGTAATTTGTTGAATTCTTGATGAGAAAAATTAGGACCTTTGCACTGCAAACCCCAGTCCCAAGAAAAAATACTTTTTGAACAGTGTTATTCTTCAAAACACGTATATTATTTTTTATATTAAGCATATTGATGTGTGATTTGTTGTTGTAAATGTGTAATTTTTAGGTATTAAGTATGTTAATGGATGATTAACGTATGAAAATGTGTATCTTTTGAATACTATAAATAATTAACTTAGAACACTTGTACTCTTTTATACCAATTACTCCCTCCATCCGTAAATATAGTTCACTACCAAAAAACCTCTAATTTACGGATAAAAAAAATCAAGCACTGCCGTGCATAATTTCTTACATTTCTTGACGCAAAATTAAAAAGCTAATTGAGGGATAGGACATTTCTTACATTTCAGTTGATTTCCTACACCACTACAACAACTAATTAAGAAAAATATAAGGGCACAATGGTTTGATTATCCTAAGATCTCAAGTTCGATTCTCCTCACCATCTTACATTTCTTACATTTCAATAGTGAAAGATGCCTCTGTTACTGACCGAGATGGCTTATAAAAGCCATGAAATAGTAATTTTTGTTTGTATGCAAAGCCATCCTGATTTTTGGGGTTTAAAGCGAAAATCAAAGACGAACCCTTTTGTGTTGTACTATAATAAGAGATCTCAAAATAGGAGAGTCCTTAAAAATTGTAAATTTCCAGAGGCCTAAAATGACCGCACCTCGAGCTTTTAACTTAGAGCTGGCTTTGGTTGTACGAGAAAAAAAAATAACACTCTCTCTCTCTAATTAGTAAGAGAGTTTTCGTCTCTAATCAAACTAATATACCCCACAGGCCCATTATATTAAAGGGAAATGCCAAACCAAATCCCCTCTCCCTCTCCCTCTCCCAGCTGATGAACAACAACATAAGTCACATACAGAAAACACACAAACATTAAGGGGCAAGTTGAGATTCCCCAATCGTTCACTTGGAGCTAAAGAGAGCAGTTAGATGCCCAAAACGCCGCTGGCTCTGTGAAATTTTTATTCATTGGTTTCTTTGTCTTGGCCTTCTTCTGTTCACCCTTTTATTGCTTGTTTCTTTATTTTTGTTCACATTTGTCTCCAAATTAGTATAATAATGATCCCAGGGAGAAGCTGAGGAAAACTCCAATGCTTTTTTTTTTTTTTCTCTAATCTCGAGTCATTGACTTTTAATCATGAAATCCATATAATATTATTTGGGATCGCAGCATTGTAACATGGGTAATGGTATGATGTTTAACTATATTGGCTCCTCCTCAATATTATGTGCTTTATTCTATCTTTAAATGGAATTCTCGAAAATGGATAGTGGGATTGGTCTCCCAAAATTAATTGAGATGTGTGCAAGTTGACTTAGACACCCGGTTACTAGAAAAAAAAAAGAAGCAAATATTGAAAAGTTAATGGGTAAATATTGGTACATTTCCTAAAGAACTCACTTTAATACATTTATTGGTACTCCCTTTGTTCCTTAAAAAAGAGTAGTTTATTTTAGTTTGCCATGGCTATCTTTAGAGGTGTTCCAAAGGTAGTGGCTCAACTGTTTTATCCTGGGAGATAGACGTCGGTGCAACCTACAACACCCTTGGTAGGCAGCGAATCTGTTTTAAAGAGACTGTGGTTTTCATAGGACTCAATTCGATTTTCAACTCGACTTTCGGTTTGTGTAATCTGTTTATATAATTTCTACAATTTGTAATTCTGTTTATCTTATAATGGAAATTGTTTTTTGGAATTTCTTATTATTGTCGTAACTTTTCCAAAACTTTTAAACAGTAAGGAATTGTCATATCATGACTAAGGTTTTTTCAATTTGTTAGAAAATTGAATAGACAACTTTCATTAATGTGCGCTAAATATAAACTTAGTATGACTTTATATAGTCCTCAAGACAACCAAATTAGTATAGCATCAAATACCAAGAAAACTTAGACTACATGAATAATAACCTAGCCTAAATAGAAAACATAAGATGAAAATCTAGAGTACTGAGTACATGGTAACATAATATTTCTAATATTATTCTAACCTCTCCCTCAAACTAAAATATGTCACCAACTTGAGTTTGAAAAAAGAAATCAGGGGCAACAAAAAGCCAAGAGAGAGAACCAGAAGGCAGGAACGAGAAACGAAGAGCAACCAAGAAGCCGGGAGAAACTAGGAAACGAGGAGCCATAAAAGGGTAAAGATCCAAATTGAAAGCCGAAAAAGCAAGCTTGTTACATGATGTGGGTGCTCAGGGGACGGCGGCAAGGCTTTGGCGCCTGCCAGAGAGAGAGTTTCCCACAAGGCCTACACCTTATAGCTTTGATACCATATTAGAAAATTGGATAGACAGGAGCTAGGAGAAAGCTGGGAACGAAGAGCTAGGAGAAAACTAGGAGCGGCTAGGAAGAAAAAAAAAGGATTCAAAAGCTGAGAGCCAAGACTCTGAGAGATGCTGAAAAGAAGAAGCTAGGTAGGAGTACGTAGGAGCGCAAACATTGAGGACGCATGGTGAGAGGCGTTAGAGGGGTGATGTTAGAAAGAGTTTGACAAATTTATTATGAGTTAGGAGTACCCAACGGACAAGAGTGAAGCTTAGGCCGCTCGCCAAAGAGCGAGCCAATTACATAATGTTAGTGCTTGATGGACGCCGGCGAGGCTTGGCCACCCATTAGAGAGCAAGTTCCTACCATATTAGAAAATTGAATAGACAGCTTCCATTGATGTATATTAAATATAAATCTAGAAAACCTTTATATAGGCTACAAGACAACCAAATTAGAAAAACATCTATAATAAGGAAACAAGAATAATATTATAGCCTAAACAAAAAAAACATAATATTAGTACCTAGAATACGTGAACATAATATGTTGGAATATGTGAATGAAAATGGGACACTCGGAGGGTCTCCTAAGGCAATCGAGTCAACCCCACGGATTCAAATGTTACGTAATAAATGCTAGGTAACTCCCCTCATGAAAGTCGTGGTTATGGCAAAATTCATATCCTTATTCAAATTCATATTGAAGATGGCTATTACGATTTTCAGAATTGAATAGCATAATTCATTCTGGCTATTGAATGGGGAGGCTCCCCCATTAATCCTGTATTCAAGTTTTCAGCTCCTTCAGTTATAAAAAGGCAGCTTTGGCCTTTGGTTTTAGCATTAGAATTTCGTGCAACGTATTATACTTCAAAAATCGTCTAAGAGAGAGAGAGAGAAAGAGCGAGGCAGATGCTAGTTTTGGCTCGCCAAGGCTTCCAACGGTGGTGTTCTGGTGGATAGTGGTCTAGCCATTTTATCCTGGGACAAAGATGTCTGGTGATCCTACGACACCTACGGTAGGCAGCGCATCTTTGTTAAGAAGAGTGTGGTTTCACACTACTTGGCCAATTTACTATTTGTATTATGTTTCTGTTTCTGTAATTTTGTCACATTTCTGTTCATGTAATTATATATATATATATATATATATATATATGTGTGTGTGTGTGTGTGTGTGGATGCGGTTCTAGTCCAGAATCCGGACCTCCATGATCCGAGTATTTTTTGACGATCCGAGCCGTCCAATGTGTTTAGAAAGTGTTTTCATTTACAGTTTTGCGAAAAGCTGCTTGGATCAAGCCCTTCCCAGTATTTTTTTTTTTTGAAGATTTCACGCTCGGACTTTGGAAAATACCTTTTGAACACATTGGACGGCTCGGATTTTCCCAAAACAATTTGCAAAACAAAAAAACCACCCCAAATGCCCTAATCCGGGATCCCGGATTAGAACCTCATGGATATATATTTTATTTTTTTGATCGGCAACAAAAATTTTATTAAAACTTGACAAAGGGTACATCGAGGATAAAAAACCAAATCCAAGCACAAGTGCATGGATAAGGCAAAGCAACACATCTAGCAAGAGACTATATGTAAAGCCAAAAAAGGGGAAAAGAAAGAAAAATGACCAAAAGGACCCTTGCCCAGGAAGGTGAAGGAACAAAAAATGTAATTTTATATTCATTGTGATCAATAAAATTGTTCTTTGGAATTTGGATTGTCACTGTATAGTAATTTTTTCAACAAGCTTAACAAAGATGTACCGCCTCCCGTAGGTGTTGTAGGATGAACTGACATCCTCGTCCCAGGATAAAAACGTCCAAACCACTATCCACCGGAACACCATCGTTGAAAGCCTTGGCGAGCCGAAACTAACATCTGTCTCTCTCTCTCAAAGACGATTTCTGGAGTATAATACAGGATTAATGGTGGAGCTTCCCCATTCAATAGCCAGAATGAATTTTGATATTCAATTATGAAAATCATAACAACCATCTTCAATAGGAATTTGAATAGGGATATGAATTCTGCCATAACCACGACTTTCATGAGGGGAGTTATCCAACATTTTTTACATAACTTTTGAATCCGTGGGGTTGACTCGGTTGCCTCAGGAGACCCTCCGAGTATCCCGCTTTCATTCACATAGTCCAACAATATTTTGTAATATATTATTCTAACACAGTTGGTGCAAATTTCCTTCTTTAACAGTCAATGGTTTATGTGAAGGGTAAAATAAAATTTTCTTACTTTTCCTGGAGACACTTTCCATGACTCAGGTTGCCCCATGCCACATCGATCTTCTGCCTTTTTCTTTTTCGATTTTTTTTTGTTGGAGCTTTATTATTATTATTTTTTATCAAAGGGATATTTTCATAAATTAGAAATCGCCCAAACGGCTAAACAAACATCCATCTGGAGCCCAAGGTTAGGCAAAAATACAACAACTTTCAGGACGTTCATATGGATCGAGAGAGAAAACAAGAAAAGCAACACTAAGAAACAAATCAAAACTAGAATAGAAAAATCTCCCGTCCACACGACACTCGCCATACGCCCAACGACCAACAACCACAATCTACAAACCATCCAGATGCATCTCAAATTGAAAGCGCGCAGCAGCTAAGGCAAAGATTTGTAAATCTCAACTCCAGCGAACCAATCACACACCAAACCACCTTTGAAGACCACAACTTCCGATATTCTTCCAAAAGCCATATAACAATCCACGCCAGTTGATAGTCTAATCCTTAGTTTAACCACATGGCTCAAAAGGTTAACATTGAGTTAACAATAGCTAGTGGGCATTACCAAATATACCAATCCATATTTCTATGACCGGCCAATATGTGATATCACTATCTTCCCACCTTGTGATACAACGTCATCGTTGCCTCCACCATGTAGATCGGATTTATGCTCTAATACCACCTATAACAACACGCGCTAGCTAATCTGCTAACTCTTAGCCTAAACACATGGCTCACAAAGTTAACCTCGAGTTAACAGTAGTTGGTGGGCATTACCTAATATACCAATCCATTTCTATGGCTGGTCTATGTGTGATGTCACAACCCAACCCAACCCTACCCGGATCTTCTCCATAGACCCTGAAGCAAACCCACGTTGCCTGAAAATAGCATCGCTGAGAACAACCATGAACTTTGACGTCGAATATCTACGAGGGCCCAGATTTGGCTTCATGCAGTCGAACAAAGGAGATGCATGGAATATGAATCGATGAACGATAGGTGAGTGACGCAGGGAGGGAAGATAGAAAAGAGGAGAGAAGAACATGAAAGGGGCACTTCTTCCCCTTCCGTCGCCGTAGGGTGAGAAAACCCTTGGAGAAAGGGAAGATGAAAGGTGGCAAGGAGGGTTTTATTTCCTAGAGTGAGATGCTCTTGGTTTCAGAGATAGAGAAAATTCCTATTGTTCGACCCAGCTTACGCGCAACTCGACTAATCCTAAGAGAAACAACTCCACTATCCACTCACTAAATTGATTGTGATCGCAAGTAGAGTGGAGTGCAGTTGGTGTCTCTCTTATACTTTCATGCATATGGGCAGGATTCGATTCTCGTAAGCACTCATCTTCCTCCCCAAGTCCCTAGTATAGAGTAGATTAGGATTAACGAATTAATACATAAATAAATAAATAAATTGATTGTGATCAAATCCACATACTATTAAGGTGTCCGAGAATCAAACTATTTTTTTAGTAGCTTGGTACTTGGTCCAATAAAATGACTAATTTGGAATAGTACCAGTTCCACGTCAAAACTAATTTACACATGCAATTTCATTGCATTGTTTAGATACAAGACTGTATTTACTTTTAGTATGGGGCACATATCTTACAACAAAGTACATCTAGTAGAGGTTGATGGAGCTGGTGAGTGAAAATTAAAAAATGTAATTTTCTTTTTGCTGATTTTACGGGGTTCTTCTTGTAATCTTGCAATTATCAATTTCCCCCCAACAGGAATCGTAGCGTATATATATACATACACAAATTATCCTATCAAGCATCCCGGATTGAAGCTTTTTTCGGTGTTTTGATGCTTTTAAAAATTATTTTTGGGAAATCCGAGCCGTCCGATGTGTTCAAAAGGTGTTTTCCAAAGTCCAAGCAAAAAATCTTCCAAAAAAAAATACCGGGAAGGGCTTGATCCAAGCAGTTTTTCGCAAAATTGTATTGTTCTCGCGCGAACCCTTGAAAACACCTTTTGAACACATTGAACGGCTCGGAATTTCAAAAAAAAATATAGGGAAGGTGGAGTCCCGGATTGGATCGGGACTCTCTCTCTCTCTCTCTATATATATATATGTATATATATTCTATCTCTAAATATTTCCAAGAAACAAGTCCAACACAATACAAAACAACCATTCATGAATAGTTTTTCTCTCTCTAAAAATGTGGGGTACCATAAAGATCATATGTCAATTCAAAGCCCTGTTTTTAAGTCCATTTAAATATGTGCTTTCTGTCTCATAGGAAATTGGGGTTTTCCTTGTTAGACCAAAATCCAACCCCATGGAGACAAACAAATGGCTACTCTCTGACCTTCATCCAAAAGGTCTACATTTTATTTTGGCTGGTCCCCGTTTCACATTATTGTGTGGATATGTGCATTTGATACTAGAATCTCCGAAGCAGTTTAAACGCAACTTGTTTGATCGTGGGATTCAAAGATTTTTTCCAAGCAGTCAATCGAAAACTTTGAGCCGGGGAGAGTAAGCTAGCTCCTTCAGCCCAACTATAATAGTCTGAAAGAGGAATTCAGTACTAAGTTATAATATAAAGTGGGTGTAGTTTCAGGTAAATAATATTTTTGTTATGTACGTGAGGAAAATGACTTTCGTTGAAATGAGTGAAAATTAAAACAAATACTGAAAATAATGCAATGGAAACTTTCATACATTGTAAACTAGTGTCTAGCTTTCTTTTTTTGGCAAGTTATTTGGAGGAACAAAATTGTCTATTAGAGTAAACTTAATAAGAAAAAAAAAGGGAGAGAAACCAATCGGGTTTGGAGCACTAGTATGAAATCTGAAAACCATGATTATGCGTTCGGTACGTAGAACAGTGGTAGACATCATATATTCATATTCATTTATCTCTATACATTAGTGTAATTATTCAATTCTCCCGAAGCATAGTAACATGGTGTTTCGGGGAACTCCAACACCGCATATTCTCACAAGATTCACTAATAAGTAGTATATGAATCCCACATAAATGTGTCGCACTGGAATAATTCAGAGAACTAAGTGCCGATATTCCCAGACTATCCAATAAATGCTCAATACATTATAGACGGTCAAGTGGAAGTGGTCCCCCACCTCATGCAAATACAAATGAATATATGGTATATAGTTTATATACAATTTACAGATCCTATATAGCTAGCTACAACATCCATGCAAATGCAAAACTAAACTATACATATTAGGTTCCAACGTTCTCATTTACTTCACCAACGGGCCTCATTGAAGCATTCAAACAAAAGTCAAGAACAACAAAACAAAACATTTTCCTCTACCCTATACAAAGTACATATATACATACAACCTTAGTAATAGCGCAAATGAGAAAGCAATAAGTGTCTGACTATGAGGTCGCATGTTCAAATTTTATGAAGGCAAATCATTTCAAACCTTAAGGCCACTCGGAATTATACTCGGTCGTCACTTTTAAAGCTTCGAAATAAATCGAGATACATACAAATTAGTCCGGACATCCGATTGTTAAAAAAAGAAAAAATAGTACGGTCTGAAATATATACTCAGAATTGTTTACACTTTACAGTCCTCTCTTTCACCTTGGAACTTTTCCTTTGGCCTCATTCTATCCCCTCCTCGATACCCCCCACCTCTCTCTCTCTCTCTCTCTCTAAGTCAACAACATCCTTCACGCCCTACAAATACCCATCAACCCCTTTCTCTCTCTCTAAAAAAACACTAAAGATGGTGCAACTAGTAGAACTAAAGAAGGGGAACAAGAAGTCCAAGTTTTGCATCAATGACAACATGGACATCCTCATAGAGATACTCAAGAGGCTCGACGGCCGCTCAATAGCCACAGCGGCATGTGTATGCCGCTTGTGGCTATCGATAGCCCGGAGTGACCGGCTCTGGGAGAGCCTCTGCTTCCGCGACGTGTCTCCTCCTCCGCCACCGGGCATCAGACCGGTGGTGGAGGCCTTGGGCGGATACCGGAGGCTCTACACCGCGTGCCTGCGGCCGGTGCTCAGCCGGCTCTCCCGGAGGAAGAAACTTCGGTCGGGCGGCAGCAGTGGCAGGGATGCGGAGGTGGTGAGGAGGGTGTGGAGGCGGCACGAGGTGGAGCTCTCGATTTCGTTGTTTTGCGTTGATTATTACGAGAGGTTGGGCGGCGGTGGTGGTGTGGGAAGAGTCGGTGATGGGTCGGCGTCGTCTCTCATGTTCCTGTGCAAGCCAGTGAACGTTTGATTTGTTGACTTTTGATAATTTGACCGATCGTAGGGCTCTGGATAGCCGCTTGCTTCAAATGTTCAGTGGCACAAAATAACTTACTGGGTTCTGCAGGTTTTCTGCTTTATAGACGAACCTTTGGTAACTTATTTTTTATTTTTGATGGTTTTATGTTTAATTTTATTCATTTACTGGTATGTGGTAACTTATTTGTATTAATAAGAAAATAAATGCACTAGGTGTTGTCTCATCTTCTTTTTTTTTCTTTTCGTCGGCGGTTGATCTTTATTATGTTACAAGGAATTTAATTTGTTTTTTGAACAAGCTATTTTATTCATTCTGTGTCATTAGCTTCTTTTATTTTACTTTTTTGATTCAGCCATCGATATGGGTGTAAACTTAGATTGGGAAGTCCGGCATGCCCCGAAGTAAGGATTCCAATTCTACCTTGTTCGAGATCATTGTTTTTTCCTTCACAAGATTCATTAGAAGAAGAAAAAATATCTTACATCCGAGATGCAATAAATTAAACTAATGGTTGGAATAACTTGAATTAATCACTGTACATTGTTCACCAATCACCATGTTTTGACACCATCTAATTGATGTTGTTATGAAAATTGGATTTCCTTCAAAAATTAAATTAATGCCATGTGAAATGGCATATAAAAATGGTGCATAAACATGGTAATTATAACATTGCGATTGGAAAAATAATAATAATAATAATGTGAAAGTGGTGTAATATAAGAAATAGGTGATAATTAAGTTCTTGTTGGCCTCATTAAGCCGGGACGTAGGGAATTGCTCCATTCTAAAGTCTCGTATTTAAAACTTCTTAGGTGTTTTTTTTTTGCATAGCAAAAAAGATTTATGAATCTTTGAAAACGGATTACAAAGATTAAAAGAATCCATCGGAAAAACAGCACAACGTGTAGCGGCCGGTTTAGGGGTGCAGAGGGACACCCCCCCTGGCACCCAAGCGCAGTTCAAAGAGGCCGGGACCTCCATTTTAGGGCCACATCCGCCGAGGAGCGTTTGTCTCGGCAACGCTAGCCTGGTCTGGGGCACCTATCCTCGGGAGTGCGGGTGCCCCGACTCGGTAACCTGATCTGGGACGGTCCCTCGGTGGAGCCTTGGCGGCCCGAATCAGAGCACTCCCTTTAGGGCCGAGTCAATTCACCTCGATGCCCGGGGATCATACCCATTTGGTGGGGACTCGTCGAGGCACCTCGGCCGGTCCCCGGCGGCACATTAATGAGTTCAACCACCCGCGCATGCATTTACTGGCAAGCCACCAACCACTGCGGCCCTACGCTGCGGGGGGAGGAAAGTGAGGATTTGATTGATGGGAATATCATCCAGGCGACTCTGGGGAGGCGGCGAGGAGCCAACGATGGTTGGGTGTCGGCCGTGCATTCAATGTGGCGATAAGGGCGAGTGGCGTGAGGCCTCCCGAAGCGTCTGGGGACCAGCGCCAGAGCCTATAAATATGCCCCTCGCCCCCATCGTACATGGATCGGTTCTTTGACATTTCCCTCTCTACAGAAAAACATGAAGTTGCATTTTTCCTAGTTCTCTACTAAACTTCTTTCCCCGTCGCTGACTTATCCATCGGAGTGCCTCCTCGGACAACCACCATCCGGGCTTGGCACTAACGTGGTTGTTCTCTTGTGCAAGTCCCCCTCCGGCGTTCACCAAGGATCCCTGCCATTCTCTCTGACGAGCTTCTAAGGGTTCCAGCGAGGACCATATGAGCTCCTCCCCCCAGTACAATACCAGGCGACCAAAGAGGTCTTACTGGAGAAGCGCCTCCCACACAATGCAAAAGAGACATCCCAACTAGGTTGACACCTCTCTCCGAAAACTTCTTAGGTGTTATTAACTCTTTTGATAGTTAGTAGTCAATATAGAGTTTTGTTCTAATTTTTAAATGAATCCTCATTAGTGAACCGTAAGATTGATCCCTTATGACAAATTGAGATGCGCGTGAGTAGGCCCGGACACCTATTTAGTTATGAAAAAAATGTTATTAGTTATAAATTGTTTACTGCAAAATCTTCTTTTCGTGGAATATAGAGTACAATAATTGAGAGGTTCAAATGAGAACAAATAACTGAGTAAATGGAATATGGAAGCAAAAGGCTTTGAAGTGGAAAAGATGGAGTTGAAAAAGGACAAACAGAGTAGTGTCAACCGGAGATTCACAGGCTAAAACAGTAAAATGGAAGGTTGCGATGGCTTATAGCTGGCTGTGATACTGAAGTTTCATAGAAGAATCCTCTCTCTCTCTCTCTCTCTCTCTCTCTCTCGCTCTCACGGTACAGAGGATAACTGGATCAAAGTAAAGAAATCATTGCTATCGTTGGATTGTGTTTGAACTTGGGAGAAAACTTTGGGTGCCGGCTGGGTACCACGTGACAGTATGCAACTCGCATTTTGGAAAGTGTTTTGAATGGTCAGGATTTTTGAGAGAGAAATAGGAGAATGGGGGAGAAATTGGGGTCATCCAAAACATTTTCAGAAGGCCAAAATGCGTGTTCAAGCACTACTTATGCGGTACCCTGTTTTCAAGGCAGGAAATTAACATCTGTCCATGACATTGGTAAAGGGAAAGTGCATTAAGTACTTAAAAGTTAAAACCTCCAAACCAGGTCTCAGGGCTGGTCCTAGCCATAAGCTAACTAAGTCACCGCTTAGGGCCCCCGTTTTAAGGCGAATAATAGAGCCCCCAAATTGGAGATGAATTATATATTTAGTAGTTCAATTGTTTTGCGAACATGGTTGATGTGCCTTGGTGGTTGGCTGCTCGTGTTTTATCCTTCACATCCTGGGTTCCAATCCTCGCAACGCCAAGGTAGGTAGTGATATCCCACGAATATAACCACCGAACCACAAGGTATATGCTATCCTCATTTGTAATAATTAATATATGTACAATTGTTAGATAGGCCCCATCATTAAAATATGCTCCAGGTCCTGAAAATCTCAGGGCCGGACTTGCCAGGTCCTCTCATGGTGGCGGGATTTTGCAATCTACCTCACTTGAGATTCTCAATGTTCTCGTTGCGCCCCATAGTCGTATAACTTTCACTCGCCAAGTGATGTGACATAAATATATGTTTAACACCATGTAACTCAAAAATTATAACTTTGGTTAATAGTACTACTCAACGTTCGCAGAAGCTGGAGGTTTACTACTCATATAATGCGTGTTGAGTTTAGCAAATCCCGGCAATGTTGCTATCCAAGAAAATGGCTATTCGGGATGAGAATAATTGAATTAAGTGAGATTGAGATTATGCAATTGATCCAACAAGTGATGTCTACTTGAGCATTGGAAGTTGGAAATTAGATTAAAAGCATTCCAAATATATTGAGCAGAACTGGTCAATGCATAGGACTTACGAGTTTACTCTTCAATATGTTCATAATTCACGATTTGAATCCTGCTTATGGATAGTACTCTTCGTGAAAGATGCAGTGTAGGGATCACTCCAAATTGGATGCCCTAGTGAGCTTGGCTCCTTCAATGAGGGGTATTGATCACTATTTGAACATACTACGACGGTTGAGAGCGATCTCCTCTAAGCTACAAGGTCGCAACTCTAGTCTTCCCCTCTCAACCTTCTACTTTAAAAATAAAAAATAAAAAACTCGCAATTACAATCTCTTACAGTGACATTGGAGGACTTGTTTGATGGTTACACCACTTACAATCTCTTATAGTGTAACATTGAAGGACTTGTTTATGCTGGTTATAAAATTGGCGGATTTTTTTATTTATTTTGATAATCAGATGTCCAGACCAGCTTATATACACCTCAATTGATTTCAAAACCCTAAAGTTAACCAGTTATAAAATTAGCAGATTAATTACGTAACTAGTTTTGGGGGCCCCGTAAATTCATGGTTCGTGTATATATATATGAGCCAGGTCTTTTAATACGTTTGGACTACGAAAATTCCAAAATGGGTTTCACGCAATCCCATGGGAGTTAGCTAGGTTTACCTATTCGGTCCACCTTATTAACGTGCGGTGACCAAATGGCAAGATTACCCATTTTCTTTCAACATATTAATCCACTCTTAATTGTGCAAAATCAACAGTGACGTAGTCAGAAATGACATGGGAGCACGAACGAAATGACAAACTCATGAAAAAAAAATTGTAATAAAATTATACGTCAATTTGAACTTTGTTCCTAAAAAACTAGAAAAAAGTAACATTTATATTCATTAACTTGACATTAGAGTTAATAACATTTACATAACTAGCATAGTCATGATCAAAAGTTACTAAGGGAGGCTTTACAATTTACAATAGACAATGATGAATTTGCATGTTTTGAAGACTTCTCGTAGGAACTGGGAGGGAAGCTGTGCAGCGTGCTGTGCGGTTTATTTCGGCATTGCTCCGGCATAGTTCCAACGATCGAAGACATCCATCGTGTAGAGCTCATCGAGTTACTACATAAATACTGAAAATCAACTCGACCGGATATTGCTAAGTGCCTCATTGGAACACAAATAAGTTGAAAAAAATAAAAAAACATGTCTTGAAACACTGGATGAAAACCAGTGAAACCATTTTTTTCCAACTTATTTGTGTTTTGATAAGACACTTAATGATATCAGATAGAGTTGATTTTCGATACACATGTAATACTCGACGAGTTCTACGCAGTGGACATCTCTGATCGTCAGAACAGTGCTGGAGCGACACCGAAATGGGCCGCACAGCACGGTGACTGCACAGCACTCCGGTTTCCCTTTTCATAATAGTTTCATTTTAAAAGTTGAGGCGTCCGGCATCCGTCAAGATCTTCTGGACTAGGACGGCTGCAGACGATAGGAGCCTCTTGGGTTTCACATTTTGAACTTCTCAAGCTTTTTGTTCTCTTCTAATGTGGGAAGAAAATGATACTAAGATTTTTGTTTAAGAGCATTTGCCAACATGAATAGTGCACATTTTTCATTTTACCAATCCACGTCTCCAACAATCCTCTCTATTACCATTTACGTTAATAAATATGCTTCATTTTTCACTTACATCCTCCAACTCAATTTTGTTCTTTGAGTCTCTCGATCCAACAACCCATTTCAAGCCGCTAGAAATCTGAACCATCCATAAGTGAAGTCAAGTCATTTGTCACTCTTATGTTTCTCAATTTTTTTGTGTCATACTATGTTTCTTCTTTTTCTTTTTCTTTCTGCTAAAAAGAGTTTGACCAAAGAAATTGATGAGAATTAGAGAGTTATCTATGGGCCGGTTAAAAATTGAAGTTTGACTTCAATTTAAGGTGTAAATGTGCAAGATTATAAAAAAAAAAAATTAAAAATGTATTAATTCTGTCACCTCCATTAATTAAAGGATTTCTTTAAATGGAATCTTTTGCGTTGGCAATTTAGGATTTTTGTTGTTACCAAAAAGTACTGATTTATTGGGATTTCATTTATGATAATCTCGATTCTCACATAATTATAGTAACCAGCAAAAAACCCGTGCTATGCACGGACTGAATTCAATCTACACAATTAAATATTTGTACACATAATTTGAGTACCATTTCACGTATAAAATTGGTTCAATTACCTATGCTATGCACAGAAATAAAATTATAATCAAATTAGATCTCTTAAAGTACCATTTGATCTTTATCTACTACATATGAACAACATTTGATGGATACGCAACTGAATCCGCCCGAACTCCTTCCATTGATTCTCTTTATTTCCTAAGACTATTTGTGGTGTTCGTTAACATACCTCAATCAAGCAAATTGAAGTTTCAGTCACCGTAGCTTAATCCATGACACATTCAAATTAACTTTAATATGTAGCATAGCTCAATTCTTTCTAAGCAGTTGATCATGTTCCTGTTCATGTCATACAAAATCTATTGTCTACACACATCACATCACCGCCCCGGTTTCATCAAGTTTGGTGTCAACATAATGATTGTCTCGAAAGCCTGGGCATCTTTTTTTTCTCAAATCATGTAGAATGAGAAAATATAAGTTTCTTTTTTTCCATTAAACTACACAAATGTGAAATGCATATTTGAAGTTACTACAAACAAACTGAATATGTCAAAGAAAAGATTGGGAAGGAATACAATACAATCAAATATTCCCAATAAGAAGAAAATGAAAAAAAAAATAAAATAGTTTGTTGTGGAATAAAAATTAGAAAGTATTTTACAAATTCCCTCGTCACTTATCGTTAGTGTTTGACTGGGATGAATTTTTGCGTCGAAGAGCTTGAAAAGACTAAAGAAAAAACTGTAGTAAAATAATCTTCACAAAACTGAAAACAAAAAATTTGTCTTTCCAAGAATGGACGAAGAATTGAAGATGCTACCGTCTTTTTTTACCGATCTTCCCCTCAAAATGGTCTCTATAATGAATTTTGCGTCGAAGAGCTTGAAAAAATTAAAGAAAAAATTGTAGTAAAATAATCTTTACCAAATAGAAAAAACAAAAGATTTACCTTTTAAAGAATGGATGAAGAATCGAAGATGCTTCCATCTACTCCCCTAAAAATAGTTCCTGTGGTTGAAAAGATTAAAGAAAAAATTAAGTAAAATAATCTTTACAAATTGACTTCAATTATTTTTAACATTTCCTGAATTATTTATATTTTTTTAAAGATCTTGAAAACTAAAAAATTTCATTGGTTTTTTAAATTTTAGATTGAACTTGATTAAATTTCATTTTTCTCTAATAGTTTTGGAAATTGCTTCTCATAAAAATATTCGTTTTCATTATAGTGTATTTTTTAAACAACATTTTTGTTTTAGTAGATGATCACTAATTATCAATAACTTAGGGTGTACTCATATTTTAAATTAAAGTTACCACTTAGGAGAGTTGATTTTCACTTTGCTCTAATTGTCTGGCACAAAGACCTACAGAACTCCTTCACTACACAGAGATCAAAAGTTGCAAGCTGCTTTGGATTTGTTCACATAAAATTCTATAAAAAAAAATTAGAAAGCAAAATCTGAAAAAATTTATTGAAAGCAAACACATTATATTGTAATTTTTTTTTTTCAGAATACATGCTCTAAATTTATTCTCATTAGGAGGCATAAAAATTTTCCTTATTGTATCATGTATATGGACTGTCTTGTATTCTGACTGGTTTTGTCATATATGCAAACACATATTCATAATCGATAAAGAGTACATGCACAAAGATAAAGACCAAGAAAAATAACTCGCTTATTTTTTGTTTTATTTTTTTCTAGATCAATGAACCTTTTATAGCTTCGTTGGAGAACCAATCTATATTGTAAAAAAGAAATGCATAGGAAGAGATCTTCTATTCAGGAAAGTATTGATAGTAACAAAAAAAATTTATTCTATTCAGCAAAGTGTAGATAATTTCAAAATCTATCATACAATCATGGCATCACAATCTCTTCTTCAATATTCAAATATGGATATGCTGGAGATAATTAGGAGATAATTAAGGTAAATTTTCGAATAACATCTAACCTATTTATGGATAATTTTGAAGAATGGGAATAAGAGTAATGTCACATGTGTTGCTTGAAAATTCTATAACAAACCAATTAAATTATGCCACTTATCGCAACCACAGCCTTTCTCGCAAAAAGTCATTCTGCTATACTATATAAGATAGCTTGAAAATTGAACTTGAAGTATACAAAATTACTTACCATATACCACTAGCTTATTTGCAACCTGAAAAATCTAATTATTCTGTGAGGCAAAATTTGAAGATAACAATTGGAGTAAGATAAAGGACATTTTTTCAGGAATTTCCTTCTTACATTGTGTGGCTAATATTTTTCAGGGGGAAAGGTGAAATAAGGATACCTTTAATTCTAAATTGAGATTTTGACTTCACGTACACAAATATTTTGAGTTCCGATTGTTTTGGCCAGAGATCCTTTGTCCAAAATTCTCCTTGTGCTTCTGTTGCAAGTGGTTTTGGATCGTTGGATCGCACATAAATTTTTAAAATATAAAATTAAAATTCACAATTCAACGGTCTAAAATCTCTTGCAACGGAGGCACAAGGGTAATTTGGAACAGAGGATCTCCAATCATCCCATTTATGTACCTGGGTTTGAAGCCTGAAAAATTTCTCACGGCTTATTACGAAAAGTAAGAAGTCATTTTTTGAGTAAAAGAGTAAAAGGTTGGAGATGTTCTTAGCAAAAAGATAAGAAGGTAGGAATAAGGACCAAAAAAAAAAAAAGAGTTGCTGGGTTCAAGTCACCAAAAATGGCAAACAAAAGATTTTCTCTGAACTCATTTTTTCCCGATTGAGTAGATTGGGTGTTTTTTGGTATTTTTTTTTTTTATCGGAAGGTTAATAACTTGATGTAGGGTGTTAGGCCACCTCATTTTTTTGTATTTTGAATTATGTATTTTCACAATTTGAGTTTTTGGCCGCTGATTATAAAATCCTTTTGCCAAAGTTCATTATGAGAAATGAATGCATAATCTAAAAATCATTCTTCTTCCAAAATACATAATGAGAAATGAACTAGAGAATGCATAATCTAAAAATCATTCTTCTTCCAAAATACATTATGAGAAATGAACTAGAGAATGCATAATCTAAAAATTATCTCCAATTGAGCTTTCGATTTCTGATTATACTTTACACATAAAAACCCTTCTATAAAATCTATTTTGCTTATACCATTGAAACACTTCCTTATTCATTTAATAGTTTTTGTTTTGTTTTGTTTTTTCCTTGTTCATTTAGTATTTTTAGTTTAGTTTAGTTTTGGAGATAGAGATAATGAGTGGAAAGAGATAGAGAGAAAAATGAGAGTAATACTTACAAAGTGAAACTAAAACTAAACTACAACTGTGAAACGAACAAAGCCATTATAATTTTGCATGATGATTCAAAAATTTATAATATATATTCTATAATTCTCAATCCAAAATCTATTAAAATAATTGTCTCTCCACGGCCCTTATATCCCTTAACCTTATTGGTGCCCCAAAAAAATATTAAGCTTCAAAGCAGACTTTTTTTAATTTGTGTTCTTTTTAATCAATATTCATTAATTTTTGCTTTATTTTTTCATTATTGCCAGCTTGTAAATTTGGAATAAACTTTTGGAAGGGGAGGTTATTATACAACAATGGCATGAAATTCACAAATAATTTAGCAAGGCCCACTTTTCTCCATAACCAAACACAACCATTGAGATTTAGCAGTGAAAAAGGCATGTATACCTAAAACAAAAAAAATAAATTAAAAAAAAAAAAGAAAAAAGAAGGGAGGTACGTATGCGCATCACGCACAGCGGCGCACCATTGGCTCCCTCCGTATTGAATACAATTAACTGCGCTTACTTTCACTGGTTAATCATTTCATTATCACAATTTTTTTTTTTAACCATAACCTTCTCCCTCTTCCCCCTCTCTCTCTCTCATCGGAATCTTCCCCTCTCCGCCGCCGTACTCCACCACTCGCCGCCCCACACCCAATTCACTAATTCCCACGAAAACCCTAATCTACCTTTTTTTTGTATTCTCTGTTACAAGACATACATATAAAGACACTGTATCTCTCTGTCGCGCTGTGTACTTTCACTTTATGTACGTACCACAGTGTTTCTGTTGATTTTTGCGAGATCTGGAACTAATTTCACGATCAAGGAAGCTTTTGGCTGTTTGCTATTGATTCTCCACTCTCTGATTCAAATCTGGGTAAGTTTCAGTTTGAATTCTTTGTTTGTCTTGGAAATGATTGAGATAATTGAATTTTAGGGTTTTGGACAGTTGAATTATGAGCTACATTCGTTTAAGCTTCCGATCTTAGTAATTGGTTCTATTTAGTTGAAATTAGACTGTGTGGGAAATTCAGTCAACTGGGTTGTTGAATTTGTTTTATTTTTATTTTCCCTGCGTATTTAATCCCAACCTTTTGATCTGGATTTAAGAGCTTTAAAATTTCAGTTGGTGCTTTGTTCGTAAATTTTTTAGTTGAATTGTGTTCATGTCTGATATGGGTATGGAGTGAATTGTGAAATATTTTTAGTTTTAGATTCAAAGTCGAAATTTTTTATGATTCGTGAATAAGCTATTTTCTGTTTTGCCGAGGTGAATAGTGGTAGTATGAATGCTGTTATGAACTGCTTTTTTATTATTTTTAACTATATTTGAAACGTAAGGTTGGAATTTTATTGGTGGAAATGAGTTCATTATGAGCAGAGCATTTACCAGTCTGTGGTTGGTTTGATTTTGTTGAGATACAGTTGATTATTGGATGTCCTGATACTAAGCATGGAACTGAAGTTGGTTTATATTTAAGGCCTATTACTGTTGTCTGAAACTTGAAATTCGAACTAACTTAAATGTACAGAACAATTTTTTGCAGGAATGGCTATGCATTGCGGTTTAATTTCAACGACTGAGACTTTGAGCTTGTCATGGCTTTCCTTCTGAGAGTTTGGTTTTGAATTGTTTTGGAGTTTTGGATTTCTTCATGGAACCAAATAGAGAGGAGGCTCTCAGAGCTAAAATGGACGCTGAGAAGCTATTTGCCGAGAAAGACTTCACGGGTGCAAGAAATTATGCTTTAAAGGCTCAAATGCTTTTCCCAGAACTGGAGGGTATATCTCAAATGGTGGCTACATTTGAAGTGTACATTGCTTCTGAGGTTAAGGTTAATGGAGAAACTGATTTCTATTCAATTCTTGGGTTGGCACCATCAGCAGGGACTGCTAAGTTGAAAAAGCAGTACAAGAAGATGGCTGTGTTGCTCCACCCTGATAAGAACAAAACTGTGGGAGCTGATGGGGCATTCAAGCTCGTGTCGGATGCATGGACTCTGTTGTCTGATAGTTATAAACGAAGCACTTATGATTTCAGGAGAAACGGGCAAGTTCCCTCTGGGGTTGTCCAGACAAATTCCGCTTCAGTTTCTCATGGACTAGACACTTTCTGGACTGTGTGTACCTCCTGCCAAGTTCAGTATGAGTATCTGCGGAAATATTTGAATAAGAGGCTTTCTTGTAAGAACTGTCGTGGTATTTTCATTGCCGTGGAAACTGGAACCGCCCCCATGAATGGTTCTTTCCCTTACTCTCATTGGTCATACATGCCTGATAATGGGTATGGAAGCCATTCATATAGTGGGGTTGCATATGTCCCAACTACTCCTGTATATTATACAGGAAATGGGGATGCGGGATTTCATTCTGGGCATGGTTCTGAGTATGTTTCTAATGTGTCATTTCAGTTGAGCTCGTTTCCTGGACCTTCTGCTGGTGTCGTGGATTCTCATATGCTAAATACTCAATCTGCCAGTGTTGTATATCATGGAAATGGAAACAGTAGTGGAGGAAGATCCATCGGGAAGCACAAGGTAAATTACACTGCAGCTGACGTGAGTTCCAATGTGGTTGTCAGCTATGATGAACCTTCAGTCCGTAAGGTTCGCAAGGTGAGGGGACCCTATAAGAAAAGGAAGCTTGACATGGCAAGTGCTTCTGGTAATGAGAATCAAGAATTGGCTTCAAAAGCTAATTCAGAAGTGAGAGTGGTTGATGGGAATGGAAGTACCAGAGTTAGTTCTAAGTTAACCTCTCCAGCTGATATCCTGACTAAACGTTGCTCTGCTGCTCCTGCATTTGATGCAAGGAAGTTATTGATGGACAGAGCAAGAACAGAAATCCGCAAAAAGCTGGAAGAATTGAAGGTGGCTTCAGCCGCGGCAGCTGCGGCTGCAGCTGCAGCTAGTGAGAAAAATGCAAATGCATGTGACGAAGTTAGTAAAATTGGAGGGAAGTCTAAATCCGAGCTGAAGAAAACTGGGTTAATGTCCATAACAGTCCCAGACTCAGACTTCCATGATTTTGACAAGGATAGGTCAGAGGAGTGCTTCAAGCCCAAACAAATTTGGGCTTTATATGATGAAGAAGATGGTATGCCAAGATTGTACTGCCTGATCCGCGAGGTCATTTCAGTCAATCCATTCAAAATTCATATTAGTTACCTGAACTCAAAAACTGATACTGAATTCGGGTTTGTGAACTGGGTGGATTCTGGGTTTACCAAATCGTGTGGGAACTTCAGGGCAGTTAATTCCGAAATCGTTGACCAAGTCAATGTCTTCTCTCATCATATGAGTAGAGAAAAGGTTGGCCGGGGCGGAAGCATTAGAATCTACCCTAAAAGTGGAGACATTTGGGCCGTGTATCGAAATTGGACACGTGATTGGGACAGAACTACCCCAGATGAGGTGAGGCACCAGTATGAGATGGTGGAAGTTCTTGACGATTACTCTGAAGAGCTTGGAGTCTGCGTCACTCCTTTGGTTAAAGTAGATGAATTCAAGACGGTTTATCAGAGGAACAAGAACAAGGATGCAATCCGGTGGATTCCAAGGAGAGAGATGTTGCGTTTTTCGCACCAGGTGCCATATAAGGTACTCAAAGGAGAAGGTATCAACCTGCCTGAAGGGTGCTGGGATTTGGACCCAGCTGCAACTCCAGATGAGCTTCTTTCGGCTGCAACTGAAGCAAAGACTGACGTCGAGATGTGTGAAGCAGAAAACTGAAGTAGTTGGGGAAGTTCAATTTAGAATTATTTCTGACAGTCTTTAAGATTGGAAATGTACAGATTTAAACACAGAGTCAACTGTCAAGGGTCAATTTCTCATAGAATTAGCTATAGATTGGAGGATCACAAGCTGATCTCCGCGGCGTAGACCCTGGTTGTTTTAGAGCTTTCTATTTTAATTCAGCCTCTTGTAACTTGATTCCCAGCTGTATTGACTGCTTATTTACTGGAATTGATATTTGGCTTCCTTCTTTACTCATTATGCTTGGGAGGCATCAGATCAACTATAAGTAGCTTATAGATCGAGTGACTGTATGAATGTTGTAGTTTTGTGGATGTCTCAGATTCAAGAAAATGTCAGCCGTTTCATAGACTCGGGTACAAGTGTCGGGTTCTGATATGAAGAGTCAAGTTCATCTTATTTACATGTCAAGAACACGGATACAGCAACTTATTCTTACTTTTTACGGTATTGCTTTTGGTTTTTTTTTTTTTAGGTCGAACAATGTCTAACAGAGAGCATTTCATCTATGCTTTGTTAGTTTTTTTTTATAAAGTTTCATGTCGATTTCTTTTCAGAACAATTTTTCTTTAAATTTCAACCATTAGAGGTACTGATTCTTGAATCCCAGTATGATTGAACCGATTGTCATGAGCTTTGAATCACGACCAACCTCAACTGAAAATCCGACAAGATTTGCATTTTTCGATAAGAAACATTCTGAAGTCCCCAAAACAATTCCGGCATGCATATTGGAGATTAGGGGCGATCGAGACTCTGATATCTCCTCCAACAAATCTGAAACGATGTATGCATCATCTTCCTTGCAGAAGCTTGCATATATAGTGCATACAGGGCCCGCTTTAGAGACAAAGCCAGATAGAGAAATTCCAAATCAAAACAAATAAAGAATATCCATGTCCTTTTCCTTTTGTCTTTTCAAATTCAAGCCATGAATCGAGGTCTTATGACTGTATTATGGCTCAAGAATTTGGATAAGAAAACCAAAATGAAATCGAAAAGTTGAAGGGTCTAAGTTCAAAACTCAAAAACTTAATGGTACAAAACCATTATAGCCGCTACAAATTAACATGCCTTAAAGATGATATCTCAGCAAGGTAAGAAAGAATCATGGAAGTTTAGTCATCGGTAGCAGGCAGTGAGAGCTTAAAACCAGCCTCTCCGTTACACGAATGGCATGTGCTTACAACAAAATTTCATTGTGTTATCCTTTGACTGATAGATGCCAATTTCCTAGACAAGAATTTATCGGTACACACTCTGTTGTTGGCTCATCATCCATACACGAAAACTTCAAAACCAACCGATCGAGTTAGCATAGCATAAAACTCTAAAAGAACCGGCATTTGCATTTTAAGTATCTTGGCTCAATTGTTAGCAAAGATGGACAGATTGAGGATGATGTAACACATCAAGTAAAAGTTGGATGGAACAAGTGACAGAATGCTTTGGGAGTGTAGTGGGATCGCAAGGCACCCTCAAAAGGCCTGCCATGGGAAAATTCTTCCAGACTATACGGCGCAGAGTGCTAGATTTACCAAGAAATGACATGCAAGTAATATGAGTATAGCTAAAATGATACTCCAATATTCTGAGATAAATGTGTGGTAAGACTTCACAAGACAGAATTAGAAACAAACACATTCGCGAAATCGTAGGGTTTTGGATGAGAAAACACCAGTAGAAGATAATAATAATAATAAATTAAGGTAGTTTGGACATGTCTATCGCACAGAAATACACAACAACAACAACAACAATAACATAACCCATTTAGTCCCCAATAATTGGGGGTATGGGCGGGGGATGGATAGGAGACAGACCTAACCTTTGGCAATAAATGCACAAAGTGGCTGCTCACAGAATACCACTGAAACAGTGGTCCTCCTATACCGTCGCGTTTGTTGCAAAATCATGCCCTCAAATCAAAGCCAAAAGGCATCAGAGAGGGCAGACCCAAGAATTATTTTGATTTATGTGCACATTACCATGCTTCTTTCATTCAGCATCCAGAGCATTGGCGTTGCACGGTGTCTATCGCACAGAAATGTAACAAGAAATACCATTAGTTATTGGATGCCTTATTCAAAAATCTTTGATCACACGTCTCTCTTTTCCTTTACAAGATTTTTCATTAATTTATTTCTTCTTTATCTTTTTCCTTCTCTGCCTTTACCTTTCCTTTTTCTTTACCTTATTTTCCCATTACGCCACTGATTTTTAAGATCACAATCTAAATTAAAGGCAGACCACGAATCTTTATCAGCATTGTGAGATCATAAAATCAATACCAGGAATCTCCTAGCAAATAAATTATCCAAAAACTACAGCTCAAAATGCACTTCTTAATATCCCCAGGAGACTGTTCATAAAAATACATCCCCAGGAGCATGCTGCTTCACTTACAAAACCACATCTATAAATTGGGAGTTTGCTAGGATTTAAAAACAAAACCACAAATGAAGCCCATACAAATTACAAACATTTATTCTACCGCAATAGCGGACCTAGGGCAAGGCCCGGCAGGGAGTGGTTTGGGACCTCTGAAAAAGACCAACTTTTTGGGACCAACTTTTTGGAGCCTCCAAGTAATAGTAGTTGTTACACTATGTCAGCGAAAAAAATGTCCAAAAACTAAAGCTCGACTTACTTGGGCCCTAAAACTACAACCCAAGTTACTTAGGGCCCTGTATTAAAAAGTGGAGCCCAATTGTAATTTAGAAGTCCAGTTTTGGGTGTTTTCAACAACCAAAGGAAATCAACCAAGTTTTGAAAACCCATGCAGGGAACAAATGGCTCTCTCTCTCTCTGCCCTGAAAGGATTTTTTTTTGGCAATTTATATCATTCTTGAAATTATAGCACATTTAAATGCGAGTGCCTCATATTGACGATTTGGTTGGGGCCTCAAGAAACTTAGGCCGGCCCTGAACTTGAACTCAACCACTGAAGTACTTCGTGTCATGCCTCTTCCAACTCACCAATTAGGTTATTCTGAATTCAATTCCTGTGTGAAGACTGAACTCCATTTTAAGAATACAAGTGAATTTGAGCATTATTCTTCCTTCTTATCCAACAAGTAGAACTGTACATGAGACTTTGAACATTCAACAACCATATGGTACAATAACTTCCACTACAACAGTTCAAATGATCTTTTGAAAATCATGACAACCATATTCTGATTGTTTGCCATGAGGCCAACATACAAGACCAAGTTTCTTCTCAAGAAAAAATAAGTAAATGTAAGAGGATGAAAAAATCAAGAAGGGAAGCATTTGCAATAGCTAAGATTCGTCGTGTATCAATCCAACCGAGTCCTTCTCTACATTTGATACAAATGACTTGCATCTACTTCAAATGAACGTCGGCTCCATCAGTGTTTTTGGTTGCTGTTGCTCCTCACTAACCCCTAAATCTTCTTCATTACAGGGCGGTTGGGATCACATGAAAAGAGACCTTTTCCTCTTGCTGAGAGTATTGCCTCATTATTTTTCTCTATATTCTCTGGACAAATGAGGCATTCAATCCAAGTTCTTCTACTCTCAGTTCTTCAAAGATGGCGGTGCCTACTGGAAACAGGATTTGGGTTTTGAGCATTCAGGTGTCATCTTTAGAGATCATAGAGGACAAATCATTGATGGAAGGAAGATCAAAGAGGTAGGCTCCTTGGCATTCATGAGCAAAGCTATGGCTCTGAAGGATTATTGATTATTAATAATCAATAATCCGGATTATTGGATTATTACTTAAATGAGGCCATTATTCTTATTTTTCTCTCTATCTCTCTTTAATCATTAACCTTTATTTTTTTAATTATTACTGGAGTATCTCTATTCCTCCATCTAATCATTACCAAAAATCAAAACCTAAAACCCAAACCAAACACAACTAGAATTTGCACTGCTTGAAAAGGAAAATTTTACGATATGGTTGGAACTTAGGAGAAGATAGACAAAGAAAATGGGATACTTTATGAGGAAAAGTTCAATCAATATTTTTTGCCAAAATTAAAAGAAAAGAAAAAGTTGAAGGGATTTTTTTTTCTTTTGTTAATTAAAAAGAGATAAAAAGAAAATGGTAAGGGAAACGAGAGAAGGAAAAAAAGAAAGTGAACAAAAATAGTGCTTTGCCACTTGTTTTCCATTAAATTCTTTTCTCTTTTTTTTTTTTTTTTGTCTTTTCTTGCCTTTATTCCTCAAAATCCAACGTAATGCGTGCCAAGAAACAAAATCAGTGCAAATAACCGAAGTAAAAAAAAAAAAAAGATTTTCGCTCCATCCTATGGGTCAAAGATTGTGAATACCATTAGGTACCAGCCACTATGTGCAGTTTTTTCTTCTTCTTAAAACAAATATTCTCAGATCCGATCAACTTTGGCGACTGATCTGTAGGTTCTCCAGTAGTTGCGGTGGTGATGCCTGGCAACGACAACTGCGGCGGGGGAGGGGGGATGAATTGACGTTGAGCTCTAGTTGTCTATGTGAATCATCCATCTTTCTCCAGCCACATCCACGAGCAGATCGATGATCTACATAACATGACCATCAATTTTGGGGTGACTTTTATGTTTTGTTGTCGTTTTTCTGTGGACCTTTTTCCTTTGTACTATGCAGTGTTTAGTTATGAATATGCTTCTGCTCCTCCCAAAAAAAAAAATATTGGTACTCTATCCCTCTAGTTTTGCTTCGATTCAATTACTCCAGACCGGAAATATTGGCTAGTAACATACTGTATTTTTTGGAGGGAAGTATTCAGTTATTAGTTTTTCTAATTGAATAAAAGGATAATAATTTGTCCTTTCCTAATATACAATTTTCATAATCACTGCTATCATTATTTTGTTGGGGTAAAGATGCGAAGAACTTCGACAGATACCCCTAGGGGCAGAAATTTCAGAACACGGTGTGAGAACCTTATTTTGAATCAGTTGATTTGAAGAGGTGCTTCTATTGTTGTTGGATTATCAGGTGAAGGAGATGTTTGAGAGCTTCATTTTCAGCTTTTCATTTTTAATTTTTTGGCTTTTTAAGTTTTTGAATTATGGTCAGAATGCATTTTGGATTTGGTACGCGTGTTTGGAAGAAATGTGTAGAATGCATTTTAAAACAGGATTAGTGCTTGGGAGATAGGTGCAAATTACATTTTGTAGGTCTGTTAGTTAATCAAATGGAAAAAGTGAAAATGAGAAGTCAAAAAGCTCCTCTCAACCTATTTTTCACTTCTGCTCTAGATTGTGCATTTCACAGAACTCATTCTCTTATTTTTAGAGAATGAGTTTTCAAAATTTCTCCCAAACATCCAAAATGAAAAAATGAGAATGTGAAAATGCAAAAATTTGTCTCCCAAACAGGCTTGAAGGCAGCCAAATTTCTGGTTAAGGGCTAATTTGATTAAAAAGTAGTTTGTGCTTTTTTGGTTTTTTCATTTCTTCTTTATTCAATTTTTTTTAGCATTTGTTAGTTTCGCGTCAAGATTTTGAGGTTTCAAAATTCCTCTTGGCAAGACGATTCTAACTAGTATAAAATTATGATCAAAACTCAAATTTTTTTGAATAAAGCCAAAATACTTGGATTATTGGCGAATAATCCAAGTATTTCGGCTTTATTCAAAAAAAATTTGGTTTGACCATAAATTTATACTTGTTAGATTCATCTCACCGAGAGGAATTCAGAAATCACAAAATCTTGACACGAAACTAACAAATGCTACAAAATATTGAATAAAGACGAAACCAAAAAACCAAAAACCATTTTTTAGCCAAATTAGCCCTTAGAGCAGATTCTTGAATTTTATTCATGATTGCAAGCGTAAATGCGAGATGAAAATGAAGAGGTTAGGGAAGGTCTAAAGTTCATCATTCGTTGCTTTTTTGTTTCTGCGTATGAATCTCAGTGTGAATTCTCTTTGTGCGTCGTCAATTCATGCATTTGTACTGATGAGGAACGTATATGTTACTGTTTGGCTGTGGAGGAAATGAATTTGAGTTTGATTTTTGTGTTGTATTGCTGTTAGTTTTTAAATAGTTGAAATTGAATGACTTGGACTGAAGTAAGATAAGTTTTGATACTGTATTGGTGCCATCTATTGTTGCTGAATTGAGTAATTGTCTGTGTTTGATTCCAAGTTTCTTTACGCAATGAAGAGTTCATGAAAATAGCCTTTTCTGAAGGCCAAAAAACAAGAAGGAAGAAAAGAGAGGTCAAGAAGTTTAAATGATCTGATTTTGGTTGGAATCAAACCATAAGCTTAACGGTGTTTTATGACTGAGAAGAAGTTAATGTGGCTAGTATTTTAGTTTTGCTTTGATTATTAGGAAATTCTATTTGCGAAGAAGGTGAAGCGGTGACTGACTACCTTTTCAAACCTTCTGGTTTTTGTGTGTGTGTGCGCGCGCGCTCGTGTGTGTAGTTCTCCCTTTTGTTTGTGCTCCTTGCTATTCTGGCAACACCGGCCAAATGAGGGTAATGCAACGTCTGCCAGTATCGCAAACGTAACCCTAATCTAGCAATTTTTCGCAATTACATTCTGCCCTGGCATTCTCGGAAAGATTGCAAATGAGAAAGTTAAGGTTGCTTTGTGTACATCAGGTTCTGTCTGTGATGCTAATGTTTTAACTTGTAAAACCGTTAAGCCTGAGAAAGAAGATAGTCCTATGTCGGCTGACCAGAAGTCTAGTGTACCTCAAAAAGGATTCTAGGCAAGTTGCTACTTTTACGTTTTTTGGAATTTTTAGTTGTTAGAATTATAGCACAAATCCCATATTGACATCTGGTTTTTGGGGTCTAGAAGCTTTTTACCGACAAGCGAAGGTTTTTCCTACTCTCTCCACAAAAGCTGATTATCAACATGTTTGGTTTACCTAATGACTAATGTGTCCAGAAGTTTCAAATTTTTCTGCTATTGCTGCCATAAGCTTTCATTTTACATTTATTTGACCTGTATTTAGATTTCGCATGTTGCTCTGATCTTATGAGTAGGCTCTTAGGTTGTGTTTGGTTTGAGTTTTGAGTTTTGATTTTTGTAATGATTAGAGGGAGAAATAGGGGTAATAATTAAAAAATAGGTATTAATGATTGGAGAGAGATAGAGAGAAAAATAAAAATAATATTTAAAAATTAGGGTAATAATTGAGAGAATCGGTTCTTAAGAACCAAACCAAACAAGGCCTTAAGTTCGTCTTGTACTCATAGTTATTGCGATGTACCATGTTTCAGAGCGATTTTGTGGTTACTTTTGATTCACTTTATTGGATGAACTTCACTCTTAATTTCGTGTTGCACACTGATGGATGGAGTGCATTATGCAGTTTTAGTTCTTGCATCCAATTATTTCTGTTCATTAATAAGTATTTTTTTTTTTAACTTGGCATTTCTTCTATTGATGGACATTTTGTTTTCTTTAGGATGAGAAAGGAAACAATATCACAAATGACAGTAATGAAAAGGCTTTTATGGCTTAATTTAGGCTTATCTACTTTTTTTGGTCATTGTAAAATGTTCCACACCAATTAACTCATTTGTAGAGACATATTTCGCACGTAGAGTCGTGATAGGCCCTGCATCCAATTCACATGTTGAACCCGAAAAGACCCAGATCATGTTCAAATTATGTTTCTACAAAGCTAACCGACATGCTCCTTCAACTCCACATATTATACGTCTCTCTTGCAACACACTCAAAGTTCGTCAAGTTTCAAACTAGGTTCAAAACCTAATGCTTCATTCGAATAGCATCGTTCACGAACATGAGAACATAGAAATTTGATACAACATGAACTCATTCATCAGCAAAAACAAGGAAATCTCAGGTGAATTAGTGGATCTCATGAAAACAAACTACAACAAAAACAAGGAAATCTCAGGTGAATTAGAGCCTTGGAGGATCTCATGATTACAAACTACAGATTCTCTTCATTAATAAACATTCCATTTCTTTTCCTCACTTCACTTGTAACGGGCCAGATTTTCGCCTTGAATTTTTTTCGATAAATATTTTTTTAAAAGAAAATTTTGAAACAATTCTATTTTACTAACAAATTACCAAATCCGATTCTAAACGCAACACAGCCACCCTAATCTATTTTCCTTCTAATTCCTCCCATCACTAATCAACTCATCACCTTATGCCCTATTTCCCACCTCCCTGTTTTGTGCTGCAAAATCAGCAGTATCCCTTCCCCCTTTTTTGGGTCATTCCTATCAAAAAGACGAATTCAAAATACTGATACTTGCAATCACTGTTCTCCGTCTTTTGTTTCGTTCTTGTAAGAACCTATATGAAATGATGTCATAGATATATCTTGAACAATGTCAAGTCCTGTAGATCCATAAGCTTGGAACCGGCAAATACCTCCTTATCTAAAAAGAAGATAATAATTACAAGATTTCCTTCCTGAAAAGAGAGAAACCATAATCAAACGATGATGCAACAGACATGGAGACAAGATTACCTCAGAATAAATGCATTTCAACCGTTAGAATCCATTCGAATTCATCAGGCATAGCAATAAATACCGATTGTCCCAAAATAGATCAAGATCTGCCCCCTAATTCAACCAAGTCTGCTCGGCTCAATTTCCCTCAACTTATACCCTCTTCTGAATCTCTCGTCTATTCCTATATATCGACACTCAAGACTACAAAAGAACATATCTGCTTCTCATTTCTGGCCACCGGCTTCAACTGGTTCAACAACCTCAGCTTCTATTGGCTCTGCATTGTGGGGTTTAGCAGATGACTGCTGATACTCGGCAGCAGGTGTCGTCCACTTGTCTGATATGGCCATCCCCATCATCTCATAGATCTTCCCACCAAGTTGTGCTGGATTCTCAGGCTGCATGAATCACAATATCCAATTGTTAGAAAGCCTAATTTTCTTGAAACGGGTTACATGTTGGCTAAGGATCAATTTCTAAATCATCTCATATTCAACCGGCTTTACACATTGGTTAGGTTTCTCATCATCATGTATTCTGATAAGGAGATTTGGCTTCAGCATTACAAGTCCCCAACACTCCTCTGAGAACTGGGCCCTTTAGGAGGTAGTTTGTGGTTTAAACTTCTTTAGTTGTTATGGTTTGTGTGACAGGCAATTATGTTGATATCACTAGACTTGGAAAGCAAATTGACTATCACCTACCACTCATTCATATCAAACTCAGACATACAGACAAATTGCAGCCAAGCCATTGCACGAAAATTAGGGTAATCTCACGTTCAACACCCAAGAGGGCAAGCGCTTCATAATCTAAGCCACGCAAGGAAAACAAGGCCTGAAGTATTATCAAATACAGAGTTGAAAGCAGCCAAACAGGCCACCTAAAGTTAATGATACTGACAGGGAAAGCATTCCAGATTGAAACTGAAACAATAATTCCAAAGTGCCACATTCCCAAGGGAGCCCCTTGGAAACTACTACCTTGATTTGGAAGCAAGGATGCATCATTAGAAGTATAAGGTGCTTTTTAAAATTGTGCAGTTCATGAAAACCGATACCTACAGAGGCCCCATTTTGTTTACAAGCAACATGTCAAACAAGAAGGAGCCACCCCCACTGATCTCACAACTACCAAAACCTAATTCTCAAAGTGAAATACAAGGTAGAAGCTGTAGAAAGTTACTTACAGTAAAACCACTGGAAATCAAAGCAGTGTCATATAAGATATCAATTGCTCTCAAAGCTTCTTCATCATTCGGGCTACTCTTGCATGCAGCCTGAACCAGACACCAAAAGCAACAGAAATAAGAGGAAGAAAAAGGCTTGCAGTTAGCTGGGGTTGGATTTGCAAATACTATTAACGGTTATGATCTAATTATGTACACAGTAATCATACATTCAAGGTCCTAATGATTGGGTGTTGTGGATTGATCTCAAAGACCCTCCTGCTTCTCATGAATTCCAGGCTAGAGGTATCACCAACTGTTTGGGCTTTCATCAGCCTGCAAGAGATTCCATCATCAAGAATGTCAAATTACACTGATAACAATATATCAAGTATTAACTCATGAATAAGCTACTTCACCTCTCCATATTGGCAGACCAACCAAATTTCCCAGATACAAGAACACAAGGTGACGCGCTCAGACGATTCGAGATTTGGACACTAGCAACTTTGTCACCTAGCCTGTTCTTAATCCAGTCACAAGCCGGGCCGAACTCTTGCTTCATCTCCTTTTCCATTTCCTCATTCTTATCACCTGAAAAGGTTCATAATGCCAGGTAACAAACTAAAAAAAAAATCGGTGTGAATTGAAGTACATTCCACTTCCTCTGGGTACTTGGTTATCACAACCAACATTCCAAGAATTATGTCACTCAAATTCGAATAACTGGATCACCACTTAAAAGATTACCAAGCTTTGAAACACAAACTAGATCACTGGAACCTAATCTCATTAGCAATGGCTCTTCAACGTTAGAAATGCTAGAACTATTGAGTCATGGTGGAAAACAAGCAAATCCCATCCAACACTGTAGTCTGAATTAAAAGTTAAAGAACTGAGAAAGACCTATTGTACTAAGTTACTAACCTAGATCAAGGTCTTCCTTGCTGATATCAACAAAATTTTTCTCCTTGTATGATTTCAGGTTCTGAACAGCTATCTCATCAATAGGGTCAACTAAGAACAGCACCTGCAGCGAAGACAACAAACAATATCAACACCGTGTACATAAAACATAGGCGTAAAAACCATTTTGACACACAGCTCCTTCCGTTTCATTTTCTCAACTCAGGAGCAACTCTAATCTTACTATTCGGAAAGATAAACATCATTTCCTTCTGTTTCATTTTCTCAACTCAGGAGTAACTCTAATCCTACTATTCGGAAAGACAAACATATGCTACATATTTTTTTTCCGGTAAGTTTAAACATATACGACATACTGTGAAGACACCAAACAATATCAGCGCCACGTAGGTAAAACATAGGCTTACAAACCATGTTCTCGCACAACTCCTGTTTAAAATTTTCCACCCACAATAATTATAATCCTATTATTCAGAAACATAAACTCATACCTCAAGCCCCTTCTCAAGAAGTTTCTCCAGGAAAGGCGTGTTCTTGGCACTCGTCACGCTGTCAGAAGCAATGTAATAAATATCCTTCTGGTCAGGTTTCATGTTCTCAACGTATTCGTCCAAGCTGATCATGACGTTTTCACTCTCTGAAGAGAAGAATCGAAGCAAAGGAGCAAGACGCTTATGGTTCTCGCGATCTTCAATGCAACCCAGTTTCAGGTGTTTGCCAAAGTTCTCCCAGAATTTCTCATAATCCTAGAATATAGAGTGAAGGGAAAACTGATCACCAAGCCAAAATAGGAGGGGGCAAAAAGAAGAGAACAGAGGAGGAGGGGGGGAGCCTCTCCAGCTGGTATAACTGTATTGGAATATAAGGAGACAGCAAAAGTTAAAGGAAAGGGCGCAGAGTTGTCTAAAGAGATGGTCTCTCTGTAAACAGCAAACAGCACAAAAATAAAAAATAAAACAGTGACATACATCTATGTTCTCACTCATGGATATGCCCAGAATCATGTCAAAAGCCTTTCTAATCAAACGCTTTCTCATAATCCTTACCTGCAGTATGGTATACAAGATTTCAGCAAAATGAAGTTGGTAGAATAATGGAAAACATACATCACTACAACATAACAGATACACTTACAATACGGCTTTCTTGAAGAATTTCACGTGACACATTGAGGGGAAGGTCATTGGAATCGACAACGCCTTTAATGAAGCTTAAATATCGCGGGAACTAAATTTCCACCCAAAAGAAAAACAAAGACCATTAGTTACCCTGGCTTACATCACACACCCATACAACCTCCTCCTGTAAAAGAACACTGTATAATTCTTACCAACTCTCCATCAAAGTCATCAGAAATGAAAACCCGTTTCACATAAAGTCTTATATTCTTCGTTTTGGGGTTGACTATTTCATCCTTTCCCATGGGAGCAATGGATGGCACATAGAGTATGGACCTGAATTCCACCTCACCCTAGAAACAGCAGAAGAAGTATTAGCTGGGTAAGCAAGCCAATTAAGACAAAATTGCATGGTTACTGAAAAATATATATTTTCTTCCTCTTCTTCAGATATCTCGAATTCTAATAAATCTCAGATATACTAGACTTCAACCAGCCATTGATGTGATGCTTCACAATTGAGATGCACAACAATCTATCATTGCACTTCATTTCAAAGCAGATTAGCAGAATGTTTATACCTCCGTTGTGAAGTGTGAAGATGCCAAAGGCTCCAAGTATTCATTGAAAGTCTTCTTGTAGAATTCATTATATTCATCTGTGGTGACATCCTTAGGGTTCCGAAGCTGCATGCACAAAATGGGTGACAACTTGATTATCCTTGAAAACGGCAGTGTTATGCACAGAAAGAAACAGCGTAGGAATGCTCACCCATATGGGCTGAGTCTCATTCGTCTGCTCCCAATCCCAGTACTTCTCAACAACTTTCTTGGTTTTCTTCTTTTTCTATGATGACAAACATCAAAAGATTACAGACAAAAAAAACCACAGGTCCATAATCATAGAGCGGTAACAATAAATTCACTTTGAGAAACAAGAGATAAAATATGATTGTTTGAACAAAAGACATTGGGGAAAAAAAAAAGTCGGTGAAAACCTCAGTTTTATCATCTTCCTCGTCCTTCTTGGCATCAGCCGGATCCTCATCAACCTCAACCTGTTATACAGACGAATTTAAGTTGAGATAAAGGCAGAAAGGTACTTCCTTACAGAGAGAAACACAATTACTAGTGTATGTAATATTCCAAGAGTTAGCAAAGACAATAATAAAGCCCCAAGATATGAAAAGTAATTGCAGAAACAAAAACCTGTTCAGCTTTCTTACCTCCTTAGTAAATCCTTTTTCCTGCCAGGTGTAAATTGGGAATGAAACAAACTGAGAATAATTTTTCACAAGCTTCTCGATCCTTTCTGGGTGTGCGAAACCTTTTTCATCACGCTGTTTGAATGGAATATATGGACCAAACATCAGGGTCAGCTGCTAGAATTGGTAAAAGATATTCTAAGAATCTACCAAATCTCATTAGCAATATAAAATGCAAGGACCTTGAGATACAGCGTGAGGCGGGTCCCCCTTGGAATGAGCTTCTCAGGATCAGTCTCCTGGCGAATGGTATATGCGCTAGAATTGGCCTCTCCTTCCCACACATATTGCTTATCAGATTTTGGGCTCTTTGTTGAGACAACAACCTTCACATAACAAAAGATGTGAGACATGGCAAGTCTGGCGACCAAAACCAAAGATCCATTTTCACGAGCAACAGAGATACGGTAATGTAGTTCAGTTTAGGAAGAAACCATACCCGGTCAGCAACTAAAAAAGCTGAATAAAAGCCCACACCAAATTGACCAATTAAATTGCTGTCAGATCCAGCATCCTTGCTCTCCTGAAATAGCAGAAGTGTGCTAAGTACTTGATGCAACTCTACTCAAGGGATTTAAATTGCAAAGTGCAAGTATCACTGAGAAAGGGGGAGGGCTGGAAGGGGAAAACGCATATAATAGAAAAATAGATGCACCTTTAATGCCTTCAAAAACTTTGCAGTTCCACTTTGCGCAATAGTACCCAGGCAATCAACAAGTTCTTGGCGATTCATACCAATTCCAGAATCCCTGCATAACGCACATAAACTTCCGATATCATGATGGCAACAAAAATTTTACCAATTTAGTTCTCAGTTCAGAGTCCTTACGTGATTGTAACAATCCCATTATCTTTGTCAGTCTGGATACGTATATCAAGATCAACCCCATCCTTCAACAGATCAGGCTCAGTAACACTAAGAAATCGCAGCTTGTCCAAAGCATCGCTTGCATTGCTATATTTTAGAGCACATAATTGCAATTGAAATAGCATCAATTAAATTGAATCTAGGATCATTGAATTCAAGTAAATGCATTAAACAAACTGCTTTTAGCACTGTTTCTGCATGAGGTAACCCAGCATAAAACAGATACAACTACCAGTAGTAAATTCGTTATTTGGTAAACTTGTAGACCTCTACTGCAATCATGGGGCACGTCATACAGCTAAGCTAATAAAATTGAATGGCATGAAGATGTCCACCCAAACAAGACCCTCTTCCTTAAACATTACAAGCGAAACAAGTAAACCGTATTGCTTTTGTTTCTCTGATATTCATATATCCCAGGCTAGCTTTAATAATCATAGACAACTCACCACACACACACACACACACACAGAGTATTTTTGCATTCCTACCGGAGCGTAATTGCTATCCATTCACTTCCAAAGTCAATATAATGCTCAAACACCGGCTAGCTAGTTGTTTTCCCAAGTTGTACTTATTACAAACAGCACAAGGAAGTATTTCCCAAGTTTTACTTGTCAGAAACAACAGAAGGAAGTAGGGCCTCTTCCTTTTCATCAATTACAATGCCCATTCACCCCAAGCTTGCTTTTATCATTCAAACAATTACCCAACTACAAGAGATCAGTACTTTGCAAGACCTTTGAAACATAGTTACTATCCATCCACTTCCAAACTCAACATGCTGCTCAAATATGAGTCAGCCAACTCTTTTCTGGTTTCAATTAGTGTTTAACCAATCAATTAGTGTTGAACCAAACAGACATTGTCAAAAAGCTCTTCTACACTAGATAACCAAAACAAAATCTTAATAAAGTGAAGAGACCGTAAAATGGGCTAGTAAAGCACGACATGCCTGACAAGCTCCCGAAGAAACACCTCTTTGTTGCTATATAAGCTGTTAACAATAAGGTCCATGAGACGACTAACCTGTCAAAAGGTTAAAATATTCTCAATAGCAGTCTATGATAACAACCGAATGAGCTCTATTGTCCTAGAAATTGTACCTCCGCCTGATATTCATATTTCTCAGCGGGAGGGTCTGATGCATCAGAGGCTGCAGCAGTTGACTCATATCGGTTGCCAAGAAACATGCCATTTCTCAGGTTCAATGACTCAGCAGGACCTGTGGCATTGCCTCTTCCGCCGGTTAATGCCGAGTACCATCCAACTTGAGTATCACCCTGCCCTTTCTGCAGGTAAGAATAACATATTAAACACGGGAAGCAGGGTCTATTCATAATGGACAAAAAAATAGAAAAGGCAGACAGGTGAACTACCACCAATTGAAATCAAGCAAAATCCTCATTCCTACAGCATTAAGCTTTGTCGTCGTGATAAATGCATTTGAACAAGGCCAACAGGGAACAAAATCAAGCACAAGAAAGGGTACAATAGAAACAAGCATGAGACAAACCATCCATAATATCTTTTCGCACGAAAATAAACCAAATTAAGAAATACTGTCCCAACCTCTACGAATATACTTAAATGGTGCCAAAAAAATAATAGCAAACGACGTCTTCAGTCTTTTCAAAGCTACAAGCATCTAGAAATGGACAGCATGAATGAATATACTTAAATGGTGCCAAAAAAATAATAGCAAACGACGTCTTCAGTCTTTTCAAAGCTACAAGCATCTAGAAATGGACAGCATGAATAAATCACCGACTTAAAAACTTAATAAAACAAAAGTACAAAACAGAGGTGCTTTGGGTAAAACCCAAAAACCAAAAAACCACTTTTGTCCTTATTCAATTTTTTTTTTGCATTCGTTAGTTTTGCATCAAGATTTTGTGGTTTCGGGATTCCTATATTTGGCTTTATTCAAAAAATATTGAGTTTTGACCATAATTTTATACTTGTTAGATTCGTCTCGTCGAGAGGAATCCAGAAACCACAAAATCTTGATGCAAAACTAACGAATGCAAAAAAAAATTGAATAAGGACAAAAGTGGTTTTTTGGTTTTTGGGTTTTTACCCAAAGCACCCCAAAGCTAGGGCCTGCTTGATTCCTGATAACAATTGGAGTATAATAAACCCATAGGAATTGCATTTCAAAAGTTTGGATGCAGCCAGAGGATGGATTCACATCCGTTGGAAAACCAAACCCACAGAATATGGGAAACACCATCCATTCTGGAGGTGGTATAAGCAATTCACTCCTATTTGACCAGTAGGATCACTCGTCCTACAAATTTGCATCACCTTTATAACCAATTCGACCACTTAAACATCGGCCAGAGTACAATATCAGAAATCAGGATATAAACTCATGCCAAAAGGGATACGTGCAAGTCAAAGAGAATAATATGGTTCAATTCAATTCCTCAGTGGTGCAATCCAATCATAACAATAAAAAGAAAATACTAGTAAACGAAGATCCATTAAAACCAATAAATTGGTTCAGATATATAGAATTTAGACATCCATGGTCTTACACTAATCAAACTCCAAAAGGATCTTTAACAAAAGAATGATGGCGAAGCATTTCGAAATACTGATTCCAACAAAACCTACCGATTCGATGGGGAGATTAACAGGAGAAGTAATTGAAGCAGCGGCATTTCTGTGCCGTGCGCCACCGGTGCGCAGGATAGCGGAGACGGAGCGCCTTGAGAGTCTGTGCATGTTAGCGACTAGAGAAGGGCAGAGAAACCACTGAGGCGGAGAGAGAAAGCGAGAGCTGATTGTGCTGTGCAGCGCACTGGAACGGAGAATCGGAGTTAGGGTTTTAGTAGGGTTTTTGGAAGGTTCTGGAGATGGCTAAAGATTTGCGCCTTTTATTTTCGTTGGATATTTATGATCATGGGCGTTTTCGTCATTTCGTACACCAAAAGTGGCTAAGTACACCCCTATTACAGTAGTAGGTTAGGAATTGATATTGCCACTCTTTTTTCTCCGTTGGCACTCTTTTTTTTTTTTTTATGAAATGCAAGAACAATTTTATCTAATAAAGACCGGAAAAAGAGTGTCAATAGAGAAAAGGGGAGAGTCAAAATCACTTCCTTTGGTTTTTTTTTTTTTGGCTCTCTTTTGTTTTAGCCTTTTAGGTTTATTTGCATTAGTTTTCAGTAAAATAAACATTTAAATTATTTATGCCCTCTCGACAGTGGGAATCAGGTAGGAAGAAATATATAGATTTGAACTTGGAAAAAGTTCAACAAAAAAAAAAAAAACAAAAGAGAAAATTTGTTTATTTTGAATTGTTTTTATTTTTATTTTTAATGAAAGTTTTTTGAACTTCGGTCATAAGTTTTACCTTCACGCCCCTCTCCAACCCTAGGCCCTCACGAACCACGGGGACGTTGATTTTTATTTCTTACTCAGATTATCTTTTCATCTTCCAGCAACCGATCACCACCATTAAAGAGACACGTCTTAGAGAGTAGCGAGAATTACACAGAGTGAGAGACAAGGATTCTGAGTTGAATGATCGTAAATCCTCATACATTTTGAGAACTCAATGCCCTCGTGGATGTAATCGATCAACGAAACCACATAAAATTCTCATGTGTTTATCTGTGATTGCTTTACATTTCGTGTTTCTGCATTTGGTTTTGGTCTTGTTCATAACAGAGAAACGATAGATAAAAAACCTCCATCCAAGTTCCAACAAACTAGGTGCTGAAAAAACATGGCTACAATGGTGCACAAGACAAATCATTTTGGTGGCCAAGTCAGTGGATGGATTTTTCCCACCTTCCAATTGGCAACATGTCAATGACAGTATAATGTTGGAACCATATAAGGTTTCTGATTTGAAAGTACATTGCAGAATACTAAGAAATCTAAAATGACCAAGATAAGTTGGATCAAAGTCACCTGCTCAATTTCTTTTGTTGGAAAAAAGTACTTTGTGTAAAGTTGACCCGACGTGGTGTCACCAATACATTTCATAGTCAGCTGCAGGTGCTGAAGGCCGAGCTGGCAGTATTGAGTGATCAACCAAATTCCGTCTCGCAAACACACACAGCCAAGCATAAACGGATTGATGACTTGATGTCCACGCGTTACGTGCAGTCACCGTTACACAATACTTTAAGCTTTCTGTTTCTATAGTTCACTTTAGCACTCCTGTAAATTGTACTTGAAAAATCACTGCTCCAATGAACAACAATTGTGTTATTCCTCTCCTTTCTAGCAATGGAATCATAACAAAAAGAAGAAACATGTAAAAACCAAAAGAAACAATGGATCTCTAAAAGAAAACAATACTCCTACTCCAACAGTCTACAGATGGAGCGTAGTGTCCACTTCACAATTCTCAACATTTGGTGAGCTACTCCTAATTATCACTTCAGTCGCCCGACTATTCGCCAACGTTCCTGCCTCGACGTCTCTGAACTCAGAAATCTTGCCTGGTGTGTTGGGTCTAAGGGAGAGTTCGTGTCCGCTAGGTGGCAACACAGGAAATATAATCATGGGTTGGGACACTGAAAACAGTAGCTTCAGAAGGTCTTGTTCCTCTCTCCTCTCTCTCGCTCGTTCCAATCGTCTGAATCTTTCTTGTAGGAGAGCTATTGAGGATCCAACCACGGTCCGCTGATCACTACTTTGCCTTCCCATCTGTAATAAAAGAGCTACAACCTTTTGGTCCTAATTGAAGGCCTATACACAGTTATATACATGTGTATGTGGATATAAATAGGTGAGAGAATGTCATTTCTCTGCCATTAATTTATGGGTTTTTAGCCTACTAACTCTAAAATTGATTCCTGATGATGTAACAGGAATAAATGTCCAAGAAGAAAACTTGTTAATGGCTTTTGAGTTGGTGTAGAAGGCAAAAGAACTTATCTGGGGGAACAAAAGGGTGATGAAGAGAGTCCAAATGTGTTTGGGAAGTAGCATTTGGAAGCTTGTTTTGAAGGGAACAAAAGGGTTAGGTGATGGGTGCTGCATAGGCTTGAAGAAGATGATGCCCACTTTTGGTGGATGTTGAAAGAGATGTCATCATTTTTTTTTTTGCAATGTTCTCAGATTAGATCTGGGATGCTACCTTTCAATGGTATTTTGGACAAGAGAGATGAGGGTGTGAAGACAAAACAAGGATTAGAAGGAATATAGGAATTTTCAATTACTTTGTAAACTATTTAGCCTGTAACAGAATACCGAGTTCGGTACATTTTCGGTATCTGGATCATCTGAGTATCTTTTCATCTTTCAATATACTCATATGACTTAATGACTGAAAATGCACTGAAATATGTACATGCAAAATTAGATTCGGAGGGTTAATATAGGCGAGGTTTAGAGCATCTCCATCCCTTCGTCAAATCTTTCACCAAATTCAAATTTGAGTAAAAAAAAAAAACTCCAAAAACCACACTCCAGTCCTTCACCAAATTTGGTTTTACTCAAATGTTTCACCAAATTTTCAAGGCTTGTTCTTGCGCACTTTTATTTACCCTTTTGTCATTCAATAGTATGGATTAAATCTCCACCCTATAATTTGAGTAAGGGGTGGAAGGAGTCATAAAAAATCAAGTTTTTACTCAAATTAGAGTAAAAATTTGGGTTAAGGGTGGAGATGCTCTTAGAACGAATATGCATTAGGTCTGATTGCCTATTTAATTGGACATCTTTCAAGAGCATGTGTGGTACCACGATCATAGTCCTTGGGACGGGATTAAGGGCAGTTTGTCCTGCTTTGTCTATGGATACGTAGCATCAGCATTTGACACTCTCTAAAAATGTTTGTTACATAATAAAAAGTGTTAAAAGTTGAGCCCAAAAAGTACTAGGGTTAGAGAATTGTTAGGTAGAGTTTTAAAAAAATGCTCCATTTAACAATTTTAGGCTTTTTTAAGGGTTAAAGAACAAAAGAGAGTAGTAGAAAGTACACAGGCTATGCATACACAGTACCATATGTAGTTGCCTCTCTCTCTCTCTCTCTCTCTCTCTCTCTCTCTCTCTCTCTCTCTCTCTCTCTCTCGAAAAAATCAGGCGATGGTCCCCTTTCTCCCTCTTCCTCTCCCTTCTCTCGCAAATGGGTCCCATAAAACTATCGTAACCGTCCTAACCATAGGTAACAAGGCTCTGAAGTCTAACACAAACAAGAGTCAAGAAAAATGGCCCCAAAACTGTCAAATGAAGCACAAAAACTTGACATTTTCTGTTTGTCAGATAAAATCTTACACCAAAAATGTCTAAAAACACTCAAATGGAGATGCTCTAATACTCTATGTTATACAAGAAGTTACGCAATGTACAAGTGACATTGTACATTATACTACTCTTAACCAAAGGAGAGGAATGGGCTGATAGGGTTTGAAACCACCACCTGACATACCAAGCACGGGGTAACAAACTCACCCAACACTTTTGTACTATTTCCTGCAGTAAATCAATTTTCAGCTGTAATCAAGGATTTTGAGCTATCGAACTAGGCATTTAATCCCCTCTTTTTGGATGGCTAGCTCATTTGGTTTATAATTTGCAAGATCCTCTGGAATGTCCGAGTTCTGCATTCTCTTCCTTCTATACTTCGTACTAAAACTCTTCCTTCTATTACCCAAGCCTGTTCCAAATTTCACAAGAGAATGGACGGACGATTATAACCCCATCTAGCATTGGATCGCAAAAGGGGTAGTAGATGTTATATGCCCATTTTACTGAAAGAAAGGGACTAGAGTAGCCCTGTATCAGAATAATTTCTCTTGGAAGGTTAAGCATGAAGCACAGATAATATTATATGTCAGACAGTAATTCTCGTATATAGATTGGGCAGCCAATATTTCATCATTCCAAAACCCTGCAAAACAAAACATAAACTACGAGCCATCCAAGAGGTACTCCTGAACGAAATTGTGAATCAGTGTTGTAACAAGCATCAACCATCGTCATGCCGCCACGTGAGATCAAGTCAACAGATCAGCCACAAAGTAGATTACAGGAGCGAAATGTGTATATGTTTGTTGTTTGTTTATTTAACTGTTCTCAGTGTTGCAACAGAAAAACACAATTATTAGGTGAGTGAAAGAATAAAGAATGAACAATTGATGACGTATACACCAGCAAAATAACTCAAGCTTGGGATTCATTATCCTATGATGTGTACCGTAAATCTTCTACTTGTGGTTACTAGGAAAGCTGTGTGTTTGGTGACATCCAAGCTGCCCCATTTAAACCCTGCCAAAAATAACTGAATTTGTTAATTTTCTTCTACTTTACAATTACCTGGGCAACCAATTACAGCCCACGCACATGAAACAATGACAGTTAAAAAGTTTGCAAAAATAAATTTTGAAATACACATTGCAAGCTCTTTATCTTTATTCTTCTTGCAGTATGAAACATGTAATTTTTCAACAAGTAAAAAGAATTGGAGGACTAAGATGACCTCATGGAGTTACTATACCACTAAAGGAATATAGAAGGAAGGAAACTTAATAGCACCAAGTCATAAGATATTATGCTTGGAAAGAAGTGGAAAACAAGACACAAAACTCCAACTTTGTTTCCCTCCTCTTTTCCCATGGATGAAAGCTTAGCTCAATGACCAGTAATGCGTAAACTCATGAAAGTAGTTTAAGAATTAAGATACCATGAATGCTCCAAAAGAAACTTGGAGTCATGAGTCCGATATGAAAGAGTTGACAAGACTTTAGAAACCCCCATGTAGGTAAAAGATCATCCACTAACTCTCCAAGATCCTGTTAACTCAATAGGTGGACTAAGACAGATCCTTTTGACTACTTGCATTGTATGTACTGGCATGAAACAACTTGCTGATATCAGACATGCGTCAACTCTTTTAATACGATACCATGCCATGAAGACCTTACGTTCTGGTTCCGGATAGCTGGTTTACATGACGACAATGTGTTTACTTTTCTGGAAAGGTTTATCTTTAAGTATCAAGCAATGCTTCGAACCCAAGTCAAAAAGATCGAATTTCATGAATCAAACAACCAGAAAATACCCATAACCACTGGTATCAAACTCATTGAGGAGGTTTTTACAAACAGGTCAATAATCAACACATATCCCTAGGTTTAACCTACAGGTTTCTATCTCAGTGCCAATCCCTCCTGAATACCAAGACTTATGGATTCTGTACCAAGAAAATGCATCTCACCCGAACTTTTACACCAGCTATAGTATGATTATTCTCTGCATAAAAGCCAACTACATATTGATGAATTCCAACAAATGTATGTATCCATTATGTATTAAACATCTTGTGGGTCCCTACATGCCCAAAATTTGTGCAATTCCTCAGGGCATGGGAAATTTTATTAATGTGCCACTTACATCTTCGATAAGGGTATAATGCCCCAGTGTGCCGACTATAAATAAGCACATCATAATGTCAACTGAATTGACACCTAAAATCAAGAGCAATTGGTTTTGTAAGTGATGGGATGCTATTTCAACCCCATACTAATCTCTTTTCCTTCAATGCTATAGCGATAGTAATCACATTAAGCTGTTGTATAAGAAAGATTCTGAAGTTAAGCCCAACCATTCACTGAGACAATCACCTTAATGCATCTGATACCAATTCATCAATAACTGAGTAACTGGCAAGTTTTCAAGAGAAAGACCAAATAACGCCACTTCATCAGAAAAGGGAAAAGGCGATCTAGAATTCCATTATATTATTATATTACCATGTCAAAATTTAAATTGAGTCATATTCTATGACTGCATAGATTAGTTGGCTGCCATTCCAGCACTTTAAGTTAGGAGACTGAAAATTGTGTGAGCTTTGTAACTTTGTGTGATGCTCATGCAGCTTAATTTAGGAGAAAATTCCTACAAATTATAGCTGGGATTCATAAAGTCTTGTTTCTTCAATCCTCCATTTCTCCTCTTCTCTGTTCCCAAAACACCATCCTCAGTGTACTGTTCATTGGTTTCTAATACCTCAACATATTGATCCTAATCAACGTTAACCTTTTGGGCTATAATAAGTTTTACCAACATAAATTACACAACAACAACAATAACATAACCCATTTAGTCCCCAATAATTGGGGGTATGGGCGGGAGATGGATAGGAGACAGACCTAACCTTTGGCAATAAACGCACAAAGTGGTTGCTCCCAGAATACCACTGAAACAGATGGATTTGAGACAGACCTAACCTTTGGCAATAAATGCACAGAGTGGATGCTCACAGAATACCATTGAAACAGTGGTCCCCCTATACCGTCGAGTTTGCTGCAGAATCATGCCCTCAAATCAAAGCCAAAAGGCATCAGAGAGGGCAAACCCAAGAATCAAAGTAATTTTCATCTTCTAAAACACTGGAAGATGAGAAAATAATTTGTGACATCTATACAAAGTAACCTACGAACATTGGTCATATGTGCCGTTTCCAACAGAAAAAGAAGAGAACAGAGCAGTTAGTTCGTCTCCTCATGACTAAACTCTTAAGTTCTCAATACAAGGGACAACAAAACTTTTATAACAAATATATGTCAATGCAAAGGGAACCAAAAAAGGTAAGCTTAGAAATTACCTGAATATGATCAACACTTTGTACTACTCCGCCAAGAGTTTTATTGGCGTGTCTTTGTAGAATGATTACGGGGTTAGGCTTTGACTATTCAGTGTGCCCCTTGGGGAGGGATTCCGTGACAAAGATTAGCAGTCACTCTGTCCATTGGATGATAGAGTGGCAAAATGATAGCTCATGCATGCATTTGCCGGTTGGAAAATGCATCTCAGTCAAAGGATTTCTGAGGCCCAATAACCTATACTTGTCTGATTTCCTTGCAATAAGACAATTTGTGTGCGCTCATCCAGTCAGGAAACTTCAACTTGCTGAACATAAAGTCATGGCTCTCAATTTATCAGCAAACTGATCTGTATCAATAGCTTTGCCCATCTTCGACAGTTCTCTGGACAAGATTACATATGTCTGATGATTAAGGCTGCAGTTAAAAGATTCCATAACACGGAGAAACTTCATGCATATGTCGAATTCCCCTTCCTTGAGCAACCCATCGACCAAGATAGTCCAGACAATCTCATCGGGACTCCATTTTTTCTCAAGCATGCTTTCAAACAAAGCTTGGGCTTCTCTCACCCTACTCGCTTTGCAGAGAGCACAAATGAGTACTCTATAATTTGATAAATGAGGCTCAAAACCTTTAGCAATCATCAAACGAAAAGTTTCTAGAGCGCTCCACTGATATAATATCTTGCAATAAGCACCCAAGAGAGAGTGGCAAATCTCCATATTAGGACATAAGCCTTTCTCTTCCATACTTCGAACCAAATGGTCTGCCTCATGAATTCTGCTTTCTCTACACAAGCCAGTCACTAAGGTGCTATAGGTATCCACAGTAGGTTCACAGCCATATGCTGACATCCTAACTAAGAGGTTACAAACCATTTCAATACTGAGATCCTTCTCGACTGTGCTGAAGCTATATGCTGCTTCATGTTGGACTGCAACTTTTTCTGAAAGCAAATGGCACTCTTTTTGTAAGCCCTTTACTAATACGGTGAAAGTTCGGTAGTTAGGTTTGCAGCCCACATCAATCATCCGTCCTAGAAGCGAAAACGCATGATCTAGCCTACCAAGCATCACAAATCCATCAATCAGTGAGGTAAATGTCACGTGATCAGGAACCAATCCTTTCTTATCCATCCCTTCGAGTAAATTCTCTGCATCATCTGCCTTGCCTTCTAGGCATAACCCATAAATGAGTGAACTATATGTGTATAAATTTGGAAAACATTCCCTTTTCTCCATTTCATGGAAAATCTTGAATGCAAGATGTGTCCCACCATTCCTACAGAGCCCATCAATCAAAGTCGTGTAGGTAACCACATTTGGGAGCAAATTTTTTCCTGCCATCTCGTCACATAGTTTCTCTGCTTCAGCAAATCTATTCTTTTTGGCCAAACCGTTTATCACAGCATTGTAAGTTTCAATATTTGCATTGCAGCCATTTTCCTGCATCCTGTAAAGTAATGACAAGGCGGCATCTACTTTCCCTTCCTTACAGTGACCATCAATCAAGGCAGTATAACTAAACTCATTTGGAGTCAAACCTCGTCCCACCATTTCACTGAAAAGAGTTGTAGCCACATCGAACTTGTCTCCTTTGCAAAATCCTGAAACAAGGTCTGTGTAAGACCATTCATCAGGTTCGCATCCATTTGCCTTCATCAATTCCAATAACCTCAAAGCATTGTTCAGATTACCCTGTTTGAGATACCCATTGATGAGGGTATTGTATGTTACTATTGTTGGAGAGGGACCTGTCTTCATCATCTTGTTGAAAAGACCCATTGCCTTCTCCGTTGATTTAACCATGCAAAACCCCATTATGATTTCATTGTAGGTTTCAGCATTTGGCAAGCTACCATGCCCTTCCATCCAATAGAAAATGTCAAGAGCAGCATTAAATCTTCCTCCTGCACACAAGTCCTTTATCATTGCATTATATGTAACCGTATTTGGAACCAAACCATCCTTCAACATCTTGTGGTACAAACCGATTGCCACCTCAAGTTTTCCCAATTGAAACAATCCACAAATTAGAGATGTGTACGTCTGCACATTTGGGTGACACCCCCTTTTCCGCATGCTGGCCACAAGTTCAATTGCCTCCTTCACACGCCCAATTGCACATAACGAGGAAATTGGGACTGTGTACGTATAAACTGTAGGTTCAATGCATTTCTGCTTCATTTCCTCGAGCATTTCCAGTGCCTCATCCACCCTCCCCTCTTTGCAGAGCCCATTTATCAGTGTCGAATATGTCACTGAGTTTGGATCACAACCTTCCTTCACCATCCTATCAAAAACCTCAAATGCTGCATCTAAATTAAGGTTTCTACAGTGCCCAAGAATAAAGGACGTATAGGTAAACACATCAGGTTTCAGTTCGTGCTGAAGCATATGACTTAGAATCAACTTCGCCCCTTGAACCTCCCCCTTCTTGCACAATATATTAATCATGGTATTGAAAGTTAATAAAGTGGGTTTAATCCCACAACTCAACATTTGCTTATACACAATTTGAGCAGCACCAACCATCTCAAACTTACCTAGCTGAATTAATAACGTATTACAACTATACAAACTAAACCCCAAACCTTCCGTACCAACTTCACTTAGATAACCCATAACCCGGGTAATCTCCTCCTTGTTTTTACAAGCCTTGATCATCAACATCCTAACGTGATCCGCGGGTGCAAAGTTGTGATCACGGATAAGCCTATTTAACATAGACTTAAAACATTCCAAGTTGTGTTCATAAAAATATGTCTTGGAAACCCAATAAAAGAACTGCAAAACCAACTCACTGCTGCCCTTATGAGTATTGATGATTTCTGCCACGTGGTGGGGTCTAAGGTTGGAACTTAAACGCTTTAGTTCAGAGCTTTTATGCCATTGATTCTCACTCAGGATTTCACAAACCTTAGAGACCAAGTTTGGGATAGGTTTGCCAAACGATGAGTGCTCCAATTCTTGATAAATGTGGGGTTTTGATGAAAATTTGAGAAATTTGTGAGAACCCAATTGGGGAAAGTGCCTATGGAGATTAATGAGAATATGGGTTTTGAGAGGTTTTACCATTTCTTGCGATGAGAGAGCTCATGAGTTGTTGTTGGCGGACATTGAGGAAGCTTTTTTCTTTCCCTTTTTGGCATCCGGTGGTTTACAGATCAATGGTTTTGGGGAACTGATAGACGTGGTTGCCGAAGAACCATAACTCAGTTGAAGGAAGGAAGGAGAGAGAGAGACAGAGAGAGACAGAGAGAGAGAGGCCTAACCGTACCGTTTTGAACGCTAGGGCTCCTTTGAAGTTTTCGTCCAAGAAGTGGGATTACTAGCAATTTCGAGCAAATTTCTTCTACAAGAACCGAAAAATAATTACTAGTCGAAATGTGTTTTAAGATTAGTTGTTTACACTCAAAAGTCCAATGAATCTTTCTTTTTGTAAAAGTTTTTAGGAGGGGTTTTCAAAATGATTTTAAGAGATAAAAATTAGTAGTTTTGATAAAATCTATGATTCTCAAAATGATAAAGGTAAAATTAGAATTTATCAAATAAGGTATTGAGTGGAGTTTATCAAAATTAGATTTTACTAACATTTTAGAACAAAATGTTATTTTATCACGCTTCTATAAAAATAGTTTTGGCATTATCATTTGTCTTTGTGAAAACTAGATTTTATCTCTTAAAATCATTTGGAAAACACCCCATTAATCGAGGGATCTTGGGATGCTAGAAATCAGCCCCTGAAAATAGATCAAAACGACGTCATTTTGGGCGCTTATATCACATAGTTTTTTGAGGTTTTGGAAGTTTAGGCACTTTCATTGGAATTTAGGGGTTTAGGCACTTTCATTGAATTTTAGGGGTTTAAGAACTTTCATACGGTTTAGGGTTTTAGACATTTTCATATGGTTTTAGAAATGTAGGCACTTTCATGGAATTTTGGGGGTTTGGGTACTTTCATATAGTTTGAGAGTTTAGTCACTTTGAATTTAAACACTTTAAAAAAAAAAAAACCCCAACTTGACCCAGTGGAAATTATTTTCTCAAAAGTGGACTTTAGTGGTAATCGCCCAAAATGACGTCATTTTGGGCGATTTTCGGGGTGATTTTTACTTTTTAGGGGCTGGTATCTAGCACCCTGAAATCCTTAATCGAGTTGAAATGGACTACATACACATCGAAATTGAGTTGACGATTTTTTAAGGGTTCGAGCTCAGCCCATTTTAATATCGAATCATTTAAGCTTGGTCCTTTTATTAATCAAGTCCTTTAAAAAGAGCAAAAACCATTTACTCAAATTGTTACTCAAAATTGGATAAAAAGCTCTATTTGATATGACTCGATCCAATGAGGAAGCCTATTCTATTTATAAATAAATACTCTTATTCCTCTCTTTCCTCCCTTCACCAGACCTAAAACAAGGAAACCCTTCCACCATCACTATTGCAGGTTACCTCCAACTATTGCAGGTTACCTCCACCGTCACCTGCAACCTTTTCTCCATCCAATATCAACCTTGGAGCTGTCCACGACGGATCCATAGATAATTAGAGTCCTTCATGGTAGGAGCTATGGTTTTTGAAAATAACGAGATAGAGAAAGAAAATAACGAGATAGAGAAAGAGGGGGAGAGAGACATATACTACCACCATCGACCAACACCTAACACCGAAGCCACACCAAAAAGTATCTGTTTGAAATTTGGTTCTAGAGTTGGTTCTCCCTCGATTTGGTGAAAAATTGAGTAAAACTCAATTTAGTTTTAGATTTGGCGAAGTGGTGGAGTGGTGTTTAGGGTAATTTTTACACAAATTTGAGTTTGAGTTCAAATTTGAGTGAGGGCTAGAAATGCTCCAAACCATTGTAAATGAGCCAAGCTTTTATCCAAACCAAGTCAACAACTAACTCAAGCTCGGCTTGTTTACTGAACAATCATAAAACTCAGGCTTATGCTCAGACTCGATAGCTAACAAGCTAAGCCAAGCCTTGAGCTATTCGCAAATAGCTTGGTTTGGTTGCAGCCAAGCATTAACCGAGTTTTAGTAACTTAATTTTTTTAACATAATATCTTATTACTAATAATTGCATTGTTAATAAGAAGTAGAATGTGCGCGTATTTGTCTTGGACACCTAATTGTAAGATAAACACGATAAAAGTTATATGGGTTTTGAAAATGCATTTTTTATGATAAATCATCTCGAATGAACATTTATGAAATTATGAGTCGAGCTCCTTGATTCTTTTATTTCTAGCTTTTGCATAAATTTGTTCACCTTTTTTTATTTCACTGTTTAGCTAGATGATGTTAATGAGCATCTCCAACCTTTGCTTCATATGCGGGGATGTCAATTTTTTTAAGACTCGTATGACAATTATACATGCTAGAATTTGACATCTCAGAAATTCTCACTCCAACCTATATGTCAAATTTCTCATTTGGGAATGTTTTCACATTAATTTTAAATTTTAATCAAATAAAAGATTTAACATCACATGTCAAATTTGACGTGAGAGAGGAGATGTTGAATGACGAGTGCTATTGACATCTTTGTTGTAATTGGGTCAAATGTCAACTCACCTACTTGGCATGTCATGTTAAATTTAATATGAAAGTATGTCAAAAAAAAGTATGTCAAAAGTATCACTTCAATGTGCAATGAAATGCGCTAACGATAAATTACATAAAATATAGCATTCCTCTAAAAATAATTTAGTGAACATTTTGTTTAGCAAAACTACAATAACTTAATTTAAAAAACCAAATAGTAATAGAAACCTCATAGTCTTTTTCCCCTTTTGTTGAGCATTCGGATTCTCTACCATGTTGGGTCCATTTGTGGACCCTTATTGGATCCTCTTTGATGATTGAGATGATTAAGTTTTGTTGAGAAGATTAATCATTTAAAAAATAATGTTAAGTAATTAAGTCCATGAAAATTTATGCTATTCTAAAACACATTTATCTTGACAAAAAATAGACTTGAATCGGAGTTTCTTTATTTATATTCAACCGATCAATGGAGTGGTTGGAACTATGAAGCTTACCTTATTACTATGATATGAAAAGGGGGAAGGGTTTTTTCAGTATAGAAAAGGAAAATGAATTCCTCGATTTAAAATTTGTGGACTAGTCTTTGTGAGCATCACAGCCATTGAGTCACTCTCTCCATAACTACAGGTTCCTAGAAGTTAATCCAAAGGGTTGGGCTGGCCTAGTGGTTAGTAGTCGAGCCCAGAGATTTCGGGATTAATTTCAAAACTTCTTATATTCAATCAGCACTTTTAGGATTAGTCTATATGGAGCTTTGCTCTAGCATTAATAGGGACCTGATAAGCACGCGAATGTTCACATTGGCACCCCTAATTTATCTTTGTTAAGTCCATTTAATTCGTTACTTGGAGTGTAATGCCTTATTTATATATTTTTGCAGATTTGTGGGGACTTTGATAAAATAAGAAAAGAAAGTCCAATTTAACTCAGTGTCGAAGTAAAGCCCACGGGCGATTAAAATTGATGGACCATAGCACGGAACTGGGCTTTCTGAATTGTACTCTCTCTGTCCACGTGAGTCTATAGAGATTAGATGGCACCAAAGTACATAGACATGCATTGGTGGGCCAAGTATTAGTTTGATCAGATTGGACCAAAGGAAGGAAGAAAAGACAATGGGCTTTCTAATCCTAAAGGCAATTGTTCAATTGTTGGCAGCCTAATGAGTCGGGTAGGGTACTACGGAAGGCGGCAGATTTTAACCTATATAAACAAGGCTAATGCCTTGGAGAAAGGGAGATCAGAGAGAGACGGCAGGGTGCATTACAGTACTAAAAAATAAAGACAGAGAGCTGCCTCTCAAAACCGAGAGCCTATTTCCGTTAACCCATTATTTTCCCATCTCATGGCTGGATTTAAGAAAATTGCGGCAATGATTTCAACGACGATGTCCGGCTAAACCCTTTTCTAGGGTGTAGATGAAGCTTGCACTCTGAGTAACGTAGATTTTATTGTTTTTATTGGATTAATTTTTCAGATTCGGTTGTGTGAACTAGATAATTTCATGTTTGTGAAATTGATTTAATTTTTCCCATATAATTATGTGTTTGATATTTGCAGTTTCAAATACTTTTTCATACAAAGTTTTAATTGAATTTGTGGTAGTTGACTGTGATAGATTATACTATCGTAAGGCAGCGTCGTCTTTATTAGACGGTCCCGCTTGTAGAGACGGGATCGTATTAAGTAAGAAGACGGTTCGTCTTGGCGGATAATCTATCCCGCTTGATGATTCACAAATATTTTTTAGGAGACTTCGTAACGGCCCGCGAACCCGAACGTTGTCCGGTGAATCCGAATAAGAAATCCCCAATTGCAATAAATCTAGGTTATGAAGGGACAAGTGGATTCGAAACCCTAGAATTTTCTCTCATCGAATCTCTTCACTTTTTAATTGTTGAATTTTAATCTAGCTTTCATAATTTTAGGAAATCAAACCAAACTCATCCTCTCCTTTTTATCAAATTAATTTAGAAATCAATTGAAATCTTGCGACCTAGCCTTTTAATCCCTGAGGAGCGATACTCGGAATATTTACCATTAATCATTTGAGTAGTAGTAATTGTTTCGTTTTATTAATTATTTTTGGTACGGAAACGACACGATCAGGACCCCCACTAGTGTTGGAATTGATCCCCAAGATTGGTTGAGGTGCGCAAAGCTGACCTAAACACTTGAATAATTATTAAAAAAAAGTTCCAACAAGTTTCCCCCAGCAACAGATTCATATGTACATCTACAAAGGGAAATGAAAGATAAGCACATAAAATCTGGGCAAGGGGAAACCTGTATCAATTCCAAACTGACAATCACTGCATTGGAAAAGTCTGAACTTTGTGCAGAGTCACCCTGCATATTTGTGCAATGCTCTAAGCAAAACTGAGTTCACTGAAACAAAATTGTACTATACCTGTTTAATTTCTTAAGCAAAACTGAGTTCACTTTTGTGTTATTCTAGGCACTTGCCAAAAGAAGGCCTTTGTTACCACAGTAACCATTTGATGCATTTTGTCGTAGAAACACGTTTTGTACCATAGACCAAAATGTAATAGACAATCTGTAATCACCAGGGATTTAAAGCAGCATTACTTCAAACGCTTCTTAATCTTTGACCCTATTTACCTTGTCAAGGAGGATCAAAAGCATGGCCACTGGCTTACTGGACGAAATATTAAAGAAATCGGTAATTTGAATTAGCCGGTAAGTCAAATAAAGTTGAGCAGATGAAAAGTCTGCATCAAGAACAAACATGCTGGTAATTGACATATAGCTAGAAATACACAATCAGTTCCATGCCATGTCGTGTAACATTCTTTTCCACGTATCTCAGACACAGAAGTACAACAAAACTGCCAAATACAAGGATACGTAGTAGAGCTAGCATGTGAAAGCAAGTTCTCCAGAAGAGAACCAACAACTAATACCCTTGCCAGATTTAGGACGACAATGTAAACAAGTGATTCCCTGTTTCTTATGTTTCCCTCTGAAAAAATAATGACGAAAACCAACTGTATGACTATTATTATGTATCACCAGAAGTTTTCATCAAGGTTCCAATTTCAGGGAAACAACTCGTCCCTGCCTGTTGCGCTTTGCTGCCTTGACAAAGATTACAGAAAGGCAAGATGGTGCCCACCATGGCTGACGGACTTTTTGCTCCCCTTTCAAGCAAGCCACTGGGAGAAAAACAAAACGATTGACCTCAAAAAGTTATAAGACCAATCTATAACATCCTGAAAAATGTAATACAAGGAATTTCAGTCCAAAAAAAGTAAGTACTCCATGTATTTTCCATAATCAATGTGGAATCTGTAACATCGATGCCAAATGTCCAACCTATTTACAATCCACAGACTAAAGAAGTCTACTTCAGGTTGACAAAAAGTTTAGAGATCCTGAATGTTCAAACATCAAGATTCCAAAAAAGTTAACAAGAAGCATTATCTTCTCCAAATCTACTTCAACTGAAACCAAACACAACATTTTGTGGTACCAAGAGTACAGTCCAGATTACAGATAAGAACTAATCCAGACGAGACATGATTTCAATAGATACTTGGTAGTAACGGTGATACCATGTGGAGACATCACAAATCCATTGGAAACTTCATCTAGCTGCACAAATTACTACATGGCTGGTTATTGGGGAGAATGGTATCACACTAAGTTGGATTTGCATGTTTGCATTGGCTGGTCAACCACGGAGGATGGTGTGTCACCACTGTACTCAATAATTGTTCATGTCTTCTAACTCAGATCAACCTAGATAATCTGATACTGATTAAAACAGTGACATAGTGTTTGGGCATTGGTTGGAGACAGAGAGCCTTGCTATATCCTTGGGCATTTACTGACAGTAGACAGAAACTCCAGTCATTTCATGACAATAAAAGAGTCACTTGCTCAACATGGAGAAAACATCAAGTTAATTCAATTGTCCAGAAATTTGGGATTGACACCAAGTCATTATACATTATCTGGCATTCTGGCCTTGAAAACGCAAATGGTACAAGACTACAAGGCAAACCTTGGATCCCAACAGAATGAGACGGGTAACAAGAAAAAAGAAAGAAAGAAAATTCTCCACATAGCAAGAATTGTTTTAGAATAAAATTCTCAAGATATCGAGTAGAACTACAAATTATCTCCAACATCTGATTCGTCATGTACAGAAAAGAGAGAGAAAGAAAATTCACTGATGTTTTCTTGCTTAGGCATGTATATATATGCACACAAAGACACAGAGACACAGAGACAGACCTTTAATTCGTCTCAGTTCCTTGCACAAGGTGATAAAATCTCCCCATTTCATGTGGCACCGTCTTATAAACCGCAGTATCTGTTCAGTAGTAAACATGGACATCCCCTCCAAGTATTCTCCATTGACACCATTTTCTTTGAAAATTTCCCGGTAACTACCCAGCTTTATTTCTTCTAACCATAAACCAACATCCTGATGAATAATGCAACAATGAAGAGGTAAGAAAATAATATATGACACAACTATTTTATAAACAACAAACATTACTTTTCTTGACATTTCATATGTTCGTTCATCAATATAATGACATGGAGGTGTATCACTGCAGTCTAACCCGTACCCCAACAGGAGAAACAGGTCCAGGGCAATACCAATGATACTTCAAAGTAGGGAGTGCTTGTTTCCATAGAAGTTATCCTGCAAACCTTCCTTCAATAATGAGGACCTTTTTCCAAAAAGAATGAACTTTTTAGACGCTAAAATGCCCTAATTTTCAAAATAACCAGTGCAGTAGAGAAAGAAGAGGAATGAATGTTTTCTCTTTTAAAAGTTGTATTTATGTAGTAGATTGTTAACCACCAACTCGTCTAAAAGCTTAAGCTGTTAGAGAGAGGGGTAACTTTATTATTTATATTCTCAACACGCCCCCTCACGTGTAGCCAGGCTATCCTCCATAAGCGGGCTAAACACATGCAAATAGTTAATAACTAGGTAGGTGGTGAGGTTTGAATACAGGATCTATTGCTTCCTCTGATACCATAATTAGATTGTTAACCAACAACTCATCTAAAAGCTTAAGCTGTTAGAGAGAGAGGAGTAACTTTATTATTTATATTCTCAACACTCAACAGTATGACTCCTCTAGAAACCATGTATGACTCCTCTAGAAGCCTCCGAAGTTATATGCAGAAGAAGCAGATCTTTAAACAACTTCAAGCCAACTCAAACTCAACAATGATGCATCCTAATACCTTAAAAACACGGTTATCCCTACGCTATAAGTCATCGTTATTACGTACTACGAAAAAGAACACTCATTATCCAGATGGGCGACGTTGGTCAGTTTATGGTTCAGAAAACTAAACGTATTTTGCAAGTGTGTACATTCTACACAGTTTGATAATTTTTATCAATCTTTCCTTCATTTCTATTTGAGGCACGGGGTGGGGGTTTTGGGATCTACTTCTGGTCACAGCTTCGTAAAACTTTCTTCTTCTTTTTTCTTGCTAATTGCTTGGTTTTCACTTTTCAGACTTACTTCAGCCAAAAGTATACAAAATCACTGCAGGAAGAAAGAGGAAATCCTACTTTTACCACTAAACGGACTAAAAATTGGCAGCTACTCCTAATTGGGATAAGGGAAAAAAACAACAATGCTAATCAATAACTTTTAAGTTGCCAACCACATGACAATAATCAAAATAATAACCCCAAATGCTTAGTAGTTACTTAAAATAAAACTCCATACAGCTATTGGCCAAAGAAACATATGTACTTGAGCTTTTCCAAACATATCTTAACAAACTATCTCAAAAGCTAGAATGCCAGCATCAAATTTCATATTCACTAATCTCTTTTGGTTGCAGAGGATAAGCTGTTGCATAATCAAACAAAAGAATACAGTGAATCAAGTATTAAGATCAACAATCCAAAAGTTTTTCAACAGCAAAAGATCCATGAACTACAATTTGAACTAGAGTACAAGAACATTTACTCAATCCACGAGTATTAAGATTAAAACTTTCAATTTCCTTCCTTTACTGCATCTTCCCAGCTAAAATACAGGGGAAGCAAATACCCAATACAGAATCACAAACAAAGAACCTTAAAGTGAACTACCTTTTCTAGGTTAAGGTCGCAATTTGTAAAAAATTACCTCGATTGTCCAAATGAAGAAATCAAGAGGCTCAGGCGGCCGTTGTTTGGTCATCTCCCAAATCAGTACACAAAAAGGGCTAACCTTGTGATCAAATCAAACTTCGGTGAGATCGAATTCCATTCCACAATCACACCGCACAACACAATTGCAAACAAACCAGAAAAATTGAGACGAAATCACAAATACGGGCCGATGAAAAAGCTGAGGTGATGACTGATTGTTTATCCCGTGAAATTAGCGGCCTGATTCACTGCATTTGAATGAGAGATTTTAGAGAGATGGGGAGAGATTGTGCGAAGGCAAGGAAAATGGATATGAAACTGGCCGACACTCTCGGATGCGTTACTCCTATAGGATTGCACCATGCGGTTGCCCCACTAGACTATCTCCAGTCCTAGTCCTATTTTTTATACTCAAATTTGAGTAAAAAATTGTCTAATCTCCAATTTGGTTAGGTTGATCTCCAATGGAACAACCCATTTCGCACCCCAAATTTATATTTGGAAATTACTAATGGCATACATGTAGATAAATGAAATGATAGAATTAACTCCGGTGAAGGTCCTACGAGGCTTGGCAAGTCCGGCTAAGGTTTGGCGACCCCTCTAGCAGCTCCAACGAAGCTTCTGCCTCAAATCGGTAAGGTTTTGGGTAAATATTGGAGATGGGTTTTTGATGATTTTACAAATGGGTTTGGGTCTTAAAATGGGTTAAGATTACAAATGCTATTAACGGACCTATTTTGATAATTTAAATCGTTCATTTTGTATGTAGAGAACATTGACCGCACCAAAAACCTTATTGTTTATAGATATCAATCATTTATATTTGTGTGGCTGTTAAGAATATCTCAAAAAGTGTCTTTAAGTAGCCGAGAAGAGTGATTACACAAACTTCTGGAACTCCAGATAACCAATACACAGCCAACAACCTTGAGTTTTGGACTCTAGTCTAATTCATAGTAGTAAGAAGTTAGTTTTCATATTGTATGATTGATTAGTTATTTGCAGAAAACAATGAGCAGCAAATGTTTAGTGATTTTAAGTGGTACAAATAATTGTAGTGGTATGATTTGAAAATTTTCCATCACAACAGAAAGCAGGTAGGCGAGTAGGGCCAGATGCTTAATAATAACCAAAACTTTACTTAATTATATATAACTAAACCTAGCCTTCTCTTAATGTGTAACTTCATCCACGCAACACCTCGTGTCCTGAACAAAAGTTATGAGGTGGCCATGCGCTACCATCACATAGTACCCCGCCATCATTTAACGACACATTTTGTGTTGTCTTCAAATAAGTACATAAAATGTAAATCTCACAACAGATACAATCATACAATTGTGTAGCTGAGTATTAGTTGTGCCAATTTCTATGGAGGAGAAGTTAATACACATAGATAGGGGGTTAAAATAGTAAAAGTTCGTGTATGGAAAAAGAAATAGAACAAAAATTTAGGCTTTAGCCATGGCCACCACTATTTGCCCGAACTAGAATGGCTTTGGACGCACCAGTCACTGCTTAACCAGTGGTTGCGTTGCTGCAATCAGTGCTGCTCGAGAGTGGAATGCTCCGTATTCACAATGACTGTAAATAGTTTTACAGGTATTTTCAAGGAATCTGGTGATCATATACCAACTCAAATGTTTTTTATTGGTGAGTCCACCACTTAGTCACATAATTCTTCGAAATATACTGCATAGGAATATTTGAACTGCACTATTACCTAAATCAATAGCAGCAGCAAGCTCATTTCACATATGGCAGTCCCATAGTCACAAAGGTAATACAAATCTAAAAAGGGAGGGATACATGTCTACTTCAATTCAAGACCAAATTTTGGCTGAAGACATCAAATTCTAGCAACAGGAATATCCAATTTTTTGTCATGTAAAATCTGACAGCAGCAGGAGCACAGGTGTCAGAGACAAACACAAATATGACTGCAGCAGGAGTATACAGCCTCAAATGGTAGATGAATCATTCCTTTTACATGACAAAAATACACCAAACAGCAACAGGAACATATGTATCAAGATAGCAACAGCATAGGCATCCAGGTACAAGAATTTAACTTTGATTAGGAACAGAAAAATGACTCCAACAAGAGAAGATCAGACCAGACAAAACAGATGCATCAAACTGAATCCACTCGGAATATCCAAATTTTTCAGCAAGTGAAAATAGTTGTTTCAGATCAGCTAGAGGCAGCGCAATATGAAATGGTTGATCCATAAGCAAAGATAACAATGTTTTAACTAGAGTTGGCATGGGGAATTGCATTGCTGGATTATTCGCACAAGTAGCCAGAAAGAAAAAGACCCACCACTATCATCGCTAGTCTCCATTTGGCTACTGACAAACAGCATTCACAACTGCATCATTTCAGCATATACAGGAGCAGAAATCATTTCAGCATAGCTGTATCATTAGTTTCAGCATTATGATTAGCAGTTTCAGCATTATAGTCATCAGATTCAGTATTATATTCATCAATTTCAGCAGTTTCAGCAACAATTTCAGAGCATTATGTAATCAGTCTTCACGATAGGCATACCCTTTTGCATACCATTTTGTTCAGACTAGGACGTAAAACTTGATACCCAAACGTAGATACCCAAAAAAAGAGAACGACCTGTCAAGACTAGGACATAAAACTTGTTAAAACATACAGACACAGAGAGTCAAATTACTTCAAAGTTCAGAGTTAGTGGAAGAAAAAAATATAGTATCCCTGGGAGCTATGAACCACCGACACTTCTAGAGGTCGCCGTGTCCACATGTCCCACCCGGGGACACGCATTGGACACTCCAAGTGGCGTGTCCCATAAATTAAATTATTACTGGGAGGGACACGTGTGTCCGACATATACACTCTCTCTTGCTGTATATATGTATGTCTGGTATATATTTGTGGGTGTATATCTTACATATATGTGTCTGTGCCAGTATATGTAATAATGTAGATATCTTACATCAAAAGAAAGGTGTATATATCAATATATATAAACTGTTACTGCATACATATATGATATATTTTTATATATAATCATTTATCTATTTATTTATTTTTGCCGGGTCCCTCGCCGTGTCCGTGTCTGTGTCCATTTTTAAAATTCCCGTGTCCATATCCGTGTTGGTTTTCAATGGCGACTTGAGCTCTGATGAACGTTTGGAAGGTAGGGCATAAGATAGTGCAGAGAAGAGTGAGCGCTCTGATGAACGTTCGGGTAAGAAGATAGCTCTTAAGCCAAAAAAAAAAAAAGGAAAAAAAAAGAGCCACTCCCTAGTTTTGAACTCGCATCAATAGCGGGTAACGTGCTTGGAATCAGGAACGTGCGTTTTTCACTGATTTGGCAGCCAGTTTTTTCACTTTTTCCGAAAGTGAAAGTGTTCTTTTTCAACTTTCACAAATAGGGAAAGTGATTTATAAATTTGTAAGTGGAAGCAGTGCACCAAACAATTTTCCATGCTCAATTTTTAAAAATTTTGAAAAAAAAAATAGAAAACTGAAAGTGGTTACCAAACAAGGCCTTTGTGTCCTGAAGCTTCCACAACAGCAGACAAGTTGAAACACTAAAGCAACAACGCTAACAACACAAGAAACTTGATTATTATCACCTAATTATCTAAGCACTAGTGGTTAGGACTTCTCAATTATTGAACCAATAATCTCCTTTGACAAAAATGATTTGAGTCATTTCCTTCCTGAGATTAGTTTCTCACAAAACACATACATGGTGAGCATGCAGAAAGGGCTGAGAAGTGAGCAGCAATGTTCTAAAAGTCGGCCGCCTAGGCTGACTAGTCCCCGCCTAGGCGCTAGCCACTAGGTGGTGGTCCAACGCCTAGATTAGGAAGCCAACTAGTCGACGCCTAGTCCCCGCGTAGCACACTAGACAGTTGACTAGTCGGCAAAAAGGCCCTAGGCACCCCTTCACCGCCCGATTAGCGCTTAACAAGTTTTACAACATTAGTGAGCAGTTGCAATCTCTAATCCAGTAAGATTCCAACTTAGCAGATTTTCAGCCAACCACTTCATCCATTAAGCTACATCTAATATACCAACTAATAACAATGCTTACAGTTGATAGGAAAGGACTGGCATCTAAAACTTCTAGGCATGAGAAACAAATCAATTCATCAGTTTCATTGCGCTAGGTGGACAGTGAGTTAATCTAAGAACCTTCTTTCTGTCAACATTTCATAGAAATACATAAAGCATCAATTTTTGTAGTATCAGTCAGAATCACTAAGAAATCTACATAGATTATAACCTCAATTAAACCTGAAGGTGACAACCCTATGAAGATGCGATGAATGTACATCATTGTTTTTATGCATGTTGAAACCAATTAACTAGTAACTATTTACAAAAAAAATTGATCACTAGATTGACTGACAAGCACAAAATCAAATTCTAGCCATCGTGCGGTACTCACACAAACACAAACACAAACACAAACGGCAAACCAAAAATCATGTGAACAAAAATCTACTCTAGAAATTATTTGATTTGCCAGAAAATTGAAGATACAGCCCTCTCTCCGCCTTCGAAAAAAAAGAACCACCCCCGGGTTTTACAGTGACATACCTCTGCTGAAAACATTTCATAACCAACCCTTACATGCACTTTGGTGAGAAGCCACAGTATTTCTCACTTCCCACAAGGTGTTAGTGGCTCGTTTTCTTTGGCAATTACCATTAGTTTCAGAGAAACCCCAACTTCTCTCAGTTCTGACCCACATCCAAAATTCCTTCAAAAAGGTTTGCTAGCAACACACCGAGCAGGAGGGAGCATTCAAGGTAAAAGCACACTCGTAACAAATGAATCTCAGAAGCCGCTGCCAGAAGATGTGTTGCCTGCTCCAAGAGTGCCATTTTCTCCAATGCGGGTTTTGCTAATGATTCCCTTACCAAAATATTCAGCAATCACAGAAAACCCATCCTTTGAATTCTTTACTTTATTGAAGAATTGATCCTGGTCTTTGGAATTCTGCTCCAAGCTTCTCTTCATTTCCAGGACTGATCTGTACTCAGGAGCACACTCTGGGCATTCTTTCTCATTGTCACCAAGGCAACGCAGATGGAAAGAGTGCATGCACATAAAGTGGACAGCAGGGAGATCAAGGGTAAAAGTACAAGCAGTGCACTTGCTGAGCTGGAAGATTCTGGCATTTGTCCTAAGATCCTGGATTTCCTTTCTCATTGCCAACGTTTCTTCCTGCACAGTTTAAAGGAAAAAAATTCAGATCATTCTGACATCTTACTTGGGCAAACATTTCAGTTGGGGATAGAGATGTCACATACATGTGTCTAAGATAAGTACCCAATGGAGATATATGACTAGTAATGGTAGATGTAAGACACTAAAGGAAATGGAGTGCCAAAAGAGTTCGATTATGGTGAACCCTATAGTACCTAATCACAATTGTCAAATCATACCCAGCATACACATTCGACTTCTAGACAAACACAAAATGTACACGTGAGCCATTTGTATTTTGAAGTATTGGAACAACAGTATGCAATTCTATCTCTGCAGTTTTGAATCTGAGTGATAACCCTCACCAGTGGTATAAGGCCATGGTCACTGATCCTTAAAAGATGCCAAAGCAGCCAAACTCATATAATCAGGATCTCGCTCCAGTGTTAGGAAAACTCCGTAAACAAAAAAAAGGAGTACTAGGAAACCATCACCTTTTCCCCAGAGGAATCAAAGTACTACAGGAGACTCTTTTAGCAATGACAACGATATTTTTCTACCAATATTAGCAAATATGAGAGTAAATTTTTGGTGTTCCCCCCAAATTGTCATTATTTACTTTGGTAGGTCCATGTCAACACTTTCGTTTCCAAGAAACCAACAATTTATGCACGAACATTCCATCAAATTGAAAGATTTTGGCCACCGTTTCATTAATTAGGAAATCCTTAACTTGAGACAACGAGGAAACAGTCATATTCTACAAAAAAAAATCCCCATCTACAACACATGATATGCACAAGCTGAAAAGCATATTGAGAGATAAGATTATAGTTTGTTTATTATTCATAACCATCAATACCAGCGGGAAAATGCAAATCCCCCTAACCTAGTACCTTCAGACAGTTCCAAGCTGTACTGCTCTAGCTCAATTTTCAGAGACAACTTGAAGTGTAGCAGGGAAAGAGGTTATGTGTTCGTCAAATAGGACAACCTTCATTCTTAGTAAATGCAAAGAGTCAAGGACCAAAAAGAGCAGAGTAGATCCTAACTGGAAAAAGAAAAAAAGAAAAAAGAGAAAACACCAACCTGATATTTGTCAATAGCTCTCCTGTCATCTTCAATTAACTTTGATTCCTGTTCAAGTTTCCTAGCTATATAATCTTTGATGACAGAAAGAGTGAGACACGGATTTCTAGACAGTGTCTGAAGAACAATGATAGGAGGCAAGATGTCATCTCTCTCAATATAAGTCAAAACTTCCTTGACTTCCTTCGAGCAATCGTCTCCGAGTTCCCCGAAGTACTTCAATACATCTGCCCATAGGGATGGGTCACCTCCCTTACCTGAATCCCCCAGCCTCTTGCAACATGCTATCAAACCCTCATGATCATGGGCCTGCATGTAGCAAGCCATGACCTCTTTGAAGAGTTTCATCTTCTCGTATAGATATAACAGCCCTTCTTTAAATTCGTTCATTTCACACAGAATTATCGCAAGGTCAACATCATAGAGTGGATGCTCCAGGTCTGATGGCCATGCAGTCTTAAGCAAGCGCAGCCCCTTCTGAAGTCTTTCCCGATGATCCATTTCTCTATTCAAATCTTTCTGATCCGCACTTAATTTACCATTGGCCTTCGGTCTTGAAATTACCACTGGTACTGATGGCCTTTCACTAGTGGAACTAGTATGTTCATCAATCTTAACTTGTGATAATAACGGGAAATTCAAGTCATTTGACAAGTATAACTCCAAGAGTGTGTTGTGAATCTCTACTTGAGCAGGTGAGTCCTTCACTTTGTTTGTGTATTGCTCCAGAAAATTCATAAGTGACTCTGGATGATGGATAAATATGTTGAGAAAATCAACAGGGGATGGTAACATGGATGTGTATAGACCACTGGAAGAACCTCTCTTGGCTAGTTCACCGTCCTCCGTGCAAAGTCGCATGAGTATTTCAATAGTATCCTCTGGCTTGTGCTCTATGAGAATTTTTCCATACTCTTTTATTGTCATCCCAGCTTGACTAGGTTCAAGACTAGAAATATACTGCAACGCTTCTTCATAACTACCCAGATCTTCAAGTAAGATCTTTAAGTACCATTCATGTCTCCCAGCCTTCTTTGCTACATACATTGCATGCTCATGATAATTGGCAGCACGGCAGACCCTTATTGCAGTTTCAACATCGAATTTATGTTCCCCAACACCATCCTCGCGTTTAATGAACACGTTAAGTTTCTCAACATCTTTCAACTTAGTGTAACAGTTTAGCAAAAGAGTTGTATGGTCTTTTGAAGCAAGCCCCTTCTCGTGTAGTTTCTCCAAGTAGTTTGTAAGGTTGTGGATTCTTTGAGCATCTAAAAACTTCTGTATCACATATGAAGGCTCAAGATGACCTATGGTGTTTATATACTGAGCCATAGCCTCATCATACTCTTGTTTGCTGTATAAATGATCCCCATACTTCCTCAGCACTTCAGCTGTTGCGGCAGCATCAGCTTGTTGACTTTGAACAAGATTTATAGCCACCGTATAAAGATTCTTCTTAAAAAGCATATCCAACTTGCTTTCCATATCCTTTTCGCCAATACACAGAGCTGATTTGTCTGCCATTATAAGTATTATGTTACCCCATTCACAAAGCATCTGAGAAACTTCCTTGGTAACCAAACTGTGGGCAATTAAACGGTTCTTCAGATCGTAGACGTTGAAGGTATTCTTGCCACTCCTGTGATCTGCAATAACACATAAAAGATACCCTCGAAACCAGCCAAGGAATTTCTTCTCTCCTTCAAAAGCCCAACAAGGTCCACGACCATCAACTTCGTAGAAATATACAGCCTCATCTCGACCAATCATTAGCTCCTGCTGCAAGGACAGTAATACAACAATCAGGACACATAACAGAATAGAAAGAAAATAAAAAAGTTAGTAAGAACTGCATACCGAACGATCAGTCATAGCAACAGCAGTAGTATTGCATCCAATCTGATCAAGGGTATTGCGACTATACGGTTCAGTCTGCAAGCTGAACAAGCTCACTGACGTTGGAGTAACTGCAAACAATTGAGTTGCTTGACCATCCACACGAAACCCCATTCCCGTTATAGAAGACTGGCTTTTGTCAATATGATTAGCCACCACCAGTTTGAAGCGCTTAATACGCTCACGTGCAATATCCCCTTTGATCCCGTAAATACAACCATTGTCTAATCCAATTGCTATGAGTAGTATTGGTGGTGCTTCCTCGAGAACCAAAAATGACGTTATCTGCATTTCAACACGTTTTCTAGAATTAGTCATTGGAAATAATGTTCACCGCTTTTTGATAAGCGGCCCCAACTATTTTAGGTCCAAATGGAATCTAACTCACTTGAAGGTGCCAATGTCACCTAGACATCTAAGTGTTGTCCTATGAAGTTCCTCTTCTGCTACAAAGATTTGGTTATTGGGGGTTTCACTGAAAATTGACTCGAGTATTGATTTAAGGTGGGCCCAAACCAATCAACGAGTGGTCTAAAGTGGATTGTCTTTCATTGCACATGTTAAGTATTTCCTTTAACTTTTATATGTAAGAAGAGAGAGCGAGCAAAGATCATACAGAAGCAATTACTTGCCTTTGCTTCCGGATATTGATTAGTGAATATCCGTAAGATCTGAACACATTCAGGGGTCGACGTGCTTGTTCCCTCCGCTTGCATCTTGTCGAGATCAAATACCTTCAGGCACATGGATGATAACTGCGGCGATATTTGTTCATCTTCCCCAACAGTTACTAGGAAGTTACGTTGCTGGTTCATCAGAAAACACAAACTTACATTAGTTTTAATTCACAGCTAACCTAAGTAAACACAATACCACAAAAAGACTTGCATCATCCCTAAGGTCTATGGATAGATGTGGATTTTAAATGAAGGGGCAGCCATTACAATTCACTTACAATAGCTCAAATTTAGATTTCTTGTTTCCATATAGATTCAAGATTGAGATTTTCAACTTTGTCATGATAGATTTGAAATGACTATAAAACGGTGACATGAAATCCTTCATTTTAAGAACCCAGTTACACAAGCATCCAAAATAACCCAATTTGTCTAGAATCCATACTCCACCTTAGATGCCCAAGCCACTTGTAACTAAATCTCTCAATGGCTTTTTTGACAATTAACTGATATCCCTTCATTCTAAATACTCCACAATCCAAATAGAGCCCTAAACTTAGGGGTGCAAATACTTTCATACATGCATAACTTGGTCAAAACCAAACCGCAAGAAGGGTCCGGTTTTGGTTTTGATTCCCAGTTCTCTCATGTTGCTCTATTAGCATCCAAACGCTAACCACAAATATATGGAAATGCAAAGTAGTTCATAGACATAGGTTAAGTAGTTAAAGCAATTCTTTGAACACTCAAAATCCAAACTAGTTCAATAATAATAAATAATCTCCCACACTAAAGCAACTCGCAAAATATTGACCAAATCCAAAGCATTTATGTTAGTGAAGTGCGACTTCCTAAACCGTCATCACCGAAGGATGTAACTTTTAAAAAAAATAGAAGATTAATTCGAATAAGACCACTCTGTTATTCAACTAAACAAGTACATAATAACATCTCTATGCCCTTCCTTTCCTTATGGCGAAACACTCATCTGGGATGACCACGCCCCAAGGAATGAAACTGAGTCTACAAAAGAGGGACCAACCTCAGGTCTGGCATAACGAAACAAAAACCAAACTTCATTACTAGTTTAAAGGGAACACCTTTTTGGTGTGACCGTCAGTTTTGAGGTTAGTTCACACTAGTTTCCCTGACTACCCCTTTAATTACATAAAGAAACTGCCTTCCCAAATTTTGTCTCCCCTCTTTTCTACTTTCACATCCCAGATTTCACTACAGATTTTTCTCAATTCAAGATTTTCCCCTCCATCTTTTGCATTACACCAATAGCGCACACATTGTATGCTCGGATTCTCGTTTACACATATAGAGAGGGATAACATTGATTCACCAATAGCACATGCATTGTATGCTCGGATTCTCGTATACACATATAGAGAGGGATAACATTGATTCGCTACAGTTTTAACCAGTAATTCTAATTACTTGACTAATAACAAAACTAAAATTACTACTCTAGTTCTCAGTTTTTGCAAACCATAACCAAACCACCAAATCACAACCAGACCACTAAATAAAAAAACCAGACCGCTAAATCACTCCACTAAATAAAAAAACCAGACCAAATAACAAGGATCAATAGGATTCTGATCCGTTTAGTGTTTTTTAGGGTTTTCTTGACTGAATACCCGTTGACCACTACTTACTGCAAATTCAATTCGAACTGAAAAAGCCTAAATATATTCCAATTTAGATGAAAAAATCCCAAGGCATTACAAAAGCAAATAATCAGCGCTAATTTGTATTGGGACAAATCGACTACAGAAACGGAGATAAAAACTTATGTTAGTGAAATGGACCAAAATAATCCATAATCTTATGTCAGTGAATTGTGACTTCCTAAACCCATCTTCACCAGATTCTAATTTTTTTTTAGAGAGAGAGAGAGAGAGAGAGCATTAGTTTGTATAAGGCTAGAGTTATTAACCCAAACAACCCGGAGTACATAATAACATATACGGATATACCTAAAGAAACTGCCAAGAAGAAGAAAAAACAAAGGCACCCAAATTTTCTTCTCTCAACCCTCCTACTTTTACTGAGAGGTTTCTAATATTTCAGATTACATTAGACACTAATCTTAAATAAAGGTTTTATTCTTTTACTCCTCCTGCATGATACTAACTGAGTTTCAACTATGGTATTTTTGACACCAGAGTGGAAAAGCAACCAAGCCTAGGCGTCTAGCATACTCGTACATAAAAGAGAATAAATTGATTCGCGCAGGTTTTTACCTTGAATTCCTTGCTTCTTTTTTCTTTTCTTTTTTTTTTTTTTTTTTTTTTTGGGGGTGCATCGGAAATTCATTACCGTGAATTCTAACAACAGAACCAATAAACAAACCAAACTTACTAGTTCTTATTTTCTGAGAACCAAAACCGGACCTCTTAATCACATATCCAGACCAATTTAGACGGATCGATAGGATTGTGATCCGTTTAGTGTTTATAGAGTTTTTCTTGAACACCCCAATACAATACATTTTCCAATAGAGAAAACTCTCCCCAATCCAATACAAAAGCATACAATTAGCACTTATTCAACGAAAACGAATCTAACTAGAGAGAAAACGGAGATAAAACCTTGAGCTGCTGGAGGAACAAGACGGATGAAGAGTGAGCTTGAAATCCATAGTTGAACTTCAACCCACGATCGAGCAAGCTGACGGTGCCGTTTTCGCAGCCGACAATGATCTTCCCCCTCCCGCTCGAACAGCAACTGATGTCTCCGTCAACGTCATCGGGGATCGAGCATTTTCCGGCGAATTTCTCCTCGAAAAACTCGAACTTCCTCCACTGGTACATCCCTCTGCCCAATTCGAAGAATCTCGCGAAGGACTCGAATTTGAGTTCTTGGAAATTTTTTTGTTGATGGAGAAAAGATCGATTGAGATCCGGACCTTTTTGTGTTGGGTCCGGGTAGTGGTGGGCTCCGTCGGGTCGGTACCCATAATAAAGCCCAAGTGTATACTCTTAGGCCCTTTTGGGAAGGTGGTTTCGAGAAAGCCCACAATGGAGTTGGGATGGTAAATCACTTCTGATTTCTCATTTACCCGAACTAATGATTTTATATTTATAACTAGGTAGATTTCATTTTTTTTCTTTTATCTAGAGATTCTAATCGCTAATCTTATCTGTTTTCTAGTCAAACTACCTGAAAATTACAAAGTTGATGCAAATTATAACGGTCAATGAGGATCCGATTATTCCCAATTCCACTATGTCTCCAGTCTTCTCCAGTTCAATTTTGTCCCGCCCGATTGTCATCCTTGGTGGTGGTGGTTTAAATTTGTTGATAGTGGAGATGCAAGAATCTGCACGTCTTTCTTTGTAATAATTAATAGACATTTTTTCACGTTTATCAATTACCTTTTCGTTATTGGAGAGAATGTTCTGTTTAGAGTTTCATATTTCTTCGTACCATGTGCGGAAAATAAGTTATATTAGGAAAGATATCGTGTTTGTACCAAAGCGTGTAACATAAAGATGCAATTTATATATGGGTATACTTCTTATTCGAATTTTTCATTTCCAGACCTCATGGTCCAAACATTTTTTTGACGATCCAATTCGTCTAATGTGTTCAAAAGATGTTTTCAAAGGTCCACGGGAGAAATCTTCAAAAAAAAATACTGGGAAGGGCTTGATCCAAGCAGTTTTCGCAAAAAATATATATTCGCCTAGACCCTTGAAAACACCTTTTGAACATATTGGACGGATCGGATTTTCAAAAAATAATTTGCAATATAAAAAAAAATCATTTTTTTCTTATTTCCGGGAGGTGTGGATTAGAAGCTTTCCATGCATATATATATGATGCACAAAAGATCGCCCTTTAACCGGTGCACATGCTTAAGTTTAAGATGAGGTAATGCCTTTTTGGCAAAAGGAATTTGAACTTGAGTCTTTAGAGCATCTCCAACTCCAACCCAATATTTTATTTTATAGTATCAAAATAAAATTTAAAAAAATTATTCACGAAGTGCTATAAAGAAAATCACTATTCATGTTAACTTCAACCACAAACCCTCTATTTTTTTTGCCCTAAAATCATTTTGTGAATAAAAATCCTTGTTGCAATACTCTCATATGGTTGGAATAAAACTTTATCAGCAAAAGCTCATTAAAAAAAAAAACACTGTCATTTAAAAAGGTGTTTAAGTATTATAAAGATGTTCCTCTATATTTCTCACATTAGTCATTGTAACCTCTTCAACAATTAATGATATTTAATTCATTTATTTACCTACTAAGCACGGTTACCTATATATCTTTCATTTTGTTTCTAAAAACAGAAGGAAATCTCAATTTCATATCAAATTTGACACACTTTATTAAACTTCCTATTATGTCCATGAGTTTTCCTTTCCTATAATGATTCATACTTAATGTTAATTTGTAAGTTGGTAACTATACATATTTTCTTGGAAGATTTTGAGGAGTATAAAACTTTTCATTTTACTCAAACACATGGAGGAAAATAAATTTTCTTTCTCACTAAAAGTCAGTAAGTCAAAGCCAGCTTGTTCCATTGATATAAGATAGTTTATTGACTTATGATAAATTATGATAATATTGCCCTTATTCAAGGTAAAATGCAACCCAAGTTTTTTACCCCATTTTGGACATTTCACACTTGAAATTATACTTCCCACCCAAGTTTTTTTCCTGGAATAAGCAGACATATATACGGGTGTTTTTGTTTTTTTGAAAAAACCTGACTTAATGCGTCTTTACGAACTTTAAGTCGGGTATTGCGAAATGCCAATCATTACTAATTGCAAATTGATGTTTACCGAAGCATCTTTTAAAGGGAAATGCTACATGAACTAACTAGTGTACCAACTATTACACAAACTGTCTATGTGACACTCTTTTAGTGAATGAATCTATCCATGTATTGAATAGTGCATTGATTTGGTAATGCCATGTGTGCATTTAGTGTAATAGATGGTACACTAATTAGTGTATGTAGGAAAATCTATCCATCCGTTGGGGATAGGTAAGAGATTACTAAATAGGATTGGATAAGTTTCAACTCACTTATCAACTTCTACTTTTATACCTTCTTTGCCAATCTTCTAATTTACTTTTCTCCCTTTCTTGTCCTTATACATACTTCAGGTAACCAAGCCAATCAATTTCGTGCCATATTAAATGATTATTAGTTGTACAATTATATTATTACCCAATGGGTTTGGTGGTGTGTTTATCAGGGTGAATGCCTCATTTTTGCCAGAGGAGCAGAACAGGCCAACGCAAATTTCCCATTATTGGCAAATGGGTAGATATCATGTATGTATAGGTCTCACTTACTACACAGAAAATGTATTTTGAGTCTTCTACTGATGATATGAACCAAATGGGAAAATCCCAATTTATTTAGTGTCTCATAATAATTACACATTTTACTTAAAAGCAAATTCACAGGAGCTGCTTCATAGGGCAATTGTCAAATTGTGACTTATACTATATAATCAGATCTATCTGAACTATATTTCTGAAGTACCAAAAATAAAATAAAATGGATATATGAGAACTTATAACATTCGAGATTATGCTTCCTAGGTTCTACACTTTGGACATTTTTGTCCATTAAAAACTTGAGGGCATAATCCCAGTTTTCTCACTAGATGAGCCAGTCACCCTTGGAACAGTGACTCGGCTCGTTACTATAATTACTCTTATCTTTTGTGTACGTACTAATACAAAATCATGTCAATAATCGAGTCCTTCTTAATAATTACAACATTAATTCCACAGAAATGGGTAAAATTATGTCCTTTATCCAATTATTTTGAGAAATATCCAAGGAAAAAAGTAAGAAAAGACGATATTTGAAAAAAATATTTGGGTAATTCTCATAATTTTTATTTTCCTGAATCCTTGCCTCAAGACGGACCTATAATTACAGAAAAATTGATGCAAATCTACCAAACGCAAAAAATCTTAGGCTAGTGGCATTGGAACAAAAAATGTTTGGCGTCTCAACTGAATAGTTATTTAGTGGAAATTACTTAAAGTTTTGGGTGGAACCCACCAAATAGACAGGTAGGATTTTGTATGGAACATGTGAGTCCCAATTTGGTATACAATCAAATAAAGGGGGGTTGCATAAATAAAGGAGGGTTGCATATGTATATTCTATATTGTTTGCACATCTGAGGTATATGTACAGATTCCTATATGTGTGGTTTTGCCCCTAACATTTTTTTGTTCATTATTAGAGGTGGATTTATCAAGAAATTGAATAAGATAAATCCTAAAAAGAAAAAAAAAATGGCCTTGAAATGAAAGCAGCATGAGTCCACAAATGACCAATTGCATGCTATCATCTATACAAGTGTGGGGTCAATAAAATATAACACTGTTTCCACTAACCATTCATATGTAAAACAAATATTAGGTTATTTTTTAACATCCTATTGTGTTAGCACAACACACTTCAATTGCAAAACTACCAAAGGCCAAAAAAATAGAACAAAAGAACAAAATCAAAAACTACTTAAGCCAATGGCATTGAAACAAGAAATTGTTTGGTGTCCCAATTGAATAATTATTCAATTGAAATTACTTAAAGTTTTGGGTGGAACCAAATGGATAGGTAGGATTTTGTATGGAACATGTAAGTCCCAATTTGGTTTATAATCAAATACAAAAGGGTTGCATCATATTGTTTACACATTTGAGGTATATGTACAAATTCTTATATGTGTGATTTTCACTCTTCAATCAATGTCATAAGCACAAATAGGATTTTCAATTTGTACATTTTTTTAATTCATTATTAGAGGTGAGCTTATGAAGAAATTCAATAAAAAAAATCCGAAAAAGATAAAAACAAATGGCCTTGAAATGAAAGCAGCATGAATCAACAAATGACCAATTACATAGTGTCATCTATACATGTGTGGGTCTCAATAAAATACAACGATATTTCAACATGAGTCCACAAATGCTCAATTGCATGTTGTCATCTATACACGTATGAATCTCAATAAAATACAACACTGCTTCCATTAACCATTAGTATGTAAAAGAAATAAGAAGTTATTTGTTAACATCCTATTGTGTTAACACAACACACTTTAATTGCAAAACTATCAAACATAAAAATAAATAAATAAATAAAAAGACAAAATAAATAAATAAAAATTAAGCTAATGGCATTGGAACAATAAATGTTTGGTGTCCCAATTGAACAATTATTCAATTCAAATTACTTAAAGTTTTTAAAAGAACCCATCAAATGGACAAGTAGGATTTTTTATGGAACATGTGGGTAAATTTGGTTTATAATCAAATAGAGGAGGATTGCCCATATTGTTTGCACATCTAAGTTTTATGTACATATTCTTATATCCTTCAATAAATCTCACAACTCACAAGCACAAACATGATTTTGAATTTGTACAATTTTTTTGGATGCCTATAGCATTTTTTGTTCATTATTAGAGGTGTGTTTATCAAGAACTTCAATAAAAAAAAACCCTAAAAAGAAAAAAGACGAATGGCCTTGAAATGAAAGCAACATGAGTTCACAAAAAGGCCAATTGCACAGTGACATCCATACACGTATGAGTCTCAATAAAATACAACGTTGTTTCAACATGAGCCCATAAATGGTCAATTGTTTCAACTAGCATGATGAGTCCACAAATGGTCAGTTGAATGGTGCCATCCATACACTTGTGGGTCTCAATAAAATACAACATTGTTTCCACTAATCATTATTATAGTCTACAAATGGTTAATTGTTTCAGCTAGAATGAGTCCACAAATGGTCAATTGCATGGTGTCATTCATACCCGTGTGGGTTTCAACAAAATACAACATTGTTTCCACAAATGGTCAATTGCATAGTGACATCCATGCACGTATGAGTCTCAATAAAATACAACGTTGTTTTAGCATGAGTCCACAAATTGTCAATTGTTTCAGCTAGCATGAGTCCACAAAAGGTCAATTGCATGGTTTTATCCATACACGTGTGGGTCTCAGTAAAATACAACACTTTTTCCACTAATCATTAGTATATAAAACAGAAATTAGGTTATTTGTTAACATTCTATTGTGTTAACATAACACACTTCAATTACAAAACTACCAAACACAAAAATATAAATAAATATAAAAATTCTTGAGCCAGTGGAATTGGAACAATAAATGTTTGGTGTCCCAATTTAATAATTATTCAATTAGAATTACTTAAAGTTTGGGTGGAACCCACCAAATGGACAGATAGGATTTTGCATAGAACTTGTAGGTCCCAATTTGATTTAGGCTAAGTTTTCTATTTGATAAAATCAAGTGGGTGATTTTATCAAATGGAAAACTTAGCCTTACAATCAAATAGAGGAGGGTTGCATATGTATATTCCATATTGTTTGCACATCTGAGGTATTTGTACATATTATTTATATGTGTGGTTTTCACCCTTCAATCAATGTCACAAGCATGAATAGGATTTTAAATTTGTACAAATTTTATTGTGCTCGAAGCATTTTTGGTTCATTATTAGAGGAGGTTTTATAAAGAAATTTTAAAAAAAAGTCTGAAAAGAAAAAACAAATGGCCTTGAAATGAAAGCAACATGAGTCTACAAATGGCCATTTGCATGGTGCCATCGATACACCTATGGATCTCAGTAAAATACAACGATGTTTCAGCATGAGTCCACAAATGGCCAATTGCATGGTGTCATCTATACACGTGTGAGTCTCAATAAAATACAACACTGTTTCCACTAGCCATTAGTATGTAAAACAAATATTAGGTTGCTTGTTAACATCCTATTGTGTTAACACAACACACTTCAATTGCAAAACTACCAAACGCATAAAAAAAAAATTTTAATTCCTAAGCCAATGCCATTGGAACAATAAATAGTTGGTGTCCCAATTGAATTACTATTCAATTTGAATTACTTAAAGTTTGGATGGAACCCACCAAGTGGACAGGTAGGATTTTGCATAGAACATGTGGGTCCCAGTTTAGTTTATAATCAAATAGTGGAGTGTTGCATATGTATATTCCATATTGCATATCTAAGGTATAAGTACATATTCTTGTATGTGTGGTTTTCACCCTTCAATCAATGTCACAAGTACAAACAAGATTTTGAATTTGTACAACTTTTTGTGCCTGTAGCATTTTTTGTTCATTATTAGAGGAGGTCTTATCAAGAAATTTGATTAAAAAAAAACTAAAAAGAAAAACTAAATGGCCTTGAAATGAAAACAGCATGAGACAACAAATGGCTTGTTGCATGGTGCCATTCATACACATGTGGGTCTCACTAAATTACAACGTTGTTTCATCATGAGTCCACAAATGACCAATTGCACGGTGTCATCCACGTCTCAATAAAATACAACACTGTTTCTACTAACCATTAGTATGTAAAATAAATATTAGGTTATTTGTTAAGATCCTATTGTGTTAACACAACACACTTCAATATGTTCGTAGCATATAAAGTTTAGGTTTTGTTTGTTTTTTCTGGTCTTTGGTTGGACAAATGGCAAGTAAAATAAATTTTAGTATAAAATGTTTTCCTTAATATGGCTTAAAACAACTTACACAGAAAAAATGCGTAAGTTGTTTTCATAAAAAACTTTTCTCATCGGCATGAATTCCTGCAAGTCAAATTCTAGATCTTGTTTCCCTAATCCCCACTGAACTTCATTATTGATATCTCTCTCTCTCCAATTGCAAGGTCTTTCTTCCCTTAAATTGGTCATATTAAAGAAAAATTTGTATAGGCTACGAACAAATTTCATCAAAAAAAAAAAAAGATTTCAAACTTAAAATATATGCATGATCCTATCCATATGTGTGTAATTGTTGATCGTGTTTTGTGTTAATTTATAAGAACAAGTAAAAAAAAACCATAGTACAACTAATGCCAGGAAAACAGAGTAGTAGATAAAATTTAGAACATTTTTGTTCTTGAAAATATTTGTCAAATGCAACCAAACACCTAAAAACAAAATGAAAACAAACATTTTTTTCAAAATTATTTTACATGAAAAATATTTCTGTCTAAAATATTTTTCATCAAAACAAACGGAACATTATTCTCCTTGATTCTAGAAGAACATGTGTCATGTAATAATGTACTCCCTTCGTCCCAATTTATTGGTCCTTCTTCCATTTGTGATGTCCCGAAATATTTGTCCCACTTTTAAAAATATCCATAAAAATTGGGCTACTTTTCAATTTTACCCTTAAAAAGTATTTTTTCCATCTTAATTGGCTAGTCTATTATCTTTTATTTTATATCGGTTTTTATGATTTTGAAAATTTTGTATAATAAAACTAATTGATATCTACCAAACAAGATTCATATTGAATATGTTTTGACTTTCATATAGTAAATTAGCCTCACAAATTTGGTCAAAATAATATTGATTGAATTTAGCGGCAAAATAGAAAAATCAATACAAAGTTTTCACACCCATTAAAAATCCACTTCTCCAAAAAGGGTTAAGAAATTGGGACAGAGGGAGTAGTACTTAATGACCATTGGTTAATTACACCTGGAGTCATGAAAATCCTTGGTGGAAACTTAGGGCATCTCTAGTACACAACCTAAAATCACTACCTAAAGTGCCCTAACTAGTTAGCTAAGAAAAAATTCAAAAAATGGTCTCTAGTGCACAAAAATTGGCTCCCTAAAATCTCAAGTGGCATCCCTCACTACCTAAAATGCCCTAAGTGACTACCTAAATTTGGGGAGTGACTTAAGGAGAGAGATAGAGAAAAGGGAAGGAGAGGAGAATTTTTGTGGGATCACTTGGCACCCCTCACTACTTAAATGAGTCTCACTCTAAAAGATAATGAGCATTTTTAGGGAGCTCCATTAAATTGCATTTCTTCTTAGTTAGCTAACTAAGTTCTTAACACACAAAATAGGGTCCCAGACTCCCACATGTGCTTAGGTGTACATTTTAGCAAATATTTTTTAGATAGTGCATTAGAGATAACCTTAACAGTAGGATTTTGATGTGGAGCATATGGGTCCCACTGTGTGATTCATAGCATAGCTTTTGGAGCATTAAAAAAAAAATAAAACTAACATAACTGCATGTCTAGATTCTGAGATATATACACAAGAATTTCACCCTTCATCATAAGAAGTGGGCCCACTAGTAAAATTAGAATTAAAAATCAAAGAAAGGGCCACATTCATACCATCAACTTTTGTCTCTAACAACCACACCATTCAAAAACTCTTCTATCCCTTAGGGCTGCACAAAAAAACCGGTGAACCGTGAATCCGGTCCGGACCAAACCGATCCGTGCGTTTTGGATTTTAACCGTAGATTAATGGTCCGGACACGGATTGAAAAGATAGTAAACCATGACTCGCGGTCCGGACACGGATTTTGATTTCGAAACCGTGGATTAACCGATCCGGACCGTGAGATTTTTATTATATATAATTTTTTAAATATATATCTATATACACAAACTTCTACTACACAGACTAGAGGGTAAAATGTGATCTCTTTCAAAACTTGGATGTGTATTTTTATTGATGACCCATTAGTGTGAGATTCCAACGAAGGCATCTTCTCTAATTAGCTATGGGAGCTCTTTACTTTGATTTCCTATTGTTTCAAGTTGATGTGTTAGTTTCAAAATAGGAATTAGCTGTAACGAATTACTGTGTTTGTGAACTTGTGGTGTCCTTAGTATTTATAGAATTTGAATAATGTACTTTGGGATGCTTCTTGATTTATTTTTATGCCAAATTACGACTACCGTAAATAATAATGTCTTATATAACATGTAATCCGTGGATAAAACCGGAACCGATCCGTGACTCGCGGATCGGATTGGAACCGAACCGTGAGACTTTTGGTCCGGACACGGATTGTATTTTCGAAAAACCGTGACTCGCGGATTAGGATTGGATTCATGCCAATCCGATCCGATCCGGACCGTGTACACCCCTACTATCCCTAACACAGAAACAGCCGGCTGGTTACCGTTCAGTTGATCAGTTCCTCATTTTCGAATTTTAAACTTGAGTAATGTTACGGTAGTTAGCCGACTCTTTTTTCTTTCTTTTTTTGTCTTTATTTGATTTTTGATTTTTTTTTTTTGTGTTTTTTAGTTTTGTATTACTTTTTGTGTATTATTGGTTCGTCTCAAATCATAATTTTTTTTGAATAAATACAAAAATAAGTCAAAAGACAGTTTTTTACGCTTTTTTTGATCTTTTTCAAAAAATTGATAGTTTTAGTCATAATCTTTTACTCTACCTATTTGGATTACTGTCGCAGAGACGAACCAATAATACTCAAAGAATCGATACAAAACTAACAAAAGCAAAAAAAATTTCAAAATAAAGACAAAAAAATAAGTTAAATCGGCCTTTTAGGCCAAACTTCACCTTAGTTTATGAGTCCTAGGGTGTTTCACCATTTATAGATGTTTGGATCCTGATGTTTTTGGTTTATTTTGTTTTGATCTCCTAGTTTGTTAGGAGTTTGCTTTGTATTGTTGGGCTAGATGTTTCATATGTTTCAAGTTTGTTTGCTTCAATATACTCGTTAATTTACCCAAAAAAAAAACTTGACCGTAGTGGCTAGAGATATGAAAGGGTGTACAATATGCACCTTCTTACGGATAGTTATAAAATCTCATATAAGTCCACAAAATCTCATATTTAGTCCACAAAATCTGATATCGTTAAATCACAGATTTGGGGCGGATCTCATCTGGATAGTCACAATCTCATACTCCCTCCGTTCCAAATTAATAGTCCATTACGAAAAGTCGTGCCATTTTTCAAATCAAAAAATGAAGTACTTCCGTCTATCATTTTCCAATTTTTTCATTTTCATACTACCCTCTGATACCAATCTACAATAAAAGAAGAAAAAAAAACTTAAGAAAATAACAATTAACAAGTAAAATTTTAATTGTAAAGAAAATTTAACCAAAATAACATAAACTAAAGAAGCTACAAATACATAAAGCTATGAAAAGACAGTTTTGCAATCCATAAGGGTTCTATATAATATTACAAACCTTAAAGGTTTGTCTACATAGTACTAATTGTTTGTATTTTTTTTTCCGACGGAGCAACAACCCAAACCTCCGAGGAAATTAGCACAACAACAGTAAGGCTCCGTTGAGTTATCGGGAATGTGGCGTGAAAAATAAATTCCCAAAAAATATTAAGTGAGGTGAGGTAAAGAAAAGTGAAATTGTTTTTCCTGTGTATGTTTTTTTGATAAGGAATTTTACGGAAAAATTAGAACTCCTTCATTTTGGCAGGATTTACTTTGCAAGAAAATGTTTCTCAGTACGAAAGTTGAAGTTATTAGTCCCACCACTTTCTTTGTAATTGAATACATAGAAATGTACGAGAAAGTTGATTTTTTCATCCTTTCCGTACAACCCAATGAGACCTAATTGTTTGTAGTTCTGAGCACACCCAATAGTTCTTCTAAAAAGTTCCAGCCCTTCAAGGGCGCGCCACAGGAATCCGCGATTCCAGGTATGACCCATTAATCATTCAAAATTTTGTAACCGATTTTAAGAAAGAGACTCTGTCAATCGAAATCTTTGGATAAATTTATAATCCTGATTTAATATCTGAGCAATATAAAGAAAGAACGGTGGTTTTTTTTTGGCCGATGGTTTTGGGTTTTGGTGGTTTTGTATACCGGTTTTGGGCTGGTAATTCAATTTAATGCATTTCTATTTATTTACTTGGGAAAAAAAAAAACACATCTTTAAAAATATGCACCTAAAACTCTAAACATCGAACAATTCCAAATACAATTGCATCGGGCAAGGACGGAGGCTTATAGGATAGAGGTGGCACATGCCATCTCTGATTTCAAAAAACAATTTTCAACACTCATAAAAGTCGATATGTTACTTACCGATCGCAAATAACTTGATTTTTCACATATATAATGGAAATATAGTAATTAAAAAAATAAATGGTTTCCATCATATAATATCTCTATGACTTTCATTCAAAGACCACGAGATAGATGAATCATGTCTTTATTATTTGTAACAAAAAAAAGAAGTCAAGATAAAAGCTTGATTTTACGATACACTTTCGCTTTATATTTTTACGAACAAAATTACAACAATTATTACTAAACTTCCGTCGAAAAATGAAACCCACTTAACAAAATCCTGACTTCATCCCTCGCGTTCTTTTTTTTTTTTTTTGGGTTTAGACTCGTGTTTCTAAACCTTTTGAAATCACTTGGGGGGCAATTTTTCATTGTCGTTTTATTTAGTGGGTAGTAATGGCTTTACATTGGCTGTGGTGTCTGTTTCCATAACTGCCTTGGTGATATATGTGAGAGAGTGTGAGAGGAGAGAGAGAGAGTGAGTGTTTGTGTTTGATTTGAACTAAAGACAAGGCGGTCTTTAAAACCTATCCTCTCTGTCACTTTGCTTTAAGACTGGTGTCGTTTTACCGGCGAATTTCAGTGCATGGCTAAGGAGACTAGGGGAAGAGAAAGGCGATAGAAATAACAAAAACTAGAAGAGAGAGAGAGTGAGAGTGTGTGTGACTGTGTGACAATCAATCACGGAGGAGTTTTGAGGCCTTGAATTGATTCTGTGTTCAGAGGCCTCTGAGATTTGAAAGGTAAATAGATCCTTGCTCGAAATGGCTAAATTTCCATGTTCTTTTTCTGCCCCCTTTTTCTGTACTTTTTTCAGTTTTTGGTACTTGTTATGTGTGGTTTTTCTGAATTGATAATTGAATTTGGAAATGGGGTTTCATTTTGTTTTCTGTGGTTTTCTGAATTGCTAATTGAATTTGGAAAAATGGGGTTTTATCTCAATTTTATATTGTTTTCAGAAAATGTGTAGAACAAGGATTGTTTTTAACATGCAACCTCTTTGTTAACTCTTTCTCCAATTGTCAATTCTTCTGGTTCCAAATGTGTTCTTTTGATATGGGTTTTTGTTTTTCTAATTCTTAGCGTCTAAGATGTCTTTGGTGTCTTGGGTTTCCATCGACATGTTTTATGTTACAATTTTTGTTTTTGTTTTTGCTTTTGTTTTTTTTTTTGTTGCTTGATAGTATCTGGGAACAGATCCGATGAAATGACGGAAAAAAAAAAATCGAAATTGGGGAATTATTGTCGAAATCGTGATCACGGTCACGGGTTTTTTTTAAATGTTTTTTTATTTAAAATTTTGTTTTTTGAGACAATGTTTATTGTTGAGAATTTTTTAATTTCAGGGGGAAAAATCGTATGTGATGAACCTGGGTTTTCTTATATAAGATGGATTTTTTTTTTTTCCAGAAAAAGTTTCTTTGTGGGTTCATTCTCTATTCAAAGAGGGTGGTTATCAAATCTGTACTTTTGTTAGTTCCAGTTGGGTTTTGGAGAATATGGGCTTTCTCTCCTATTTTCTTTTGCCCAAGAAGAAACCTCTCAGAATTTTAATTTTGAGTTTCTACTTTGGTCAACATTGTGCGTTTATGTCATGCGTTTTCGCTCAAAATCTTTGTATTTCTGCTTAGCCAGAAAGCAGAAAACATAGAAAAAGAACCAATCTGCCTTACTGATGCTGTTCTTGCCTTGTGGATGATTATACTCATGTTCATTTTATGGCCTAAATGTTGCAGCTTAGGGACCATACGGTCTTTAGTTACTTGTTACTATAAGGAATAATAAGTGAATGTTATCAAAGTAATCACTGGAATAAAATGGATGAACAATAAATGGTTTTCAGTATCATAAATGGTTTCCATCATGGCCCTCCCCTTTCAATATAGAAAACGAGCGAAATTTCACGATCTTCCGACTTATCGGTTGACATACATTTCTCATAGTTCCTTTCTCAATTGCATTGCTTACAAGATTTCACCGATTTCACCTTGTTTCACTGGCTTGGTTAATCTCTCTTCACCAAGACGATTGCAGAGCGCTCATTTGACCTGTTTTAGCTCTTGTCAGGTATTTGTCCTTCCTTTGGATACTTTTTTTTTTTAAAAATCTGTAAGTGCCTATTATGTTAAATCAATTTAAATTAATTGATAAAGGTTTGAGGTTGGAGATGGACCTTCCCGAGTCTACGAAAATTGTATACAGTAGGATTCAGAAAGTAGACCCAGAAAACGTCTCCAAAATTCTCGGTTACATACTGATACAAGAGAATGCCGATCACGACATGATCCGTCTGGCCCACTGCCCTGATAATTTCCTCCACTGTCTGATTAACAAAGTCAAAAACCGCCTTGGATTGATCTCCACACCACCAGTTTGTGCTCCCATTTCGCCACCTCAGGTGATCCCAAACCAGCCCTCGGATATTCCCCTACCCTTCGTGCGTTTCCCCCAATCCGCATCTCGTCCCTTCTCATCGCCCGCTAGTTTCAGAGCCAACCATCCTTATAATTTGGAATTCGCGCCACCACCTTACCCTGATTCAGTTGCCAATGGTGACTACCACCTCCAAAACCAACTTCAGTTTCTATCACTAGATGATCGTTTGGATAACTCCATGGGTTCAGATTTCTCTAGTAGCAATTACTATTGCCATGAACCAGCTTTAGGCCCAAGAACCAGCCGGAGGTCTCCAAGCTTGCCTGAGTTTCCTCTCAAGGTTTGCCATTACTTTATAAAGGGGTTTTGCAAGCACGGAAACAACTGTAGGTATTTCCACCCCACACCGGAAAGCTTCTCTCAGATGCTTGGCGAATTTCATAACGAAGACCATGTCTTCTCACCTGGGTCTCTTGAGAAGCTAGAGTTGGAAATCACTGAGCTTTTGAAATCAAGGAGGGGGTTTCCTGTTTCAATTGCCTCTTTGCCAATGTTGTACTATGAGAAATATGGAAAGAGTTTGCAGGCTGAGGGGTACCTCACGGAGAGCCAGAGACACGGTAAGGCTGGCTATAGCCTTACCAAACTTCTCGCCCGACTGAAGAACAACATTCGTCTTATTGACAGGTGGGAATGTTGACTTTTCAATATTTTTTGCTTAATTCCATTTCATGTTTGAATGTCTGATTCTTTATTTGTATTTATGGCTTGCAGACCTCATGGCCAGCATTCGGTAATTTTGGCAGAAGATTTTCCTAAATATATCGAATTTAATGGGGAAAAAAATGATCTTGGGGGAATTGCTGCCAGTTCTCGGCAGATTTATCTTACCTTTCCAGCTGAGAGCACATTCACGGAGCAAGACGTTTTCAACTATTTCAGGTAAGCATGGTTTGCAGTTTTCCACAATTTGAATTTGCTAACGGTTCTAGAAATTATTTTCTTTGATTTAGAACCCTTTTTTTTTTTTGCCACATGTCTAATAGACTAATTGTAATGTCGGCTGTTTTCCTCTTTAGGAAGTATGGCGCTGTTCAAGATGTGCGGATTCCTTGCCAACAGAGGAGGATGTTTGGGTTTGTGACCTTTGTTTCTGCCAAGACAGTCGAGGAGATTTTCAATAAGGGAAATCCTCATTTTGTCCGTGGTGCTCGTGTTCTGGTGAAACCTTACCGGGAGAGGTCAAAGCCTATTGACAGGTTAACATTTAGTCTTTGTGAAGAGGGGAACTTAGTTTACCCTGTTTTTTTCTCTTGTCAATTCCATTGGATTTTGTATCTCATTTTGGTGATTTGTGTAATGCGCAATATTTGATCTTTCCACTAGCCAAGTTCAAGACGCAGATACTACTCAATCAATTACCAAATCTTATTTACTGCTTGATTATTTTACCTCAAAAAAGTTAAATCTTTTTCAAGATTCATTGATATGTTAAGTGCTTTGCAAATGCCAGGTTCAGGGTTCAAAGTAAATACCTAAAAGTACATGGTTCGGAAAACTGAGAACTAGATTGAGCCTCAAATAGAGTGTCATCAAGGATGCCATAAAAAGTAAATAGATCTTTTTTCATTTGATAACTCGGTCTTTGGTCCACTGTACCAACTAATTAGGAAGAATGGAAGATCAATCCCATCGTCTACAAGCGGGGGAGTAGATAAAATTAGGGGTATCCAAGAAAACCGAAAAAAATAGTAGGCCGGACCCAACCATTCTATTTGGATTGGTTTTATAGTTAATGGATTGGTTCTCGTTCTAAAAAAGGAGAACCGAGTATTTTGGTTAGGTCCCCAGTTCCATAATTGGGAACCGTGGTTCGGGTTGATCTGGACAGTTTATCTATTTATATAATCATTATATATATGTTGCTGCTTGTTTTTATTGCTACCATTTTCCTATTGCCGTTCAAGGTTTTGTTTCATGGTAGTTTAGTAGTAGTTCTTTAGTGATTTTGTAGGGCTTCTAGATTTATTTTGAGAGTTGGTTACATGGTAGTAGTTTTATAAAGAAATTGCAACAATTTTATGGACAAATTCAATTTTCAAAACTAATGAAAGCTGTTGGCTGTTTTAAAGAACCAATGGTATGTTATTCAACTTCTTTTTTTTTTGCAATTTTTGGATGCTAACATGATTCAAAACCAGAAACCAAACCAAAACCAGGCCAATCTAATGGATTGGTTTCATATATGTAACGGTCTGGTTATGGTTTCAATTCTTTGTAACCGTTAGATATGGTTTGGTTCTTGGATTTCGATGAAACCGATCCAATCCGGACCATGTACACCCCTAGATAAAATCTTTCTTTCCACTGTCCTGCAATTTATGAAGATTTTGGAAATCAAGGCATTTGAGTGAAAAGCAATGATTTAAACAATTTTGTGCAGGAAAAATGTAGATCAAATGCAGCAATCTATGAGCTATGGCTCACACTATGATGATCAAGAATCTGAGCTGCACTCAAGTGAGACAAATATTAAAAATAGATGCAGATCTCTTTCTCTTGGTTTTATTAAAAAAAATCATTTTGTTCCAAGTCTGATAGTATTCCTGTCTATTTCAATATAGATATAGTGCCTAGAGCTTGCGACAATTCAAGGTTAATCCAGCAGCAACTTCTTGAAGAACATCAGGCACGCAAACTAGATAGAAAGCATCTCTCCGATATGCAATTAGTACCCAAGGTCAAAAACCATCACCAGTATTTTGGCTACTCAATGGATCAGTTGAAGCTTTCAGAAGGTTTTGGAACGTTACATAGTGAAACAATTTTGCATATGCATGTACCACATCATTATTGATATCATTCCTGTTTTGATGCTTCTTTCTGTTTTTGGACTCTTCAGCGCGTGCAGTACAACCAGACTTCACGTCTGCCGACCATTACAGTTATCTGCTGGATGTGCTGAACAATGGTTCTACCGATGACAACAAAGTTAGGCTCATAAATACCCGTTACGATGATCAGGAGAGGTATTTAAATATGTCTTTCGAGCTAGATTTCACGCCTTAAATGTATTTTGCATCTTTATGGTATTGTTTTGCTGCTATTCTTTCATTTTGTGTTTTCCAAAATGAAATGTTTTGGTATGATTCATTTCATGGAAATAAAAAACTGCTTCCCAAATCTCGGAAACATCTTTTTGGCATTTTTGGAAAATTGCATTGGTTTTACGAAATTCCCAAAAGCCAAAAACTGTTTGTCAAAAAAGTTTTATCTATTTTCTGGAGAAGGAAAGCAGAAAACAGATACTGAAGACTACCAGACAGGCCAGTTTTCTTTTACTGCTGTTCCTTTCTGATAATTTTTTCCTGGGTACTTATGCTTTGGTTTTGCAAATGTTTCAGCAGTCAAGGACTTAATCTTCCAGACAGCCCCTTTGCAGCTCCAGTAGGGAGTAGCATTTCAACAGTGATATAAAATCAGACAGAAACGAACAAGAGTTATAAAGAAAGGACTGAAGTTCAAGGCCATTTCAAAAGGTTGGATACAAAAAAAAAAAAAAAAAAACTCTCTCCTTCTATATCTTTCTTTCCTTTTTTTTTTTTTTTCCCGTTTCTATCAGACAGTGTCAGATTCACAAGTCGGTATTTCGCTGCCAGTTCGTACCTAGTTGTGGAGAAATAACATATCAGGGGATGCAAAAAAGAAGCAAGGGTATAGATACATGTAAAGAGGCTGTTTCTGTTGATGTTAGTAACTTAGCCACAGGAAGCAAGCAAAAAAGCTTGAGGGTTTTTAGAAGAACAGTATGTAAGTATAGTTTTCTTTACATGACTGAGAAAGGAACTAGTGAAGTATGCAGTGTTTGTTTTGGGCAATGAAATGAAGTGTAGAGATCTCTGCAACTTCAGAAACCCAGATTCTAATAATAGTTTTGTTATAGACAGTTGCAGTTTTATATGTCTTTTGTGTGATTTGGTCCACAGTGCAAGTTTTTTTGGGTAAGGTTAGTTTTCCTTTCTTGATCTATACCATAAACAAACATGCTTTTAGTCCAATATAGTCTCAATCGTTTGCATTTGCAGTTAAAAAAGTTCATTAACAAATAGATATGTTTGATAGTGAGGTTGGATTGTCTTCAGCCCTTATTTTGGGTTGGACCCGAGAGCCCGGATCTTGGCTGCCCATCTTGATAATCACTTGGTGACAGTTTTCCGGTAAAGAGACCAATCTTAACCGTAGCATAGTATCACTTGATTCTTCGGATGAGCAACTGAGATTTTGGATTGTCCTGTCCAATTCAAATCCAAGACTAGAGGTCCAAGCCCTTCTTTAACAATTATGAGATGTCTAGCAACAAATATTATGCAAATTTGGTACCTTTGTCCTTTTAGTCTTAAAATATGCTCCCTACTTTAGGTTGTGGGTCTTTGCTGTTAATGATATACAGTACCTGAGCCCCTTTGATTGAGCAATCAGGGTCCCAAATTGTGGTTGGTGTGCAATTATTTCTCACTTTTAGATAAAGGAAAAACTCAATAAAATAAGGAAAATCTAAGGGTCCTTTTGGTATTTACAGTCTATAGAAGGAGAATTTGGAAAGGGGAAAAAGCCTGCAATTTTTGATGTGAGACTCTGATTTGGACTTGACAATGAGTGTCTTTTTCTTTAGGTCAATCATTTGATATCAAATATACTAGTCCTTATCCATATATTATCCCCAAAAATACTTAGATTAAAGTGGGTAGCCAATAAGTTTCCTTAAGTGTTGGATGAGACAGATAAATGGTGTGGACCCTTTTGTGATTTTTGAAGATTAGTGGATCCAACGAGATGTATAGTTTTTTTGTATCCTTTGATCAAAACGATTGCCTATTAGAGTCATATTGCAGGGCAAGTGGCCCACTCCAAATTCTTTCCATGTGCTCAAGAAATCAATGTTCCGCTTTTCATCAAAAGTAACATCTATTATGTACCTATATGTAATCATTTGGTCTTTAAAGAACATAGAATATAGATAAGGTATTTAGAACATTGACACTGGAGAACAGACACCGGTGGTGTTAGAATTTGAGTGGTATTTTTCGATAGAAATCTACTACTATTGCTTTGTGTTCATAAAATATATATGAAGGTTAAGTGTATCGTAAAATCAAGCTTTGTCTAGAATTTTTTTTTTTAAAAAAAATTAAAAAATAGCATAGGCTTACTTAAATAGTTCAACTATCTTGTAGTCTTTAAATGAAAATCTTCGAGATGTTCATTGTTCCAAATACGATCCGAGCCATTTAGTTTTTTATTGCTATTTTTTTTTGTGTGCTGTTGGTGTAAAAAAATAAAGTTATCCAAATACCGATAACAAATTTTATTTTTTGGAACGGGGTGGCATGTGCCACACCTACCCCTCATGTACCTCTGCCCCTGCAGATAGAGGATCAGAGGGTTAGTATATACTATATACGGAGTACATTAGGGTCAGTATATACGGAGTATATTACAGCAAGTCCAATTTAGTTCCATTCCTGGTTCTATACCAATTATAGAACTAAGGCCTCCAATGGGGACTCAAATTGGTTGGAAAATGCAACAAATAGAAACTTGGTTCTATATTTGGAACTAAGGATGCCACTTACTAAATTCCAACTGTAATCTACCAAGAAAGGGCTGAACAAACCTGAAAATGGCCGGAATTTGCTGTCACCATCGCCGGAAAATGGAATATTGAACCGTAGCATAACTCTATTGTTGTCGGAATCTTCTCTCACCAAAATATCTAATCAATATATCGGAATCTAGAATCTGCTACAACACTGGAATATGGTTCGATTGGAGGTGAAAAGGTTTGATAGATCTTTGGTTTGATCTTGAGGGTTTTGGTCAGTTTGATGGAACGAGAAGAAGCGGATTGATCGATCTCTGGTTCGATCTTGAGGGTTGAGATCGTAGGTGAAAAAGTTGACCGGTGTGTGTGAGAGGGGGGTTTGGTGCGGTGGCTCCTGTAATCCTAGAAAGAGGGTTTGGTCAGTCTGATGGAATGGAAAGAAGGGGTTTGATCGATCTCTGGTTTGATCTTAAGGGTTGAAGGATTGGGGTTCGATCGGAGGTGAAGAAGTTGATCAGTGGGAGAGAGAGAATGGGGGGTTTGGTGTGGTGGCTCCTGTAATCGTAGAAAGAGGGTTTGGTCGGTTTGATGGAATGGGAAGAAGGGGTTTGATCAATCTCTGGTTTGATCTTGAGGGTTGAAGGATGGGGGTTCGATTGGAGGTGAAAAAGTTGATTGATGAGAGAGAGAGAGAGAGAGAGAAGGGGGTTTGGTGCGGTGGCTCCTGTAATTGTAGAAAGAGGGTTTGGTCGGTTTGATGGAATGGGAAGAAGGGGGTTTGATCAATCTCCGGTTTTGATCTTGAGGGGGTGAAGGATGAGGTCTGATTGGAGGCCAAAAAAGTTGATTGGTGGGAGAGAGAGAGAGGGGGGTTTGGTGCGTTGGCTCTTGTAATTGTAGAAAGAGGGTTTGGTCGGTTTGTAGTGTTTGGTGCGGTGGCTTTTGTAATTGCACACACACACAGAGAGAGAGAGAGAGAGAGAGAGAGAGAGAGAGAGAGAGAGAGAGAGAGAGAGAGAGAGAGAATATAGCGGAGAGGAATTGTGATGGAAAAAAAAGTGATTTTTTTTTTTTTACTTTGAACGTCTATTTATATGTGTTTAATGGGTATATTTACTTTTAATGGCTATTTTTTTCCCTATATATACATATCAATACCCTCCAATTGTACACCAAATATATCCATTGTTCCAAAAATATCTTTCAACTCAAAAAAAAATAAAAATTCTACCAGTTATGACATAGGCTGCTTGTTCTACCAAATTATTGAAAAATTAGATGACAATAGAGTTGAAAGTGATATAAATATTGGAATTTGGGTTGAAAAAGTAGGAAAAATGATGAAGAAGAAGAGTTAGTTAAGTTTGAAAATGTTTGATCCTAAAATATAATCAACTATTGGAGAGACAGTTCCATAATCTGGCCCAAAAATACTTTTGATGCCAAATTATATAAATGACTATAGTCGATTTAGCATTAGCATTGGACTTGCTCTTATCAAATCCTAGTTTTTTTTTTTTGGTTATTCGTCAATCTTAATCTATTACATGGGGAGGGGGGAATGAGACTCGATCCCAAAATCCAGTGTGGAGCATCCAAGATCTCTACTGCATGAATTAGCCACCACTTGCTATCAAATCCCAGTGAAAAGTGCTCAGAACGAGAATTTGGCATATGTCATAACGAGTCAATTGGCAGGTCAGGGTAGTTCTAAATGCACATGCATGGATTTTAGTGAATACTCAATTACATAATTATCTGATGGCGATTAATTCTTTGAAAATGCCACTTAATTGTTGTGAACTTTATGGAAAAATAAAATAAAATTGCTAACACCTGATGAAATCATAATTTCGAATCTTTACAAGTACTGTTAGCAATTGTAGAATCCTACCATTAATAAGATACCGGGCAGTGAACGGTGGAAATGATTTTATAGAAATTGATCAAGGTGCGCATAAACCCCCCAAACATTTTGAATTACCTAAAAAAACAACTCTGCAACAATAGTAGCAACTAGCAACCAAGAATTTATTTTTCCGGCTGTGTCCATTTTACTTTTTATGGATTCATATGAGAAAGAGAGGAACCGTGTAACGCCTTGATTTTCGGAAGCATTAATTAAGACAACTAATTAGGATTAATTTTATAAAAAGAGTTTTCATCAGGGTACACGTTGGAAAACGTGAAGTGCAACTCATTACAGATCCAACATTAAAAATAAAGGGGTAGGTTCTACATATTAAGGTTCAACTCTGAATTCCACGGCTCCTCCTGAGCCTAGTCTGCTGGAAAACCCTCGGCTCCAAAATAACCGTCTCCTTCGACACCAACAATACATGCTTGATCACAGTCTGTCATAATACATCCGAGTCGCAAAGCAACATCATAGTATTATACCAGGGTCACACGAAGTGTAACACTGTGTAGTCTGTGTGCGATATATCACTCAATAGCTACTCTAATCCTCCCAACCCTTGCTTAACATACAAGTACAATATATATGATTGAAAAGCAGCAATTAAAGGAATAAATAGGAAATAAATCGTAAATAAAAATTAAACACATAACTGATTTCATTACTAGCCAATAACTTACATATTCATCTAAGTTCTTAACCTAGAAAACTTTTATTTCAATTAACCACTAAGGGCTATGATCAAGCTGGGATTTACTCCCCCCTTGCTTGCCCTTCACTCGGGGCCCCCGGCGGAATGTATGAGTTACGTATTTAATCTAGCCAGCAACCGCCTCGCAAAGATGAATTTCTCAGGGACGAAACTATACCACTAGGCTACGTATGGCAACTGCTAGGTCCTGTAGGTATATAGCCGAAGCTGGTCTATAATACTTCCACCCGTATAACGCCTCAGAATTCAAATGAAGCAAATCACAAAGTGTCATATCCTAGGGTTTCGAAATCAAGGCAGACTGCTAAATAATCATCCGAAACAATCACTTGGCGGAACTGTCATTCAACAACAATCTCAGGGTAACTCTCCATCAATAAATTTTAATTCACTTTTCCATTACCCTCATTGTCTATGTGATATCCATGTACGATCACCTAACCCGGGAACCTAGTTGTTCATTTTAACATTCAACACGTTTATGGAAAGTGCACTTAACAGTAGAAGCAAAGCGATAACGATATCACAAGGGTCACAAACCGAATATCTCGATTCACAAGTTCAAGAAATTCAAGTAATCGAAAACTAGGGGTCTAAACGTAATAAATTCAAACTACAGGGGCCAAAGCGTAATTTACTAAACTATTGGGGTCAAAACGTAATTTAAAGAAAGTAAAGGTCACCAACGTCATTTTAAGTAAGTACAAGGGCGTCCCACATAATTTCACGACTCTAGGGTCCTTAGTGTAATTTACAAACTCTAGGGGCCTTTTTGTAAATAAACATAATACAAGGGCAAAAAGGTAATTTTGCCACCGACAAGGGTAAATACGTAAAAATATTTTATTTTAGTTAATAAACTCCTAACTTGTCCTAAAACACAATTCCTTGATTTTTTTTTACTAAGTACAAAACTACCCATTATGTAATTTACACACACAAGGGCAAAATGGTCATTTTACACCCAAAGGGCATTCTGGTCATTTTTTTACAATCCTAAATTTCTATTAGTGACACTTATTTGATAAAAATAGGCTTCCTAAATAATACACAAATACGCACGCCAACTTTCACAAAATTACACTTTAAACCCCCAACTTTAACATAACAGTTAAGAACAAAGTTAATCACAAAAAAATTCATGGAGAAACTCACTAAACACTTAGTAAAGTCTTAAAAATTCTTGGAATAGTTAAAACATGAACCACAATAAATCTAAAGGTTTACTAAGCACGAAAACCCGATTTATGGTAATAAGGGTCACATCGCGTTTTGGCTTAGGTTTCGTGAAACCCTTGACTTGGGGCTTTAACCCATCAACTCTAAATTACTCCTAGAATATTCTAACTCATTCAAAATCTTGGAATAGATTGGATAAGAGTTTTTACCATGTTTTGGGAAGATTTGGCGAAAAACGAATTTTTGTGAAAAGCTAATGGAGGGAGCTCTTTGGCTGGCCTTGGGTGGCTTTGGTGGTGAAATGTGGGTACCTTGAAGTGTGTTAGATGATCTTGAAGTGGAATATGAGATGTGGGAGCTTGTGGTTGATGTTTTGAAATAAAAACCCAATTTTCTTGACTTTACTCACTCTAAAACTTGAAGGATGGTAATGGGGCTTTGTGTTCTTGGTTTGGGAGTTCTTGGGAGAGTAAAGGGGAGGGGAAGTAGAGGTTATAGAAGAATTTTGTTGTTTGGGGGAGTATAAAATGAGTTTCGGGTGAAGTTTGGAGTGTAGGATTGGTGAAAGAAGTACCATGGTGTGTTAGGAAGTGATGGGGGAGGGTGGTGGAGTGTATGGCAGTCAAGGGGAGGTCATATTGACTGATTTTGGCTGATGGGAGGAGGTAGAGTGTGGTATTGATGATGGTTGGTGGTGGTTGGGTAGTGTAGGATGATGTATAAAGTACATGTATTCACATATGTGTGTATGTGTACTAGTATTGCTTGTGTATGTGTATATAAATGTATAATTATGTATGAAAAGAATTTATAAAAATGTAATACTCGCGATTAAAATGTAAACGTGCCTTAGGGTCGAATTTGTAGCAATTTGGAAGTATTAGGGTATAAACCGTAATAATTGCAAATTAAAGGTCCTAAGTGTAATTATAAATTAAATAACGAAATTAAAGTAATTAAAATGAAATTAAATAATCTTAAATTTTAAAATTTTAGGATTATTACAAATTGTATTGAACATTATGTTCGCATCAAATCATTGAAGTATCCTCCCCACCTCCCTACTACACCCTCTCAGTTTTGCCTAGTTAACTCTACAAATCGACTTATATATTGTATATTATATATATGCAGTACAATCATGTACGCTCGTGCATTTGATCAGATTTCAAATATCAATAAAAGAATTAACAATATTGACTATTTTTTAGGGTAAATTTCACTAACCTCTCCTGAGGTTTCTGACAAATGCAAGGACCTCCCTTGAGGTTTCTGAAATTACATTGCCCTCCTGTACTTGATTTGATAATGTAAATATTCCCCCATTCCGTTATGAAAGCCCTAACGACGTTAACTTGAGAAAGTTAATGACCAAAGACCCCTTTTGTCATCTCCCCATCTTCATCTCTCTCTCTCTCTCTCTCTCTCTCTCTCTCTTGCCATCATCACCCGCGGCCAAGCACATCCCAATCAAACTCATATACCTCAGCAATCTAGTCACAACTAGTAGCCCTAAACCTTTTTACTATGAGCCACCATTAACAACAGTTTGTGCTGCCATTTTTTGTTTCATCAGATCTACCAACATTCATAAACCCACTTTCGCTGATCTCTCACTCTCGGTGTTGATACATTAATCAATCCCCTCAATTTTTCATACTCAGCTGAATTCCTGCATAAAATTAATTTGATTTAATTTTTTGTAACCTTGTCACGATACATGTTCAACCCAAGATTGGGAGGGGTAGTTCGGTTTAGGAAATCGAAGGAGAAAGCAATCACTAAGAATGTGTTTCACGTCCACCTTCCAAGAATAAAGCACGCTGCTGGTGTCGAAGCCTTGAATGCTTGAATTTTGCCTCTGTGTCGAAGCCTTGAATTTTTGCCTCTATTCCCGGGTTATTTTGGTATGAATTTAGATTATTTAAAGCTAGTGTCGTGTCAAGGTGTAATTATAAGCGGTTTATGATGCAGACTGGGTTGCGTCAATGTGGATGGATCGATTGCGTCCATGTAAGCCTCATCATTCCGCCCGTTGGCCCGCGGCCCGCCTGAAGCCTGTCGGGCATTACCCGAGCCCGAGCCTGTCAAATGGGTGGGCTAGCCTAGCCCGACCTTCCCATGGGCCGGGCTTGGGCTTTAAAATTTTAGCTCTAATCCGCCCGCCCACCAACCCGACCCGAAAGCCCGAGATATTAGCCCGCCCGTAGCCCGGTACACTATACACACGTAGCATGGGTTAGTAACAAATATACATATATGTAATAAATATGTAATAAAATAGCTCAAGTTTTTTGGAATGATTCCAAACCCACTTTACTATGGGGAACTCCCAAGCCTTCTTTCTTATTCCAAGATTTAAAAAATTGAAAAAATATGAAAAAAAAAAACGCACACACACACACAAAAGCATGGTCAAATAATTTTTACAAATAATTTTTTTTCCGACATTTACTATGGGGAATTCATTGTAAGCCCACTTTCTTACATTGAATTTTTTTTTTTCCGACATTTACAAAAAAAAATTGTGTGGAGGATCATTACCTTCTTCAAACCGTGTCTCGGAAACTCTCAACCATTTTTTTCCACATCTCTTCCCTCTCCATTTCCAATGAAACCTCCACTTCTTCAAACTGAGAGTTTAGGCAATAAACATTTTGAGAGAGAGTTTGCCCACCTAATTAGCCCGGCCTGGCCAGCCCGAAGACTAGTCTGCCCGCTAGCTCGACTAGGATAAGCCCATGGGCCGGGCTTGGGCTTCATCTTTCGAGAGATAGCCCGGCCCGCCCGCTAAAAAGAAAAAGCCCGCTAAGCCCGGCCCGTGGGCGGGCTTGGACAGGAAGTTCGTGGGCTAGGCCGGCCCAGCCCGGCCCGATGATGACCCTTACGTCCATGTAGGCCTAAAAAGGCCTAAGAATCGATTTTGTCCGAATGGGGTGAATTTCGCACGGTCATCGGGATCGGCCTAAGAATCAGCACTCATTTTGCTATGCAAGATGTTGCATGATGGATTTCGGGCATTCGTCGCTGTTTAGGCCCCGAAAAGACCAATTTTGCCGTTTATAGTAATATTTAGATCGCTTAATAACTTTTGTTAGGAAACTCTATTTTATTTGTCGTTTGTTTTGGCCACATTATAATTCTTTCTAGTTTCTGATTTATTAGTCAAATCAGAACTTTTCTTTTTTGGTAATTTTCGTATTTATTCCAATTTAGGGTTGATTAGCGGCCTTAAAGGTTTCCGAAGTTAATTAGGGTTTATTTCACCTTATTTATATACTTGTAAGCATTGTGCAATGCCAATGCTCTGGATGTTGAATGAAAGAAGCATGGTAATGTGCACATATATCAAAATGATTCTTGGGTCTGCCCTCTCTGATGCCTTTTGGCTTTGATTTGAGGGCATGATTCCACAGCAAACGCGACGGTTTAGGGGGACCACTCTTTCAGTGGTATTCTGTGAGCAGCCACTTTGTGCATTTATTGCCAAAGGTTAGGTCTGTCTCCAATCCATTTGTTTCAGTGGTATTCTAGGAGCAGCCACTTTGTGCATTTATTGCCAAAGGTTAGGTCTGTCTCCTATCCCCCAATTATTGGGGACTAAATGGGTTATGTTATTGTTGTTGTTGTTGTTGTTGTATTTATATACTTGTAAGCCCTACGGTAGTTTTCGGTTGTTATTGAATTGAAGAAAACGAGTTTTACTCATATTTTCGTCGTTTAAGGAGGGAGTACCTCCGGGTTGATTTTATTGTTCGCGTTTCTCTTGCACGATCAATTTCGTTTCCACAAGCTGCACTACATCAGTTTAGAGGATGGTTTTTGGATGGTTGTGATTAAGAGAAAAGGACAACATATCTTCTTTACTCACTCATTTTTATTGCTTATACATACAAACCCACTGAGAATTGGTTCCTGTTTTCATATAACAGCGCTTTGGTTCAATTTTTCTTCAATTGTGCAACTTAGTTGCTTATAAGCGTAAATCCACTGGAAATTAATTATGTTTATGGAATTAGCCAAACAATATCAAATTTCTTAGATCTAGTTTGAATTAATATTCTGCTAGATTATAGATAGATGGTTCAATCAGGAAATGCAATTTGCCAATTTGGTATATCTTGATTCAAGATAGATTGGAGTTTTAGTATATGTACATTAACTAATTGGGAAGGCCTCAATTTTGGGCAACGGTTTCTAAGTTGTTTACATGATTTTTTTTTTTCCTTTAGGGAAATTTGGATTGTTTTTGGAGTTTTTTTTTTTTTTTGAAATATCCCTTAAAGTATCACCTATCTCTTTATTTCGTCCTTTAATTTTCAAAATCTTTTATATAGTCCCTGAACTACTTACTTGACATGCATGTTGTCCTTTTTTTTAACAACAGTTAGTTTCTTGGACGGAAAATGAGTTGTGTTCACGTCACAGGTGATCATGGCCCCAAAACCAAGGGTAAAAATGTCAGACTCCTTGTCTGCCCTCCCCATTTGACGTCATCACCAAGAGAGAGAGAGAGAGAGAGAAAGAAAGAGAAAGAGATGAGGACCCTCATTCGAATCCTCAAATTCTCCCCATTGCCACCACCAATAACAAGCATATTCCTCTGTTTCATCAAATCCTTCCAAATGTGAAGAACTGGAACAAAAATTGAACCTTTGAAGAGTCTTAGAATGGATCCAGGAACCCATCTCGAACGAGCCCTGTTTCAACTAACACCAACCATAACTGGGTAAATGCTTTAAGATACAAAGAAGATAAAGTCACAAGGCTTCAGATTGTTAGTCTCTGTTTTTTGACTCTCTTTTTTTCTTCGTGTTCTTACAATTTCACATGAAAAAGATGCAATCTGGTTAACTTTGCGGGCGGTTCGAGCGCGAAACTTTCCTCTGGATTGCTTGAGCTGTTCCTGTCGCATTTGAATTGCGCTAAAGAGGCGGCTCCTGCATTGCTCTTCAACCGCCGTTTATCAATTCCTTTATCTGATAGACTAGAAAATCTCCCTCAGATGTGCTGCAAATTAGTGTGCCTCTTTTTTCCTGATTGGTCAAATAACGCCATTAACCTGCCTAAGTTTTGTTTAGGTTCTTTTTAATAGATTGGTGTAAACCCCATGTAAGTGGGTATAAATCTTGTTGAACATTGTCCAAAACCTCTCTCTCTCTCTCTCTCTTCCTGTAGATGGCGTCGAAAAGGGAGGGCACACAAGAAGTTTGACATTTTTACCCTTGCTTTGCAGCCATGATCACCCGTGATGCGAACACAACTCATTTTCCGTCCATGAAACTAACTACCGTTAAAAAAAAGGACCACATGAACGTCAAGTAAGTAGTTCAGGGACTATATAAAGGATTTTGAAAGTTCAAGGACAAAATAAAGAAATGAATAATAGTTTAAGGGATGTTTCGGAAAAAAAAACTCTTGTTTCTGTATATATTACAATATTTTAGGAATAAAGATGATGAAAAGAGGTGGAAGGTAGTAAGAGAAGTGGGGAGAAAGAAGAAAGAGGAGAGATGGTGGAACCCCATTTGGTTTTGGTAAATCGGAATGATTTGGAGGGGGAAGAGAAAAGGTTGAGCAGAGGAAGACACAGGGCTACTTTTGACATTTTAGCAACTAAGCATTCAACAGTTATTCAGCTTTGTGAAGTTTTTAACGGAAAGAAGACAGAAACCTAAGGGGAGGTCTCTGTTTTTGTCAAAAACTCAAGGGGAGGTCAGTAAAATTTACCTTTTCTTGAGGATTTTTTTTTTTTTTTTTTTTAAACCAAACTTTCTTAAATTTTGGAAATTGTACTTTGTAGTCTAGTTTGTACGACCGAATATTCCTCTGGACTTAAGTACGAGGTATCAGAAAATAGACACTTTCAGGGTTGATCACTGAAGTCCAAGGTTTTGTCAGTCATTAAGGTTTTCAAAATTACGGTTATGAAAATCTGAGTGCTAGATTTACCCAATAAGGAAAAAGTGCTACAGAAAAATGCCAAGTTGAAAGTGTAGTGCAACTCCATTAAACATACTCCATCTAGATTTGTTTGTCGTTTGTTATATTACACTCATTTATCTCTTTATTTTTGTTCACTTATTACATTTTTTTCCAAAGTAAATGAAACTAAAATTACTAAACAAATAAGGTCACTGTAACTTGAGGTAATTTGTTGAGGTTGTAGTAGGGTTTTGTGGTTGGGCTAGATAAAGTGCAGAAAAGAGCTCACTTGTTGAGTCTCTTGGGGATGCTCTAGACATAGTTATTGCTAAAGTAGTCATTTTCAATCTCTATGTTCGACCTTTTCTTAGGCATTTTAGAATTTAAACATGGTATATTGATTAAAAGTTTTTTGCCATTCTATTTTATAGGGAATATATTTTCTTATTTCAGCATCTTTCTATATGTATTTCACCTAGGGAACTTTTTGTACATATTCTAATATTGTAGATATGTACATGCAAATCATAATCTTCTCAATATTTCCATGTGACTCTGAGTTATTCTTTCAACTAATTAGTCCATTAAATATAATTTCTTTTCATGCAAACCCGAGCTATGCAAGAAAATTTAAGTAGATAATAATTTTGAATTTCAGTATAAGACTTCAAATAAAAATTCTCTTTAATTTTTTTTCCCAATCTTGCGGGTGTGGTGATTGAATCAGGCAATGTTTTCCATCACATACAAGTATACAACACCACTGTAACCCTGTGAAAACTTATCGGGCCTAGTTTATTTTGTTTCGTTGAGTTATAAGTGTTTTTTGCCATATATTTTGGCTATTTATGAATGATCCCGTGCAGCTATATTGAAAATCAAATTATAGCAAAAAAATTTGTAAATTTTCAGAATATTTTTTTGAACCCAGGGCACCCCTGAGGACTTTGGTATTGACCAGGCCTTATTAAGAGATTATATATTATCCATCTGATGGTCGGCCTGATCTAAGACTACAAAGAGTAGGAAAGTACTGGCCCATTCCATATTTAAAATCTGACGACCAATGTTTTTGGCCCATTCCATATTTAAAATCTGACCACCAATGTTTTTGGCCCATTCCCCTTTCATTATTCAAATAACAAGCCCTGAAAATGGTGTATTCAAATGTGAAGACTGTGTATTGAAGGCACAGTGTAACATTCAAACATATGTGTTTTCTCAAATAGGAATAATATGCAACTTAACACATTCAACGTTGTTTCTTTCAAATTTTTTTTTTCCATTCCGAAGTTCTTGACAAATTCAAAACCCAAACAAACTTTTAGAATCCGATACATCAAACGGTTTTGAACACAGTTGTGTCCGGTATTTTAAAATTGTATTCATAGAAACTGGCATCTCATGAATAATCTGATAAGTTCGATCCCCTAATTTCCCAAGGGGCCAATGACAAAGGGATATAGCATTTTACCAGTAATGGGATGTTTTCAGTACATTCCGCTTATCATTTGCCCAAAACTGGACATGAGTCGCTTAAACACATGTTATTTAAATGCAAAGTGGCCAAAGAGGTCTGGCAATGCTCCCCTTTCTCTTCTATCACTTATGCTAGCATATATGCCTCAGTTTTCAAGGGATGGTGAGATTCTATATCTCTTTCACTATAAGGAGGTGAAGAGATGAATGGTCTCTTAGTTGCCATCTGCTGGTTTATTTGGAAAGCTCGCAACAATGCATATTTTGATGGCCTTATTTGGAGTGCTACTACGGTTTAGGAAAGGCAACATCCCTATGTTTAAATTTCAAAAAGCTAATTTGCTCAAACCACCTTCTCGTGCATTGCTTAACTCTCCCTTGAATCCGGTATGGCATTCTCCTTTCTCTAACTCATTAAATTGAATGTGGATGACGATATTAGCAAGGCAAATAGAAAAGTTGGGATTGGTATTGTGGCTCATGACTCCGTTGGACATATTATGGGCTTTCTTTCCTCAACAATAACTGGTTTTCTTTCTCCTAGAGTTATTGAAGCACTGACCTCCATGAGGCCCTTGTTTTTGCTACAAATAATGGTCTTACGGATATCATAGTAGAAGGAGATGCCCTTCAAATCATCGAGGCCCTCAACAAGGATGGAAACTCTTTTTCATATTGTCGCTCTATCATTTCTCATTGTTTAGAGCTTTTACCTTCCTGTTCTTTTAAACATGTGGAATGTGTATGTAATAGGGGTAGCCCATTCATTTGGCACGCTAACCTCGCCCTTGGTGATATACGGTCCTTGGACCGTCATTGTTCTTAATAAAATATCATCGTTTTTACGGGAAAAAAAAAGAGAAAAAAGAAACAATAATCTGATGGGAGTTGGACCAAGGGAAATAAGGCCTTCTCATCTCAGTTGCATAAGGCCCAAACAATTGCCAGTAGTTATTGCTGTTATCTAAAACTACATCCAGTGTATTTTCAACTTTTTTTTACATAAATATTTTTAATTTTGGGAGTCATTCATGCCATTGAGGAGGAAATTTACTAACTAGGAGTTCAAGCTTGTTTTATGCTGCAAATCAAGAAGATACCTAGTCTCTCCTTTTAAATTTCGTCTCTCATGTCTTCCTAATTCTTATAACCATCTTTTGGATACCCGTAGTGACTCAATTCACTACATTCTCGTAGTGATCTCAATACGAAACATCTTTAATCTGTTTTTGGGATCGGAACCCAAGTCCATAACCGAGGGCCCGGGGACTCTGTTATCCTTGAGGGAAAACAAACCCTACCAAACGCCAAAATTTTGTTGTTTCGTGAGATTTTGAAGAATTCCTAAATATGTTGGTAAGATTATAATGGAAAATTTATCGAAATGGTCCCTCTAGTTTAACCTCAGTCTCGATTTCATCCCCCACCTTTCAATTTCACTCTAACAACCCCGTACTTTCAATTTTACTCGAATTGAGTCCAAAAGTTAACTTCCGTTACCAAACTTAACGGAAATCCCAATTTGGGGTTTTTTTGAGGGATAGAACAGACATTTTGCCCTCCCTCTTGCTCAATAACAAACCCTAACTCCTCCTACCCCTTTTTTATCCTCTGCAAATCTCAACGAAAAAAAAAGAATTCCACCAAAAATATCAAATTAAGGGGCAAAAAAACTTAATCTCACATCAAATTAAACCCACAGGAAAATGTGCAAAATCACAAAATTATCAAATCAAAAAGACTTAATCTTACATCAAAATCATAATTGAAAAAGCCCCAATATGCATCACTTCCACTAAAAGAAACCCGGAAATTGGCAATCACAATGATGATGATGTGCTCCTTCATGCTAAATGGACTGGAGTTCAAGTTGAAGGGACAAACAGGGCAACTTCCTCAACTGGGCACCTGTCGCAGTCTGCCAGGTGCCCATTGGGTTTCTCGGCGTCGGGTTTGGATGCCATTTTGGGGAGCCGGTGGTTCAATTTCCTCTTAATTTTATGAATTTCTTTTTTTAAGATTTACAGAGGGTAAAAAAAGGGTAAGAGGAGTTAAGGTTTGTTATTGGGCAAGAGGGAGGGCAAAATATTTGTTCTACCCCTCAAAAAAACCCCAAATTGGGATTCAAGTTAAAATTGTTAACGGAAGTTAACTTTAGGACTCAATTCGACCAAAATTAAAACTATAGGGGTCGTTAGAGTGAAATTGAAAGATGGGGGACGAAATCAATACTGGGGTTAAACTAGAGGGACCATTTCAATAAATTTTCCTATTTTGATAGTTAAAAGAACTAGGGGTGAAAATCGGTTGGTTTGGTTCGGTTTTCGGGGTGTTCGGGACCAAACCAATCAGTTTAGGGTGATTTTGCCGGAAACCGATCCCGACCGAAAAAAAAACAATGGGCCGATCAGTTCGAGGCGGTTCGGTTTTTTCGGCATTAAAATTGAGATGGACGACTGTGATTTGTTATTTTTTGCTGGGTCAATTTCAGGAAACCAAGATAGGGGTGGTTTTCGGTCCAAATCGGGATAATTTTAAGGTATTTTGGTTCGGTTCGGTTCGGTCTAACAAAAATTCCGGGAAACCTAAATTGAACCGAGATGTATTTCAGTTTTTTTGGTTTTTGTCCAGGCTAGACCGACCGACCGAACACTGAACCGAATTTTCGGTATTTCGGTCGGTTCGGATCCCATCGGGTGTTTTTTCACCCCTAAAAAGAACGGTCTTTAGCACTACACACCTTTCTGGGGGGGGTGCAGGGGTCTGCAGAGCATTAGAAAATGCTTGACACCTTGATGGAAAAATTGAATCATTTTTCAATGACGAAAGAACACTAAAATTACGCTTGCTTGGAAAATCTTCTGTTAGGGTTTGTTCCAAGCTTATTACGAGATGTTTCCAATCTACTTCTCGCAAGTCAACTCTAAACCCTCGGAGAATATTTCGTTCAAGTCAATCCATGGGGCTCTTAAAATTTGACATCATTGATAGCCACAGTTTTTTTTTTAAATTTTTTTTTTCTAAACACGATGAAATACTATTTCAAGGGGGCTGACTATAGATCACGTGACAATATGTCAACGGGTGGCCTAAAAATCCGAGCAATTGATTTCTGAGATTAATTGCTCGGATAGAATTTCCAAATTCCTAATTAAGAATACGGAGGACAAGTTTCATTTCTAGGATTCCCAACAGGCTCAAACTTAGAAACGGAGTCAAGATTTCATATCCCATGGGCCGCAACATAAACAACTAGATTTTAAAATTTCAAGTTTTAATATCTGAAACAATTGCTGATCAAAAATATGTCTAAAACAATTAGTAAATATTTAAATAGTACCCAATGCAAAATACAATATCTAGAACGCGCTCTTAACCAACCAAAAACAACTAAAAAGTTAAAAAATAAAAGTATTTCAATGGAGTTGAAACTGGTAATTAAAATTCTTCTTTCAAGGGATCGACCACTCATGTGATGTTTTTGTAGAGTATAATCGTGAGTTTTCACTACAGTATATATATTTGGTATTTTCAGCATTTTTGGACTACATTCATTAAGGGGGAGTTTTCTAATGGATTATTTGATTTTATCATCTTTGATTTTATCATCATCTTTTACGAATAGATAAAAAGAAAGTGATTTTATCATACTAGATTTTATCTATTGGGAAAACAAATTAAGTGATTTTATCACCCTTCCATAAAATACCAACTAAAATCAAATTTCTCATTTTATCTCATAAAATCTATTGGAAAACTCCCCCTAACTAATTTGACAACTTGTAGTTTTTTTTTTTTTTTTTTGATGAAGACAACTTGTAGTTTAAAAATACCAAAAATACTAAAAATACCATATTGGAAACTCAACCTGAGAGAAAAAATTTGTTGGCCCGTGGAGTTCTATATTAAAATAGCGGTGGCCCTTCCTTAAGACGTTTTAATAGCATAAAAGGAAAAAAGAAAAAAAAAAAACCCTCAGTGGTAATTTTCTTTTGGGGGGTGACCTTGCCCCCAATAGCAAACTAATACCTCCATCCCTGCTCAAACTCAGACCCTCTAATTGCATAATTAATCATCAAATTACATAATCCGTCGTAATAAGCTCCTAACAAACCAGACACGCGTGGTAAATACGATATTCTGTTTTTCCAAAAAATAAAATAAAATAGTAATAACATATTTCTTTTTAATTAATCAAGAAATTTGATTTCATAAGGGAAAGTCTCCCAACATTAACATTACTATATGCTCATCAGGTGATTATGATTTCCATTTTATATGCTTGACACTGACTTGAATAATTATTTTAATTTGAACTGATCAGGTTTGCATGCTAATTAAGCGTCCTATTTGATATCAGACATTTTCTATTTTGTACCAACTTGCCAATATCGTAGTACTAATAATATTGAATAGCTTGCCCCTTGAAGCACCCATAGAGACATGATGTCAGGAGCTGATGGAGGAGGTGTAGGAGGGGTTTCGGGTCCTGCACACCCCCCAATTATCCCATTAATTATATTATGTTTTCAGATTAATTTAGAAAAGTTATATAGAATCGACTTCTGCAAGTCTTTTGAGTGAAAAAAAAAATACTAATAAGTTTCTACATATGTGTGTAAACCCCCCTTAAAATTTCAAGTTATCAACAATTTTCGGTTGTGGTTATAAAACTATATACGATTTTGTATATGTGCACAATCTTGTGTTCTTCTCAGAACTAGTTAGTAGCGATATTTATATCATATGCTATAATTTTTTTAATGTAAAAATACATGTGATTCGGGTTCCCGCTGAATAAAAATCATGTGTCCGCCACTGATGTTGTACTATCATTACATTGATATTCAAGTCTATAAGACTATTGTTCTGGTTTTTTTTGTTCTTTTTTTATTTTTTATTTTTTCGTCTTTCAAAACTATATGGTTCTGTTAATTTAATCAGATTTTTTTGAAGGAAAAATAATTAGTTTTATTAGAGTTAAAAGCTAATTCCCAATTTGTTATTTAGTTTTGTTTATTTCTTAATGTTGTATTACAGCCTATTTAGCACCTTTCCACAAATAATGCTGTAGCGACTAATTTTTTAAAGGGGCAATTTATTTGCCATCCTAAATAAATAAAAATGTAATGATCCAACCCTAGTGATTTCGAATTGTTATGATGCCATCCTGACTTCTAATTAATACCCAAAAAGCCATTGCTTTTTCTTTTTGCCATTTTTTGTTTCATAGATTTTGTTGACAAATTATGAAAATATTTGTAGTCCTAAAACCATCCCAAAAAACTATCGAGATTTTAATTCTTTTAAATCCCACTAATTTAGGTCAGTTTTAAACCTCTTCATATTTTTAGTCAGGTATAGAATCTTTACCAATATTTATCATCCCAACTTCCTCCCGAAACTGTCCCATATCCCTAACATTTCAGTGAGAAGATAAACATAACCAAAACCGTCCTAACCTTTTCAAATTCCTAGTTTTTCGGTGAACCTCCACCCATCCCCCAAGTCGTCCCACCCCATCCTTTTCGGTGTAACCCAAGCCCCTATCCAAACTATCCCCAATCCCTAATTTTTTGGGGAAACCCCACACAAAACCATTGTGCTGTTTTTTTCGAAAACCCCATTTTGTGAAGAACTGAAACCACAAAAAGCGGTTGAGGTGACAGTGACGGCCAAAGAAAATGGCGGTGATGCATAACCAGTTGACGAGAACAAGGCCGGTTCATGGCTCGTAAGTTTTCTACTCAACATTACAATACACCATGTTTTGTTAGGATTACTAAATCGACTGTATTTTTTGTGCAATAGGTGTATTTTACAACGGTTTTCATGGATTTTAGATAGTTCTCCATGAAAATTTAGTTTACACAATGCATAACCTGTAGTTTTTTTTTTTTTTCATCATTGATCGAAAAGTTAGGGTTTTTAAGAAAATGGCTTCTTAATCTACCATTGTTTTCATGCCGTGCTAAAAAGGACTTTAATTCATACATGTATTGTCATGGATTACAGGACTTCCATGATTAGGGTTTTTGATGGTCTTGGAATGGTGAATTGGTGAACCATAAACATTGATTATTTGTCATAGATTAACCTTTTCTGGTCATCGAAAAAAATGAAAATATATCCTAGTACTTTCTGTTGTGATGTTATGGATTATAGATTTTCCATTTGTATACAGGATGTATTACATATACCTTGGTCATGGGTTTTTGATTTGCCATGAATAAAATCATTGATGTTCAACATGCTTCATATATCTGTAAAAGTTTTATAGGATAAAATTATGGTTTACACATATTTGGCAGGTACTAAAACCATGGAAGGAATATTGAGGGCAAATCTTAGACCAAAGGACCATGATGAAGAAGCCTCAAAAGACGGAACTTGTTAAAAAAAGCGGGTGATGTGCGCGATACACCTTTTTTTTATCAAGCTTATGAGGCATAATGAATTTACTTGAGCACTTTAACTTGAGGAATTGCCACATTGAAGTTTTGATTTACCATTTTCGAACATTAGTACGGGATCAATGGAAAAGGGAATTGAAATGGTATATGGACATAATAAACCATGTTTCCATTTCATTTAAAAATGGTATATGGACACACTGGACAATTAGATACCCCCATGGCTTTTATAATGGAAAAGGGAATTGAATATAGTAAATATGGTTTTTTGATTTACCATATTCATGAGTTTGGAAACCATAAATTAATATGGTTTCTTGAATTATCATCTTCACTTGTTTGACACATAAAAAAATGGATTGGAGAATTTTTCTTTCTAAACATGATAAATGAATACACCATGTTTGTCACTTAACCAATTCTGCTTGCAACCAAGAATAATCTATGTGGGTTCTTTACTTTCTTGGGACTAGAAAAGTTTAAATTCAAATTCTCTTGTTGGTATGGAAATGAATCAACCGATCTACTTGATTGGGATTAGAAAATTTGAAATTGGAATTGAAACAAGTAAGGAAATGAAATAGCAATACTCAAAATTGAAACAAGTAAGGAAATGAAACCCACTTAGAGATAGGATTTCCGGAATTAGTGGAACAAATAAATGACCTAATTAAGGGGACGGAAAATAGGATGATTTAGTATTAGAATATATTATTAATAAGAATATAAACTACTAAAGTAATTAAGAAGGGGCATAATGGTCAAAATTTAAATTACAGGATTGAATCATAAAAATTCAAAAGCCATAGGGTGGCATCCTAAGGGTATTATTGAAAGAGGATGGCTAATTAAATTTCTCTTTTTTAAAAAATGTTCGACCAAATATCAGATGTGCCACTTTTAAAGTGAATTGTGGGATAACTGATGTGGAGAAAAACTTGGGTGCCGGTCACCTATGGCCATGTGGTACCCGCTCGTGCAGCCCCAGCTGTTGAAAAGTGTTTTGGACGGCCCAGATCCGCTTTCTCAAGCCGAGGTGCACAGTTGGGCACCACGTGGCCATACCTGACTAGCACCCAAGTTTTTCTCCTGATGTTAGGCTTGTGAAAGCTGATATGACTAATTGGTTCACGCTTAGCTGAGGATTGGGGGTTCGGGTGCAGCACCCATGATGGGAGATTCATCCCCAAAAGCTAAACAGAGGTATTATAGCAATTGATAGTATAAACCTTAAGTTATAAATACTTGTTGTACGCAACAATTGATGTAACTTTTATTCTTTCTTCATTCAATACATACTGTAAACTGGTGTAAGCCATATAGCTAACATTATGTTAGAACCACACGGAGTAAAAATTGCGTGTCTTGTGTTCATATTTTTTATTCTTGATTATTCTTTGCAGGTTTGTCAAGTTTGACGGATCCAGATACTTTATGAGGATTTCTATGTGAGGATTTTGTTGTGGGATTGACAACACATCAAAAAAGAGATCCAATGACTCACAATCCCCTTCCTTGTTTCTAAATCAAAACGGCACCGTTTCATGGAAAAAAATTTGACAAGATGGCAAGCCACACAAATGACAGTTTCTTCTTCCGTTAATTTTTCTTCTTCTATGTTAGTGTTACTCAAATTTCAAGTCGCTTAATCTTTTTTCCTTTATTTATTTTTTCCCAGATTTGTTCTTCTTTGTTAGCTCATATTTCAATTGGCATAATTTTTTCCTTTATTCAATTTTTTCCAAAATTGTTAGATTATGTCTTACCTCAATTTTTTGGTTAGTCTTATAAAAAATCATTTGAATTAGATAATTGTAAGCAATCGAATTTTCAAAATTTTCATTCAAAATTTAGGATCTTGAATACTAAATGAATTTTGAAAAAAAAAAGAAGGTTAAACAGTCATGTGCTTAGTATTCCTGTGATCAGAATCAGAGACATTAGAGCTTACACCCAACTAAAGACAAAAACTATTTGTCCAAAAAAGAAGAAGCAAAAACTCAATTCACATTTAAAGTCATGTGCATGACACTCGTGCATAGCATGAATGAGCAATACCACTTCGGAAATTTTGACAAATTAGAGTATCTCATGTGACTGGATTACAAATTTTGACAACAAAAGCACTAGCTGAAACAAGAAATGGGATTGGATTACATATCTCATGTTACCACATTCTTAGTGTTTGAACAAATTTGAAAAAAAAAAAAAAGGAAAAAAAATGACAACCGAGGGGTTTCTTTCTTTGCTATGATGAAATAGAGAAGAACGGTTTGAGGAAGAAAATAACGACGGAAGTAGAAGTCGAAGAAAACGTCCTATTCCGTCAGATTTTTTCCAATGAAATGACGCCGTTTTGATTTAAAAACAAGGAAGGGGATTGTGAGCCATTGAATTTACTTTTTGGTATGTTGTCAAGCCCACAACAAAATTCTTACAAGATCCTCACAGATAAATTCTCGTAAAGGATCTGGATCCGATCTTTAGCTAGTAGATTCAACGGGGATGATATGTGGGTTGCGGCCTAGTTGTCTCATCTTCTATTTTTCTCTTGCGATTAGATGTGTATGGACTTTTTGGACAACGAGTTCACTTCAAAAAAATTTGAGGAGGTGGGCACGCAACTCGAGGTCTAAAATTTAAGCACGAAGGACGTGAAACAAAAATAAATAAAAGGTAAATAATACTATTTTGATCCTTGAAAGATGCTATTCGCCCTTCAAAATTGAAGGATATCTGCCAGAGCAAGTAAAATACAGTAATATAATTCAATTAATCCGTTTGGTGTTAAAGTACTCAAATAGTTGAAAATCTCTGTACGAACGCATGCAATCTAAGTTATGATCACCTTACACTCAAATTTTTGATACGTACAAGTAAATTTGTATATTCACAGGCGGACCGTGGAACTAGTGCAAGCGGGGTCTGGACCCCTCCACAACTCTCAATTATCTAATAATTTTTATTATATTATAAATTTTGTTTGTAAAAAAAAAAATTATACTGTTATAACTATGTAAGAATAATAATTTATTACAGTATTAATTTATAAATATAAGTGTTTTGGTTTCTGACAGCATTTGGTAAGATCTACACATTTGGAGCCTGATCAAGAATTCAACATCAAGTTCCAAAGATGGCAAACAAGGAGAGGTCAAAGACACAAAGGTACCCCACCCGAGGACACAACACATGACACAAGGGTCTGTATTGTTGCCCTGATCCTTTCGAATTTGCAGTTTTTGGGAAATCTAATTTTGCTTTGGCTCTCTTCTTTAAAATTTATCCCTAAAAGCTTTTACTGTTTTTTAGGGACGGAGCCAGAAATTTCACTATACAGAGGCGAATTTTTTTCCCAATATATTTTGCCGGGGCAAGCCTATATAGTTCATAGGAAAAATTCTTTTGTCTACTAGATGGTTTTTTTTTTCCTTACAGCGACGACTGCCTCTACTGACCCCTCTCTGGCTCTATATATCCTTGACTGATTCGTCATTCATGATTTTTCATTTCTAATTATTTTTTTATCAAATTATTTGTTTTTTTTTTACTCTTTAAATGTATATTGCTTATTCCAATATGTAATCATATACAATTTCTTTATCTCAAAATTGATAGACAAACGAAACAAAGTTACTTTGTTGATTGAAAACTAAAAAGAATGAAGATTAAGACACAAAATTAAGCTGAGGAATACGATACGACAAAGAAAGATTATTATGGATCTTTGAAGAATTTAATTTTCATCATCCTCTTTGTTGTCCTCTCGATTTTTTATTGATTGAGATAGTGTGGATCTCACAAAAAGTGATGACATTCTTACCAAAAAAATGTATTACAAAGATGAGACCTACACTATTTTAAACTTAGTTGCATGAAGCGGGAGCGGATGCGGGGACGGGGGAGCGAAGGCACCTAGAAGTTCCCAAGGTTGGGAGTGCTTAAGTAGCATATATAGATGATATTTAAATATGTATATAAAATATCTTTAAATACTTAACCATTGAAGGAAAAGTGATACTTATTTAGAATTTTTCCCATTTTAAAGGGTAAATTTTTTGAAAGATAGAAATTTTCAATTTGTAAAACTTCTTGACTCATATGATTTTCATATTCTTATTGCCACACTCTTAAAAGTATGAGAATAATTGATTTAATGGCCCGATAAGCTCCCATCCTAGTTAGGAGCAAGCTCCCATCTCGAGGGGAGCGAGCTCCCGTCAAGCTCCTATCTTGGGAGCGCCGATTCAAGCTCCCTTCTTGAGAACGCACCTATTTTAAAAGGATCCTGCAACTAAAGTTTTAACCAATAAAAGTGAGGTAAGATTTCCCGTATTATAAGAATTGTAAATAAAATCACACTCGTCTCTAAAAATAGGAGTACATGCAGATTGTGACGGGAGTGGAGATAGGAGCAGTAGAAAACATTCTGCCAAAAGCCCAGTCAAGAAACATGTGGTCGGGCAAACGACAGGAATATTGCCCACAAAGTCAAACTGTGAATAGATATTGTTTTGTTTTTTAAGAGTGTCTGCATCAGCTTAAACACGCTTTATCTTCTCCTTAATCTGGTCAGAGGTAGACAGACTCATCCATACGAGGATTAGAAAATTTACGAGAAATGATTTTCTTATTGCCAAACCCTGAAAATTAAACCCTATCAATTATGTAAGTAATAAACTCACTAACCAAATGGACTAATCCTCGGCTTCTTTTGTATTTGTTCATGCCCTATATAGAAACTCTCAAAATTGAAACACAGTAGGCCTGTAGCATTGAAACTGATGCATGTGAATCAGACACCATGCGCATATGCAGTACCGTTGGGCCAGGCAACTATTTCATTGTTTATGATTCCCCGATCCAAAAAGATTTTCACACAGATTGAAAAAAGATACTCCTACTTTCACCATCGTTTGTAATGTCCTGTGTGTGTCGTGTGGGGTCGTCCAAATACATTCGAACACACGTGTATATATTATCTTGGTCTCAAAATATTTGTCCGGTTCGCAAAGTAAAAAATTTGAAAAAATTAAGTTTTTCCCATAAATTATTAGACATCAATTAGTTCTTCTCATTTATGAATGAGGTTTGAAAAAATATATTGTTTTTAATTTCCCATTCTACCGACAGAAGAAATATTTTGAGACGGAGAGAGTACTTGGGAGTAGCATTGCACTTTACATTTTCATACACTTCTTGTCTTATAATAGCACTTTTTGTTTTTTGTCTTTTGCTTGTGAACCTCGAACATTGTTCGTTTAAGCGTCAGTTTTCAAAACTAAAAAAGACAATAATGTCAAGGGCTGTAAATGAATTGAGCTATTCGTTAACTTTTAAGTATTTGTTTAGTAGACGAGTTGAATTGAGCCTCAATTTTACGCTCATTTAGTGAAGGAGTGGAACGAAAACCTAGCAGTATTTGATTCGATTGGACTTGCAAACTTGGATTATGTTTATATCTTGAGAATTTCAAACGAACTCGAGTTCACTAAAAACCTAACAAATGAACCTAAACTTGATTTGGGTTGTTTGCAGCCCTAATAAGATCAATTTATATACAAGAAGAAGAAAAAAAATGAGTGCGACTATAAAACAAAGAAATCCGGAAATCAATTTATAACCTTTTTTAATCATTATCTTGCCTTGAGTCTATGCTATCAAAGTCGACACAGTCAATAAGGGTTAACAAAGTCGAAATACTTACTAGCTGCTATTTTTATGTTGGCTTTTCAAGTGTCTTGGCCAGGATAATCGAAAAAATAAAAATTATGATTAAAATTTAAAAAGTTAACAAATACAAAATTCATTCAAAATACAAAAAAAAAAATTGGATTTAAAAAATATATATGTTTTGTTACTGTTCTTATTCCTACTATCGCGACAAATTTGAGGGGAAATTTTTTTTGACCAAAAACTTTTTTTAAAAAAACTCCTTATAAAGGCAATAACTAGTTATCGTATATAGTAATCATTATCCTTAAAAATCATAAATTGACTCTGAATCCCACATGAATAATTAAGGAAAATAATTATAGCACTCTATTTTTACCAATGACGCTCCTTTTTTGGCTTTTAATGAGTGAAATTACTTAACTACCCTCAATGCAATAAATTTTACTCAAGACACATGGATCATTTCAAATTCCCACACTAAAAAGACAAAAAAAATTAGAATGTCATTGATAAAAAGGAGAGCGTTAAAGTCATTTACCTTAATTAATTGGACAAAAGAGTTCTAGAGAAGACGGTGGGCATGAGTTAGTATTTCCCTCACTCACTTTGAAGGGACAAGCAAGAAACAAGATTCCCTTTTCCTTAACACCTTTGCACTTTGATTCCATAACATTGTTGTGGGGAGAATCAATTATTGCTTGATTACCTATTACTACTATTATTAATTATTAATTATTAAAATTCCATGGGGGCAAGGTATAAAGCATAACTTCGAGAAGGGATTTGAATCTTGAGCCTAAAGTTACCAACTCCTATCTACTGAAAAATACTATAGTAAATAGACGCGTCTTTTTTCTTCTTGGTTTGACCGTAAATATATTCGGGTTAGTTTACGCACACCTTATGTAATTTCTTATTCGGTCTGGTCAAAAACAAGCTATTCACGACGAGACTACGTGATTGACACAGAATTACTTTCTTGCAACTTAACTTTACGAATCGAACTCTAATTGTGTGAAATAAGAAGAGCAAACTCACTAACTAACTAGATTAATCTTTTGAGACTGGATTCTGTGCACGTTCAGTTGGAGTGGAATTTCTCCCATTAAAACTTCCAAAATGTAAGGGAAAGACACCCTCTCCAGACCGTGTGGGTCCGTCACAGCTAGGTCCCACCTTCCCTCTAATTTAGCCGCACCAAATTCAGTCTTCAATTACATTTAGTCGTGCATCTAGTCGTACTCCTTGGCTTTAAAGAGGAAAGTTTGAGGTTAGTTTGACCTTGTTCATTTTTATGTTTAATCTTAGTTTTAATTTTGATGACATTATCATTTTCTCTTACTTCTCTCTCTCTATCTTTCTTCACTCATTATACCTGCTGACATCATTAAAACTAAATTAAATTATCTAACCAAACACATCATTTATAGCTAGAGAGAGTTAAAATTCTATTTGGTTGCTACCATGCTAAATTTTTCACTAACTCCTTGACTAATGTCTATTGTAGGACAAATTAAAAAAATACTGTAAATAGAGAAAGAAATACAAAAGGTTTCGCTCCCTTCCTGTCACCGCATAGGGTGGTGGAGCTCCGCATGGGGAGGGGGGCTACGCTAGGGTTTTGCTCTAGAGAGAGGGGAAATCTCGATTTTAGATAGAGAAAGAAAGTCTCTAGACTCCCCTTGTATGCTCGTTCACTATCTCTCATGACTCATCTATTGCATGCTCGTTCACTATCTTTGATCTATATCAATCTCTCTGCCCACCTTTTGATTAAATCCTATCCGTGGGCGATGAAAACTATGGAATCTCCACCACCTCTTGTGGGCCCCACTGTCAATTTTTTTTAGTAATATGAATAGTTCATCTTGATTCTGTCAACACTTTTAAAGTTAAATTGCCCATCTTAAAAACCAAAATTCAATTCTCGATATTCAATCAAACTAATTTTTTGCGTAAATATACTAGTCTATGATCCCTACAAGAAGAACAATTCAAATTATTACAATAAAAGCATAAACTATGTTTTTAATCTTGTTTTTCTTCTCTCTTCCCTCCCTCTCTATTGTTTTAAAATTGCTTAGATTACTAAATACTCCCTTCGCCCCATTTTGTTTATACATTGTTCCTTTTGTCTCTTTTGTTTCAATTGTCTATATCTATAATATTTTATGATTTTAAAAATTCTGTATTATAGAATAATTAAATTGAAATCTATCAATAAAGTCCATATATATTGCATATTTTTTAAGATCCATATTAAAAGAACATATAGGGAATAGACACAAAAAAATAGAAAATGAATATGCACAAACAAAATATGGGAAGGACGGAATACTATTTTTCAATGTAAACCTTACCAAGCCTTTGTACTCTATAATGTGATTGTTGAGCTTCAAATTACTCCTTCCATCCCAAAATTTTGATCTTTTTTTTTAATTAAACTTTTTAAGAGAAAACAATCATCAATCTTTAAAATTTTATGAATTTCCAAAATTACCCTGCTTTTGAATAAATAATTATTACTTTTAAAATTCTTACCTGAAAGAGTAATGATTGTGAATCGTGATTACAAATTATGACAGCTTAACATGATCCAGCTGAAATCACGATTCACAAATGTTACTGTTAATATACTTTAACATCTCTAACGGTAGCCTATATTTTTTACAATTAAAAGTGAGCAAGGTAAAAACATATAATTTTAGTAACTATCATCCGTCATTGCCTTAAATTGCTCCTGACATCGTCAAAACCATGGTAGTAAATTTTGCTACAACATTATTATTTTTTTGTTTTGTGATTAACGTTAGTTTGCTATGTATATAACCTTCAATATCAAAACTATCACTTGACGCCTTCATACTAGTTTAGTACTCATAGTCTAGCCAATCTTTCGCAAATCTTATAGCTGCAGTATTTTATGTAACACAATCAATTTTTTTCTGTCCACATCGATGAATTCCAATATAGTGTTCCAATTTATTTTGTATAATAACTTGTCATATCTTTTAGTTGATCCAAATTCCAATCTAGCTACTTCATCACTAGTGTTCATTTATATTGACCTCCAAATTTAATTGAAATGTTTGATCGTAAAGTTGTACACGCATCACACAAAACTCGACTTAATTAATTAATGTGTATTAATATTGCTAGTTCCAATATACTAACAAAAGAATCGACAAAAATATTAGTGACACATTCAAGTTTACGTTTATTCTTACGTCATTTTTCACAAGTAATGCTCAAGAATTAAATAACGCATCTTGCTGGTGTAGCATGATAATAAGTACAAAAAAGAATGGGCATAATGGTCTTTTAAGGTGTATGTAACAACTATCACAATTGAATTTGGAATGAGTTTGATGGTGGAGTACATCTTAACTTTAAAGTTATGGTTCGTACGTAGCTCCACCCATTAATGAAATACTCATTCATGGTTGTGGATTGTAGAATATTATGCTACATGTCTGACAAGATAATGACATTATTGTTTTTAATTTCTGATATCATGAGCCAAAATACATTTATTTAAAGTTGAGGAAAAGAATGCCCTGAGTTAGAGGGTGTTTGACAACCACTTTTTCGCATTTTGGAATTCTACTTATCACATTTTGAGTGTTTGAGGGGTGGTGGCCAAAATAGGTTTTCGAATTGGAAAGTGTTATTGGCACTCTCATTTTTTCTATTGGCGTTCCATTTTTTTTATTTTTTATTAGGTAAACTTATTCTTGCACTTTACATGTAAATACTGAAAAAGGAGTGCCAATATCAATTAATTGCCTTCAGATTTTGGGTTTAGAGAGCAGAATGAAGACATTGGGGTTTGTGCATGTGGGTTAAGCTACCCTGTAATCTCTATCCCCTAGTCTTTCAAATCCTCCAAACCCTTATTCTTTTGCCTCATCCAGAACCTACAATTATGATTAACCGTTTATCCTGTAGATTTCACAGGGTAAAATAATATTTACACAAATTGAGCTTTAATCAAACATTAGTAGACACATAACCAACTCATTTAAAATGCATGGTTTAAATTCAGTTTTACATTTTCTAAAAAAGTATATGGTTGGTTCATGAAACTATTTTGCACTTATATTCTTTCTTACGAGATCTACGAGTTGAAAGGTTTAGATAATTGTATTGCGCCCAAGATAGAGCTAGAGATTGAATATTAAGAGTATAGAGAATGAGGGTAGGGAGAATAGCTTAACCCAAATAGCCTTTGGACACCATGGGAACCCGGATGCATATGGAGTTGATTATTAGGAGTTCCATGTATAAAATATCATTAGAAAAATTAATACTACATGAGGACACGTTACATATTATTTAAGGATATACCCAAAAATATAGTAGTTGCTAGCGTCACTCCATATCAAAATGTTTGTCTCGCCCGTAAAAATAGGATTTAAACATTACAGTTTTTTCAAAAAAACATTTGAACTTTTTTCATGAAGTAAAAGCACTTATTGATATCTCGTAATTTGTTGAAAATTTTGAACATTTCTTGAAAAACCTATATTATTTTTAAGTTTTTATTTTGTAAATTGGACAAATATTTGAGTCTAGGATATTATGCCGCTACATTAAGATGACACTTGTTTTGTCATTCAGGTGTTTTTAAAAGCAAACTAAGTAACGTCATGTAAACAGAATTTGAGTAGCGATCCAATTTTTGAACACTAAATAATTGGGTCTCTGCTAATTGACGGTGAATTAGTCTCACAAAATTAGTTGAGGTACACATGAACTAGCTCAAACACCTGATTATAAAAAATTCAATGAACTACATCCTCAAGTTTACATTATGGGCAGGGCTTTCTCTCACTTGATTCTCAAAATCTCAAAAAGTACAATTTTATTGTCTTTTATTTGTTATCTTTGAAATTTTTAAACTTCGGTTCATATTTTTAGCCTTTTAATCAGTACTACAATAATTGTTTGTTTTAGTTTTCCAAAACCAATCTCTTTCTCTCCGCACGGTCTTCAATTAATTTTCTCTTTATTTATTGATCTATTTTTTTTATCTCTCTTTCTCCACTCATTTTATCTACAAAACTTCCCTCCAAACCTAAACCAAATAAATAAAATAAAATAAAAAATTTAGGATAAAGTTTGGAAAATTATTTTTCTTTAATTCACCTTGAAATTATCAAATTACTCCTGCCTCATGATCCATTTTTTTCATGTGCAATTTGGTTATTTCAAGTAAATAAAAACAAAAAAGAGAATGTTTGAGATAAAATGGGGGTGTGGCAGTGTTGTAGTTTTCACCAAAATTGAAGGGCCTTTAGCAACTCGAACTGCTTTTATAACGCGTAGGTGCGTCGCCTTCCGGGAAAACTTCCTGTATACCACTGTCTGTCTCTCTTAACTCTGGTTCTTTGTAACGTATTAAAAGCAAACGGCAGATTCTTCAAAGATAGACTCGGGTACGTCCAAAACCGACTGACTTCTTGATTATTCAAAACTGAAATTGTCCTCAACTCGCAAAATTGTTTTATTTTTGCTGTTTCAAGCCACTGTTTTCCCCCCTTAATCTTACTGCTGAAATTTTGGTGTCAATTCAGGACTTTCTTGGCAAAATCTTGAGCTCTGCGTCCAACTTCTGTGGACGATATAAATTTACTGAAAATGGGTCGATGATAGAAGATCAGTGGAAGGTGAGATTCTCTCTCTCTCTCTCTCTCTCTCTCTCTCTCTCTCTCATGTTTGTATGTGTTTTTGGGTGCAGTGTTTCCAGTTGTTTGTGGAAAGTAAAATTAAAATGAAAACTAAACATCTTATTATACCCTTTTTTCCTTTCTTTCTTACAAAGTTTTACAGACGTTCTTGTGAGCCTAGTCAGTTTCCTTTTTCTTTTGGTATTCAGTGCTCATTAGTCATAGATGCTCTGAACCATGAACAAAGGATGCATGGTAATCATCACAAAAATTGATTTGGGTCTGTAGGCCTGCCCTCTCTGATACCTTTCAGTTTTTATTTAGGGGCATAGTTCTGCATGAAAACATCCTTGTAGCTTCTCGGTTGTTGGAGGTTAGGGGCCCTGTTTTAGTGGAATTCTGTGAGAACAGCTACTTTGTGCATATAATATTGCCAAAGGCTCCAATCATTCCCGCTGATATCCCCAATGATTGGGGACTAGATGGGTTCTATTATGTTGTTGTATTGATGAGATATGCCCCATTGTTGTGGAAAATTTTTAAGGGTTTTTGTGGAATACCCATCTACATTAACATTCTACATATTGGTGATTTTGCTAGTCTACCAATTTTCCTGAGAAATACCCAGTTTTTGTTCTGGTATTTGACATGGTTTAAGATCGGTTTTTGGTTTGTGACAATGTTTTAAACCAAGATTTAAGACCGGCTGTTTTTTTGTAGCAAGCATTTGAGGAATGTTTAGAGAGAAATTACAATATGTGGAAACCAAGCAACGAGTTTTGTGCTAGTATGAATTAGCTTTCTTTACATATCATATTTTTCCTTTCTATATAAACATTTCTCCACAAATCCTTGGTCCAAATACAGTCATAATTTCATTCAAGTGATTTACAAGTAGATTAGAATTGGAGTGGTGATTTGCAAGGGTTTGTTGCAAAATTGCTAAAACCTAGCAGCTTTGTGAAGAGATTATGCCCGTGTCTTTTAGGAGGTATGCATTATTCCTGGTATTCAATTAGAGAAGAATATGGTAGATCCTAATGGATGTAATCTCTTGGTCTACAAAGAAATATGAAATGAAATGGTTAAGACTCTGGTTATAAGACTTCCTGCATTGATATGATGTCTGATTTTGTCTTGCTTCATATAGCGAAGAGGAAAGGATCTATTTGTGCGTGTTGGTTCTTGGATTCCTGACCTAAAGGGAATAATTCTGAGTGAGTTTATTGCTGTGTGTATACCGTAGTTTGAGTTCATCACGTTGTGTTTAGTGCATAGCTTGAGTTTGTCAGTTTCTGTGTACTGCATAGTTTGAATTCGTCTATTTTTGTGTGCATAGCAAAGTTTGAGTTAGTCAATTTGTGTTTACTGCATAATTTGAGTTTTTCAGTTTCTGTGTATACTACATAGTTTGAGTTCGTCAATCTGCATGTAGTATTTAGTTTGAGTCTGTCTATTGGAGGGTAATGCATAGTTTGATTTCATCAATCTCTGTGTCCTAATTTAGTTTGAGTTCATCTATTTAAGGGTACTGCATAGTTTGAGTTTGTCTGTTGAGTGTACTGCATAGTTTGAGCTCCTCAATTTTTCAAATAGAGGCTTTACTGCAAACTTTTGACACCACCAACCAATGTTGCATTGGATTTTCCTATGACATTCTTTGCTACATGAGGAGCACAAACTACGCAGTTTAGCAAGTCATAATTTTAGAATATTTCCATTAAGTAATTGTTAAGTACATTAATTTTGCTTGCATTCTTTGTTGTAATTATGTTTGGATCGGTATACCATACCCTTTGTTGAAACTTCTTGATTTTTGCTGACTTTTGAACATTGGTGGAGCCCCCTTTATTGCTACCTAAACTTGTCTTTCTGTATGATTTCAGATAGCAATAGAGTATCCGATTACACTCCTTTCTTTGACAGCAGCACAAAAACTGGCCATGTCTAACACCCTGTACTATCACTCGGCGAAGGACGTCGAGTCCTACTGTTTTCCTCAGTTTCAAACACCAGACCACCAGTCATGTTATTGTAACAGCAGCCACGAGATTAACTTCTCCTTTCACACTTCCCGCGATATGTTCTGCACCCTCGAGTCATCTTCACCAACTGGCCGTTTCACTATTTCCAAGTCACCGTCAACTGTCAGTTTCTCATCAAATGGAAGCTCCGTATCACAACAAGAGTCTCAGTTTCACTCTCCAGATACCATCTATGGCTCCCCAATGAGTGGATCCTGTATAACCGATGATATTAACGACTTTAGGCATAAGCTACGTGAACTCGAATCTGCAATGCTAGGACCTGATTCCGATGTACTCCCAGAAAGTTACAATGAAACGTTTCACGAAGTAATAGCCTCGCCGGAGATAGATAGCTGGAGACAAATTATGGGAGAAAACCCCAAAAATGAATTGAAAGGGGTCCTCATAGCCTGTGCAAAAGCTGTATCCGAAAATGACTTGTCAACTGCTAAATGTTTGATGTGCAAGTTACGCCAAATGGTATCAGTCTCGGGTGAACCGATTCAGCGGTTGGGAGCCTACATGTTGGAAGGGCTTGTCGCGAGGTTGACCTCTTCTGGAAGTTTGATATACAAAAATTTGAAATGCAAAGAACCGAAAAGTTCAGATCTGCTCTCCTATATGCACATTCTTTACGAGGTTTGCCCTTACCTCAAGTTCGGATACATGTCAGCAAACGGTGCCATTGCGGCAGCGATGAAAAATGAAAACCGGGTCCACATCGTCGACTTCCAAATTGGTCAGGGGAGTCAGTGGGTGACCCTGATTCAGGCTTTCGCAGCCCGGCCAGGCGGGCCACCCCACATTCGCATAACTGCTATAGAGGATTCCACGTCAGCATATGCCCGTGGGGGAGAGATAAACTTGATAGGAAAGAGGCTATCTAGGCTTGCTGAGTCTTTTAAAGTGCCATTTGAGTTCCATGGTAGTGCCATTTCCAGCACGGAAGTCCAGGCAGAGAACTTTCGGATCCAACCCGGGGAGGCTCTTGCAGTGAATTTTGCGTTTGCGCTTCACCACATGCCAGATGAGAGCGTGAGTACGCAGAATGACAGGGACCGTTTGTTGAGGCTAGTGAAAAGCCTTTCTCCCAAGGTGGTAACCTTAGTTGAACAAGAATCCAACACAAACACTGCTCCTTTTTTCCCACGGTTTCTAGAGGCCTTGGACTACTACTCCGCCATGTTTGAGTCGATTGATGTTACGCTTCATAGGGAATATAAGGAGCGGATCAACGTCGAGCAGCACTGTCTGGCGAGGGATATGGTGAACGTGATCGCGTGCGAAGGGAGAGAAAGGGTGGAGAGGCATGAGCTTCTTGGGAAATGGAAGTCGCGATTTAAAATGGCGGGGTTCAGTCCCTACCCTTTGAGCTCTTTGGTCAATGCTACTATCAAAAAACTGCTGGAGAACTACTCTGACAAATATAGACTTGAGGAGAGAGATGGGTCCTTGTATCTTGGTTGGAGGAATAGAGTTCTAGTTGCTTCTTGTGCTTGGAAGTAGAAAACTGTGGATTGATGAAATTTGTGTCAAGATTTGGACGGTAAGTTGGAGAAAAACCTCTTACATTTTTCTGTTTCAGCTACTTAATAGTTCATGAGAATTGGTTCCTTATCTTTGATACTTCATCAATCAAACAAGCTGCATTCCTAGATATCATTTACTTTTACGTCGTCTTAATTTGCTTGGCTGGGGTTGGAGGACCAATTACCATTGGAATTTCATTTCTATTATATGGATGAGCATTGGTAAGCACTTTCTTTTTTTTTTATCAGAAGACAATGTTCATTAAATAGAGCCCAGCAGCACTTAAAGGTTACAATGATTCCGTCCAAAATTCACTAATAAAAATCTAGTAAAAAACAACCCAATAAAACAGGAGATAAACAACAAAGCACAAAAGTACAAAGCTCTCAATCATCTCGACATGAGCCTTGAGCTCTCTAACACATACCGCAAGACGCAAGTAGATCAAATGCACAAGCAAACTGAATCAAAGTCGGTTTTAGTGTGAGTCGACATGGAAGGAGAGTGAAACACCTTACGGGTTGTCTAGATTTGAATTAGATTAACAGCGAACAAACACCAACAGAGCTGACCACGGTGAGCAAAGAACCTTCTTGGATGACCAGAAACGCAGCCAAAAAAACAGATGAATCATGAATCTTTTGCTGGTGAAATGTTGGTTTAGAAAACTTCATCATCAGCTCATCAAAAGCTCTGTTAACTTAAATGTTCGCGACATGGAATGTTTCCAAGTAAGATTGGCATTAACTCGTATTTTTCTGATAGTTTTGAGTCAATAAATCTTGAACCGAAAGTAATAAACCTGTGCTTGTACCTGCTGCCAAGGATGTTTTCTCCTTAGGCGATCATGGTGGAATGAGGAACTAATATTAATCACCAGGGGCGTAAATGTGGAAAGGAAGGGGAGACATGATGAGTCTCAACTCTCAATTTAACAGTAAAATGCTAAAGATTTGTCAAGAATTCTAGCCTGTCATTGAAGCTCTGCCACCACAATGAATCAAAACACGACTTACGGTTCTCATTGAACTTGCTACTGTAGCAAAAAGTTCACAGATAAGATTTGTTACACAGCACAGCTAATCCACGTCTAGTTCAGTACGTGTTTCCGTATTCATCAATTCCGTGGGAATCCATACAACTGTAAAAGACCACGAAAAAACTGCAAAGAAATTAGTTTAATTTGGAAGGGGTGGAAATTCCCAATTCCTTAGCTCTGAACAAAAGCTATAATTTATCAGTATCAGATTCCATATGTTGCTCAAGGTGCTTCTGAAGTAGATATACTTTACAACATCTACTACTATTACTTTATTAGCGAATAACTTTTACAACCCAATAAGGATTTCCCCAATCGTCAGCCAATTAGAGGAATGGTTCAAATCATAGTTCAAGAGAGAAACTATTCCAGAGAGAGAGAGAGAGAGAGAGAGAGTGCATCAGATAAATTGCACCCCCTATGCACAGACGGGGGTAATATCTTGCATATGTTACAACCGGAATAAATTATGGTAAGCTAATTGTAGCTCAATTTGCACTAGCATGAACCACCATCTCAAGACCAACTGAACTTTTTTCCTCGGGCGGAGACCTTGACTCCCCATTGAGGGATGGCACATTAGAAATGGCACCTGCAGTGTTAACAGTAACAGTTCTAGCAGGTGGCATGTCATGGGAATGTTGTCCCTCGTATGTGGCAATGACCATTTTTGGATCATGAGATGCCCTCTCCACATGTTTCTTCGCTGGGCAACCGGGATTTGAGCACCTGTAGTAACTCCTACATCGCATGAACAAAAACACACTGAGCACGTCAATAAAATTCAAATTCTCAAGTTAATGACAACCAGCTGCACGCAAAAAACAACTTCCATATGATGAAATATAAGGCACTGTTTCGAATCATAAACTTGCTCAACTGCATACAAGTAGTAGTTGGAGCACAGTGTTCCATTACAGGTTTTTTTTTTAAAAAAGCACGCAGAAATATTATATATATATATATATATATATATATATATATATATATATGGGTAAACTTCTAATCCGGACTTTTAATTTCCGGACTTTTTATACAAATTTTTTTTTGACGATCCGATCCGTCCAATGTGTTCAAAAGGTGTTTTCAAGGGCCCTCGCGGAAAATTTTCAAAAAAAAACACCGGGAAGGGCTTGATCCAAGCAGTTTTTGCAAAAATATATATAAATACAGTTTTTTTAAAAAAAAAATGGATCAAGCCCTTCCCGGTATTTTTTTTTGAAGATTTCTCACGTGAACCCTAGAAAACACCTTCTGAACACATTGGACGGATCGGATTTTCCAAAAAAAATTTGGAACACAAAAAAACCCCATTTTTTCCTTAAATCCGGGAGTGTGGACTAGAAAATCCACATATATATATATATATATATATATATATATATATATATATTGATCGGCAAAAAGATTTTATTAAAGAAGACTTGACAAAGGGTACATCAAGCTGGGAGGAGAGGGGAAGGGAATCCAGCCAAGGTTGAATATAGAAAAAACACCTAAAAAAAACAAAACGAAAAAACACCTAACAGGGAAAGCCCAAACTCCTAAGGCGCTCAAAGATCCAAACCTAAAACATGCCAAAAACAACCACAAAGCCTTCCAGACAAGGACCTGCTACAGAAGCCCATTAGCAGGAAATGGGGTGCCTTTGAAGAGCAGCAAATCTATTGTAATCGCTCAATATCATCTCCTTTATCCTCAAATCATCACTATTCGAGTGAAACACCCCTAGATGATTCCCAGTTTCAAGAGTTTCCTGAAATTCCTTCTCAACATCTAACAGTGTGGCCCCATCGAGTCTTTCAACGGAACTCCCCTTTTTTCGATCCAATCCTTGAAGCGTTACTTTTACTGTCTCGGTTAACCGTTCTAGAAAGCAACGTGGTCTTTAAAGAATTTTTGCTCCAAAGAGTTTTCCTACTATTAACTTTCTTGGTTCTGTTTGTCTTCTTATGACGTATGAACTCCACATACTTAAGAAGAGCTTCATCTGAAACAAGATCCCAGTCATCATAATCAGAACCCCTTGAAACCGCCTTAGTTGTCGAACCTGAATCATCCGAATAGACATCTATTAGCTTCTCATGACTTCTCATCTTCTCCACTGTTTCAACATCATGGGCCTCATGGAAAAGGGATTGAAGGTCCATTGAATCCTCCACAAACGATTCCAAACCTTTAGTGGACTCAAAGCTACAAACATTTTGAACCTCTTCTGTACCCTTTTCTAATGGCATACCTTAGGAACCTGTGAGAGCTGGTCTTCATGGACTCTCGTCGAATTATTCTCCGCAAGAAAATTACTTGACTCCACCTTCCTGAAAGAATCTTCCTCCTCTATTCTAACTATGTATCTCGTTCCATCTTCTACTAGTTCAACATTCCCATCAATCCTTTGTGATTGGTTAGTCGCAATCAAGATTCTGCCCTTTTCGTATGATCGTCCATTCAGCGTGTTCTTGTCCACTTCAAGAAAATCACCCCATATACTACCAATATCTTTGAAAGTTTGCGAAAACCATGCAGTTAGAGGCATCCCAAAGCATGAGATCCACACAAACCTCTCCTCTTTGGCTTGCTCGCCTTCCCATGGCTTAACATCATCGAACCAATTTTTCACCCATCTTTCTTTTAAGAACTTATCCATGGTTTCTACATCGACAAACGTTATAACCGCATATCTTCCGCCAATTGCTTTTATTTGGACGCCATGGACTTTCTCTAAATTGAAGACATTTATCAAATCTTTTACAGAGAGAAGCCTTCAGATTTTCGCAATGGCGCTCCTGAATAGCCAACCATTTCCAATAGAGTGACACTGAATACTTCTAGTTGCTAATTTCTCTCCAAAGCGTTCCACCCCTCTAGTGACTTGAGCGTAAGTAGGCCTTTCCTCGTTATGTCCTCGCGCCTGAGGATGAGACTCCATAAAACATTTATGAGGCATTGGATAGGCAGAATTCTCAACTATCCTATTAGGATTTTCCTATGAGGTTGAAAGGTGGCCCTCTTCACATAAAGCATTCTATCTTCAATCCAAAACCCATTGGCTTTGGAAATAGCCACCTCAGCCTAGATAGCACAATCAAACCGCAAAAAATCCAAATCTCCTATTGGTCACTTTGCTACATTTACGTGGAGTATAAGCATCCTTAACCACCTCATATTGACTAAAGAAATTCCTGAACCAGAAAAGGCCAACATCCTCGGGAAGATTGTCAACAAAGAGAGAGATCAATCCTAAATGATCACTGTCCATAGCCTAGAAAAAATACCAGAAAAATACCTCAACCTTGAGAATCAGCTGAGAAGGGAGAGTTTACCGGAAAAGTTCTCCGGGGAAGAACAGAGACCAGTTGAGTGAAGCCCACGTCCTAGGGGAGAAGAAGTTGTAAGTGGTTTCGCTTCAAATAGCTCCGGTAGCCGTAGATATGAATTTGAAATTCAAAAAAAAAACCTTACGGAGTTTGGAAAAAACAGCCACAACGGGTGCTCACCAGTGAAAAAGGATGGACGAGACGAGGAGAGGGAGGAGGGACTGGGAGTGTCAAAAGGAACCGACAATGAGGAGATTTGGTAGAGTATAGGTGGAGTATTGGAGAGGAGGTGGAGTTTTAAGTGGTTATGGAGGCTGAGAGAGAGAGGGGAAGAAAAATAGGTGGGGGAAAAGGAGGAGAAGCACCTGAGATGTTGCTGTTGTCAGTGATGGAGTGCTGTGATGGGGTGACGGGGGCGGGAGATCACGGTGGAAGGTCATGGGTCTGGTGGAAGGTCATGGCGTCTAGGCGTTTTAGAGAGAGAACAGCAGCTTCCAGGAATATATTATATTAACTGAACAAGGTTACAAGGAGGTACATAGGATAAAAAGTAGGAGTGGGAATGCCTAACTGATCAAAACTCAAACTAGCTACCAAAAAGCTGGGCACATTACTATACAAAACCAACAACTGCTGAGTCCTAGCTACATACTTAGCTGAAGTGTCTGCTACCCTATTTGCTTCCCGATAACAAAACTTAATGTACAAGCTGCAGAAGTTGGAACACAGTTCCATTACAGTTGGAACTTGGAACCAATATTAGCTGACTGCTGTAACTAGTGAATTTACCAGATGGCAGGTACTTTTGGTGATGGAAGCTCAACCTTGATGAAAACTCAGCTTGAGAAGAATAAACCAAGCCGGCCAAGTTCACTATTTTAAGATTGTTAGAGCTTGTTGGACATTAATTAACTATTTCCTCCCAAACTAGTATATGACACTGGCTGTGTCTCCACTAATTGTCAATTGGTTTTGAGTTGAATGTTTAAAAAATCATAGGTATACATAGGCATGTTGGCAAGAACTCCCAACTCAAAAAAACCAAACTTGGCTCCACAAAATTTTTCAAACATTAACTAATAATAATTAAATTCTATGGACCCCCAAATATGATATTTCCTAGGCAGTGACAGCAGTGTCTAGTTGTCTGAGGATTATAGATGATGGATATTCTTGATTGCACCAGCCACAGATGTCAGTCGGAGGTTTTTGTTCCCTTTACAGGCATATGAACCAGAAGACCTCAAGGAACACTAATAACCATACACAAAAGGTAGGTGTAAATCTCTGTCTATTTCAATTTATGGGAAACAAATTCTACGTCTATTTCCATGCAATCAACACAGGACTAAACCTTTCAGCAAGTAATTATATATTTTAATGTTTACAGAAGTAAACGTATACTCATTTTTTTATTTTTGGTTAAAAGAAGTGAACACATACAAGCAGGAGATGTAACACAAGTACCTATTGAAATCTATGGGTAAATGAACCGTTTATCCTGAGTAAATATACCTTGGATTTGCATTGCCTTTTACATACTTCTGTCCATATTTGCGCCATCGGTAACCATCGTTCACTATATCAATCACACTAGTTTGAACAACAACTCTTCGTTCACCAGCCGGAGTCTCGCCAATGTCACTCTTCCTGTTGCAATATTTCCAGGGAAACTAATAACAGTTAGCCCATGGAAGTACCAAGATTGAGCAAAAATTCAAAACATTAGATTTTCACATACTGTCTCTTTGAGTCCTGAATGCCACTGTGGTCAACTGCATCTGTTGTTCTATCAGATTGTGAAATCGCACCCTCCACAGCACCATCAGGAGAAACAATAGAAAGCCTTGGGGTTTCCACTGGCTCAACATGATGAGATATTGCATCATGTGCATTCGATGATTTATCTTCAAATATGAAGTCACCAAGTCAGTAAGTTTATTTGCTGAGAATTGAAGCCAGAAAACAGCAATGAAATAGATTTCTTACCCTCTCCAGTAGCTAAAGAAGGTTCATCTCGTCTTTTTTTTGAGGGAACTAATAAGCCAACAGCTATCTGGGGACTAGGTTGAGGTTTGGGATGGTCATGTTTACCCAGATAAACAGTATCCGTAATATGGCCACCTTGCGAGCGTTCCACTTGCCTTTTTGCTGGGCAATTAGGATGTGTACATCTGTAATAGCTCCGAATAAATTCATTTCCTTTAACAAGTTTTTGCCCATATTTCCTCCAGTTATATCCGTCTTGTGAAACTTTATCAGGGGTTCTAGAGGAATTCCTTCCTTCTTGATCACATTTTAACAAATTTGACTCCATGTTACTGCTCTGTGAAAGATGCAAAGAATCTCGAACCTTCTCAGGTGTTGCGGGTAAACTATTTCCTTCTTGATTAGATTGTGATGTATCCCGAGTACCGGATCCATGTCTCTGCAGTAAATTATCTGCAACTCTATCAGGCATTTGAGAGAGCGAGGTTCCATCTTGATTGGCTACAGAGGTTTGATCTCCACTAGGACTAGTATCAGGGCTCTGTCTCTGCAATGCTCTCACAGGTATTACAGACAGAGGTCCTTGACTGGATTGAGATGTCTGATATCTGCTGGCACTATCAGAGCTCTTTATCTGCTCCACACCATTCAACGCTTTCTCAGATATTGTCGACAGATTGTTTCCATCTTCATTGCATCTTGATGCAGAGAGCTCAGTACCGCATCTGGTCTTTTGCGATTCACCCATTTCTTTCTCAGAAGACATAGAAACAGCATTTCCTTCTTGATTGGATTGTAGCTCATGGTATCCAGAGTCTAGGTTCTTTCTCTGCTGTGATTTATCAGAAACAACTTCATCTTCGACTGGTTCCCCTAAAGTAACCATGTATTAAATAGTAAAATGGGAGCAGTTACAGATACATTCAGTTCTCGTGCATTTAGCTGGAGATGAATGTCCCACTGCTTGATATCAGAAACCTTAAACTTGGAGAAGCGACTGGTGCTGCCAGTTGATCAAAGCTACACAAGTGAAAATTACAGAACATCAGATAAACATGACAAAGAGGAAAGCACATGAGTCGTAATCTGGAAAATCCAGAAAATACTCAGGAACCATATATCAGACCACATAACTGAAAAACAAACTTGCGTCCTTGAAAAATAGTCATGATAAAAATTGAAACATTTATCGTAACCGAGTTGACATCAATAAACTAACACGATATTAGAGTAGACAATAGATCATGCAATCAACTTCAACGCTAACCTAACAATTATTGATGATTGCACGTTTGGCCTGCTTATCTAGAGAACTTGGCTATATTATACATTAGTGAACATGTTGAGCTAGGTATACTTAATGTCCTACAGCTATTAGGATATCTCTTATCCTCATAGAACATCAAGTTCTTGAAAATTCTTGTTAGTGGCCTATCTGGGCAGAAGTAGTCCCCCCAAAAGAGACAAACACTTGTTCCCATATTATGCACTACCTTCAATTTTAATTTTGATGTACAAAATCCTTCTTTTTTTGAAGTTTAACATCTTTTTCTCGGCCACCGATACTCCAATTCCTACCTAGACCTAGAAGGCTAGAATTAGAAGGTTAAACAAAAGAGATTTTTAAAAAGTTGAACTATTTTCATGGTAAGCGATAGATAATCCAGTTATACTTTTGAAATTCCAACCCATAAACAGCCAAACACAAACACAGTACAGTTTCAGTTCCTCTACCATTAAAATATACAGAGGGATGGAAAAACACAAAAAGTGGAGTAGAACATTTTCTCATTGAAGAAAACAAACACGGGAACAGAAGCAGAGCCGAAACCAAAATTAAACAATTTCCTAATCAAAAATAATTACGCGAAATTGAATCATCCAAAGCATGTCAATTAGGTCAAAAACAAAACTTTTAACCATAAGGAAAACAATTCAAAAAAAAAAAAAAAACTTCATAACATCAAAAGCGAAATCCACAAACCCTAGCAATTTATGAGTTAAATCATACATAAATCCTACCTTTTTTGCTCAAAGCACAAGAGCTGCAACATGTAATCAGAGCCGTCGATCACGCCGGAACTGTAAGTAGGAGCAACCGGAGGTGCCGTCACTCTCACTGACGCCGTCAAAGCTCAATAAATTTGGTACAACTGACAATTGACTAGACTGAGCGTAACAAAGGTATAGATACAGAAATGGGTATGTAAGGGGGGAGAGAGAGAGAGAGAGAGAGAGAGAGAGAGACGGATGTTTGTGTGTGGAGAAGAGTAGGGCAGAATCTGTTTTTTTCCGATTTTTGTGTCGTTGATTGGGGCAGCGAGTGGGGCCCGATAGCGAATAGTACTCCGTTGGTTGTGAGCCGTTGGATGGCCAATTGAGGGTTTCGGCGTTGAAGATCGACTGAGGCCAAGGGGTGTCATGTGAGAGAAAACATATGTCTACTTTCACGCCCTCTCGCTCACACCCTGCTCATGCCCTATTGTGTAGAATTTATCTTAGAGTCTCATACAAATAATGCTGTTCAAATCATTTATAATAATTTTTTAAGGATTCTTAGAAAAGTTAGCTTAGTTAGATATCAATAAAAGTTTGATAAATGTATTAAAATTTTGGTCCATTCGATTCAGGAACTAGAAGTTGAACAAATCAATCAAGTCTTTATTGATATTTGACTGAGCTAATCTTTCACAAAGACCCTAAAAAATATTTTAAACAAATTAAGTTGTTCTGATCATTTGTGTGAGACCTTACGTCCCACACAATAGTGTGTGAGCAGGGGTGTGAGCGAGAGGGTGTGAATGTAGCAGTGTTCAATAAAATACTTGGGTGCTGGTTGGTACCATGTAACGGTATCTAGCGTGCATCATGGGCTTCTAAAAGTGTTTTAGACGGTCCACAGAGAGAGAGAGAGAGGGGGGGGGGAAGGAAAAATCTAAATCGTCCAAAACACTTTTGGATGGCTAAGATGAACACTCGGACACTGTCAGCAGTACCCTATTTACACCCAAAAACTTTAAAAAATGTTAAGATATAAGAATAGTTTTCCCGAAAACGTTGAGGAAAGATAAATAAATGGTTCAGATTCTCTTTCCACTGAATTTGAACTGTCCATCTTTTTTCTTGAATTGTTTTGAAAAAAATTCCATGTATCCTATCATCCATTGTGAGGTCACTGAGGAAGTGAGGTGTATAGGTGTGGGATTCCGGACTCGGGTCTAGTCCTGTCTTCTTCCATCCAGTCTGGTTCAGTTTTGGATTTTTGTTGGCACATACCAATCACACAACAAAGATTGAAATTGTTTATTTACCCATCGAGCACATCAAGCATGAAAAAACTCATGTTTAGTGAATACCTATCAAGTAGTTAATGGAACGAGAACGGAACACATTTATCTTGAAATAAATTGGTTTGATGCAATGTGCACAGTGCATTTGCTTCAATTTTCCAGATAAGCTTGCTTTAATAAGTAATTGATCAGTATCTACTGAACATAATTTTTTCATGCATTACGAACTTAACGAGCGAACGGTTTCGATCATTGTTTTGAGCGTAGAATGAGACCACAAAAATCCAATACTGACGGGACAAGATGGATGGACTGGACTGGGTCCGTGGGGCCCCACCAAAGTGCCACGCGTGGTCGCACGGGCAGATGTTGTGTCAAAATGTTTGGACGGTTTTATAATCATAAACAAGAAAATGTTGGAAGGTGGAGTACAACAAGTATTCTTGGTCTTGTCTACTTCGGGTTGTTTTACATAATTTATTGGAGTACTTCCTTCGTTATTACTGCATTTCTTTGTACACTACAAAAAGTTATAGTACTATCACTTTTCAAATAAAAAAATAAAATATTTTCAGGTTTTTTTTAAAAAAAAATTACACCGAATTAAAGTACTTATCGTGTATTTTAATTTAGTGCGAAAAAATTTAAAAAATGATACATGAAAGTACTTAATTTTTTGATTTGGGAAAAAAGCAAGAGAGAGGGTAGGACAAACAAATAGGAACGAATGGAGTAATTTATTTAGAAAAATACTAAAAGAAGCTCAATGAGCTTCTGTTAAGATTTAAAAAGTCTATTGAAATATGTGAAAAGTATATAAAAGTTAATGAAAGTGTATTAAAAAGTGTATTGAAGGGTGTGTTTTATTTTTTTGGTCTTTTCTGTGCTTAATGGAAGCTTTGTGAGCTTCCGGTAGCAAGACCGATTTATTTATCTGATTTTTTGAACTTTTGCATTTTTTGTACTTTTAGAAATTTGTATTTATTTGAGTTCAGTCATATTGTTATACTTTTCTAATTTTTTTCATCGAGACGACTCACAAAACTAAAAAGGTTTGACACAAAACTAATAAGTGCTAAAAAAAATTGAATAAAAATTGAAGAGGGACAAGTCACTTCCAAAAAAAAAAAAATGTCTCAATTAATTGATGGAGTATCATAGGGGTGGGGGATTTGATTTAAGTCAAGGGTTGGGTAAGCAGTAGGGGTCTAAGATATTACCATTTACTATTTTTTAGGACTCGTTGGGTTCATTAATAACTATTATATAGAATAAAATATTTTAACTGCAAAGCAAAAAACTATGGGTAAACTATCTTGTATGTGACACCACTTTGAAATCTCACGCAAATGGTTAGAGCCGTTCAATATATTTTAAACATATATATTTTTAAATCTCTACAAAGAATCAACCCTTCAAATTTGGATATCAATAAGAACTATTATCAATATTTGAATTCGCTTTTTACAAAGTCTCATGAAATAATATTTAAATAAATTATTACACCCAGTTCTGCTAAAGGATTTTTTTGGCCCTTTTTTTATTTTTTTTATTTATCTTATTGCCTTTTTCCAAGCAAGTCACTCTCTTGCAATATATCAACTAAAAAAATTCCAAAAAGCCAAAACAACCCTCTAGCAGCACGGCCTCTAAATGGCTCCCAACATTAGTATAGAACTCCAAACTGTGAGACCATTCTCTTGTAATACATCAACTAAAAAAGTTTCAAAAACCAAAAAATTCCTTCGTAAAACGGGCCCCCTAAATAACTCCCAACGTTAGTATAGAACTCCATACTGGGCCAGTTTCACACAAGGTGGTATACCAAAAAAAAAGTTCATTTTTGCTTGGATTGATCAAAAGTTTATTTTTTGGGGGGGCACTTCAAAAAGCATTCTCCAAACTACTCGGTTACTAAAAAGTGTTTTGGCAAAAATAATTCAAATGAATTACTATTATTTTGTCCTTATTAAAAAATTACATTTGTTAGTTTGTGTCGATTTTCTGTTAGTTATTAGTTTGTGTTAATGAGATGAATATAAATAATACAAAATTATTAACCAAACTAAAAAGTTTATGAATATTTGAATTATTTTTGTCTTTAGATAATTTTTTTTAATTTTGATAATAATTTATTTTTTTCTAAGATTTTTCTCATTGAAATGAACCAATAATTCATAAAAAAAAATCAATACAAAATTAACAAATGCAAAAAAAATTGAATACAGATTTGAATTCTTTTTTGCCAAAACACCAACTTTCACTGAAACTATAACCTCTGTTATTCTTTCCTGAACCTACGGCGCATGATTAAAAAATAAATAAAAAATCCTACAACACATCAAATCAAGGCTTTGTGAAAAGCCATTTAGTCCCGAGAGATGGTTTTCTTATTCTACTTATATACTCAGAGGGTGTTCCATAACTTAGTTTTGTTTTAAAATTGTCTTGCTTTTTATGTCTATGTGATATATTATGAGATGATGACATGTATCGGTTTTAGAGAAAAACTAGTTTTTTGAAAAAACTAGTTAGTGGAACACCATCTCACTGGCCAAAATCCAAAAAAAAAAAAAAAAACGGATGAAAATATGCGTTTGTTATTTTGAGAAAAGCCATTTAGTCATCAGTTTGCTCAAAAATTTATCAGAATCGTCCCGTCATATTTCACCAAAGAGAAACGAAGCAACAAATTAATCCAAGGAATCGGTACTCATGTTTACCAAAATTTGAAGATACATGTAGAACCCCGACCGGCATCTGGGACCCACAAGACGGAAAATCCAAACCGTTAGATCATCTAAAAATTGTTTTTCGAAGGGCCCTACGTGGGAATCGAGATAATTGGACGGCCCTGAGTGCTTGGTCCAAAATCACCCCATTTCATCCAAATTTTCGAGACAATCGGACATCCCTAAGTGCTTGATCCAAAATCACCCCATTTCATCCAAATTTTCGAGACAATCGGACGGCCCTAAGTGCTTAATCCAAAATCACCACATTTCATCCAAACTCAATTCTCATGTATAGCCACTTGGAAAACGATTTTAAAATGATCTAATGGTTCGGATTTTTCGTTCAAGACCCACAAGTGAATCCCCGATGCCGGTCAGTGCACCTTCGGTGCATCTTGGTTGGTCCCCTTATGTTTTCGATGTAAACCCGGAAGCCCTAGAGGCGATGGTGAAATGAATTGGTGCTGCTTTCTTAAGACTCCGTGGTTTTGATGTGGATTGTTGATGAAAATCACGTGACGGGCTGTTTTTATTAGCAACCGACATGGCTAAATGCATTTTCTATTCTTAATTTCTTTTCCTATTTAAATAATTATGCGACGAAATTCCAATTTTTTAATAGCAACCGATAGTGAAAAAAATGTTCCTCTGTTTCTAGTCTAGTAGATGGATCACACGGATCACACTTGCGTTATCCATGAGGTCAATCTCCCCAGTGTTTCACATTTTTATGTCAAGTAGTAGAATGGTGTACGTAAAAATTTACGTATTTTTTGGGATTCGGGGGGCCTGCTGTCTCGGGAGGACAGCAGGTGCCGCTGAGCGTTGTGCGTCACCGTTTTGAGCATTTGTCAACTCCACCGCTTAGTCCTTGTTTGACATTCAGATTTCAATGGGCATTAACCAAAAGAACCTATCCACTTGTCTTCTTTGCAAACATTTTATGCGGTATATGTTTGGGAAAAAATTTGGTTTTGGTTCCCGTCTTTTCTCTTGTATAGTTTTTCTTGTCCTTTTCTTATTCTTAATTAATGGTTTAAGGCTTTAAGCTCATCTTTATACCATATCATATGCCATCCAAACTATAAACAAAAGTTTAAACCACACTTCTTTTTTTTATTTTTTATAAACTGCGCCAGTTCTAACAACTTTTCACAAGACCTATACTAACTTAGCACTGAGACCAATTCCACTAGTCCACTAAGGTTGGGGAGCATTTAAAGTCAAATCAAAGCTCTGTATTGATTGGCTTCAAAGGAGTTAATAGTACCTACGAGATTTTAAACGTGAGACCTTAGGAGAGAACAAACCCTAAATCTCAAGCTTTGACTACTAAGCCAGCCCCATAGGTTTAAGTTTAAACCACACTTTTTACCATCTTAGTCACATAAAATCTTTTAATTTCTTTCCTATCAGGTTCAAGCATTTCTCTATGTTGTGCTCTTAATCTGCGCTCTCGTAAATTCTCATGGTTTGGGACGCTTTTGAAAGACTATTTCATGTTCATGCTCATGCACGCACATGTACATTTTATGTGACGTAGGTTAAGCCATGAATCTTGTAAGCTCCGCAACAAAAATATATGTATATCCGTACAAAAAAATTAACTTGACTAAACCAAGTCGATGTGTTTCATGATATTCTTTTTTGTTCGAAGCTTATGAGAGGAATTTTAAACACATTACACCATCATCCATAAATATATATAACGTGGCCATACATTTGTGCAATTCATTTTTTTTTTTTAAGTTCTGTTCATAGTTTTCTCTTGTTGATATGAATTAACAATTCAAAAAAATTTGACGCAAAACTAACAAATGCGAAAAAGTTTCAAATACAATTGAAATAATAATCTAATAAAAAAGGCACGCCAAAAACACCCTTAAAAAAGAAAAGTGCTTTCCACACCTCTTTTTTGTAATTTAGTGAAATTTTTATGGGTAAAAGTTTCGCCAAAAGCAAAAGGGGAATGTGAATATATATCAATTCGGAGGAATGTGAAAATCAGTTACCTTAAAAAATTCTTGTTCATATGGTGCTCTGTGTTTTTATTATTAGTCACAAGCAGGTGTTTGCAATGAAGACGAGGCTTAGTTTGTAATGATTAATATTTAATAATGGATGAAGGCATTAGTGGTGTACAAACTACAGAAAGCCGGCTATCAAACAAGGACTTAAGGCTAGGAGGTGGAGTAAAGATTTTCAACCTCAAAACGGCGATGCATCAAGCTCAACAGCGCCTGCTGTCCCAGAAGGACAGCAGGCCCCCTAATAGAAAATACTCCCTTCGTCCCTAATTTTCCTTCATCCCAAATTTCTTCTCAATGTTGACTCGACAAATAGAAAAGACTATTGACATGAGTCACTTTCCTAAGGATGCCCTTGATTTGGTGATGACTTGAAGACTTGAAAGATGGAGAACATGTCTTTCGACAAACGTTTTTGAAATTATGATAATAAAGTTGGGTTTTTGATGATTTTCCTTTCAAAATTTGAAATTGTTTCACTCCATCAAATGATCTTCACTTGTTTTGTCAAAACCCAAGATTTCTTATTATGAACCAATGCCCCTGGATTGCTGATGAAGACTTGTTGATTGATTTCCCCAGGATTGGACTAGTGATGAAGACCCATTGACTCTTTACTGAGATGCTCCAGTTTGGACTTTTGCTCCGATGGATGCACAATGCTTTGACTTTTGACTTTGAGGGACGTTGTACTGTTCCTGATAAGCCCCTAATAGTGTAGATACACTGGCTTATCTACCTCATTTTGATCACGCACACGCGCGTTTTGGCGCTTTATATGTTTAATGTTGCGCAAAGTGTGTCTCGTGAGTTACAAGGAAAAAACCGAGCTAATAACGGCGTTTTGAAGAACCCCGGGAAGCATCTCAACCAATCAAAAGAAGCATGCCCTATGGCATGGAAGCCCCGAGCCTCAGAGGGCCAAGCAATGAAGATCTGGCAAGGCTCGAGACTTGTGAAAGGCCACAAACCCATTCCAGAAGGTATTGGATCGATCCATGGAATTTGTTGGATCGATCCAACAGAGGAACCCAAGCCATCAGAAGAAGATGGATCAATCCATGGAATTTGTTGGATCGATCCAACAGAGGAACCCAAGCCACCAGAAGAAGATGGATCGATCCATGGAATTTGTTGGATCGATCCAACAGAGGCTGAAGCTCGTCAGTGAGGCATGGATCGATCCATGCTAATAGATGGATCGATCCAATGAAGGAAAATCTCAAAGAAAATAATAGATGGATCGATCCAAGGTGTTGAAGGATCGATCCAAGGAGGTGTTCTGGCCACTTTTTGATAGCACACAAGCTACTTTATGGACCACCTTTTTGCGAAATTTTATTACTTGTAGTAAGCTTCTAGATGGATGAGAGAGGATGGTGATATTTTGTATAAATATCTCACCCTACTCTCTCATTAAGACCAGACTTGAAACCACTAGATATTTGATTAGCTTTTAAGTTTTTTGCCTTATCTCCATGAATGGTCTTTTTGAAGCTTTCTCTCTCTAGGAACTCATGTAAGTGCTTAGTTTACATTATTTTGTCAAGATATAATAGTTCTTGTAATCGAATGGTGGTTCTATAAATCTAGTTTTTGTACGTTTTTAACGGTGAAATCTTGTTTTCATGTTCTATCTTTCATTTCACTTAAACTCTTGTTTTACATGCTTGTTTGCTATTTTCCTAAGTATTAATGTTGTAGTCATAGTTTGTAGCTTTCATAAAAATCAATTTTTAGAGTCATTGGTTATGTTGTTAATTTTCTTCATAAAAATAGTCATGGTTTACTTAGAGATGATTGAGTAGTGTACTTAGGTTTGGTCATGGGGTGATTAACACTCCATGACTCGAGTTCATACGTTCCTCTCGACAAAAAGGCATACACCGTTTGTTTTCCAAAGAATTGGGATAGATTTTATGTATCGAAATTCGGGTTTGTTAACCCCCTTGATCACACGTCGCCAAGGGGCTTGACCACTTGGCACGTGTGATGCTTCGGGCTATGGCAACCCAAAGGTTTGTCTAAATGGCACAAGAATCCTAATCTTTGGGAAACACATCTTTTAGTTAAATGGTTTTAAACTTTAAATCTTCCGTTCGGGGCCACCCAAGGATGACCCGAGCCGGTTATCGAGAGAGGAACGGATGAACTTTGGTTGTGGTTTGTTTAAATCCCTTAGATCTAGCCTAGCTTTTAATTAGATTTTTGAGTCTCCGAGTCATTCTAGAAGTAGAAAGAGAACTACCAAACAAAACAACCCCATAAGTTGGCTGTCTTAACGCCAAGAATCTCATCGCGAGTTGAACTTCATGCCGGTCACATTTGGTCTCTGTGGAAATCGACCCCGGTCTTGCCGGGTTTCTGTGCTGTCGACAACCTAGCCCTACGCTTGGGGCGTCCTATTCTACGACAAAGCTAGGTCGCAAGCAGTTCCCTTTTTGAATTCTCCTTATCAAGTCATGTCATTCAATTTGAAAGGTCTTTATTTGGGTTGTAATGGAGCCAAGGTTTCGGCTTAAAAAAAGAAAGGGTAAAAAGGTAAAAAAAATCCATTTCTTTGGGTTATCAAAGCTAGAGCTATCTTGAACTTGATTTCTCCTTGTTTGATTTTCCTTTCATTCACTTTGTGCGTCTTTTGCTTTTGATGACCATTTTCTTTCCATTTGATTTTGTTGCGCCACTAGATTTGTCATTTTTAGGCGCCTATGTATTTGACACATTCATTCTTTTGAAATGTTGTTGGCAGCCATGCGTTTGTCACTTTCATATGTTTAATTTCACCTTAATGTGACGAATAGCTACCTAGCTGGATTCATTTTTAAAGAAATTGATTCTAGCTCAAATGGGTTTTGCAATGGATTTTTATGTGGGGAATAAAAGCAAAAAATGACTTTCTTCATTTTGAATTGTACAATTTGATAGAGAGAATCATGCATGCTCTAACTTTTCCCTAGATCATATTTTTGAAGTTTTGATCTAGTGAGTTTTTTGCCTTAACTTTTGCCTAGGCCGCCCTTGCGGGTTTTTGACCTAGCAAGCTTTTTCCAGGATCAAAGCATTGTTTCTTGATGTCATCGGGGAATGGCCTATCAGATATCGTTCTTCTTGTGAGGGTTCAATCATCTTGTGTTTTGAAGTGATTTTCATGTTTCTCTAATGATGGTGGAAAACAATTTGAGGAATTTTGTCTCAAAAACACAAATTTATTATGATAATTTTGACATAGCTGGAGATGACATTGACTTTTGAAATGAAGTGGGCGAACCATTGAGGGTTGCCTACGTATCACTTTGCAAGGAATCAGGTCATGCGTAGTTCGGGACTACAAACTGACTCTGTTTTTGAATTTTCCTTTTTCTTTTTCTTGATAAGAGATTACAGACTTGAACTTGAAGACAGAGACAAAAACAGAAATGTAAAAGACTCGAAATACAAATTGACTTGACAGAAAGTGAAAACTTGACTCAAGACTTGAAAACTCCATAAGACTCGTGGAAGATCAGATTGTCGCATGGCCCTTGATGGTTGATTTTGTTTGGCAAGGTATTCGGTTTCGTTGATGAGGCATGATGGATCTATTGTCGATGAGGTCTTAAATCTCATGTTGGAGGCGGTGGCATGGAAGGCACAAAAGGCATTTGGATTGTGGTTTGATGGATGTTTTTTAGGTAGATGAGTTGGTTTGAGTGGTTTAAGGAAATTTGTTTTTATGAACTGAGGACAAGGGTGTGGAAAATGTTATTGGTTAGTCTTTAGGCCAGTTGATTTAGGTTGTGGTCTTGGTTGGTTTGTTGTTGATTGTGAAGTTGGAGGAGTTGTTTGCGTATTGGGTGTAGATTTCCCAAGAGTAGACATTCTCAGTTTTTGAATTTGAATCACTATTGTCTAAATTCAACCATCCCATATTGTTTCTTCAACGACAAAGCCAGCTTCAAAGAAACTTTCAAAATTGATCATTGCTTAAGATGTGACCAAATGTTTGGCTAAAGCTAGCTGCGAGTTCTGAATCATCATTTGGGTATAATCCTTTTCAGAAGGTCGTTTAGTCATTTGAACTGCCTTGGCTCTCCACCCTTTCACAAAGTCAACGAAGGATTCTTTTGCCCCCATACAAGTTGACTCCAATTCCCGAGTGCTCATTTTGAGTTGAGTATTGTAGTTGAATTGTGAGATGAAAACTGCCCCAATGTCTTCCCAACTTTTCTTCTTTGAATCATCTAACATCATAAACCACTATAAAGCTGACCCAATGAGGGACTGATGGAACATCTGACCTATAACATCTTTTCCTACACCTTGTCTGGACAAAGACCCAGCATATGCTTGCAAATGAATTTTTGGATCACCAGTGCTTTCAAACTTTTCAAAGTCTATGGGCTTGAATTTGTTAGGAAGTTTGACATCTGGAAATAGGCAAAACTTGTCCATATCAATGCCCGTTGTTGCGATTTTCTCATGTTTGTGAACAGATGCTTCAAGTTGAGCCATCTTGGTTATGAGTTTGGTGATTATTGGGTTTAGCTGACTTTGTAGAGGTTGTTGAAGGTTGTTTTCAGGAGGTATGGGATTTTCATGATTTTGTTGATGGCCAGGGTTTTCTTGGGGTTGTTGTTGATGGAGAAACATTTCTTGTTGTTTTGGTGGTTGTGGAGGAGAAGGAATGCGTTTATGGAGGTCTTGCATCATAATCATGGTTGTCGGTGCATTTTCCCAATTAATTGATTTCCTTTCTAAGTGCTTCCATCTAATTTGGTTCACCCATTTTGATTGGTGGAATTTTGAGGTTGAACTTGCTTTGAGGTTACGGGTAAGGTTGTGTTGACTGGACCAAAGACTTACAGTAAAGCAAAATTAAACTCAGACGTGCCCCTATAATGAAAATTTTATTTACAAAAAGGAATTTGACATTTTATGTACAAAAAGAGTTTTGAAGCTTTACAAAAAAGGTAGTTAAATGAAAAATGATATTGTGAGCACGACGTCATTATCATCACAGTTCTAAGACTAGACTCGGTTATAAGACTTAGGAAATTTGCTTAACAAGCCTCTGTCAAGGATCTGACTTTTAATTTAGGAATAAATGCCCTAAATAGGAGCAATCAATCATAATTTCTGTCAAATCCTTGTTGAGGTGTTGAGCAATTTTCTCAAATCTTGCAAAATGTGTGCTTTTGTGTCTAGCAGAGGGGATCTATCCTAGGACACGTGCTCGAAATATGTGCAATGATAAGTATGCATGCATCATGATGAGATATAGAAAGTAATATCATGTGAGCAAAATATAACACGTAAATCTACCATGTGGGCTGTGCAACTAATTTGGTCGGTTCTATGGTTAGCTATATGCAAAGGTTAGATTTGGTCTCAAAAGGGTACCCAGACTAGAATCAGCTCGTACCTACCATATGCCAAGTATGTGTGAGGCAACGACGCTTGTGGCACAAAGTGATTCATCACAATCAAGGGCTGTTGTTCATTTCGAGATTCCCTGGAACTGGTAAACCGGGCATGTAGCGCCAAAACGTATTAGCGAGGATTAGTAACCATGCATGTGAAATGCAAAAAATTCAAGATAAAATATTTAGAAAAATCCCACGAACATTTTTCGAGCTTGGCTCTTTCTCGATTAATTTATTCTTTGAATATTTTATACAAACAAACAACCCAAAAAACACTAGTAAAGATGGCCGGGGCAGGGCCCAGGTTCTATCGCCATTCATTCCTTCAATAGTGCTAGGCATTTTTGTTTTGACAAGCTTTTGAGAAGTTTATATATGTAATAAAATCAAAATATAAATTAACCAGAGATTCTCCCCAGCGAAGTTGCTGGCTTGTGGATGTTGCCATGGGACTCTCGACTTTGCCGATTTGAAAATTCAATTGATTTTTGGAGTCGCCACTTGGGTTTGCGAAAAATCACCTGAGAAACCATTTTTGATAAAATATGACATTTGCACCGTTATTTTGGAATAAAGCTTGGTAATTGATCATTTTAACCAAAAAAAAAAATTGGGTTCGGAGCCAGGTTACGAGAGAGAATGGGTTTTACGGCACCCCCCTCGCCCGACATGAGTATCGGTCTCTACTTTAATATTTGTGGGATTTTTGAAAAATATTTGATAATGAAACTTTATTCATATGAACAAGAAAAATAGCATGTAAAAAGATTCTAAATATGTAATGATAAATGACATGATAAAAATGCCGTGAATAATTAAACAACATGCAGAACATGACACAAATTTAGGGTTGATCAAACATTGTTTCTATCATGGCAGAACTTGGGCGCCCCAGTTGAACCTGGGTGCCCTAGTTCTGATCAATCACAAAAATGTGTTTTCTTTGACTATGACTTTGAAGATAATTTTCTGAAAACGTTTTGAATGTACAAAAATTATGTTGATCAAAGAACTATCATTTGAAGAAGACAATAATTATTATTTTGGCAAGATATGTAATCTTAAAAAAAATGAACCAAAATTGAATTGATGAAAGGGGTCAGAATAGAATTTGGGCGCCTAAGCTTGTTGAGTCTACTTTTTAACCCAATTGGTTTGGACACAATAATTTGTACATCAAAATCTATGACAATTTTACCCTCAGAATGTTAGGAAAATAAGTCATTTTATTAAAAACATGCACACCTCTCTCAATTTGGAATGGAATGAGACATATTATATATATATATATATATATATATATATATATATATATATAAAAGAGGGTTTTGAATGTGCTAGAAGATGGTGTAAGCTTGGGTTTGTTTTGAAGAGGCTTTGGTTTGGATTTTGAGCACAAATAGCATTATTCGAAGCTTTCTACGCATGTGTTTGGTCCATGTCATCATTGGGGAGCCTATCGGCCATACCTTAAGGGTATTTCGAGGGTCTAAATTGGGGCATCTATAAGACTGGCTTTGAAAGATCAGAGGAACAGATTGGAGGAACCTGTGTATCCAGTGTTTGATTCAAAACCCAATTGCCGATTATTTTTCGGCTACAAAGTCGTAGGATCCACCATATATATTATCGGGGTCGATAGGAGGTCCTCTTTTCCGACTACCCTGCTTGGTCAAATGACTCGTACCCCGCTGTGGGCGTTGTGTACTATATCGACACCCTCTCTCCCGAAGTCGATTGGAGGAAATTAGCCCATCCCATGAATGTAGCAAGACACGACCCTAATGCATTCATCATCAACAACAAGATCCATGTCATGGGAGGTATTCTCGATTGGGATATCTTATCTCTTATTCCTAAAGTTTACGATACCGAAGAAGAGTAGGCCGGTTGGCATATACTAGAGGACCCGGAAGTGCTTGTCCTTGTAGATGGTCATGCTATTGTTGATGGCGATAAACGGGTTATTGTGGTTTTACTGGTTTCTAGTTGAAGCCCCCATCTATATCGGTACAACATTGAAGGAGAGCATTCACGAGAGATTTATGCCAAAAACATTTTGGGATTGAGGAAGGAAATGTTTATAGTTGTAGATGGGATTCTATATTATTTAGACCCCTTCAAAGAAGAGGACATGTTTGGGATCGAACTCGCGAACCCCAAGGTTATGCCAAAGACATTTTGGGATTGAGGAAGGAAATGTTTACAGTTGTAGATGGGATTCTATATTATTTAGACCCCTTCAAGGAAAGGGACATGTTTGTTGAAATCAACGCCTGACTACGAGTGGATACCCCAACCTGTCCTTCATGAAGATTACACATATCCGCCCACATACTTGTTCTCAGTTGGGGAAGGAAAGTTGGCTGCGCTCTGGAGCCGTTCTTGGACTAAACTCCTTCATGTATATTGTTCCACAATCAAGATGTCCAAGCGGGAAATTGAGAGTGGCCATGATTATGAGTTGGAGACCAATTCTTTATCTCTCTCTGAGATCGCTATCAGGAGCTCGATTCTCATGGGCTGCCTTCCAATTTTACCATCTCAAACAAGTGGGCCACGAGAGACTGTCATAAAGGACACTGAGACCATCTCGGCGCAAGAGGATGTATGCAAAGAGCAAATGATAATTTCAGCTCAAGCAAATGAGCAAGATAGCAGCGTCAAGAAGAAGAAGAAGAAGAAGAATTACACGAACGAGAAGGGGAAGAAACTGGGGAACTCTGCTAGTTTCTTTTTCAGTCCAAACTTATATGTAGCTTTTAAGTTACTGTGCTTTCTTTTCTTGCTTTGTTTGCTTGTGGTACTGGTGGATTTTATGGGATTAAGTATGGTTTTGCTTTCTCTTAAGAAAGTACTCTATAATTCAAGATTGTTGGCTAAACAAGTTAAAATTAAATAAATTTTGACAATAGAATTTAACTCAATTCGTTTTACTTTTTGTTTCCATGTGACCTACGAAATGACACTCTCTCTCGAAATTAGGAAATGAAGTTTAATTTTCGCTATTAGCAAGTATTTGAACAGTTGTTAAAAGTCGTTTGATCATTAATTTAGAATTTCGAGAGTTATGTGTGTGCTTAAAGTTCAATTCTCGCTGTCAGTAAGTACATATTATTCATGTATAATACTATACATTTAAAAATATAATTCTTTTTGAAGTGTTGTGAATAATAAAAGTGTATACAAAATTTGGGATAGAGGGAGTAGTCATAACTCCACTGCACCTATGCTGTGATTGAATAAAGCTAGGAGAGTATTTTTTTTTGGCCTTTTCAGAATTGTGTCTTGGGAAACTTGAACTCATGCATTGAACCCACAATTTTAAGTACTTAAATGCTAAAAAACTTCGGTGGTTCTATGAAATAATAAAAATAAAAAAAACTTGATTTATTCTCTAAGATCAACTAGAAATTTTCTGGCCTTATTAGTTTAGTAGTTTTTGTTTTGTTTAGTTTTGCAAAAATGTGTAATGAGGGGAGAAAGATGGAAAGAGAAATGAGTGTAATAATTACAAAATAAAACAAAATTAAAACAATGAAAGGGTTCACTATTTGGCCCCGATCCGATGTGCTGCAACAGAATTCCCAATTTCCGTTCTCTCTTTCGTTCTTCTTCTCCTCTCTGGTTCTATCCCGCTAAGTTGAAATCCAAGCCCTAGCCCTAACCCTAATTCTATCCGCATCTCGTTTCCAATCCAATCCACTTAGTTTCAGAGAAACCCCAACTCCAAAACTCCTTCAAATCTCTCTCTCTCTCTCTCTCTCTCTCTCTCTCTCTCTCTAGAACGATGCTTCTATCTCCGGGCCACTCCCCACGTCACCTCTCCTCCCCATCCCCATCCCTTTCCTCCCAAAACCCTAGCACCCCTTCAAACTCTAACAAAAACCCGAAAACCCAATCCTCCGTCCTCGACGAGGACACCTACGTCGCCGCAATAGAGAAGATCATCGAGCGCGACTTCTTCCCTGACATCCCTAAGCTCCGGGACCGCCTCGATTGGCTTGAAGCCGTCCGGAGCCGGGACCCGGCCCAGATCCGCGACGCCCAGTTAAAAATCCTCGAGCGTCGTCAAGGGAAGGCACCACAAGGTAATAAGGTTGGAACTCCTGGATCTACTTTCTTTAGAAATACTACTCCTTTTGAATTAGATAAGACTCCTGGTATAGAAATTGATGGGAATTTGGGTACTTTTGGTGCGGGTGAGGTTAATAATGATGGGGGAATTGATGGGTCGTTGAGTCTTGATGAGTTTTTTAGGAGGTATACTAGTGAGGATAATGAGAGCTTTTCAAAGATTATGGAGAAGGTGAATAGGAAGAGGAAGGAAAGGTGTGAGTATTTAACGGGAGGCGAAAATGAGGGAGTTGGATTAATTGAGGATGTGAAGAGGGAAAGGGTTACGGACGGGTATGGGACGTCTGACCAGCCTCCCAGCACGTTGGTGGGGTGGAATTATACGGCGAAGAATTTGTTGATGTATAATCCGTCTGATCGGGGGGAAGTGGCGTTGACGGAGGAGGAGAGGGCTGAGAGGTTGAATTACTTGACTAAGGAGATTAATCGGCCCAATACCCGTTTCCATGGTAAGATGATGGATTCTAGGCCCAAAGAGGAAGATACAGTGGCTGTGCTTTACACCCCTGTCCCAGGGGCAACTCCGATGCCATTCTCATTGTCAGATAGAGATAAGTTGAAGAGGTACGATTTAGAAGATTTGAGGAAGACCCCAAATCCTTATTATGTTGAATCATCTAAGGAAGGTGATAATGGTTATAAATATGTCCGGACACCGTCTCCTGCTCCAGGCGTGGATGGGTCGCCTTTTATAACGTGGGGAGAAATTGAAGGGACTCCTCTGAGGTTAGAGCCTGAGGACACGCCGATAGGTATTGGGGGTAGTGGTGATGGTCCCCATTTTAGGATCCCTTTACCGCCTTCTAGGGATGTGAAGGCTCACTCTTTGTCGAGGGAGGCTGCTCGTAAACTGAGAGATCGGTCTAAGATGTTTCAGAAGCCACCATTGCCTTCGCCTGTTAGAGGGGGGAGTGCTAGTCCCAGCACGAAGACACTCTCTCCTGCTGCCCAGAAGTTTGTGAGGAATGCCATTGCCAAATCGTCACATTCTGTTGATGAATCACTTCGTGCTAGTTACCGGGGTGCAAGCCCTGGGGCGGGCACTCCAAAAGCTGGAAGGAGTATATCAAGGTTTGGGAGAGATGGAAGCGTTGATTCCAGGTCACCTTCTGTAAGGGAGGGCTCTAATCCTCCTTGGTAGTGCTGTAAATGTCTTTTTCATGTGCTGGTTCCAAGATTTGTCAGCAGTGCTATTCTCAATTATGATGTATAATATTGTCCTTTGTGGATTGCAAGTTTGACTATGAGTAAGCAAGAAGATGAAATGAACTACTGAAGCTACCGAATGTTGGTTAGACATTCTTCGGCCCTGTACAAAATGTTTCTTTTGTTTTCTTTTGCTGGATTTTCTCATATTTGTTTTGGATTGATGTGCTTCTTCGTATTTGGTATGTGCCGTGTTTTGAGGATAACTTTGTGTTTGAATTTCATGAACACAGAATACGCTCTCTACTCTGTCTCAGTATTTTTGGTTGTTGGGCTGCCTACTTATGTTTACTGAAAATAGGAATGCTGATGGTCTCTGTGATGAAAAGAAGTTTTGGTTATAGGGAAACAGGATGCTATGCTCCCAGTTATAAGTTGTGAGATTGCTTAGTGATAGGCAATTAATACATGTGTTAATGGCTTGGTTCTATTCTTATGCTGCAACATGTTAAAGGTACCAATCATTGACGTTGTTTCCAACTCACCTGAAATACATTCTGAAAAACTGATTCTTAACATGACCTTAAACTACCCTATTGCCAAATAAAATCCATAACAACATTTCAATGGATTTTAGCTACTGGTGTCATAGGTTTTCTGCTCAGAGCTAATTGCTACCTATCTATTTTTGTTAAGTCCGGAGAGCCAAGAGGCCTTGTTTTCTTCAAAGGCACTCCTGTCCCTTCCATTTCCAGCCAAAAAGAAGAAAACGAAAATAGAAAGGAAAAATAGATGTTTCTACACTTACGAGTTACATGTGATGATATAGAGGGAGGACTTAGGAGGGTACAATGCAAAGAGGATATGATGCAAGTTATCGTCTTTGCATTCCGCTTTGCTTTCTTTTCCTATCGTCTGTTCTCTTGTTTTGAAGAGTTGGTAAAACTGTGAATGTTTTTAATTTTCGTTGTATGTTTCCAATTATCACCATGTACAACATTTTTGTAGTATGTTTCCAATTATCACAATGTATTTTCGCTTTCCGGATTGTTTAAGAATGTGCCTTTCAAGTGAAAAAACATTATATTTGTTGTAACTTGTACGTTATAGTGTTTAAGGCTCTTTTGATTCTATCATTCTAACGTTAATCCGAGGGATTGGGAACTACTAGAAGATTGACATGGATCAAGCTGCTCAGTAGAGCTCATTTAGGATGATTTGGAGGCGAAGGAAATTATTGCTGATTGTAAGGATACTTTGCAATGCATGTGATTGAAGTCAGTAAGATTTTTTTTTTTTTTGACAAGAAGTCGGTGTAAAACCCTAGCTTGTCTAGGTTTATAGATTTTCTTTAATTTAATCTCTTTTAAATATCGACCCACCAATCAAAACTTTAACCAATCAATGAAACGAAATCAAACAATCGAAGAACACCGATTTACGTGGAAAACCCTAAATGGGAAAAAACCACGGGAAGGAATCATGCACTAGAAACATTGTGTGATTACAAATAGACTTACTCGATGACCGTGCATCCTCATCACGAATCCTAAGCCCTACTTGCCGAATCCACGTACATCACACCCTTGCACTATCGCCATGTCTTGAATCCTCAAGCCTTCCAAATGTTTTGCCTTTCGAACTCCACAAAAGGACTTTGATTGAGAAACGTTGAATTGAATATGAATGAGAAAACCCTTTGAAGATGATCTTGATCTCACGGCATTGGACGGCCTTCACAAATCTTCAAAGTTCATGAACCCTAGCACTCTATAATGGTATTTCGAAGCGAGAGGCACAGAGGGTCGAAAATATGGCTGCTGTGGTAATTAGAAAAAACCTAATCGCTGAGATTTTATAGTTGCTGAATCGGGCATTTTTGCCGGCTGTTTTGCTCGAGCAAAAAATCCAGCAAAAACAAACAGAATGTTTTGCTGATAAAAAGACCATGAAATGCTCGAGCGAAATGTGTAGCATCTAACACTTTCCATGTGCATTTTTTGCCAACTGCTATGCTCGAGCAAATTGTCCAGCAAACTCCATCAGAATGTTGTGCTAGTAGAAATCCTTGAAATAGTTGAGCAAAACATGTAGCACCAAACCTTGTCTTCAAAATGAGCAATCCGTCTTGACTAAACAACTACCGCACTCAAACAAAAAATACATATTGAGATGATTCCTTTTCCACACCTGAAACAGACACTCTAAAAATAAATACCGAAGATTACAGTGCCATAAAAATACGATACACCCAAATGTATATGTTTTGGGCATGGATTTGCCAAACCAAAGGAAGCTCGGCCTATTGGGCTTACAGTCGGGAAGATTTGAGGGTAAGGCATTTCATAAAATTTCACACATCACTTAGCTTTTGATTGTACAGGATTTGTCCCCTTCAAGGCATTTCTTTTCTTTAATGAACTTAACTTATAGAAGCGACATGAATGTTATCTTTTCCTTGGGATTAGAGGTACTACGAAGTAGAAACAAAGTTCCCTTAGAAGGTTTCACTTTGTGTATCAATGGCAGTGCATGACAAGACTCTTATGATTTGTTATTTTGATTAGAAAGAGGCAAATTCTTGTTAATAGGTGTTGCATGCCATGGGTAAGAAAGGATGGGAAATCAGTTAGCCACCTTATCCATTGGGAGTTGGCGACAGAGTTATGGTCCTTGATTCTGTGCATAGTTGGTCCTGTGTGGATACTCCGTCATTTGAAGGACCTATTCGTAATGCTTTCCTCTATTCGTCAAAGGAGGGGAGCCCGGATAGGTAAAGGAAGAAAGAGGAGAAGTACTATGTGCAAACAGTTGCAGCAAACAAAGAGCTTATTTCTAGTTTCATGGAGTAATTTGTCTTTGGTGTACAACTGGCTCTTGGATATCGTTGATCTGTTTTTGAACTTTTTTTTTCTTTCGTTAGAGTGTTTTTAGTGTCTTACAAATAAGGGGTATTGTCTAGACTCTAGAGGATGCGTCTTTTTTGTATGCGGGTTGCATCCCTTTGTGCCTCGGTTAGTATAGAATTTATAACTTGGAAACGAAACAAACAAAAAGATAATACCAAGTAGTAGCATTAATTGGAAATGTGATTTACTTTAAGGAGTTACTGAAATTGTTACAAGGAGGCACAGAGAATACTGATTTCAGTGAAGGAAGAAGAGATATGGTGCTCTTTACTGGCTTTTAGTGTGGAAGTCAGAACTGGCATGCAGGATGAGTTTGCTGTTTCCTCTTTTGCAATATGAGAAAAACATGAAGTATAACATTAGGTTTGGTTTTGAGGGAAAATCATGGAGAAAACCACATAGAAGAATTTTGTTGCTGTAGATGTTTGATGGCTTTGGGTTACACTTTTGTGGTCTCACAGGCTTCTAGTGCAATATCTTTTGTGTTTGTGGCCTTTTTCTTTGTTTTAACCAGAACGAAATTCCTCTAATAGAAAAATAATTAAGCAGCAAATGTTTCTCAGTGGATAGTAGAGGTTTTATACCATATTTGTCCTTGTAGCTGATCCTCTGGGTAACTACTCTCCTTTAGTGAGAGAAAATTTAGTTCATATGCAAAACCCAGAAGTTGATTTATATATTTTCCTTGTATTAAGTAGTTTAGGTTAGAGGATGATTTCTGTGATAGAAGCTTTCTGCTGTTAACATTTGGTATGACAAGGAGTTCTAGTGTCGTCTTTTGAGGAATGGCAACCTGCTAGTTTGTTGAACATAATAAATGAACGGCGTTGATACGTAATTGTGTTTCCCCAACATCTGTTGATCATTACGCGTTCAAATGAGTTTAGAGGGAAGAGAATGCAGAGACTAAACTATTTCTAGCATATATTCTTGAAAAATATGATTGCGTTAGTATGGTTGATAATCGTTAGGTATGGATACTTTTATGCAACCTTTTCTCTGGTAGAAAAGTTTGGTGAGTTGTGGTTGCAATATATTCGTTTGACTGATCTTGTTTGCTAACTATTTAGTGCTTTATAACCATTTAGCTTTACTTTGGGTTTGCTTCCTGAAGTACTTTTCATGATTTGATAATCTCCTGGAAAATCCCCGAAGAAAAGGGGGAAATATTGTTGCTATATGTTGCCGTGGAAACAGTTTGCTCCATACGACTTGGGGCTCAGGTATTTCATGTAGTGCACATATTTACCATGCAGTATGGATTATTTGTATCTTTGGTTCGTGGCAGATTAGATTATGAAGTTCAGTGTGTCAGATTTGATGTTTTGAACCATCCGAGAGTTCCAATTTTTGTCACCTGATCTGTGTTTGTGCTTGCGCTCATCCCATGTGCATTAGTAAACCCCTATGGTTGATAGGCTGGAAAAGTAAGTGCAGCTCTTCTTTCTTTTTCTTTTTTCCCCCCATAAATTTTGGTTCTACATGAAAACTTATAGTGCCATTCGTGTGGGTATCCAGTTAAGGAACTTCCAGAAGAGCTCCACCACATACTTACTGTTTCCAGCTGCATTATGGGGGTTATAAGCTAAAGCCATGTTGTAAGTAAAGCTTTTAAGGCATCTAATGGTGTGAGGTTGTAATTCTTGGAGTTCGCTCAACTGAAACAAATTCACATGTTTGAATGTAAGTCAGTTGAGCCTTAGGAGCTACTCTCTCTCTCTTCCCTCCTAGCTGGAATTTTTGTTGTGCGTGTGACACAGGCTTTTAAGACGCTTCATTGATTATGTAGGTGTAGGCATGATCGGCATGAAGTGTACTTGGAGAGGAGTATCAAACACCTCAGCTCCGGCTTTGCATTAACTAAATGGCCTTCTGGTGTGTTAGTCGGAGATAGCTTCCGATCAAAACTTCAGAGCTCAAATTTGTATAGAGCTTATAGCCTAGCCTTGCAGTTGCCAGAAGCTATATCACAAACTTCCCTCGTCACATTTTCGTGGCCAATTGTCAAATTAGATATTCTTATGTTTAATGTGTCGTAGCCAAATATCTTGTTAGGTTCTGATGTATCAGCAGCCATTTAGACTTTGAATTGTCTTTTTGGTATCGAGAATGAAGATTCGAGTTCACCAAATAGGCACGGGTTTTAGGTGAACTCTCAGTTCCGGGGGTGGTTTTATTGAATGTTTCTGGACGCCCCTCGGTGGCTTTTTGTTTAGTTCTAAATCCAACCTGTGAAGGCTGTTCATATCACGGATATCACATTAGTCACAAGTACTACTATCACAGGCTCTCTGCTATTCTAACACCATCTATGTTTTTGACGAGCAGCCGTAGGAGTCGTGTTGCTCGACAGCGATTTTTCTTCTCGTAAACGCTGGAAATGATCTGGAAATCTGGTGAAAGCAGGTACCCATTGATGGTTTCACGAGCTTCACATTGCCTGAGCCTCGGGGTTTATAGCTTTACTTGAAATGGTCATTGTACACTTGCATAGGTTTTGACGTTTTGTGTTCACGTTTTACTTAACTTTTTGGGCCTCTAGTCTATCATAAGATTTTAGTCAGTGGAGCAACTCTAAGGAGTTTTGTGCGGTAGTTAAATTTACGTCCTAAAAGGCTAAAATTAGTTGAATTATGCATAAGTTTCTCTGGACACCAAATTATAAAAAATAAAAAAATCATTTGAAATGTTTGAAAACGTTAATTTTGAACTCTGACTGCATATTATAACGACCCGCTTTGGCTACCAACCCCTCCTAGACTTTTCAGTAGGTTACTCATCCCAGGATTGCTTTAAGAGCAGCACGGCTTTGAAATGCCTTGTACGAAGTAGCGTCATGATCTATTTTATGTGTGTGTGTGTATATATATATATATATATATATAACACAAAACTTTTGCATTCACCAAGACGGGTTGTCACGCATATTCTTCCACCTCCTCTCCCTCTACTGCTCTCAAGAGAATAGATACTCAGAGGCTGAGAATACACAATTTCAAAAGAAGCTTATTCTCAAAGTTGACATGCCAATATACGAGAAGGGTCTTTTTTTAACTTCTCAATTGATTCCCTCTCCATAGTAGTGTAGCAGAAATTAAATCACTCTGTCAAATTTAAATGTCTGGCGACATCTGCAGAACGAACATTGAAAAACAATATACAAATTCGAGAAATTTTTAAAAAAAATTCATCAATTTATTAGATATCAATGAATTTTATTAATCTATGAAAAATGTTTGAATGTTTTCTTGGAAAAATGTAGACAAATATTTTTAGATGGAAGTGGTAACAAAGTGCCTATTTGGCCATTGTCTGGTTTGTTTTATTAAAAAAGAAAGAAAAGACCCTCACTTAGAGCATCTCCAGCATACTTAACATAATTCTCACCAAATTGGCTAGAAAATGTGCCTTACACCTATATAGTTGGTCAAAAAATACCACCTCTACCCAACAAACTAACCACTTGGCTCAAACAAAAAAATCTGACTCATCTTCTACCCAGTGCCGCACGTGCACTTCAACCGCGAGAGTGGATCTCTCTCTCTCTCTGCATGTGCGAACCTTCATTGGCGCGTGCAAGCTCCGGCCAGCTTCTCCGGCAACGAGTCTTAGACCATTGACATCGCCTTGACGAGACCTTCAACCTTTTGCTGTTGAATCGATTTTATGATCACTCCTCCGGCTAAGAGAGAGAGAGAGGGAGAACAAGAGAGAGAGAGAGAGGGAGAGAGAGAGGTCTTGGCGAGCTCGTCTTCTCTTGCCAAACCTCGCCACCTGTGGCAAGGTACTGTAGCTGGGGACTAAATGGCGAGGTCAAAAGCGAGGCTGCTGGAGTAGGATTCGTTGGTTTGACTCGCCATTTTGATCTCGCCGGAGATATAGAGAGTTTGTTGGAGATGGTCTTAAGGAGATGGGAAAATTCTAGTCACACGCCTATTTTTTAAACTTACAACCGATTGCCATATTATAATATAGGCTCATTAGTTTTGATGATCGGAAACAATCACTTTATAGAGCAAGTTAAAAATAAAAAGAATACCAAAATTTAGGTTTATAGTATGTTGATAAATGCATGATTGGAAAAGGCAAAAAACTCACTTACACATTTGACAAATATGCTCTGATTATGCATTTATTGACATTATATAAACCTAAATTTTGGCATTCTTATTATTTTCGCGGCGCTTGATAAGGTGAACATTTCCGATCTTTAAAGTTATATAGCCTATATGTTAATGTAGCAAATCGATTGTAAGTATGATTTTAGAAATGAGGGTGGAACCATGGGTGAAGGAATTAATGGATAATAAGAGGGGTGCAATTTTGACCTTGCAAATTTTTTGTAAATTGCTCCAATTTGCTTTAAATAAATAGAATTAAGTTTTTTTTAAATCCTTTTCGAGAGTTGATAGTATTACAAATATGGTTATCATACATTATTTTTCAAAAGATAATACTAACTCATTAGAACCAATTATGAAGCAAAAAATACATATACTACCGTATATCTACGTTATAATTAATACCATAATTTATTTATTTTTTTCTTTGCACAAGTAAATACAAAAAAAAAAAAAAAAGAAGGAAAAAAGTTACATGCAAATTTAATTTTTGATCCCGCTAACCTAAATTTCTGATTCCGCTCCTAGATGTAACTGGACTATGTTGATGAAACCTGAAACCCTTCGTAGCGGGGCACTGGTTAACACGCGCTAAGCTGAAATCACTTGACGCGGCCCTTTAAATACCCGCTCTTAACTGTTACGCTCACCGCCATCTCTCTCTCTCTCTCTCCGCGCTAAGCGTATCAGAACTTCGTCGTCTCAAGGTACCTCATCATACCTTTGTATCCACTCTTTCTAATTCGTTTTCGAATTTGGATATGAAAACCCAAGTCTCAATGTACCTCATCATATCTCTGTATACACTGCTTGTATGGACCTGGTAGTTGCTTTTCTGTGGTTCGCTCGTTGCTTGCCGATGAATTTTGTTTTCTAGGTTTTGATCTGATTGAAGAATTGGGAGTTTAAAGCCGTAACTTCGTGCAATAATTGCTTTAATTCTCTTTGGTATTGGAATAATTGGCATCAGCTGTAAGAATCCTCTTTCTCTTTGATTTTTCTTATTCGGTCAACTAAACTAGACTTTTGTTAACTAACCGGATCACCTAACTTTTATTTGGTCACCCTAGCACCTGAGTCGGTCTATGGTACACCAAAGTGGTATTGGTTTATGGTATCTCAAAAGTAAGTATTCGACATGCTGTGGCAAAACAACAAAATGCAGAAAAAAAATCCTTGTTTTATGCGGGTACTCCATTTTTTGTGCCCAGTTTTCGTTGTATGAAATACTTATCGCCACGTTGAGAATACTTACCACTGCATTTCGAGCACTTACTTTCGAGATGCCATACACTAAAACCATTTTGGTGTATGTAGAAAAATTCCATGGCTTTGCTTGTGGGTACCAATGAGTTAGAAATTATGAGTTTCATATGTTTATAGAATTATTGAATTTCATTTTAGAATTGCGTAGTGTAAGTTTTCACGTGTTCGTACAATTATGATTTTTCTTTTTTTTCTTTTTTTTTGGTTGTTGAAAATATCTCGAAATTTGAAGATAAAAGATAAATCTCACCATCAAACACAAATTCAGATTCTTATTTCGCTATTGCAAAATTTTGGAGAGAGAGAGCACTATGGAAAATCTGAGATATCTCTTTAGATTAGGCCATAGGAGAATTTGGTTAAAATTAAGGAGGGGTGCCAAATAAATAGTATTTGCCATGCTATATATTAACATGTACGGGATCAAATTATCAATGGTGCTAGGATAAAGGTAAACCTAATGTACACAAAATTTTAAGATCAAAACTTGCAGAAGTTTGGCTGTTTGTTGTGATTAGTATAGTTTTTGTAGACTCTCACATAGTTATTGCTTGCTGTAGTTCTTGTGGTCTATGCAAGTAATCAACTATCGTTTGAAGAAAAAGAAAAGGGCATGTCTTCTATTGATGATCCTTTTTCATTTTGTTTGTGCTGATTTCTAGTGGTGTCGGTGGCTTTTTAATTTGCTATTTGCATTTCTTGATTATAACCAGATTATACACGATATTGTCGGGGAAAAAAACTGTAATATTATTAGTGTTTCAACTTTGAGCTGCTTTTGTTGATATGGGTTCGTCCCTATCCTCTTTTGTTGTATGGTTAAATAAGCTGTTTTTGTAAATCCAAGCCGGGTTTGTCTTCCATCGTTTTAGTTGTGTTTCTGATTTGTGATTGTACTTTGTTCAGTTAGAGTGTCAATTGGGTGGATGAACCTATTACGTGAATCGCTATCATTTCAGTTGCCATGAAAATGTACTCCTTTGTGGAGTATTGTTTTTCAATGACAAGAAATTTTGATGGTGAACCACTATCTCTTGATTTGATCTGTTAAATATCTCAGCCTAAAATTGTGCCGCTTCATGGAATTTGTACGTTCAAACTGAATGTTTATTTGATAGTTGAATCTTATTGTCTAAAATTAAATTCAATGATCAATTCTGCAAAGGCAATGGAATGGGAAGTTTAAACCATTGTAGAAGATGCAAAGCTGTTGGTTAATGGTTGTAATTTTTATCATGTTTGTGGAGTAGATGCCAAGCTAATACCTGTGCACACTTGTTAGCAAAACTTGCCATTTCTCAGCCCTCTCCCTTGTCACTGTTTGCAGTGCTCCCCTCTGATTGCTGTAGTCTTGTCCGTTTGGACGGTTCTCTTGTTTGAATGAATCCCAGTTTCAGAAATGAAAATAAAAAATTTAATAATTTTTATTTTCAACCCTGATCTCAAATTTTGCTTGTTTACAGATTCCACTCGGGCTCTCTTATTCTTCAGTTGTGATCCAATTCGAGATTTTGTCATCAGGAATCTTATTTCTTTCCCTTAGGGTTTGTCTGGTGTTTTTTTCCCATTCCTGGAACTTTTCTGGAAGACACAAATATTGATATGCTGTCTGAAAGTCCTGATTCATCTGATCAAGACAAAGAACCATTTGTTGAAGTGGATCCAGCTGGACGTTTTGGGCGGTACAGCGAACTCCTTGGTGCTGGTGCTGTCAAGAAAGTTTATAGGGCGTTTGATCAATGGGAAGGAACAGATGTGGCATGGAATCAGGTTCAGTTAGGGAGGTTTAGTAATGATCCGTCTGTCATCAAGAGGCTTCAGGCAGAGATTGCTTTGCTGAAGTCATTGAAGAATGAGTACATCATTGTTCTCTACAGTTTTTGGAAGGACGATGTGCATTACACCTTGAATTTCATTACTGAGGCATGCACGTCGGGGAATTTGCGGGATTACAGGTTGAAGCATCGCCATGTGTCAATGAAGGCCTTGAAGAAGTGGTCAAGCCAGATACTCAAGGGTTTGGATTATCTCCACACCCATGACCCTTGCATCATTCATAGAGACCTTAATTGCAGTAACATTTTCATTAATGGAAACATCGGAAAGGTTTGTACTTCTCTTTCAACTTATTGAAACCTGTGTTTGATTTCTAAGTATCTTTAGGAAGTAGTGATCTCTTGCCGGTTTTCTAGTTATATTTGACAAGTAAAATGAATTGCAATTTTGTCAAGGTATTAAGGTGTTTGTTGGAGAATAAGAAACTATATAGAAATATGTGAAGGAGAATTGAAATGCGTAAAATGTGTATTGAGGTTGTAATTTTTTACCACTACCTACCCCTTAAAACCTGCTTAGTGAGTGGTTGTTACTTGTTTCACATGACTGTTTTTCAATGGAAACGACTATTTGGTGTTACAACAAACAAAAGGGAAGTGTAGTCATAAGGCACAAACTCTTTTAGTTGAGTGCAGTTCTGTGAATTGCTTTTCTGATTAGCTAAACGGGGTTTGATTTGATGTGTAGGTCAAGATCGGTGATCTAGGCTTGGCAGCTATTGTAGATGAAACCCATCATGCACATTCATTGTTGGGTACGCCAGAGTACATGGCACCAGAGCTGTACGAGGAAGACTACACTGAGCTAGTGGACATTTACTCGTTTGGAATGTGCATGCTCGAAATGTCAACCCTGGAGATACCTTATAGCGAGTGTGATAGTATAGCCAAGATATACAAGAAGGTGACAACGGGAGTAAAGCCTCAAGCCTTGAAAAAAGTCAGTGATCCGGAATTGAAGGCTTTCATCGAGAAGTGCATTGGCCAGCCAAGGGCAAGACCCTCAGCCGCTGATCTTCTTAAGGATCCATTCCTTTCTGAGGTAGATTATAAGGACGAGGAGCTTCCGATTTCCAGATTCTGAGGTGAAGCTCTTCTAGATGCAGACATCAGTATTCCAGCAACTACATTTACTGTGATCTTTTCTTCATGCTTGTTTCGAAGGTGATAGTGATGATGATGACTATCACGTTTCTAGATTCCTTTTATTTTGATGTAGTTGGTTCTGAATCCTAATCCAATACATCTGTCCAGTTGATATTGGGAAGAAGGTGAATTTGGATCGAGTCTCTCCAAATACAGATCTTTGCACATAGTTAACCTATATACTTAATGTATTATTGTTGTTTTCCAAAGTCTGGGCTTACATTTAGCATGTTGATAACATTTTCTCCAAAAAAAAAAGGTATGGTTCAAAATATACAACAATAACATAACACATTTAGTCTCCAATAATTGGGAGTATGGGTGGGGGATAGATAGGAGACATACCTAACTTTTGGCAATAAATGCACAAAGTAACTGCTCCCAGAGTACCACTGAAACAGATGAATTGGAGACAAACCTAACATTTGACAATAAATGCACAAAGTGGCTGCTTATAGAATACCACTGAAACAGTAGTTTCCCTATACCATCACGTTTGCTACGGAATCATGCTCTCAAATCAAAGCTAAAAAACATCAGAGAAGACAGACTCCAGAATTATTTTGATTTATGTGCAAAATATAGAAGCCATGAATTTTGATTGAATGCTTAAGCCATGAATAAGTCATCCTCTTCAAAATAAACTATTTCCCTGTCTTACTGGGCACGGTTCTTTTGAGATCTCCCCTGCCAAATGTTTTCCAAACACTTGCCTTTCGCTATGTCGGTTCGTTGGATTAGTTACTAGGCAGGGCTCTTAGCTACACCGGATACTAGAAAGAAAAGCACCTAGCTCATAGGTTCGATTCCTAGATAAATGAGCTAATACCTAACAGATAAGAACTACAACTTCGGGAAAAGAGAGAAGAGTCGGAAAAGAACTTTCAAGATGGGGGCTTTTTCAACAAGATACTAACGTTTGCAGAATTTTGATATTTTCGTCCATAGAAGAAGTTGCATTGTCACATACAAGCTGCATTGCTGGTCAATATAAAACTAAGTACTCAATCCCCAAATGTTGGTCACATTGCAAGCAATAAACTTTCTTCTATATGCACAAGCCAAAGGTAAAATAGTAAACTAGCATAATCTTGTTTACCAGACAGCTGATTGAAATACTACATAGAGGCCAAAAGAAGCATTAGAACATTGAGCAGAGATGCCTCTAAACAACTGCAACTTCCTCCATATGAGAACATTGAGCAGAGATGCCTCTAAACAACTGCAACTTCCTCCATATGAGAGTCGCTCTGAACTTTGCTACAAGGTTTCAGGACATGCTGTACTGCTTCCACAACAGCTTGTCCGTTGACATAGTGCTGGCGGCAGACAGGCATATAGACATCTTTACCACCAATTAATTCCGTCTCTGTCTCTCCGGTCTTCCGTAGGGTGAAATTTGCCCGCTTGCCACAGATCTCACATCGAGCTGTCAGCTTGGTTATGGAATCAGCGAGGGGTATTATATCAAGCACTGAACCAAAGCTCCTTCTGCCACAAAAATATAATGACACAAAAAAGATTAGGTAATGTAGAGATACAACCACCATTTCTCGAAATCAAACAAAATACAAGAAGAATAATAGCAAGCAAGGACAACATTAAAAGAAGACCATATTTTTTATCGAGACAAGCAGCCACAAATTTTCATCAAGTTAGAAAGAGAGAAGGAAAATGATTTTGTAAGCAAACCTCAGGTAGTCCCCATCCAACCCAGCAATTACTAGAGTTTTTCCATCAAGATCAGCTGCCTTGCAGCAGAAATCATAAATATCATCAAAAAACTGAGCTTCATCGATGCCAATCACATCCAGCTGCCATTAATTACCAATAGTTAGAAGACTGTGAAAACCAAAAATTGTAGCTCTCTAATGCTTCTGGTCATATACAACAATGGTACATATTGCGAATACTAAAAAGAGATACTTCCACACTATAAGGAATGTTCATGGGTTGGCAAACCAACTTGATTCTTCAAACAACAATGTTAGGGTCCATGAAAACTTTCCCCAAAAACATCTAGGAAAAGAGAAATGAATGGTTCAGATCCATAAAATGCAAATCTGAGCCATCCATTTCTCTTTCCTAGACGTTTTTGGGAAAAGTTTTCCTGAACCCTACTACTCTTCTTCAAAACCAAAGACTTCACAATGCTATGATCCACTTGCTTTTTTACAGGTTCTTTTCTTGGGAATTCAGTCACCCTATGTTTCTTTTGAAAGCCCCTTTTGAAATACAAACCGCCAATTTGACCCATTAAGTAGTATTTCAGATTGCATTTATTATACGTCAAACAAACTAGGAATCAATTGGATTTCAGGCACCATATATTTGCTTTACTGGTGTTGCATATCAATCTCTATACAGAGAGATATCCCCACCTATCATATCCATTGATTATTTTCGGGTGCTCCATTTTTTATATAATAAATAACTGTCTCAGTAACCCATTATTAATACTTGTTTAATTCACCCCAGATCTCCTTTAAGCTGTAGTTACCAACACCAGCATATGCAAAAATTAGCTGACAGTAGAGCTTATTATCATCTAACATATGCAAGTAATGAGCCATAGCAAAACTGCAACAAGCGAGACTCATTTATGAAACAACTAACAAAGAACATATAATGAAATTGTCTCAACTTTGAAATACCTTGTCATAAGCATCAGCTCCAAATTTCTGCCTAAATGACATCAGGTTAGGCAAAGCCCAACATGGGAATTTTGTTCCGTCATGTGTCACCACTGAGTTAACTGCGTATCTTGTATCCTTGCTAGACTTTATCATGGCAACATTTCTACATTTGCACAGTTGGCAATGAATATATTAAAATCAAGTAAAAAGTTCAATGCATCCGTTACAAATATACATCTCAGAAACTTTAAGCTATCTAAATCATCAATTTTGAGGAGGAAAAACACATTAGTACAGAACAGGAAAATGCAGTAGAACCAAAAAATTTCCTCTTTTTGACCTAGATTAAAATTAGGAAAACATTAATACATAATTCACGAGAAAACCTTTTACAGTTTTGTTGTCCATGAAATCAATGTGTAAGTTATTCAAATCACGGATCAGAGGAAAGATTAGTGAATCACCAAGAAAATATAAGGCATTGCCCTTCACATATGTAAGGTGTGTTACTTCCCAATTTTTTGTCCTTTCTCTTGACAATTTTCTCTAAAAATCCTTGATATATACGCAACATTAATAATTATGGTTGTCAAAAACATTCTTACTATATTTTTCTTGTTAATTCAAAACCAAAATTTGAGCAAAAGGTTCTAAAACTCATACAAATCTTTGACTCAAACTCATCAAATTAAGTTTTTAATCAAATTCTTACTCGAATCAACACAGACTAAAGTTTTACTCACATTACAAGGTCATTTCTCCCTTCTCAAATTTACAATTACACCATTAATGAATCGTTTACTCAAACATATGGTCAGATTTAGGTTCAGGTTTGCCTTTTTGCCCATTGGAGCGCACTCCATACTAATTGAATCTTTGACTCAAATTGCTAGAGATGATCTAAATAACTTCCTTTCTTATTATAAAGGTTAGATCCAAACATGGGCTAAATACTTTTCACCGTATTAATTAATTAATTACCATTATAATTATCTAGACAGATGACATACACAACTGACCTAAAAACTAAGCAAGAGGAAAGGTAATTCACGAGAATAAATCTAAAAATCACAATAACAAATCAAAACTCCACAAATCGGGACAGTTAAACAGGTAAATTAAATTATCCTGGTTTTCAAAAGAAAAAAACATTAAATTAACCAAAATACACAAAACCCACGAAATACCTGCCAATGTTGCTTTCGGACTTGACTCTACGAAGAAGAGCTGTAGTTTTCCCAGCAAACATGGGCCCCACAATGACATGAATCTCACCGGAATGACCCACCCAATCACCGGCTCCGTCAACCGATGCGGCCAAAGAGAGTGGGGTTTTGAAGGAAGACATTGGTGGGTATTTGAGAGAGGAAGCTAGGGGTCGGTGGAGTGGAGGATTTGAAGGAAATTGGGGAGCGGGTGAGATGGGAAGCTTGTGAGTGAAATCCATGGTGTGCTATATATAGGTGCGGGGTGAATCTGTGTGGGTTTGAATTTTGAGGATTTGAATTTGTGAGGGTTTTGAAATTGGAGGGAATGAGCTTGGTTTTCAAGAATTTTTGGGTTTTGGAGGGAAGATAGAGAGAAAGAGAGGCCTTTTGTACCCCCATGTGGAGGAGCTGGGATAGGGTGTGACGCGTCGTTTTTGTAAGGCTCGAGGATAGATTATTCTCTGGAGTTTTCTTTCCACATGTGATGGATGCAATAAAAATGATAGAAGTATAGTAATAAAAATCTCTAAGAACAACAGCTCAGGCATAATTTGAGTAAGAAAATTTGGTGAAAATTGCATATTTTTCAATTTACCTATTAACGTTTGTTTCAACACTACAATAGTCCTCTATTACTTTCTCTATTTTTATAAGATATTATAAATGTACAAAAAGTAGGGGGAGAGAGAGAAAGTAAAAGAAGTAATTAAAAATAAAACAAAAGGTAAAAGAGAGAGGAATAGAGGAGAGACTGAGTAAAAAGTACACTATTGTCGTGGAACAGTGTCACGGTAGAAGTGGCAAAGCACTATTGGGGTATTCCTGATGCACAGTGATACATAAGCTGAGGTTGAGTTTCTAAATAGATTTTATCAAAATTTGATAAAATCTAGCCTTGATTTTATCCATTCGTGCATAGAATTGATAAAATCTTAGATTTTGAATGCAAAAATCTAAGATTTTATCAACTCTCCTTATGAATGGATAAAATCAAAGACTTGATTTTATCAGATTTTGATAAAATCCATTCGAAAACTCACCCTGAATAGAGAAGTTGTTGCAAAACCCTTCTATATGCACCGATGGGTTTGCACCGACGGCGCCAGCGACGCTGTTGTGGATTCCAAACGATCGATCCGAGTCATTCATCATTCTCAAAATTGAATTCCAAGTGGGCCTTCGTGGGAATTGAGGCAATTGGACGGTTGTATGAGCTCGATCCAAAATCACCCCTATTTCGGTGCGTGGTCGTGGGCGCCATCAGTACATGGTCGGTGCAAACCCATTGGTCCCCATATGTTTTCCGGCTGCTGCATGTGTGTTTTTTGGGAAAATCTCTTTACTTTATCGAATTTGAGTCATATACCGTAGCTGATGTTGTTGCTATGACATTGCTCCAATAAATTCACATCCACATAAGTGTGTGTGAGCTTCACACACCATGCAAGTGTATTGGAGTTATATTGGAGACTTTTATTGTACACCAATCATTGTTGATACAACAGCCGATTGCGACTGTGAGCTTCACTGTGCATTATTTGTTACGGTGCCTTTGTAAACAAAACAAGGAATTTGCGTCGAGCAAATCCGGATCATGCATTCCAAGATCCAACAGCTCGAATTACTACGTGCATTTTATTTTTGGTTTTAAATTTGGCATGCTTTTAAGGAGGATGCATTGATCTAGGCCTTTGGATCGCGGATTGCATGGCCCGGATTTGCTTGATGCAAACTCCATGTTTACGGAGGCTCTATAAATACAGACAATACAGTAAGTATTTATCAGGAAATAAACATGTATTAAAAATAGAACATAAAAAATTGGACCCTAGAATACATTTCCAATTTTTTATGAGAGGTAAGAAGGGAAATATTCACAATACCACAAGCACTGTTTTGGAAAAAAATAATTCAGGTCTTTATTGATTTTTTATTTTTTTTATTTTTTAGTTTTGCATCTATTTTTTGTGGATTATTAGTTTGTCTTGACGAGAGATGTCACGCCCTCAATTTTAATAACTCAAAAGCAAATAAAATCCACATAGGACAAGTCAAGATCTCAAAATTTCTCTTGAATAGTCAAAGACAACATAATATAACCCCATCATTTCGAATACACAAGTTCAAGTTCAAGGTTATTACATTGTCATATAGTCAAAAGTTTGATAAATTGAAGTTACAAAACCATCTTTCCAAAAATATAATACAAGATGGGAAAAATAACTTCATGCATGTTCAAGCTCCATGTACATGTCACTCGACAAGCATCCAACCTCATGCTCCATGCCGTGTACCTGAAAAATTGATATGTTGAGCTCACTAGCCCAATAGGAAAACTATTCTACTAACGCTAGGTGTATGAACATGATACATACATAATAGATGAATGTGGAGTAAGCATGACCAATGTACAAGTTAGAATGGACGGAAGGTTATGATTCGACCACAAGGAAATCAAGGGTGTCCAAGTGTCCTAAACGTATCCAAGTGTCCAAAACGTTTCCAAATGCCCAAAGCGTATCCAAGTGTCCCAAAACCTTGCAAATATCTAACCAAGCCCAAGTAGTTTTCCCAAAATTCTCATTTCGCAAACCGAAAGTCAATTTTATCAAAAATGCCGATTTTGTCCAAATTCACCACAACCGATATTTCATAAGAAAACCATCTTCGATTTTGATAGGGAAGTATCCCTCGGCCAGATTTCATGGGCTCCGTGCACCCCTGCCGGATTTCGTGGGCTGATAAGCCCCAAATGTTATATATAATCTGGGCTTATCTAGCTCATTTTTGTTCACACACACATGTGATTTCGTGCTTTATATGTTTGATATGTGCGTAGTGTTGTTTTTGTTAGTTATAGGTAAAACACTTGAATAAGCACGTTTTGGAGTGCATTGGAAGCCGTCCCAAGTTACCGAGTGCTAAGTTACCCCATGGCACGCCAACACCGGGCCTCAAGAGCTAAGAAATGATGATTTGGCTAAGGTCTGGCAAGTCGAAACGTCCCAAGTAGCCGGAGGCTTGGAAGCCGGGCTTCACTCTCACACAATTTCCGGTAGAGTCCGGGAGTGAACAAGCACTCCAATGATCAAAGAATATCTCCCCCGAGGGTCGCACCACGTATTTACGTGCTTTGGAGCAAGTCCGGAAGCACACAAGGCCAAGGGAGTGACCAAGTGAAGTTAAGGCATCATTGGACCTATAGTGGATCAATCCAGTCTCTTGGAGTGGATCGATCCACTCAAGTCAAAACATCATCAGTCCCTTTTGGATTGATCCATTGCAACAAAGTGGATTGATCCACTCAAGGCCAACAATGCATCAGTGATAGTGGATCGATCCAGTCTCATAGTGGATCGATCCACTCTAGTCTAGAAGTTCACCAGAGCATTCGGATTCGATCCACTCCCATAGTGGATCGATCCACACTCATTCTTGGCGATTTTTGACAGATTTTTGTTGCTTTAATATCTTCCATTTATGGAAACTTTCCACTTATAGTATGTTTTTGGGATAATTAGCTAATGTAAAGGGTTTTTAGTATAAATACCCCTCTCCCTCCTCTCTCCTAGGATCTCTTACTCTTTCATTTTTAGTTTTAGTTGCTCCTCCCTCTCTCCTCCATGGGAGAGGATTTTGAAGCTTTATCTCTCTAGAAAATTCACGTAAGTTTCATATTTCGTTTAATTTCTCGCGTTTTAATGTTGTAGCTACTACTTAGTTCTTCATATATATCAAGTTTATTTCCGTAAAAATCATGTTCTTCATTTCTTTTACGTTTCAAGTTATGTCTTTCATTCCTATGTTTGAGTAGTCTTAATAGGCTCGGTCATGGGGTGATTAACACTCCATGACTTAGGTTTAGTTCGTTCTTCTCGCCAAATTGCAAACACTTCTTGTTTAATAAAGTCACGGGTTCATCTTTATGTATCAAAATTGCGATTTGTTAATCTCTTTGATCACACGTAGCCAAGGGCTTGACCACTTGGCACGTGTGATGCTTTGGGCGATGTCAATCCAAATGTTTGTATAAATGGCACACGAATCCTAAACTTTATCGAACATCATTTATAGTTCAAAGAGTTAGGATCGATTTTATGTACCAAAGTCTAGGTTTGTTAATCTTTTTGATCTCTCGTAGTTAAGGGTTAATTCTCCTTTTCACGTGTGATGCTTGGAGCGATGTCAACCTAGATGTTTGCCAAATGGTTACAAGAATTCTAATCTCAACAAGAGAGGAACGAATTAGCCTAAGTTATGGTTGTTAAAATCCCCTAGACTTTGCCTTAGTTTAATTTTCCGTTTTTAATCTTCCGAGTCGTTCTCGAAGTCGAGAGAATTCCACCAACCAAAACCACAAAAGCCAAGTTTGCCACTTTAAGGCTAAAACCTACACTTGCAAGACAACTCTCACGCCGGGTGCGTTCGGTCCCTGTGGATTCGACCCGGTCTTACCGGTTATTATGCTACCTCCGACCTAGCCCTACGCTTGGGGCAACACTTTCTACGACACAATCCAAGGTCGCAAGCATTTTTGGCGCCGTTGCCGGGGATCAAGCATTTCTGGCTATACGTTGCCGGGGATCAAGCATTTTTGGCGCCGTTGCCGGGGATCAAGCATTTCTGGCTATACGTTGCCGGGGATCAAGCATGGGCTCCGTACACCCCTGCCGGATTTCGCGGGCTCCGTGCATCCCTGCCGGATTTCGCGGGCTCCATGCACCCATGGCCAGGGACACCAAACGGGTGATCCCTAGAATTCATTTTATCCAACAATTTCATATTAAAAATCTTTGTCTTTCATAAAATCCCAAAAATCCCATTTCTTTCAAAGGTTCACCATTTTCGCCAAAATGTTGTCAACCGCATGTGTCCGATACGTCAAACATAAATTTTGTTAATTCATGTGTCGAAGGGTCAATTTTATGAGTTCGATGTGGATTCGGTGTTCAAAATGATAGTATAGTTCAAAGATACGATGAAACGGACGATCAGGGACCAAACGGGCATCAAAGGGTGGCCTAAAACCACCCCAAAACAGGGGATGTTCTCTGGAAAACAGGGGCAGCAGCCCTAAAACAGGGGCAGTGCACAAATTTTCACCCTATTGGTGTGGAATTTCAACCCAAACTTAAATGTAAGGTTCAAGGCAAAAAATTGGAAATGTAGAGTGACTAATGGACATCAAAGGAGTGCTAAACAACCAACAATTGCATCAATCAAGGGCTCAATCCATAGATCACAAAATTATGCTCAAACAAACCAACCATGGAAGAAATTCAAGAAATAGATGGAATTTGAGAACAAGGAGCAAGTATATGCTATACATCATCTAAATACAACTAGAGGGAGAAGAATTTGTCTTCCTACCTCAAGGGTTGAGCTTGAACAAGTGGGTAAATGAAAACCCTAGCTCCCAATGTGCTCCAACCCGAAGTGGGGTCTCTTGGTGCGAAATGAGAGCAACCCAAGCTTCAAAATGCGTAGAGGAGGTGATTTTAGGTGGGGTTTATGAAGGAGACTTGAAGGTTTTTGGTGGATTTGAGCTTGGAGCAAGAAAATGGAGGAGAGGAGGGAGAGAGAGAGAGTCGGGCAGAGAGAAGGAGAGAGGGGCTGATTTTTTTGAAAAAAAATTGCAAGTATAATGTGTTATACACTCTCACATATTACACTTTCACCCCAAAATTTCCAAATGTACTTTAAAAAGACCCAAATGCATTTAAATGCTCTCTCTTCAACCCCCAACGTCAAAATTTAATTCCTCACATTTACCCAACATTATTCCGGAAAAATTATGAAAAATACGGGTCCTTACAAGAGAAATATATGTTTGAACGTCAATGATTTTTATTTTTATTTTTTGTGTGTGTGAAGGGAAACTATGGTTGGATAGTAGGTGAATAGTGAATGCAAAAAAATGGAGATAATCCATATTAAGAAATAAATTTGGTGTAGTAGAATGGCATATGATTTTGAAAAGACAACTACCTAATAAATTGATGTTCTTTTTCGTTGTTACATTAATTGATCAAAGTTAGAACGGGCTAGATGCATGAGACCAAGCTATTTGGTTAGATAGCTAGTGTTAGATAGGTTGGTTATGCCTAATTAAAAATTGACAAAAGTGACGTGTTAATAATCCATACTTAAGATGAGTTTGACCCAACTTTTTAAAAGGTTTTTTTGGCCAAAATTGTACTACAAGATTTGGGTAAAGTTTTTACGTCATATTTTCCACATCGAGAGAGAAATTGAAAAAGTACAAAAACATATATTTTAAGATGAAAAAAGTTCATATAGGACGACGATAAATACTACCAAATAAGTCAATCTTTCTGGTCTTTTTGTGTCTTATATGATTTTTTTAACTTAATTTTTCATACTTTTTTGATTCCTTTTATCGAGATATATGGAAAATACGATGTACTGAAATTTTTATTTGAACCTTGTAAAAAGTAAGAGTAAAACAACTAAAAAGACCGTGTCAAAAACTCCTAAATAGTTAGGCTCAATATCTTTACAAACTTTATTTTGAGGTGCCACTTTGATGTCATAAATATAATCGAAACTTTGCATCTTGTAAGAATCGTATTGAAAAACATGTCAGGATAAATAGTTCGCTCCGATATTTATGAACACCCGGACGATTTTTAACACAAAAGTTTTTTAGACTTAATTTTTGTCTTTTCAAAATTTTCAATTTTAGTCCATTTTATCTGATGCAAGGCAGCCTTTTTTTAATGAAATTACTTGCAAGTAGAAAACACGAATAATGTTTGAGCCAGAGTTACTCCCTCTCTGAATAAACGATATTGAGTAAAAACTCGATTTTCTTATTTCATAACCAACCAAATTCTAATGCCACCCTACAAACCTTTTTACACCAGAAAAATAAGACCAAAATGAATAAGAAAAACAGGAAGTTGAATCCCGCTAAATCATTAATCGACTCAATAATTACCAAAATAAAAATATTTGAGATATTCCTAAATTGCAATACTAGCGAATAAAAAGAATCTTGCCAAAACAAGCGGCAAAATAGGAAAGTTCTTAAATGCTAAAATAATAAAAAGAAAAATAAAATATAAAGTAATAAAATTAACCCTAATTATTTTTAACCAAGCAAGTTATAATAAGGAATCCAAGATTAAAATAAATTAAGAAATTAAATACTTCTAGAAAATCTTGATTAAAATAAAACGGTTCTACTAATAAAATATAATTCATGTATTCATAGAATAAAAATATTAACCTACATCATTATCCTTCCTCCTCCGTTCGAAGTATTTAGAAAATAAGAAATAGGGTGGTTTTATGGTTTATTTGAATTTAAGGATGTGGACTTAAGTTTTCTAACCAATTAAGATGAGGACATAAATAAGTTTATAAAAGAGGACCTCTATTTAACTCCCCCTACGATAAAATTACACAAATGATATGTAACGCACTAAAGATTAGTTTGTGCTCATACAATTTTAGTTGTATTGATTGAAGTATATATATCTAGGAGCAATTTATCCTTTCTCGCTCACTCTGGTATTCCAATTTTATCACTCTAGTTAAAAGTAAATGTAGTTTCCACTAAATAGTATTTTGTGATATATTATATAAAAAATCAAGTGTAGAGACAGTTCAGGACGGCGTTACGTACCCCTCGGACTTTTAACACCTGTTGCTATATTATTTTTTACACTGGTTCAAAAGTTCTATATACTATAATCTTCTTTGATACAAAAGAGTGAGTCTTTGATATCAATGACACAAGAGTTGGACTCACTTCTTCAAAGTCCAATGTTCGAGCCTTTCATTGTCTTTTTTGGATGGATTTTTTCTTCTTTTTTCCCTTTTTCCAAAGGGAAAATTATCTAAAAGATCCCCGTAGTTTCACCTGAGTCTCGATTTAGTCCCTCTAGTTTCAATTGCACTTCAACGAACCTTGTAGTTTCAATTTTGGTTGATTTTGGTCCAATTGATAACGTTTGTTTGCAAAGTTGACGGAAAATTCAATTTGGGGCTTTTTTTTAAAGGTTAAACATGATTTTTCACTCACCCTTCTTCTTCCCTAATTTGTAACCCTAAAACTAACCCTAAATCAAATCCAAACAATAAAAAAAATATGCGAAAAATCAATAAAAAAATAAGAGAAAAATATCAAAAAAAATAAAAAAATTGACGATAAACCCGTTCAATCTAATTCAATTGTCATGAATCTAACAATCATGAATATATTGCTAATGATAAAATTAAAAAAAAAAAAAAAAAGTAATCAAGAACCAATCCCAATGAGTAACAAATTTGCAAGTTAACAGATACCCATTCCTTGAATTGCTGATTCCACCAAACCCAGGTATCAAATCATCAAACCGACCTTCTTCTCCACTTTCTTCTCCTTCAAACCATTAGATCCCAACCTCATTCCACCAAAATCCCCAAACAAGTCCTCAATTTGACCACCCTTCTTCAGCATTACACCAAATATATCATCATCATCATCATTATACGTAAACGAATTCCCACTACTGATATTATTCGTGCTATTAAAAATAGAACCAAAGTCAAACCCATTCACCTTATCCAAAATCCTTTTACAATCTACCGAAATCTGCATCATCACATCAATTTGAAAGAACCTCGCGAGCGATTTCTCAAATGTGATTAACTTCTTGGTGTAGATGTTCCAACAACGCACTTTTGTGCATTTTAGAACGAGGGTTTTACCTTCCAAGAGTTGGTTGGTGTACATGGTGGTCTCCTTTGGGGGTCGGTTTAGGATTTGGTTTAGCTTCTCGTGGTCTTCGAGTAATGGGGTTATCTGATTTAGGGTTGATTGGAGTTGTTTGAAGCAGGGTTTGAATTATGTGGCTTTGGGTGCTACTCCCTGTACGGCATTCAATACTTCAATGAACACGGCTCCTAGAAAAGCTCCTCCTATAAATCCAGCCGCCATTGTTGGTGGCCCTTTTCTGGGAATTGGAAGGCCTAATTTTAAGGTTTTGGGTTGGATGAAACGATGATCAGAAGTGGAGAAGTGTGGCAGCGAGGAAATTACTGGGGTTTTTTCCGAAGGGATTTAATATTTGAGAAAAGAGAAATTACTGTGCGTTCTCTCCATGAGTTTTATTATTGTTTGGATTTGATTTAGGGTTAGTTTTAGGGTTACAAATTGGGGAAGAAGAAGGGTGGGAAAAAAAGTTATGTTTACCCCTAAAAAAAGACCCAAATTGATTTTTCCGTCAACTTTGCAAACGGACGTTATCAATTGGACCAAAATCGACCAAAATTGAAACTATAGGGTTTATTAGAGTGCAATTGAAATTAGAGGGACTAAATCGAGATTCAGGTAAAACTATAGGGACAATTTCAATAATTTTCCTTTTTTCAAATGGGACAAGAAAAAGGGTATATAGTGGTTACGGTTTCACTAATTTTGAAAAAGAAAATAATTGAAAAACAATTCTTTAAGTGATCCTTATTGCAGTTGATTTAATTTTTTTGTTACAATTAAACATTGCAAATCAAATTGTCAAGTGAGCTATCATAATTTCATGAGTTTTTGTTTTCAAAAAAAAAAAAAAACTAACTTAACTAAAGGATCTAAATTTTTTTATTATAATTTCTTCCAATCATAATTTTTGTTGGTCTACAAAAATATTGGTCTTGTGAGCATATCTTATTAGTTTGAATTTTATCTTGTTATAATTCTTTTCTAAACACATAACGAGGGCCTCAAGCTTAGAAATACTGTGTTTTTTTTTTTTTAATTTACTGTGAAAATGTATCTCCTTTGAATGGAATTTCTAACTCTTGTCACTGGTTAATGGTCATTTATGAAAATAATTTGTCTTCACGCTATAAAATCATAGACAATTTGCAAAAATAATAAAAATACCTAAAATGCCGAGACGATACTGAAAACTCAGCCAAAATTCCAATCCAATATACATGCACTAAACCAAAGCTGAACCCAAGCGAAATATCGCTTAGCTGTACATCATACAGATTACACGACACCCACGCCTAAATGAATGGGTAGGTACTGTAATAAATTGGTAGGTACCCATATGATTAGGTATGTACGTATATTGGTTGAACTTTTTAATCGAGTTCCACCATTACTTTTACAAATATGGATGCATTATAGGCAATTGATATATATATATATATATATATATATATATATATATATATATATATACGGCGGGAAATTTTCTTATCCACACTCTTGGAAATAAGAAAAAAATGGATTTTTTTTGTGTTGCAAATTTTTTTTGAAAAATCCGATCCGTCCAATGTGTTCAGAAGGTGTTTTCATGAGTCCCAATGGAAAATCTTCAAAAAAAAAATACCGAGAAGGGCTTGATCCAAGCAGTTTTTGCAAAAACTGTATTTATGTATTATTGTGAAAACTGCTTGGATCAAGCTCTTCCCGGTATTTTTTTTGGATATTTTTCTCTAAGACCCTTGAAAACACCTTCTGAACACATTAAACGGATCGGATCGTCAAAAAAAAATTTGGATAAAAAGTCCGGATTAGAAGCAAACCCATATATACGGCAATTATCCAGTTAAGAATCCCGGACTAGAAGTTTTTTTTTGTGTTTTGAAAGGTTTAAAACATGTTTTTGAATGACTAGAAATTTTTTTGGCGTTTTGAAAGGTTTAAAACATGTTTTTGAATGATTCAAACCGTCTGATGTGTTTAAAATGTATTTTTAAGGGTCCCTAAAGAGAAATCATCAAAGAAAAAAAATACCGGGAATAGCTTGATCCGAGCAGTTTTTTCACAAAATTGCACATATACAATTTTATGAAAAACTGTTAGATCAAGCCATTCCCAATAGTTTTTTTTGATGATTTCTCTCTGAGACCCTTAAAAACATGTTTAAAACACATTAGACGGTTTGGATCAGGACAATTTGATTTGGAACTATGAGTTCCGGACTTAGGGATCCCAGAATAGATAACTCCTCATATATATATATATATATATATATATATACAGATATTATCAGAAGGCAACTAGGGTTCGATTCATGAGGTTAGGTTGTAAGAAAATACTGTGAATTTCCTAATTTTGGCATGAATGATCTATCTTTAACTGGACTAGGAATGAAAATAATTTAAATGTGTGTAAATCAACCCGGACACCCCTAACCATCGAACTAAAAAAGTAAATACTCCAGTAACATGGAGTATACCCACAAAATTTCTCCCAGGATGACGCTTAACGGCTTAAGTAACTCAAACTCATGAAATAACACGACTCTAATACCAATCCACTGCCATCTCTCTTGAAATTCTTTCGTATATTTGAGAGGACATTCGCCATTTCTCTTAAATGTTCGATACCATATGTACATATTCTATTTTAGAGCCATTGCGAGGAAGCCTAAAATGTTATTTCACGGTGCGAAATCATCAAAAGTAATTGCGGAAGCTGATGCCTTGTTCTGATAAGAGGTTTTTTTTTTTTATACTTTTTTTGGCTAGTTACGTTTTTCGAGACAAGTCATTATCTCGTAGTACATCACTTAAAAAAGTCCCATAAAGCCAAAAAGTCAATTTTTTTTTTTTTAAAGTTCTTGATGATTTTTACAAAGCTTTTCGTTTTGTCGTGACTGAAAATTTGACAAAAATGATTGAAACAAAAGGAAAGTTGATTTCTTTTACTTATTTTTGTCTTCAACGTTGTAAACATAGTCCTTTTTATTTATAGTTTTCAAGTAAGTTCCTCAATCTCAGTTTCAATAATATCTTTAACTGAACCGGGAATGAATTGAATGATTTATCTTTAACTGAACTGGGAATGAAATTAATCAAAGTGCATATAAACTAACCCGAACATCCCAAACCATCGAACCAAAATGTAAATGTAACATGGACTGTACCAACATTTTTTCTCTCATGATGACACTTAAGTAACTCAAACCCATGAGATATGATGACTGTAATACCACTCCTGACTCCACTGCCATCTCTCTTTCAAGAGAACATTCTTTACACCGGCAGTGTAAATCAAAGTTTTTTTCAAATTTATCACATTGCTCTAGTATCCAAATAATGGTCTCAAAAGGGAGAATATGAACACATGACGCAATGCAATCAATTTGGAGAAAACTTTGGTGTATACCGCCGGTATAAAGAATATTTACTCCTCTCTTAAACTTCTTTCGTTATTTGAAAGGACATTCATCATGTCTCTTAAAATTAATGTTCAATACCATATGTATGCCATCGCAAGGAAGCCTAGAAGCTTATTTCACGGTGTGAAATAATCAGAGGTGATTGCAGGCCCTGTCCTGCTAAGGAATTTTTTTGTGTGGCTTTTTTGGACTTATTGTGTTTTTCGAAGAAGATCATTCTCTTACAATACATTAGTAACTAAAAAAAGGTCCCATAAAGCCAAAAAAGTCGGTGGTTTTTAGTTCTTGATAATTTTTTCAAAGCTAAAAAATGTAAAATTGACCAAAATCATAGAAACAAAAGGAAAGTTGATTTCTTTTACTTATTTTTGTCTTTAATGTTTTAAACGTCAGTCCTTTTTTGTTTTATTTATAGTTTTCTAATTTTTCTATCTGCGACTAACCAAAACACATTTTCATTATAAGCGGGGCTTTAACTCACTTGTGTGTTGAATAGTGTTGCGCACACCTCATATAATCTACGGGTGACCAATTAATTCTGCCATCCATTAGCGTGTTTGACGGTATAATCATCTTGCCATGATCACATCCTTGAACTACCTATTGGCAGGCTGGAGAACAGCAATGTACACCCAATCCCTAAACCAGTAAAAATACAGATGGCCTTTCTGAATCATGCTTCACATGGTATATACTATTTAGATGAAATATGTCCAGATATAAGGGCATGTTAGTCTAGCCTAGTCCTATGGTTTTTCAAATCTCTCCCTCCCAGTCCTTTACAACCAACATATCCAGTAAACCTAAATCTAGGGTTTTGCAATAGGGAGGTTAAGGGTAGCATTTGACAAAAGTTAAGGGTACGTAGAACGGAAAAGTTGAGAATTTCATGGGACAACCATGGGGTGTTCCTTAAAAATTATGATTCTCAAAATTGGATAATAAATTGGAATGAAAGGAATTGCGCATTAGAGTTTTAACAATTTTCACGAGATATTTTGTACGAAAATCAGACATGATAGTTTGCAATAATAACGGTCCATGAAGTCAATTGACTTTGTAGCATAAAAAATAATGGCCCCTGAATCATGTGCCGCAAAATGTCTTTTTACTCAACCTTGGTTCAATATTGAAATGACTAAGATGCCCTCAGTTTATACAAAATGGTGTTTTTTTTTTTGGTTTCTTTGATAGCAGAAAATCCTGACTCTATAGGGTGCTATTGCTTAACTAATAGAATATCAATGAGCCTGGAATAGTAGGCTGCTACTCCTGGTTTGCTTCGTCAAGGACAACGACTACGTGTTCCTTTAAAATTTAGATAGAATCTAAAAATTTGGATGACAAATTGGGATGAAAGGAATAACGCATTAATTAGAGTTTTAACAACCCTCGTTAGATATTTCGAAGAAAAATCAGACATGACATTCTGCAATAATAATGGTCCATGAAAGTTTATTGACTTTATAGCATAAGAAATAATAGTCCCTAAATTTGTGACGCAAAATGTCCTTTTACTCAACCTTGGTTCAATATTGAAATGACTCAAATGCCCTCATATATCTACTTAAATACCTACTAGTATATAGAATCATACCCTAGGGAATAAAGGTGATTATATTTTGAAACAATATTGAAAGAAATAAAGAAAGATCAAATTGGGGAAGTGACAGAAGGAGCCAGCTACCTAGTGGAAAGGCCAAAGCACCTTCTCGTGGAGAGCACGAACAAAGATGCCTTGCCTCAATTACCACAAAGTATATTATGCACTGTTGTCCAAATTAGGCTAGGGTTTAAGTCCCTCTGTGTTGCCCCACACCATAGTTGGAGTGTGAAGCTGTTCTTAGCCGTTGATTTTAATGCTAAAGTAGAAACAATTAACCCATTTTGTCTTATTTAGTTGATTAGCAATAGAAGAGAAAAAGGAAAAGAAGAAGAGAAACTAGTAGTAACAAGTCAATTTCTGTTGGGTCTAACATCTACATAATTTGCTAATGCAGTTGCAATTTTAGGAATTACGAGTTGATCATTATTACACGTTCATTTATTATTTGAAGGAGATAAATACGAGTTGGTGAATTTACGACTCGTATATGCACCATAATTTTTTACATTTGATACACATGAACATGTTCTTGTACATCTTTATTTTTTGCAGAATAAAAGGAAGATAGGGGCATCCAGTGGTAACATTTTTCCGACAGTGTTTCTATGAGTTCTTGTTCATAGGACTAAAATTGGAGGATGGCCATGTTAGACTGGTCATTGGAGGAGCCATATATGTTACTATTTTTAAGCAGCTATGAAGATAAAATATTGATATATTCTATGTCATCTAGATAAAAGACTCATCAAATCACGTACATATTTAAAGATAAAAATACCGCATACACTGGAAATGTGAGTGAAATTTCATAGAAAATTTCTTTTCTTGTTTCATATTGGATGTTTAAAAAACCTTACGAGTGCGCGATTCCATTTTTTTTTTTTGGGTCACATTATCTTTTGTAATACTACTTCTTCACCTTTGTTATTTCAATATTTTTTATTCTCAGCATCATCTGAAATTTTTTTATAGTAATTCTTTTGTGTGAAGCGATATGTAAAATAACAATTTAATACTCTGCAATTACAAGCCAATAAAATGTACCTTAACCTGGTAATCATTATTAAAAATAGTATAGAGAAATTGACATCAAATCAATCAAACAATCACAACTGCTTATTGCAGAATCCAATAATGTAGAAAATCCCGATAAAGTCTAGCAATCCACGGCTCATCATTCGTGCCTTTAGAATTAATAAACCGTGGATTGTTAGACTTTATTGTGATTTTTTATGTTTGATTTTAGTGAATTCCGCAATGAACAGTTGCCATTAGAATGAGCTGTGAATTGCTAAGTTTTCGTGATTTCTACATCAGAATATTATTAAATTCCACAATGAATGGTTGTGATTTCTTAATTGAGACTTAGTCAGCTCATCAAGTTAAGGTTTTTTTTTTTGTGTGTGGTTATTTTCCCCTATATCTTGTATTGGCTCAAGGAAAAATAAAATAAAATCAAGCATACATGAACATACTACATATTTAGGATGAATTTTTCCCAAAAGTATATAAGGTGGGAATTGGAGAACTGGCAATCCTTCCATTTACCATATCATCCATGTTTCCCATATGCATTTTCTCTCACTACATTTTTCAATATATATTCATCTTAAAATATTTGAATATCGTAATCGTATCGGTATAATTGTATAAGCATACAGATGAGACCAGCTTTCTTTTGACACACATGACACATCCTTCCATTTTCCATCTGTTTGGTCTTGTGTGAATTTACGTGTTTTGTAATAGAAAGAAAAAGGACTTGGGAGAACAAAGAGAGAGAAACTAGGGGGGGCCATATGAAGAAGAAGAACACGCCCTTCACTTCTCACAGTCTCTCCTCGTAGATCTTAGTTTTCCTCAAGATTTCTCATGTGGGTTTTCACTAATCGGTTGGATTCGTCAAAATATCGATCTGGGTATTGATATTTTTGCCATTTCGATCTGCTTATGTTTTCAACTTGTTAATAAGTCTTCTGGGATTGATTGATTTATTTGTTTTTGGCCAGGGGTGCTGAATTGTGCGTGGATTGATCATAGGTAGTATCGGATGTTTTTGGATTGAATCAAAGGATATCGAGGTTGTATCATACAATCTAGCTCTTGTGTGGGTTTCCTGTATAATTTTGAATTAAGGTATTATTGTTGTTTTTGATTGGATTTTATCTGCATTTTTGTTTGAAGAGCTTGAATTGTCACCTTGGATTGGTGAAAGGTTGAATTTTGATGAGTCTCCCACTTTCAGTGCTCTAATGTATTAGTGAAGATTGAATTAGCTGGACAGTTGGTGATCGTTCGCCAATATTTAAATTGAATTGAGGGGGAATGATTCATATTTAGTGGAAATTAGTACTTAGAACTTGTCTTAATGGTGTAATTCTGTCATTGTAGGAAAATGCAATCGGATCTTGGAAAATTATTCATCGGCGGAATCTCTTGGGACACAGATGAGGAGCGTTTGAAGGAATATTTTAGTGGTTATGGGGAAGTTTTGGAAGCAGTAATTATGAAGGATCGGAGCACAGGACGAGCCCGTGGTTTTGGTTTTGTTGTCTTTTCTGACCCTGCAGTTGCAGAGAGAGTCATTAAGGAGAAACACATCATCGATGGTCGGATGGTAAGTGCCTGAGTCATTAGTCGGTCTATTGCTAAGCCATCTCTTTGCATTTTGCTTTAAAAAGGGGGGAATAAGGAGTTTTCTTCATACATGGTATTTCCATACATTATTTAATGTTGCAAAGTTTGGTTATTTCCATAATGTAGTCAATTGTATCTCACTTTGAGGAAAAAAATTGATTGCATTAGTCTGGGATCCTCGTATAGCAAGTACATTCAGCACAAAAAGGAAAATTTCTGGCACCATTCATTGCTAGAATATACCAATTTTTGATTACCAAAATATTTATATACTATACTAGTCAGTTAGCTATTGGACATTTCAACCATGGGAGATGCTTATCTCTTTGCATTGTGTTTGATAAGAGGAGGAATCAGGAGAAATCTGCATTCAGTGATTCACAATTGTAATTTTGTGAAGTTAGGTTATCTTCGTAAATAGTCAATTCAGTCTCATTTTGAGCTAAAGTAGTTGTTTTCTTTTACTCCTCTCTCTGTTGTTTTTCTATCTCACAAAATTGTATGAGCAATATTGTAGGTTTATTACATCAGGTTGTCTTTGAGTCTGGAATTTACCCATGATTCGTAAATCAGGTTGAGGCAAAGAAGGCTGTTCCAAGGGATGACCAGAGTACAGTGAGTAGAAGCAGCCCCAGCATTCAGGGTTCCCCTGGTCCAGGGCGCACAAGGAAGATATTTGTGGGAGGTTTAGCTTCCACAGTGACAGAGGCTGACTTCAAGATGTATTTTGAGCAGTTTGGGACCATCACAGATGTAGTGGTGATGTACGATCACAACACTCAGAGACCAAGAGGCTTTGGGTTCATCACCTACGATTCGGAGGACGCTGTGGACAAAGTGTTGCTCAAAACCTTCCATGAGCTGAATGGTAAAATGGTTGAGGTCAAGCGTGCTGTCCCCAAAGAGATGTCACCGGGTCCTACCCGTAGTCCACTTGGTGGATATAACTACGGTTTGACTAGGAATAACTTCCTCAATGGCTACGGTCAAGGGTACTCACCAAGTACAGTTGGTGCCTATGGTCTTAGAATGGATAGCAGGTTCAATCCGATAACTAGTGGTCGAACTGGGTTTGCTCCATTTGGTACAGGTTATGGAATGGGTTTGAATTTTGAACCGGGGGCGAACCCAAATTTTGGGGGAAGTGCAAACCTCAATAGTGCATTAAGCTATGGACCGGGGTTGAACCCCTATTATATGGGTAATTCAAATAGATCCGGCAATCCAGTTGGGTATGATGGTGGCAATGGAGGAAACACTTCGTTTTTTAGCTCAGGGACTCGGAACTTTTGGGAGAATGGAGGGATTAACTATGGAACAAGCTCAACACGTTCAAGTGCCTATATGGGTTCCGGAAGTGGAAGCATTGGAGGAACATTTGCCAATACTGGAATTAATTGGGGTTCTTCTCCGATTTCACCCCAGGGCAGAGGTAATTCGGCTGGTGGGAATATTGGTTATGGGGGTGGCGATAACAACTACAGTTTAGCAGGGGGAGGGTATGGAAGAAATACTGCAACTAGTGGGCCCCTCTCATCATCACATACTGCAACAAATTATGGTTATGATGGTGCTTTTGCAGATTTTATGGTGGTGGTTCGGTTTTATGGGGACCCTCCTACTTGGCGTTCAGCAAACTCTGAAAGAGAGGGATCCAGTTCATTTGGTTATGGGATTGGCAATGGAGCCTCTGATCTTCCTGGGGATAATACTCCTGACTATGTTGGTGGTTATAGTGTTACTAAGAGACAGACAAATAGAGGTAAAGTACTGCAAACTAGTGTCTAGTACATCTTCACACAGTTTTTACACTTTTTACCAGTATTTTTCAACGGGGAACCTTGGTTTAAATAGCAAAGAGGCATATAATACACGACAGTGATGTTTATCAGAACATGATAAATCAGCCTTAAACATGGATTATTGCAGCATCTTTGTAGATGTGCAGAAGATGATTTAGTGTCCCTTTTTCTTTTTCTTTTTGCCAATGCTTATAAAGCATGCAAATGAGTTGTTTATGTAATGGACTTGGGGCAGCAAATGTAGCTATTGTTCTATAGTTCCTAGGCGATAGGAAACCATGAGTGCAAATTGTAGTGAAGTTCATCACAACTCACAAGATGAACTCCAGGATGTGGTTTGTTGGGTTGAAGTTGCTCTAACCACTGTTTCTCTAGTCTTCTTTATTTTTAGTTGAGAGATAAACCGATAGAAACTGTTATTATCCTCGTAGTAGATGTAAGTGACCTTGTATGCAGGGAGGCATTGTCATGCCGAAATACTATCTTCAATAGGATAAGAATAGAGAAAGACCAAATATAGAGCGTGTTCGAACTTTTCTATTAAGAACTTAACAAGGTAAAAAACTGGTAAAAGAAATTTATTTATTATCATGTCAACATGCAACTTCTTAGATAGAGGGTTTAATCCTTCTCTTTCACTATTCATTTTGGGTACAGAACATGAAATGTAGTTCTTTTTTTTTTTTTTTTTAAAAGATAGCAGCCAGTGACGACTTTGAAGAATAAGTATGTGCCTGCGCACAAGGGCTTGTCTTAGCTCACAAACATGATTCAAAAACTGTCTACTTACTATATCATCATAATTTCGGACATAAGTTGGCATTCTGCCTCTGAATATTCTTTCATCCACCTGCAGTGCACTTCTACTTGACCAAGACTCTAATTTAGTAATGTTATGCTGGACAAATTTTTTTTTTTAAGGTGTTATAAGGGTTTTAGTCTTTTATCTCACCCTGAAATGTTTGAGTAATCTCATTCTCTCCACATATTTTGGTACTCACAATAAAATTTAGTATTTTGGTCCTTTCAAGATCTAGATAATTTTACTTTAGGCTCTTAAAGTGTAATTTTTTCTTTTATCACAATCCCCCAAAGTCGGAAGTTATAATCTGGCATTTGGCTCCCTTCTTCTTTTTTTTTTTATCAAATTCCTTCATGTGCTACTGTACAGTAACTTATTTGGGCAAAGCTTAAGGCTAAGTATCACTTCCCGCACACTATGTTCTCTCTGCTGCACAGGTACTTGTGAGATCCTTTTCTTATTTGTATGCTTTGTCCACCACCCACCCCAATTTTCCAAGTTCTTAAGTATTGTTCAAAATTGGGTAGCCCACCTTTCATGTCCTTAGATGCCTCTGGACCAAACCTGATAAGGCAAGCTGAATCATGTTTCTGGTAAAAAGACTGAAAAACTGCGTACAGACTCACTTGTACTTTAGGTGGCTCCTCCAGAGTCTTGATACTCATTGTCACTTATGCTTCTAAATAATCCTTTGGTGCAATTCTTGTGTATCTTGATGAGATTTTAACTCAGAAAAATTGGAGATTTAGAGTAAATGGCTACAAAATTTCTGTCTAGATTCATATGTTAGTGCATTTATTTATTTATATCTTGAAGTGGTTATCACAAGGAAATTTCAGCAAATATAGAGTTTTTCTCATCTTCTGTAATTAGATTGCACTAAGATTGTAAAATCATAATCCGCTTGTGACTGGTAATTTTGCTTTCAGAGCGTGACTCACAAATTAGGTTCATCATTCTGTGTATGAGCGTCATTCATATAGTATGCAGTAACTTGTACAATTTTAAGCCATCTTGATTTTTGTGTTTACTTTACGAGTGATAGGCGCAACTTTGGCTAGCTGTTTCAATTTTGATCAGTTGGTTCATATATTGACAGTCAAGGAATCACCCTTGACAACCACAGTATTTGTTTGCTTAGGTCTGAAAAGAGTGCAACTAATGCAGTATTACGTGTCAACTGACTTGCATGTTGTAATAAACATAGACACTTTATACTAGTATTGATGAAGATTTTTAGCGGTTGCAATCCCTGATTCCAAGACCTGTCAATAGCTGACACTTTTCCAATACGGTGACAAGGTTCTGATTAGAGAGGTTGGATTAGCTTACCTGAGCTGTGTTCTTGCAACAAAAAGAGTTTAATTAGAATCTTGGAAGTCCGAGTTGGGCTATTTCTCAAGAGATCAATTCTCAACCATGTTCAGTAAATGAGTTTTTGGCCTCGGAACCCAATTAGTGCTCTCTCTAACCTTGGTTTCAGAGCCCAAACAATGCCATTGAAGCAAACTTCCGAGCATTCTTGCTTTGACGCAATCCATGCTTTCTCCCTATCCACTTCAATGGTGGAAGGAGCTTTCTTTATAGAAGCAAGAGTCGCCGATTCCAATCCCAACCTACGGCCACCTGATCTCTACGACCTTCTTTAGGGAACCTGGGATCAATCTCCAATTGTAGTGTGGCCTTACCTGCCCTGATGGTAGGCATCTTTTGAACAAGTGTTATGATTTCCACCAGTAATATTCACAACTGTCCATTACCTACCCAAAGGGTGTCCTAAATGTCACTAAGATGCAAGGTTTTAAATTAAGGCCGTCCGTAATGGAATTTTGGACCTCCAATACATTTATTTACCAATATATCAGCCAATGTTGTCCGATATCAGCCGATATATGGTCGTATCACCGATACTGTTACATTTCCTGATGCTATGATTTAAAACCCTGCTGAGATGGATTGCTTATGCATAGAGAGTATGCAATTTTAAGTTTGCCTTGACTTGAATTTGGAGTTAATTGATGTGAAAACGTATTAACAGGTTTGCTTAGTTCCATTTCTCAGTATTTCAAAATGGTTTTGAGTGTTTTAAGTTGGGTGTGTGCGCTTCAATTTTTCAGGGACTTCCCAACTGCCTATGCTATTGGAAAATTGTCATACTTTTGGGCTAATATGCCTCCTGACTCTTAGAGAGCTTTTAATGGCACATAGATTAGTATAATTCCAAACTTATAGGAACTTGTGTAACAAACAAAACATGAATGTAACATTGAATTCATATCAAGCATTCCTTGCGAGTGTGTTTTGGTTACTGCCATATGAGTTTGACTAATTTAATTTTGGTTTGCTTGCGTTTAACTAGCATATTGTCAAAAGCTTCATTTTGACCCTATTTAGGCAATTGATCTTGAGGCTTGAGTTGACGTTAGAGGCAGCCCAGAGGTCCAGACAACAATCCTGCAATGCCATGCTCGTTATAGCTTTTCTCTTGAATCTATGCTATTTGTAGGCCATAGCTGTTTGTTGTTCTGTTGGCAAGAAATGCTATGATGTTATCTCCGGCCATTTCCTTCTGAAGGATGATAGCTAGATGTGTTGTGAATACATCTCATGATACTTACTGGGTTTTTTTATTTCTCATTTAACAGGTATTGCTGGCTAGGAGGATACGAGATATCAGTTTGTTTTAGCAGGTGAAGAAATTTGGTGTAGCTTGGTGAACTGTGAATTTTGTACACTTCCTCGTGATCTCATGATACTTACTAGGTTTTTTATTTCTCATTTCGCAGGTATGGCTGGCTAGGAGGATACGAGATATCAGTTTGTTTTAGTAGGTGAAGTAATTTGGTGTAGCTTGGTGAACTGTGAATTTTGCTCACTCCCTCGTGAATATCTCAGTTAAAAGGAGGAAAGGAAATTTGTTGTCTTATCTAGAGCTAACCGGAGTGCCTGTTTTGAAGACCGAGTTTAGTGATAGAAGTTCAGTGAGATTTTGTGTCGAGGATTGAGTTTTGAGTTACCATTTTCAGGTTTTCTTTTTTGGTATTTGAGTGAAATGTAAAATCAGATTGCGGCATATAGTCAGAAACGTATCATGCATCCCTGGTGAGGCGGCGATACAAAAAAAAGATAGACTTTGATATTGGCTTTAATTTCTAGATTTTTCTGTTTCCTGCGGTAATGGTTTTTGCAAAGTTGCAGGTGGTTATCAAGTAATCCCTAGTTTATGTTTTTCCCGTAATCGGGTTTGTTTTTTCCTCGGATTGTAAGAGAGGTGTTGACATGATTTGATTTATTAGTGAAACTTTTATTGGATATACCCGTTTAGGGTCCCCATGAATAAGTCTGATTCTTTTTCAGTGGAAACCTTTCCTACCAATTGTTTAACTTGTCTGATAGGGATTTCTAATTGTTCATTGGATATCTGAGTATTAGGTCACTGGCCGTTACAAAAAAATGAAAATAAAAGAGTATTAGCGTCACTGTCTCATCGTCTAGACTCTATTCTTATTTTCAGTAAGGGGCGCGGTAGTGCTTTTTCCAACTTCCTCTCTCATCTCTCTTTTTCCTGAAAGATATTTTCAGATCTCGTTCAAAGATCTTGAAATCGGATCAATATCAAAAAAATTCAGTTAACAGTATTTTTAGGCTTTCAATCTAGTACTTTTTTGACCAAAATGATTCTCAACTTTTTCCCCATGGTTTGAACTTCTGGTAAGACTCAAACTTTTTGCCCATGTTGGATTCAATTTAGAACCATGATGGAGATACCTAAAGAGGAAACATTTGCCCTTTTCTACTTTATTGAATATCTGGTCTTTCTAACGTTCCATGAAAGGCCTAAAGGGTGTGAGAAGAAACTGGAAGTTGCCAATGGTCAAAAAGTTAAAAGTAAAATTGGGATGGAAGTTGGAACCATAGGCTATGATCTTCAGTTCAGCTTTTACAGGCTGTAAAATTTTTGGGCTCTCAATTTCAGTTAAGCAACATACAATCGATGTGGCGAGCAATAACCCGACAGAAGTCATTGCACTCAAAAAAGGAAGCCTGCCAGTGGTGCTACAAGAAATCTCCTTTTGCTGCAAAATCTTTAGTTTGGAAAAGAAATATAAGCTGTGAAACTGTTCAAAGTGCTCAAAATAAACGTTTCTTGGGGTAATGGTAGGGTCTCGTAATGTGGTACAACAGGTGCATTTTGTAGCTAAACGTGCCATGATTGCTTGCTTATATTCAATGTCCGGTTGCAGGAGCATCGCAACTATTGTAAAAGTCTCAGTGACACAAAGCGATTATAACACGCTCTGCACTTAGTGTCCTTAGCCCTAGGCATTAGCTCATTTAGCCTTTTTTCTTTTTTAGTTATCCTCTGCGTACATTCTCTTAAAAATGACTAGAAAATACGAAAAAACTTGATAACTTTAGTAATTTCAACTATAACAACTCCATTTACGAACACTTCATTACCAAAAAAGACGACCGAGGTAGCCTACTAAGTACTAACCTCTAACCCTGAAAGTCAAGAAACAGCTCAACAAAGTTATATGATGAGATTTGCACAAGTCCTCTGTCAAACGCAATCTTATCCTTTTTGGGCATGCGGAGCTTTAGCTCTACTGAGAGACTGGATCCCAAAGCTGAGACTAGACGGCTAGACCTTGTCAAAAGACAGATCAAGGGGACCTAAGTAATTTACCCAAAAAAAGGGGAGCTAAGTTCAATTCTACATGCAGTTCCAATGACAGAGAGAAGGTGGATGAAATGCAGAACTTTCTCGTGATGTATACGTTTTTCTTCCCCCAGATTCAGTTCTTCAGTCTCAGGTACTTATCCCACACTCCAGCTTGTTCCAAGGTGTAATGACAATCTATATCTTTTCAGTCTCCGTTCCACGTATATGTAAAATTACTCTAACATGAAATGAGGGAGCAGCAGCACGGAGAAATACCGATATCTTGTTTTATTCTATACATTATTTTGCAAGCTTTGGAGTCGCTTGAAATATGTGAAGCAGGAATTCGACACTGTCAAAGTCTTAACAAGCCTGAATCTACCAGTAGTTACTCAAAGTTGATTCTTGATTAATTGGCCAGTGATGTTGGGCACAAAGGAGTAAGGAACAGAAGTACAACCCACGAGCAAAGCAAAACAAAATTCATAAATTAATACAGTTAATCATATCCAGATAGGATTCTAGTTGTGAACTCAGATACTAGCCATTGTAAGACAATAATTTCTCCAGCTTGTTTTGACATGTTGATGACACTCTCTTTCATGTCAGTCTTTGTTCCATGTGCGTAAAATTTTACTGTACCAAGAAATGAGGGAGCATAGAGAAATTGCTTGAAATAGTTGAAGTAGGAAATCAACACGGTCTAAGTCTGAATCTATCAGTAGTTACTCAAAGTTGATACATGATTAGACGGTCAGGATGTTAGGAACAAAGGAGTAAGGAACGGTTCAACCGAAATACATACGTACGAGCAAAGCAAAACCAAATTCATATGCAGCATATGCAAGTGCAATATTCAATCATAGCCAGATAAAAATTTTCTTATGAACTCAGATACTAGGTATTTTAAGACAGCAATGCCTGGTTTTGATTCAGTGCTGTTGAAACTTAGCCATTTATCAACCAACACATTGTCAGAGAACCACAGATCAGTTTTATACTGTTCCTACTTGAGTTTTCATACATACTGTTAAACATCCAACTCAAAACTAATTGACAGGGAGTGGAGAAACTATCGAGGCTCATATTGGAAGTTATAACAAACTAATTCAATCTCTAACACAAACAAACATTTAACACTACTAAGTAGAACAGTAAGCGTGATGTTTAAGGTCTGTTGAAGTTTTGAAAGATACAAGAGTACAGGATGTGTAGATATACTCATAGAAAGGCAGACAGGTAATAGACAAGCTGGACATAAGGAGAAAGATTAAGAGTACTTGTATTAAAACCAGACATTATTCGTTGCATTACAATACTGATTGAAACAAAACCAAAGTAAATTAAAGCTATCATACAAAGAAAGTCGACTCTGTCAGCTGAATCAATAAAACAACAGTTTAGAAGAACGCTCTACTGCCGTAAAAGACTCTTGGGCTTGGTCCATTGCTCTTCGATGCCTTTCCTTTCTCATCTGAGCCTGTTTCTTCTGAGTCAGCAGATCCATTCTCGACGTCCAAAGGGAGCTTCATCTTAGCCAGTGATTCAGTGAACTCCTGCATGCTTTTCATGTACATATCAACAAAGTCTTGCTGCACCACCTCTCTTTTAGGCTCAACGTTCACCTCAAAGTCGTTAACTGACAATGCCAAATCAGCATCCCCTATTTTCTCCTTCAGAGATGACCCAAAATCTTGATTTACAGGTTTAGAAGCTCCTGGAGAATCCAAAGGCAATTGAGAGCTCGTTTGAATCGCTGTCGGAGGAGTGGAAGTAGTTGAAACACTATTTGGTGGAGTCTCGACCTTCGAAACTTCAACACTGTCAAGGCCAAGACCGCTACTGCCTTCCCCAATTTCGCCACTCACTTCTTCCAAAGAACGGTTTTTCCCATTAAATGTTGTTTCCAAATTGGCACATGGGATCTCAAAATACTCTGAAACCATCATCTCATTTTCGCTAGCTATATTCGGATCCAGGAACTCGATCATATCAAGCTCATTCGGGACACAAATGGGTACTTCTGAATCTCTCATAATAAGATTCACAGCTGTAGAGGAGCGCGGTGTGGAGGTTCCTAACACTTCAGGGTAAGATCCAGTGTAAGTGACAGTCAATTGGACAAAACCAGCCGGAGAATGGAATAGATCACTGGAGGAGAGGGAAAATTCTTGCTCTACCTTCCCACTCCCAATGACAACATCAGAAAGAGGAACCAGTACAACACCCAACAACTGATCCTCAAGATAGTTCCTTACCCTACTTAGCATCCATATTTCACATTTCAGTGATGAATCGATAGTTCGGACATTGAGCCGGAGACTCTCGTTAAAAATCGGATTCTTTCCCCCACCGTTAATGATCTTGGTTGAAACTGCTGTTTCAGGATCACTAGTCAAGGTAATCTTGGCATACACATCTTGCTTGTGGTAAATGCATATGTTGTGGATGTCCCTTGCTTGGTGAATGTAAACCTCAAGAACCCCCAACTCATTTGGCTTCTCAGGCTTAGAGACAACAGAAGAGTTTTGCAGCATTTCTGGTTGATGGGGATCCATTAAAACCAACACAATTTTTCCAAGCAAAGCTAAAAACTGAAAATTGGACAGTATCTTGAACCTCCAAACTCAAACCAAAAGTAGTAAAACACAAAAACCCTTGTGAGTTCAGCAAGTTAATTACAAACCCAAACCCTAGATATCCCTGCAATAAACTCAAGATTGTTGTATGTTGGAATTTGGATCCAGTAAACACAATCTTGATACTGTTACAAATTCTGAATCTGAGCCTTGAGCCCCAAAACACTCAATAAATACAAACCCAAACACTGCTAGGAGAGCTAAAGGAGAGACAAGTTTCCCAAAACCCCGAAAGCCAAACAACAATGCTACGTATCCAAAAACATTACACAGAATTTACTTAAAAAATAGTAATAAGTGATTCAAATTCACTTATTAAGGAGTATGAATATCGGCCATTCTATGTAACTTTTTCTGAGTATTTAACATTAATAAAACTAAAAACGCTTAAATGATTGACTAGGGAGACATGTCACACATCATTGGGACTTTTGGAGATCTGAGCCGAAACCCAGAAACCAAAAAGGCATTGATTGATAAGAACAAAACCGAAGAGTCCAAAAAAGCAACGACTACTTTTCTCCGGTAACAGGACACTTGTGCGGATCCAAGACACTTAGAAAGAGAAAGTCAGAGACGGTAGTGGAACTTCAGTACGGAAGTACAAAAAAATACACCGACGTTTCCAGTACAACGCAGGAAAGAAAGGGACATCTTTGTTTTCGGAATTTTGGACAGAAGTCGAAATCCAGAGCTTTGTAAAAAAATCACATACTCCCTCTCCCTCTGTCCTAATTTCTTGGCCTTTTTTGGGGAAGCGAATTTTTAAGGGGTGTGAAAATTTTGTATTGACTTTTCTATTTTGTCCATAAATCCAGTCAATATTACTGTGACAACATTTGTGAGGCTAATTTATTATATGAAAGTCAAAACATATTCAATATGGATCTTGTTTGATAGATATCAATTAGTTTTATTATACAAAATTTTTAAAATCATAAAAACCGTTATAAAATAGTAAAAGATAATAGACTAGCCAATTAAGATGGGAAAAATACTTTTTAAGGGTAAAATTGAAAAATGACCTAGTTTTGATGGATATTTTTAGAAGTGGGACAAATATTTTGAGACATCCGAAAATGGAAAGAAGGACCAAGATATTGGGATGGAGGGAGTACTTACAACGTGTAGACGTGTCCGAAAGGAAAATTGGGAGTTAAGTATGAACAATTAGAAAATTGGAAGTTAAGATGAGCTGGCGGGTTGTCAGAGTTACGTAGTTAATAATTTCATAACTAAATACACATTTTAGTGTATTGCACAAGAAAATTAGAGAGAAAAAATTCGAGTAAATTTTGGAAATCGTTTCTGTAGTTTACCTCAAGTCTCAATTTCGTTCCTATGGTTCCAATTGTGTACGAGTAATCATTGAAGTTTTCATTTTGCGTGGATTTGGTCAAATCGATAACTACAGTTAATAAAAGAGACGACAAGAGTAATTTTTCGAAATCGTCCCTATAGTTTAATTCGACTCTCAATTTCGTCCTTGTAGTTTCAAAAAAATAAATTTGGATTACGTTTTGTCTTTATTTTAAAAAAAAAACTCGTATTTGTTATTTTTGCGTTAAATTTTTTTTTTGGCCTCGTAGAAACTTAAGCGAATTTTCATTTACCCTGGGTATGGATGAATGATTAAGTGCCGACCATATAAAAGAAAAATTAAATTGTTTATAAAAAATACAAATTTCTAGTATATTTTCTTAACTTGCTTGTATATAATAGAGCCAGCTGCCCTTGAAAGCAGATAAAAATATTAGATGAAAGCAATATAGTGGCTGTTCGGTACACAGTTTTGGCCCAGTTTTGGGCGGTTTCTGTTTTGCTTATATCATCACTTTTCTTTCTATCTCTCTCCACTTATTATACTTGCTTACATCATCAAAACTAAACAGTTCAAAACAAAACTTGTTAACCGAACAAGACCATAATGTTTTTTTTTTGATCTCTAGACCATAATGTTCATTATTTTGTTTCGCCTCATAAATCAGATCCAAAGACTGGGGAACAATAAATTGCTTACTTTTAAAAATCCCAAAGTCGTATTGAATAAATTAATTATCTGCAGAAACTTTGTACAAAAGTCAAGATGGCCGAGTTGGTCTAAGGCGCCAGTTTCAGGTACTGGTCCGAAAGGGCATGGGTTCGAATCCCATTCTTGACAGTGTTACCCCTTTTTTCTCTCAACCCTATCAATGTTTTTCTTTTTTGAGAAATAATTAATTACGGAGCCTCCATAAACAAAGAATTTGCGCCGAGAAAGTCCGGATAGTACATTCCGCGATCCAACAGTCCAAATCAATGCACTCTATCTCTGTCTCTGTCTCTCTCTCTCTCTCTCTCCTTAAAAGCATGTTAGATTTAAAAACAAAAATAAAATTCGCACATTAATCCGAGCTGTTGGATCTCAGAATGCAAAACCAGGATTTGCTCGGTGCAAACTCCTTGTTTACAGCGGCTTCGTAAATAAGTATTTCTCATTTCTTTTTTAATCTTTTCTTCGTCACAAAAAGAAATAAATCTCAAGTCTCTGCATAAATCCAATTACAAAAAGAAGACCAAAGAAAAAAACAGTTTCCTGCCAGACATTTTTCTATGTGGCAATTAACCACTAACCAGTAAAATCCTCATCATAATTTATTTCAACTATTGCTTGATCCAATTTCTTTTACAGACCCTCCAAGTACACCTTCCCTCCTCAACTTGTCTTCTTTAGCTTTCCTACAAAAAACCACCCAAGAATTCACTTCCAATGCCACACAAACCCCAATCAAAGTAGATAAACACAAGCAATACACTAACTTGGCATAAGATCTCCCTTCTCCCATCACTTCAAACCCTTGAAAAACATTCACAACCCCCAGAACAACACAAGCGTACCCCACAAAGTGGTGGTACGATTTCCAATACTTCCGGTACTTATTCGTGGTTTTAGGCCTAAAAAGCAGTGCTAGAGTTTGCAAGCTTGCCAAGCAGAATGCCGCGAACCCTAGCTTCCGGTGGAGCCCGTAGACCGTCCCTGGGGACAAATCCCCTAGCCGGAGTCCAATGGAGAATCCGATGGTCCCTAGGAAAAAAGCGGAGAGTTGGACACCGGCGTGAGCGTAGAACCAAGCAGGGCCTAGTGATTGAATGTGTCTAAGGTAACGGGAGATGACAGCTCCAACGGGCAGTAGGATTCCCCATGAGATAGCGTTTATGATACCGTGAACGAGTTTTAGTGTATAGATGTTGTTGTGTTTGGTGGATTCGGTTCCGGATAATAAGTCGATGGTTGTAACAGAGGCAAGGTCGTTAATGGTAATTGGATGGATTGTTGGGGAGTAACCTGTAACATTTGAAAAACAAGAGTCACAATTATGCATCAGACAAAAGTGTAAACAAGAAATTAACTAAAGGCAGATTATGTTAAAAATATTAAATATACCATAGTGGAAATTCATCCTAAATAAAATGATGCATGGCGTGAAACTTGAATTCACAAACTTGAAAAAATTTAATTAGGCAAAGACAACCACATTTTGTTCACGATGTTCACAATGCTAGACAAGTGTGAATTTTTGCTAGCGTGACAAACTTAGTGAGTCAAACAAAATGAAAGAATTAAATTATTTTTTCAACCCCAGATGGGCCCACATTTGGGTGGTTAAGTTTCATTAAAATTGACAAAGAAAGAAGTTCATAGCCGAAACAAAGAAAAAAAAAGACTTTTTAGTTGTTAGAAATGTTTCTTGTAATCCAATTTAACTGCTGATGCTTTAATAACATTGTACAATTTACCTTGGACATAGAGGCCGCGGTTCCAGACATTATGAATCTTGGTCTTGTTTGGCACCAATTTTAGCGTGGCATGGATTTGAATAGCTGCACCATCGTGTATTGTGGCCAACCGGCCACCGTACAGGGTGGCAGAGGAGGTGAGGAGGTGGATGTCAAGAGGGCTGGAAAGTAGGGAGTTTTTTTGGAGTTTTACACTAGGGTCTAGAATGTAGGGTAGGAGGACTAGTTGGCCGGAATTGGGGTCCGGAAAGGCAATTAGGGCACGTGTCCCGGTCATTTCGGCCGAGGTAGGGTTGATGCCCCACCCGACCCAACCGGAAGGCGATATGAAAGTGCCGAAAAAGACTATTTCTAGGGTGGCATTGTGGGGGTGGAAAGTCCATGCAATGGAGGCTTGCTGGGAAGGTAGTGTCATGCATTTTTGGAAGGTTTTGGTGGTGGTGACGGTGGTGCAGTGGGCGGAAACCGCCGCGGGTTGGTGGGAAGATAGGAGAGAGAAGAAGAGGAGGAGGAAAGAGAGCATGGTGGTGGAACAAATGTGATGGAAGAGAAAACAACACTTGTGAAATGAAAGTGAAAGGTTTTGTTAGCATTATATGTGTTTTTGTATTGATGGTGCTTCTGTTTTGGATAAGTAAAACTATATCATGTAATGAGTGGTAAGCGGTAACAGAATGTTGAGTGGTGGTGGGCACTGCTTAACTTTGAAGGCAAGGGAAGAAAAAATTATTGAGTAGGTTTTGTAATGATTCGGGTATGGGCATGAAAGCTTTTGTGTAGGGATTTTGGTATTTGCTATTTTGGAGTGTAGTGGCTATATAATTTATATGGTTGTCTACTATGTGCCCCGTTTGGAAGTTGGAACTAATTTATGGTCATTGTCAAGGAAAATTAAGGGGGCCAAGCAGGTAGGGGCACATGTCGTGTCAAGCGCCAATCTCAACCGTCTAAATGTGTTTTGGACGATTCTGATTTGAGAGAGAGAGAGAGAGAGAGAGAGTGAGCTAAGTCGTCCAAAACATTTTTGGACTGTCGAGATACCCAACGGGTACCATCACTTAGTACCTGTCTGGCACCCAAGTTTTTCTCGGATTGAGGTATCAAAGGAATTTTTTTTTAGATTCTGCTTGACTTAGAAGCTAAGTGATACTACGTATAGAACTCAAATGATTCTCAAACAGTGGGGTGGGTGAGTGATTTTCAAGTTTCATTCATCTAGAGTTTAGGTGGGTATTCTTGATGATTTTTCTTTTGGGTACTTCAAAGAACATGAATTATTGGACTAAAATTAGGGGAAGGAGATGAAAACTGAAACCTTTTTGACGACCTCAGTTCAGGAGCCATGATGAAATTTGGATCAGATCCGAAGTCCGAAACTAGTTCAAACATCGCAATATAACTTACATACTCGCATAATATAAAGTTTTTACGACCAAATTTATAATGCTTATAGAAATAAGAAATTCTGGTGAAATTAATTTAATTTTCATGGATCAATTCATGTTACTATTTTCATGTATCCAAACATTTTCCCCTGCCAAAAACCAATGGTAGATAAAAAGGAATAGAGAAGTTTTTTTTTTTTCTTTCTTCTAAGCAAAAAATTTATTAATCTTTGAAAATAAATTACAAAGATTAAAAGGGTCCAGGACTAGAAACGCCACGGACCTAAAATGGAAAAAAACAAGAAACACCACGGATGACAAGATACCAACCACAACACCGAAAAGGAAGAAAAAACCAAGAAGATTGAAACTCTTAAAAGGCCACACAACTACCCCAAAAACAATAGCAAAACAAGAAACTGATCTCCCCAAGAAGAAGCCAGAAAGCACCTAAAACTCAACCGAGAAGTAAAAACCCCCCAAACACCTAAACCTCCAAACGACATGCCGACAAAGGGATCCTCACCAGAAAGCAACCACACACAACAAAAATAAGATCAGAACTCCACTGAACAGGATTCCTCATCCTCCAACTCCTCAATTTTTATCGAGTATCATTTATTTGTAATCTGAGGTAATACGACTCATCTAATGCTTCACATTTTTTTCCACCAAATTTGAGTAAAAGATTTGGTCAGAAATTTTGATTGTGAGGATTTCAATGGCTATCATATATTTTTCATCAAATCATTTCTAAAATTTCCACTCATCTCAAACTGCTACATAGGAAGGAATGTGTAAACAAGGATGGAGTTAGAGCGGGACAAGTGGTGGCGGCTGCCACCACAAGATTTTCAAAAAATGCAATTATTAGATAGAAAATAATTTTTTATCCCCAAATTATATAGACTCGCCACCACTAGATTTTTTAAATATTTCATTCTCATAATGCAGTATGTCTTTTTATTTTTTAAGTACATAGCTTCACCTCCACAAAGGTAAATTTTTGGCTCCATCCTTGCGTGTAAAGGCATTTATTAATGTATTACTGTCCAATTTAAGGAAAGGGAAACACATAAACATCATTTTGAATTTTTTGAAATATTACCGTTGAAAATTTGGTGATGGAGATGATGTTATCTAATGGGAATTGATATTGGCTGTCAAGCCCTCATTTTTACAAAACATAAATAAAGAAATTTCAACAATACATAAGTCAAATGATGAGATTTTCATAAATCCATCTCAAAAGGTTTTCATAAAATAAAGAACATCAATAGCCCATTGGCTATCAAATGTTCGGGCGCCCTTGCCCCAAAGGTGAAATCGAAGTAGTATCCCATAAGTTATTACAAATCCATAGTTAAAAAAAATAGTGAAAAACTAGAGTTATATTTTCATCTCCCTAAAAGAAAATTTAATGCATAGAAGATGAATAAAATAACTTCATGTCATGTATGCTCATCATCCAAGTCATGCACTTCAAACCGTGCACGATCAAAGCTGGGTACCTGAAAAGGGATAGGGTGACCACACACGCTCGTAGGAGAACTATTCTACTAACGTTAGGTGTATAAATATGATGCATGCACATGGAGGCAAGATATATCCAAAGGATGTTTATGTGTGAATCCAAGTATCCAAGCAAAAAAGAAGGGATTTTTGAAACTTCCAAAGTACCCCAGTGACATCCACCATTTCATGTGTTCAAAGTAATATCAAGTGTCCAAAAAGATTTCAAGATGTTCCAAAATAGCCATTGATTCATTAGGTTTGTCAAAATCACCAATAAGTATAACACGTGTCCAAAATCATGTCCAAATGCCCATTGTTCCAAAATACCATATGTACCTCAGAACACTTTCATTTCCAAGTACTCAACACCACCCAGGTTTCCATTTTTGTTTCATCAAGACAACCCAAGTTACTCTTACAAATTCAAAACCAAGTTCACAAGTCGAGTTTCGACAAAACACCATAGATAGTCCAAAATCTCATTTCTTAGTTCTTTCATTGAAGAAAAACCATCATTTTCATTAGAACTAGGGATTAAATCCCTCTGCCGGATTCCATAGGCTCCGCATGCCTCTGCCAGGTTCTGTGAGCCTCGCGTGCCCCTGCTGAGTTCTGTAGGCCTCGCGTGCCTTTGTCGGGTTTTGTAGGTCCCGCCTGCCTTTGCTGAGTTCTGTAGGTCTTGTGTGCCTTTGCCGGGTTCTGTAAGCCCCGGGTGCCTTTGTCAAGTTCTGTAGGCCTTGCGTGCTTCTGTCAGGTTCCGTAGGCCCCGCGTACTGATAAGCCCCATACGTTGTATATATCCGGGCTTATCTCGCTCGTTGGGATCACACACACGTGCATTTTGTGCCTTTATATGATTGATTTTGCGCGAGTTGTGTTTTTGATGAGTTTCAGAAAATCGGAGCTAAAAGGCGTGTCCAAAGCTCCAAATAATCCCCGGTTGTACCCGGAGGTATCCAAGACCTCGCAATGCCGTGGAGGAAAATCGCCGAAGCTTGAAAGTCGATTCAAGGAGCTTTGGAAGGTTCAAGGAAGGCCCGGAACAAAGGAACAAGAAGTGTAGAGTTATGAGGCTCAAGGAAATCCGACCAACCGATAGAAAAAGGCTCATATCTCTCATTCTACAAAGGCCATGAAGATGAGGTCAATTGGGTTTGAAAGTAGACTCATAGAGCTTTCCAACGGTTCAAGAATCGCCTCATTCCGAGTTCGGATGAAGCCGGGGTGTGCCCGCGAAGTTGGGTCAAAAATCTGCCTGACCAGTCCATCTGGGATCGATCCGAGTTGTCTTGGATCGATCCAAGTTTCATAAATCCCAACCAGAGCCTTTTGGATCGATCCGGAAAGTCTTGGATCGATCCAAGTTTCATGATCTTCAACCGAGCCTTTTGGATCGATCCAAAGAAGGTTGGATCGATCCAACTTCATCAATTCTTCAATGCGGACCACTTTGGATCGATCCAAAGAAGGTTTGGATCGATCCAAACTCAATTATGGCGATTTTTGACCGGATTTTTATGTTGCTTTAATATCTTCCATTTATGGAAACTTTCCACTTATAGTATGTTTTTGGGATAATTAGCCAATGTAAAGGGGTTTTAGTATAAATACCCTCCTCCTCCTCTCTCCTACAACTCCCTCCTTAGTTTAATTTTTTTTTTTTTTTTTTGCTCCTCCATTGGAGGATTTTCAAGCTCTCTCTCTCTAGTTTCTTAATGTAAGTGTTAACCTTATGTTATTTTGATGTTCATTAATGTTGTTGCTCTTGTTTAACTCTACCTAAAAATCTAGTTTATTTTCAATTCCATCTAGTATTTAGTTTACTTGTTCTTCTTGCCATTTCCTTAAGAAACACTTGGTTTGGTTGATTATTTGTTAACTTCTTCAAGTATAAAGTGATAGGCTAGGATAGCATCTTCATTAAAATCAAGTTTATTTAGTTACTTGTTATGTTCTTTATTTCCTTCATAAAAAAGTCATGTTTTACGTAGTTATGATCGAGTAGTCGTTTTAGGCTCGGTCATGGAGTGATTAGCACTCCATGACTTAGGTTTAATTCGTTCTTCTCGCCAAATCGCAAACACTTCTTGTTTAATAAAGTCACGGGTTCATCTTTATGTATCAAAATTCGGGTCTGTAAACCCCTTTGATCGCACGTCGCCCGGGGCATGACCACTTGGTACGTGCGATGCTTAGGGATAGGGCGACTCAAATGTTTGTATAAATGACACAAGAATCCTGCACTTTATCGAACACCATTTCTAGTTCAAAGAGTTAGGATCGATTTTATGTACCAAAGTCTAGGTTTGTTAATCTTTTTGATCTCTCGTAGTTAAGGGTTGATTCTCCTTTTCACGTGTGATGCTTGGAGCGATGTCAACCTAGACGTTTGCCAAATGGTTATAAGAATTTTAATCTCAACAAGAGAGGAACGAATTAGCCTAAGTTATGGTTGTTAAAATCTCCTAGACTTTGCCTTAGTTTAATTAATCTTTTTAATCTTCCAAGTCGTTCTCGAAGTTAAGAGAATTTCACCAACAAAATCCAAAAACCACAGTTTGCCGCTTTAAGGCTGAAATCCTACACTTGCAAGACAACTCTCACGCCGGGTGCGTTCGGTCCCTGTGGATTCGACCCGGTCTTACCGGTTATTATGCTACCTCCGACCTAGCCCTACGCTTGGGGCAACACTTTCTACGGCACAATCCAAGGTCGCAAGCACGTACCTTTACAAAACAAGAATTTACCAAATGATGGCATTGGTTTTAAGTAACTCATTTTCCAAACATTTTATTGAAGGCGTCTAGACCCAGGGCGAGGTCGTGTGTAGGATCTGACATCCAGGTAACCTACAGGGGGTGCTTGGAGAAGGTTCACCACCTAACAGAGCCTGGGACGACGGATGGTCCCCAGCGGAGTCGCCAATTGTGGGGCACGCTCCTCCAATAAAACGACTTGAACCGTTGAGGACCAATGTAGACGAAGAGCGATGAGACAAAAGGCTTGTCCGTATGGGTGATCTGCTTGAAGAGTTAACCTGCACAAGTAGCACTCGTGTTAGTGCCTTGCCCGGACGGTGGAGGTCCGGGAAGACACTCCGACGATCAAGTAAGTTTCTGATGAAAGGATTAGTGAGGTAGGCGAAGAGTAAATTCTTTGGTAATTGGAAATGTGTGTGTTTACCTGTGGGGGAAGCTCCCTTTTATAGGCGAAGTGAAGTCCCTTTGCCTATGCCATTCCAGTTCCCCAGGCAATGTCACATCCTAAGCACATGGGTGCATGCGGCGCCGACTACCGCCTACTTGTCGCCCCTTACTCGAACGACATGTCCCAGTTCCCACCCGGCCGCCACGCGCCTGCGCCTTACCTTTGGGCCTTGGCCTTTCGACCTTACGACACCGCCTCAGTCCCATCTGTCACATCACCAACTACACCGCGTCAGCTCGGCTCCATAGATCCTCGGCTATGTCACCCCTCGACCAACGTACCACCGACCGAATCAGTCCACGGTCCCCATCCCCTCGGCGGACAACGTAGGACTTGCATGTTGCCGTCCGGGATGGTGGGACAACGTTTATTCCGACCCTTACCGTGCGGATACCCTTGACTAGTTATCCTACCGAAGAGATCGATGGAAACTTAGCGATCCGGACGGCGCCCGTGGCCACGCCGCCGAAGAACTTTACTTCCCACCAAAATTGTAGGGGCGAAGTTAGCGAGATCCCACCGGACCTTTCGACCCCACTGTGCCTCGGCTGCTACAGGTCTCAGGTGGCAGTTATCAATTGTGCCTTTGGTCTTTGATAAACCCAAAATATAGACATGTAGAATCCCTATATCGTATATAGGATATAGCTAGTTCTTTATTGTGCTTAATTAGAACCTTTTTTTTAATCATTCATGTAAATTGAATTATTTATTTTGCAGAACAAATTAAAGATGATAATAACCAATGTTACCGTTGTTTTTTGAAGATAAAAATGCGAAGTCGATGCTGATTTTTTTTTTTTTTTAATTTGCCACATCACAACACATCACAACCACCATCACCTCCACTGCTGCCACAATTCCCTTTTTTTTTTTTTTGTTGAGAATTTAACCAAAAGCAATGAGAATTTCTCAATTGTAAGATTTACCATACTAGTTCTAGGGATGGCAACGGGGCGGATTGGGTTGGGGTGGATTTTGATGATCCCGGTCCCGACCCTAAAATTCTCGAACCATCCCCTAACCCGACCGGGTAATTTAGGGTACCCCTGCCCTCACCTTTATCAGGTATCAGGTTTACCCGCCCGCTCCTATTTTTTTTTTTCACATATTAGTAAAGTATATTTTAGACTCCAATATTAGTGAGTACAAATAATAAGAGTTCAAGAATAACTTTCACAACTTAACAAAAATCTACTATCTAATCTACTTTGAATGTTCTCGTGAATTGAGTGGGGAAAAACTTGGTCATTGACGTGGATGTGTGGTATCATGAGAGATGAAACTCAGCGGTTGTTCTAGTAAATAGTCTTTTTTTAAGCAATTTGTCTTTTTTTTTTTTGGTGGCAAATTGTCTATTATTGTCCTCTTTTTTTGTCTATAAACTTTTTGAGTTGATAAGACTATTATGAAAGAATAACTACTTGTTAAAAAAAAAGAAAAGACTTGTCACGTAAAAAAAAACATTTTGAAAATAAAATAAAATTATATGGAACAAGCTCTCAATCTGATTTCTATGAATAACTGCGAGGATCTACTGGAAATTGCAAAAGTTAATTGAGTTCGAAGCTCGGGGTAATTTTGAAATTTTCCCGTTCGTTAAACCATCACAAACTTGTGATACGGAAATGAGTGCCCCGTAGAGTCTTATTATAGGGTGTAGTGAGTGAATTATGATCGTTAATTTTTTTTTGGACGTTTCGGGTTTTCAAAAAAGGAATAATTAGTCATAAATACACAATATTTTGTCTATTCGAAGAGCAGGATAAGAAATTTTTACAATTAAATATAAAGATATTGTTTGTAATTAAAATTTAATAAAAGAGTTAAAACCGCTACCGCCCAACAGCTGGACATGGGCTTCACGTTCTCACCTCTTTGACGTCAATTGTCTCTCTTTAATCTTAGGCAAGCTCAGTTCATGTTATGCTCATCCACATAATCTCCCCAATCCAACTACTCTACCTCAACAGTTTTCATTCCTCTTTTGTCCCTTCCTTCAAACTCCCCACCTACCACGGGCTTCAACCATCAGAGACATTTTTCTATTATCATATATAGTATTATACCATGTCACTCTCTCTCTCTCTCTCTCTCTCTCTCTCTCTCTCTCTCTCTATATATATATATATATATATATATATATGTGAATTTTTAAAAATTAGTGGTATTTCATTAATTTTTTTGGTCGCCGGAAGTGGTCGGTTATAGGTGGAGTGGTGGTTAGCCGGAGGTGGGGTGGTATTTTTTTTTTAAATTTTACGTTTGAAATTTGAATTTTTAAAAATTAGTGACATTTTACTAATTTTTTTGGTCATCGGAAGTGGTTGACCAGAGTGGGAGGTAATCGGTCGGAGTTGGGGTGGTGATTTTTTTGAATTTTACTTACGAAATTCGAGTTTTTAAAAATTAGTAACAGTTTACTAATTTTTTTGGTCGCCGGAAATGGTTAAACAAAGATGGGGTTGGTGGTCGACAGGAGGTAGGATGGTGATTTTTTTAAATTTTATGTTCAAAATTCGATTTTTTAAAAATTAGTGACATTTCACTAATTTTTTTGGCCACCGAAATTGGTCGGCTAAAGGTGGTGTGGTGGTTGGTCGGAGGTGGGGTGGTGATTTTTTATGAATTTTAATTACGAAATTTGAGTTTTTAAAAATTAATGACATTTCACTAATTTTTTTGGTTGCCGGAAGTGGTCAGCTAGCGGTGGGGTGGTGATTTTTTCGAATTTTATGTTCGAAATTCGAATTTTTTAAAATTAGTGACATTTCACTCATTTTTTTTGGTAGGTGAAAGTGGTCGGCTAGAGGTGGGGAATTGGTTGGGCGGAGATGTGGTGGTAATTTTTTTTAATTTTATTTACGAAATTTTAAGTTTTTAAAAATTAGTGACATTTCACTAATTTTTTTAGTCGCCAGAAATGGTCAACTAGTGGTGGGTGGTGGCTAGCTGAAGGCGTGGTGGTGATTTTAATTACTTTTATGTTTGAAATTCGCATTTTTAAAGAATTAGTGATATTTTACTAATTTTGTTTGGCCGCCGAAAGTGGTCAGATGGAGGTGGGGTGATAATTTTTTTAAATTTTATTTACGAAATTTGAGTTTTTAAGAATTAGTTACATCTCACTAATTTTTTTGGTCGCCGGAAGTGGTCGGCCAAAGGTTTCCAAGTGGGTGGTAGTCAGCTAGAGGTAGGATTGTATTTTTTTGAATTTTATGAACAAAATTAGAACTTTTTATAATTGTGACATTTCACTAAATTTTTTTGTCTTTATGTTCGATTGCAAAAGTTAATTGTCCTTCCTTTTAAAAATGTCAAATGTTTTTTGTTTTTATTTTTGATTGCAAAAGTTTCTTGTCCTTTTATTTTAAAATGTCAAATGTTTTGGATTTTTGACTAAGTGGCCACGGGAATAATTTATTTAAAGGCTCCACTTCTATTTTGGACTCTGGACTTCCGGATCTCACGTTCCCGATATTTTTTGACAATCCGAACTGTCCAATGTGTTTAAAAGGTTTTTTTAAAGGTTCCCGCGAGAAATAAACAAAAAAATTATTGGGAAGGGCTTGATCTGAGCAGTTTTTCACAAAATTGTATATGTACAGTTTTTGTGAAAAACTGCTCGGATCAAGGTCTTCCAACTATTTTTTTTGATGGTTTCTCGCTGGACCCTAAAAAACACCTTTTAAACAAAATCGACGGTTCGGATTTTGTAAAAATAATTTTTAAAACATTCAAAACACCAAAAATCCTCCCGTCAGGGCTCCCTAACTGAAAAATCTGCCTTTATTTAAAATCCGAGCCGTTTTAAACAAAAATAGACGGCCAATATCTCGTTACACCCTATCGCCCTGTTTGTTAGCAGGATATGTATATAAGGGGTGAAATGGATATAATAAGAGGGGGATATAGAGGTGGATATGATTTGAGGGGTATTATTTTAAAAGTAAAGATAAAAAAATTACTTTGTTTGTTTTGTTATTGTAGAGGGTGGGTATGGGGGTTGAATAATGTAAAATACCCTTTTTGTCCCAATTAAAAAAGTCAAAAAGTAAGAAAAGGGTGGGTCACACCCCTGTTTCCAGTAGGAGTGTACACGGTCCGGATCGGATTGACATGAATCTAATCCTAATCCGCGAGTCACGGTTTTTAGAAAATACAATCCGTGTCTGAACCAAAAGTCTCATGGTTCGATTCCAATCCGATCCTCGAGTCACGGATTGGTTCCGATTTTATCTACGGATTACATGTTTTATATGACATTCTTGTTTATGGTAGTCATAATCTGGCATAAAAATAAAATAAAAAAGCAGCCCAAAGCACATTATTCAAATTCTATAATTGAATCTGCTAAATGTTGTAAAAATCCCGAGTTTATTTACTCCCGGATGGTTATCAACCTACATGATCACAAACTCAATAGCTAGAATAAAAAATACACATCCAAACATGGTTATCAACTTACATGATCACAGACTCAATAGCTAGAATAAAAAGTACACTTCCAAACATGGTTATTGACCTACATGATCATAGACTCAATAGCTAGAATAAAAAATACACATCCAAACATGGTTATCAACCTACATGATCACAGACTCAATAGCTAGAATAAAAAGTACACATCCAAACATGGTTATTAACCTACATGATCACAGATGCTGGAATGATACACCCAGTAGGTAATGAACACAAACATGGAGATATACTATGACAGTTTGGTCTCTGATTAACTTCAGATTCTTGCACTAACACAATAGCACAAGTAGTTGCTCACAAGCTACTGAATTCAAACACAGATTCAAACATAAATGTAGATTCAAACACAACAGCTATTGAATTCAGTTACATCAAATAGAACAACTACGGAATTGATCAAAGTATAATAGAAATGCAAGGCAGTGGAAAGTATATATAGTAGAAGTTAGTGTAACATTTTAACCCCTAAGTTTTGAAAGAGTTCACAGTTTACCCCTAGTTTGTGTAGTAGAAGTTTTTTTTGTAAAATTGTGTGTGTGCATATTTTAAAAAATTATATATAATAAAAATCTCACGGTCCGAATCGATTAATCCATGGTTTCGAAATTAAAATCTGTGTTCAGACCGCGAGTCACGGTTTACTATTTTTTCAATCCGTGTCCCAACTATTAATTCACGGTTAAAATCCAAAAAGCACGGATCGATTCGGTCCGGACCGGATTCACGGTTCACCGGTTTTTTTGTGCAGCCCTAGTTTCCAGCCTCTCTCTATCTCTCTCCTCTGTTGCACTGTGGTGGTGGGCCATAGCAAAAGGTTACAAAAGTTGAAGTAAGGCTAGATATAACTAAGGCTGAGGGAGGGTGCCTAATTTTAAGCTGGCTGCAGAGGGATATACAAATACCAGCTAAAATATATCCGGGACACTCTTAACCAAACAAACACCGGATATGGGTCTCATGGATATGAATATTTGGGACAAATTTATATCCCCTTCCATATATACTGCTACCAAACAGGGCATATAGTGACATGCCCCCGCTTGTGATACGACGTCCTTTCACTTTGGAATCTTTTTCTTTTCAATAATGATACATACACATACTCCAAACCACACCCTCCCACACCTCGGCCACTATTCACCTGGGCCCCCACATGTGCCCCACCCACTTGGCCTTCGAAATTTATATAAAAAAATGAAAATTTTGAAAAACCCTTAAATCTGGGTTTCTTCATTACTGTTCTCATTTTTGCAGGCAACCACAGAGAGAAGAAGATCGCGACCCACCCCCACCGTGGATTGCCCTTCACCAGCGACTTCGCGACCCCCTCCCACCGTGGACTGCCCTTCACCGGGGAAGCCCAACACGTCCACCACCACTAGTCGCCGGCCACTCGAAGAAATCGTACGAGTAAAGATTGCCCAATGCAACTGAGGTCTCTCTCTCTCTCTCTCTCTCATTGTATCTATGAAAACACCATACCGCACTTGTTTTTCCTACCCAATTTTAAAAGCTTGAAACAGGAAAAACCAAATGACAAAAAAAATTTGCCACATCATATGAGTAATTTGTGTAAAATCACCCATCTTCTGCCACCACCTCCGATGAATCCCACAGATACTTGATTGAATAGTTCATTTTACAGAGTCTTACATTATAAGTTATTTGGAAAACCTAATCACTTATTGCACCTGTAAACAGGTAGTAGACTTCTGTTGTAGAGCTAATGATTTCAATTTGCTCGCGAAAGAGAAGCTTGACGAGACAGGGAAGAAGTGCTCATACAAAAACTTCGACCACAATCAAGAGGGCCACAAGGTTGGGGAGGACCACAATCAAGTTTCATGGGAAGTCAATTGCAAGAATGCCAAGGTGTTCAACCAAGTTTTTTACAAATGATGAATGGAATGAACAATGAGGAAGAGTCGAACACTTAGTTGGTTAATGAAATGTATTTTACTCTTTTTTTTTAATCGTATTGTGTCTTCTTTGTATCGTGTCCGTATTGTATCTGTATCCGTTTGTTAATGGAATGTAATTAACTTTTTTTTTTTTTATCGTATCGTGTCCTGTTTGTATCGTGTCCTTATTATATTGTGTCATCATTGTCAATGGAATGTTAATTCTATGAATGAAGTCTTTATCGTATCGTGTCCGTATCGTATCCGTATCTATTTCATAAATGGATAAGATTCTTTGTTGCTGTAATTGCATTTAAAAGTGGACTTCGAGTTATGGATATGATTGTTTAGAAGTGCATTCCATGGATCTGGTTGTTTGGAAGCTGATATTGCTGTAACAGTTAAGAAAAACATATTTTCAATGCTGAGACTTATCTAAATTTGCACAAAATCTGACTGAGGCTTGCTGAAACTGTTGTATAAGTGACAAAATTTGAGTTTTTGGCGCCAAAATTATGTTTAAATGCTATTTCTGGAAAAATTAGGTAGCATTTTCACTATTTTCTTGCATACCCGACGTCTAAGCATCTCATCAGACAATTAACTAATAACGCACAACATAAAACTAGGCCATAGAATAACCCAAAACGGAGTTGAAATTAACCTTGTCATTAATTACATAACCAATGTCATTCATTACATAACCATTGTCCAAAACGGACTTGAAATGAATAGTTTTACAGTACCTCACTAGATTACATAACAAATTATCTATACAAAAGGTGGATAACTAGCAATACACAAATTACAATCCCAATAACGGAATGGATAACTACAATACAGACTGCATTCTGTATGGTTAAGATGAGTTCCCTTAAGTTGTTGTTGAGGTCGACGTTGTATTGAGGGAATGGTCTAGTGAAGTCGCATGTCCTATCATCTGCCGAATCTGAGACATTTTGATTGTTGTTATTGCACCAACCATTCCATTGCCTGCATGGCTAGTTAGAAGAAAACAAACGAGATAAATTAGTAACGGGATAAAAAGATATGGCAGAAACAACCATTCATGTAGTTGTGTGGAGAGGCTTACATTGGTATCAAGACATTTATAGTAGTATTGACTAGGGTTTTTAGCATAAGGGCCAGCCTTGGCAGGGATGGACGGACTGGCTCCACAACCACAAACTTTCGTAGGCCATCCAGATGTGGCATTGGAAGATGTGGAATGGTTCTACCAGCATGTTTGGTGTTACTAAATTTCACAAAATTGGAGTGTTGCTGACTTTTCCTTCACAATCAGAAGAAGCTAACTCTTAACAATAATAGATATACATCTGCCATGCCAACACAAACTAGGCAGTTTTTTTGAGACAATTCAAGATTCACACACCAGAGCTACTGATTACACCAATTCCCATGAGGACTTTTGAATGGGTGCTAATGTTATATGCTTATGTTTCACTTAATTCACATCATCAGTTTATCAAAACATACATGCAAGCATTAAACCATGGGAATAATTCCTGAGAACTAAGCTAAAAAATAAGATTTCTCCAATTATAATTAAGCGACAATAGCAAATGAAAGACTGAGCACTGTCACCCTTGTACCGTAATGATATCCCTGTCTTTGTCATAAAATTGAAATATTCAAGCATCAATAAATTAAAATATTAAAATAGAACATTGACCTAAGACATTAGTGTTTTTATTCAAAGAATAACCCAATGACTTGCAAAAACATACTAGAGGACATAGAGCTGATTGGATTGCTCAAGTCTGACTGCCCCACTGGGCGAAGAACCAAATGAGAAAGTAGTACTAGTAGAACAAGTCTACTCTCTCTCCCTCTCTCACCCACTGGTTCTCCTCTCTGTGCTCTCACTATATAAGGCATAAAATCAAGAAAAAGGTGCCAGGAGCTTTGAATGTTGCAGCAACGTGGTGGGGAAAAATCTATTGAAAAATAACAGTTGTCATAAAGCCTTGTATCTCAATAGGTTGGGTGAAGATAAATGGTGCAAGTTCAGCTCATGTGAGGGCAAGCCTGATGACTGAACAAAGAATCGACAATTGCATAGGGACGGTTGTAGTTAAACATGGATGCTGGTCTTTCCTCAAGGGTGGATTTGAATTAACCGATTGAAAAGTGAGAGCATGGTTATTACAACAAAAACAGCTCTATTTTTTGGGTGTGCTATGGTGTGATGGAGTTGCAGACAAATATTAAAGGGCATAGTTTCCAGAGCTTGGGCAACAGGTCAAATTTCCATTAATGACAAGAATACAAGATTATTAGTTACCAATTATTTTTTTTTACAAATTTCCAGGTCAGTAATAATCCAACTTGAGTAACTATCCACTAAATCCAGGGCACTAATTTAGTATGTTGAAAAAAAAATGCTAGCAACAAAATAATTTATACACTGTCCCATGACAATTGAACGAATTAGTAACCGGACAGACACAAGTTGGAAAAAAATAATTGGTAACTAATAATCATACTAAATTATTATTCCTTAAGGTCAAAACCCTTATAGTTAGCAAAAAATTATGGACATAGTCTTTGTTTCTTTGAACCCATGTCTTGTGAACCTCCATTGATGCAAACCTGCATCAAAAATCACAGCAGAGCATCTCCAATAGTTATTGGCAAAATGCCTACCCAAATTACGATTTTTGAATATGGAATCAAGATCAAAGAACCTAATCTGTCCAAATTCGAACTCTAATCCTTTTGAAATAATCCCTAATCACAAATTGAGAGAGGGAGAGAGAGAGATACACCTTGGTTGCAATGGACGATATTTGATTTGTAAGATTTCTTCGCATGGCCGTCGTCAAATGGGTGGTGGACTGGTCGACTAGTCTCTTCCGTCGAATGGCCATCGTCTCTTCCAGTGGACTGGTCATTGACTAGTGGTGGAGGTGGATGGGCCGTCGTTGACTCGTCAGTGGTTCGGGGTGGGTTGCGATCTTCTTCTCTCTTCTCTCTGTGGTTGCCCGCGAAAATGAGAACAGTAATGAAGAAACCCAGATTTGGGGGTTTTTAAAAATTTTTCTTTTTTTTTTTTTTTAATTTCGGGAGCCAAGTGGGTGGGGGCCAGGTGAACAATGGGTATTTGGTGATGCAAGGACCTGGAGTATTTATGCAGAGCAATGATAGGTTTAGACAGGTTGTTAAGGAGGTAGGGGAATCCTTCGAAAGTGAGTTTCGTCATGGCGATTAAAGTATTATGGGGGATGACTAAGGCTTAGTTTGGCTAACTTGGAAAAAATGGTTTATTGGTGTATTTGGTTTTGTCCTTATTCAAAATTTTTTTGCATTTGTTAGTTTTCGGTCGATTTTTTGAGGTTTCTTGGCTTGTCTCGATGAGAGAAATCTAAAAAGTATAAAATTATTAGCCAAACTTAAAGTTTTGTGAATAAAGACGAAAAATTTAGTTAAAAAAACGGTTTTTTGGATTATTCTTCGTCTTTATTCACAAAACTTTAAGTTTGGCTAATAATTTTATACTTTTTAGATTCCTTTTGTCGAGACAAGCCAAGAAACCTCAAAAAATCGACCGTAAACTAACAAATGCAATTTTTTTTTTGAATAAGAACAAAACCAAATAAACCAATAAACCATTTTTCTCAATTTAGCCAAACAAAGCCTAAATCTAGATGGAACAAAACAGTCAAGGTTTATCAGAAGTGGGGTTTGACCGAGGATGAAATTTTTGCAGCTTTTAAGGATCAACCATGTTTTATGACGAAATCCGAGGACAAGATCAATCGGGTGATGGAGTTTTTAGTCAATAAAATGGGTTTGGAGTCTTCGTTCATTGCAAAAACTCCAACAATTATTTCAATGAGCTTGGAGAAGAGCATTGTCCCAAGGTGTGCGGTTTATCAGGCCTTGTTGTTGAAAGGTTTGATTAAGACCAATGATATTAGCGTGGCAACATTTCTAAAAATAGGTGAAATGAAGTTTGCAAAGAAGGTTTTGAGCTATCACGTGGAAGAAGCTCCTGAACTATTGAATTTGTACAAGGAAAAATTGGATCTTGCAAAGTAATTGGGATATCTGGATGAGGACAAGGGTGGACAGGCTAAGGATGTGCCTCTTGTATACCAATATGAGATTTGGCAATGCAGTTGACCAATTGTTTTTCTTTTCTTGTTTAGGGGTGATTCCTAATTGAGAGGCTAATGAAGTTTGTTTACGTAATGTGACTCGGCGGTTCCAAATGTAGTTGGTCAAGTGTTCTATTTTTTTTATCAGCAAAGTTGGTTAACTGTTATGAGGAAGAAGCTCCAGACTAGAACTTGCAAAGTAGCTCGGGTATAGGTACGGGGGTACGTGTTTTTGATTAGTTAGGATGTCTCTCTGTGGTACCAACTTGATGCAATTTACCTATTGTTTTGCTTCTCCTGATTCAACTCTTGGTTATGTATATCTCCTATTTCAAGCTAGAGTGAAATGGATGCAAATTTTATGTTTAGTGAGCATGTTTGAGTCCTTTGATTTCACTCTGGGAAAATGCAGTTTGAAGCTTCACAGTGCATCGAAGTCCCTGTCATTTTGTAATGGTGGTGTCTTATTACAATACGTCATCTATCGGCCTTTTGATCAAATATTTTTCCTCTATTTGATATTGAATCTTGATCATAACAAAGGTTTTTAGTTGACATAATTCTATTCGTTTAATTAGTCAGTTTTTCAGTATTTTTTATTTTTTATTTTTAATTTCATCGTGGCGAACATAAGCATGGTTTAACTCAATGTTCCTTTCCAGCAACCGGAGTTGATTCTTTGCCTTTGATTCAGAGCATCAAGCGATGTTTTCATTTTGTCCAACTGAGATTGCTTCAGGTTTCGGCGTATTCTCAATTAATATTGAGAGACTGAACCGAATACTAGATGAGTCTCTATAAACAACCAAGCCCATATATATAAGTCGAGCTACGGTTTATTTGAGCTTAATTTGTTTACTAAATAAGCCAAAATTTCTGCTCTAGCCAAATAAACCAATCTGAGCCTTGAACCACTCGGGCTTAGAGCTGCAAATACGCCAAGGGAAATGCTAACAGTTGCAATGTTGCACCCGTTAAGGGTACAAAAAAGTACACTTGTGGGTCACATTTGTAGTTTAAAGTACACTTTTTGGTGTATTTCAACGTACAAGGTCGTTGATCGACGGCCGTCTTCTTCATAGGATCAAGGTACTGGCGTTCCGTTATAGTGTCCCTGCTGTTATTTTGAACCAGGAAGGATTTGGGGATTTTGTATCAGGGGCTTTGCTCTTTTCCAATCAGTTGCGTTAGAGCAGGAGGTAATCGTTGTCCAAAGTTTGATGGCTTCAAGCACAGGTTTTGTTGGGATTTTAAGTTTTATAAATTTAAATAAAGAGGTTTGTTTAAGAGTTGTGCCCTTTCATACAAGGGACATGACTTTTGCGAAGAGTCACTTTGAGTTCTATAAATATAGAATTATCCTACAAGTGTTTTGAACAACTTAATACCTTGAGTTCCCTCCCTCTTCTCACCATTATATTTTCTATATTCTCTGGGCAATTTGAGAAAGACTTGGCACCCCCCGTCTTTTGCGGATCGTGTAATGTGGAGACATATTGTGAGATTTCTAGATTGTATCTTGGAGTGGTATTCGATTGTCATAACCTACACGAAGGGAGGTGAATACGGCTTTAGGACAGCGACTTGTCGTGCCTTCCATCGATCTCACAGGCTATTTTCCTAACTCTACTATCTAATATGTTTGGTTGATCATGTTCATAATTTCTATGTCTTGTTTCGCTTCTTACATTTGTTGGTGTTTTGTGTTTATTGCGAGATAAAGTTCTAACAATCTAAAGCCGTAAACTCCTAATTGTTTTGTGGTTATGTGTATCCCGTGATCATTGTTCTGCAATGATATTCTCATTTGTAGCCGAAGTTAGTTAATTAGAAAATCCTGAATGCAATCTGTTTTTCAGACCAAGGTTAATGAAAGAAATGGTTAAATAGATAGGTAGGTGTCATTGGTGTGTTAAAGTGGTAATAGTAACATGGTAAAATATTTGAGCATGTCAAATGCATGCTTCATTCTTGACATGTGTACCCATCATCTTCCATAAAATATCTCTGCTTTTGTTTTTTCAAAGTCTTAAAGGAGAAGAGGATTAACCAACAATTCTTATGTGTAACTTTAGAGGAGGGGACGTGAACATTTTGACACCGGTTCACTTTTGCAACGGCCACAAAACGTTTTTACGTTTAACTTTAACTTTTCCCTCTTGATTCATTCATAACTTTTTAAAAGACAAATTTCAAATACTTTTAAAGTTTTGAAATGTCTGCCATACAAATATAGGAGTATCACTACATTCAGCATTCGGAAAAGTTGTAAAACTAAACACAAATATGGAAATCAATCATGAAGATTACCGTAGCACTTCAATACATCTTCTATTAGAGATCGTGAAAACTATCAATCGTCAGAGTAGAAGACTCGCAAATTCAGTAGCCCTTTACAATTTACCACCAGAAAATTACAAGGCTGGATCAAAAGGTTTTGGAAATCACAGTCGGTGGACTCGCAGATGCTGGAGCATTGTCTGATTTGCAAGGAGAATTTGAGTTTGAACAAAGGTACTGAGAAAGTTTCTTAAATTCTTCACAAGCCGCAAAATTTGACGGTAATGGTCATGTGTTGAACATTGAAAATTCTGTGGAGTCAATACCAAGTGAATTCAAAGACTTGGTTCGAGATTTGGAGGCTTCGGAAGAATCTATTGTGTTTGCGAGAAGTCCAAGACATGGTGTGAGTTTGATAGAAGAATCTGTGGGGTTTGGGGACTTGTCGAGTTCTAATAGTCGTAAGATTTCTCCGACAACGGGATTTAGGAACGTCATTGTTTCATATCCATCCGAAGAAATAGGAGAAAATTATTTAAAGGATTCCAAACTAGATGATATAAATAGGACAGTCAATGCCGAAAGTGACATAGATGTAACAAGGCGTGTAATGACTTGTCACGAAGAGGGTCATATCCACAACGCGGTTGGGATGAGTTATGTGCGAAGTTCATTTCGTGGTCCCATTTTCAAGCGAACGGCCCGAAAGAAAGGTCCATGTCCAGCGGCTCTAAAGCTCTTAGTATAAAGCGCGATAATTAGTTAGCGGCATGATAAATGACCGTGTTTTAATGCAATTTACTCACCATAACTATTGTGGATTGGACACGTGATAATTTGGATTTGATATTTTACTCTCTATTTGGAAGTATGTGGACATTTGGTGACTGGTGTTAATCCATTTGTTTTTCGCGCATGCATATGCTAAATATGAAGACACGAATTTGTTTGGTTCTCATTAATTATACTTTGTCGGTTTTATTTAGGGGTGAAAAAAAACTGACAGGACCCGAACCGACCGAAAAACCAAAAATTCGGTTCGGTGTTTGGTCGGCCCAGCCTGGACAAAAAACTGAAAAAACCGAAATAAATCTCGGTTCGGTTTTGGTTTCTTGGAATTTTTGTTAGACCGAACCAAACCAAACCGAACCGAAATACCCTAAAATCATCCCAATTTAGACCGAATTACCCTGAAACCACCCCTATTTAGACCGAAAACCACCCCTATCTCGGTTTCCTAAAATTGACCCCGCAAAAAATAACAAATCACAGTTGTCCATCTCAATTTTAATGCTGGACCGAAAAAACCGAAAAAAAACCAAAAAAACCAAACCACCCCGAACCGATCGGTACATTGTTTTTTTCGGTCGGGATCGGTTTCCGGCAAAATCACCCCGAACTGATCGGTTCGAACCGGAACCCCGAAAACCGAATTGAACCGACCGATTTTCACCCATTGAGTTCCCTCTCTCTTCTCACCATTATATTTTCTATATTCTCTGGTCAATTTGAGAAAGACTTGGCACCCCCGTCTACTGCGGATCGTGTAACGTGGAGATATACTATGAGATTTCTAGGTTGTATCTTGGAGTGGTATTCGACCGTCATAACCTACATGAAGGGAGGCGAATACGGCTTTAGGATAGCGACTTGTCGTGCCTTCCATCGATCTCACAGGCTATTTTCCTAACTCTACTATCTAATATGTTTGGTTGATCGTGTTCATAATTTCTATGTCTTGTTTCGCTTCTTACATTTTTGTTGGTCTTTTGTGTTTATTGCGAGATAAAGTTCTAATAGGTTTGAAGTTCTTTTAATCTAGTATTAGATATTGGTGGTTCTGTAGATTAAAATAAAAAGAAAAAGAAAATAAAGATATTGGTGGTTCTTAGAGAGATATCAGTAACCTATAGAAATAGTGATCAAAATGTGGTAATCTGTCTTTGATCAAGGAGGTGCTCTTTATTTCATTGTTTTGTTTGCTGTGGAGGGATTTTGTAATTTGGAGCAGACTTTTGGGGCTAAAGATTCGGTATCTAGAGTTTGAGCATACTTTTTGTATTTTGAACACACTTTTGGTCTCTAGAGTTTTTGGTGATGGCTAAGGGTTTTCGGTTGAGGTTAGGTCAATCCGCGGGTTGCCTCTCCAAAGAGGGCAAGGTTAAGAGAATGGCTAGGTCCTCGTCCTCTATGGCTATGGAACGGATAAGGGACTTGTGTTATGATGATTATGATGAGTTTAACTGGGAGTGGGGATCGTTTCCACGGTTTCTTAGGGCTAAGGCTGGTGCAGCAGATCAGTTGAGTGACCTTTTTAATTCGAATTATGGCCCTTGGGAAGAAGTGCATGAAGATTCGAATGTTTTGGATCTTGAGGATTAGGAGGAAAAACATGTGTCTTGTGAGTGTTTTTCTTGGAATGATCATGGAGTCATTGATTTGGGTGCTTTCAAATGGGTGGATTGTGAATCTCAGGGTGTTAGCTCTTTGAAAGTTGGGCCTAACGACCGTGGTGGAGCGTTTGTTGCTAGTTGTGTTGATTCTAGCAATCCTAGATCCACTTCTAAGTTTGTGAAGGTTGAGGATGTTGATAAGGGGATGGGCTCATATGGTCAGGTGAAGAGCCATCATCCTCCAGTGAACGAGCACAACAAGAGGAAGGTCATTATGGGCCACGATTTTCTCATTGTTAGCCGCGATTGTCTTCGGGAATCAAAGTTTGGTCGGAGGTTCCAATTCTTTCATAAACAGAGCCTCTCAGTCGTTGTGGTTAAAGAGCAGGAGCATACCCCTACTTACCTTAATCCTTTTGATACTCCAGTCACTGGCCAAGAGCATATCTCTGTTGTGAAAGCAGTTGAGGAGCGGATGGATATGGAACAACCACAGAGCCACTCAAAACCCCATCCAGGTGGAGGATGATTCAACTTCGCCGACTAGTTTTGTATCCAGTGTTTCCATGCCTGATTCTTTTCATTATGGTTCTGAGGAGGTCTCGTCCAGTTGGGTTGCAGAAGAGTTTTAGGGCACTGCTGGAGGCATTCGAAATTTGCGCTCTAAAAGGGTTATGGCTTTATGGCGGTATCGACCTGAGGTCTGTGGCCCCATTTCGGTAATGCAGCCCAACAATCGGAAAAAGAAGACGGTTGACAGGATTAAAGTTGGTGGCCCTCACAATAAGGCTTTGAACACCCCCATTGGAATAAAGCGTAAAAAGGAGAGAGTTATTAAAGATAGCTATGGCGACCCTCACATTTTCCGTTGCCCTCAACGCCGTGTTTTACATTGACTAACTTGGGTGGTGTCTTGTTACATTATGTCATCCATCGTCCGTTAGATCAAATATTTTTCCTCTCTCTGATATTGAATCTTGATCATTACAACGGTTTTTTAGTTGACATAATTCTATTCGTTTAATTAGTCAGCTTTTTAGTAATTTTTTTTTAATCACTTCGCGGCAAACTGCTTTAGCTCAGTAATTGTTCCTTTCCAGCAATCGGAGTTGATTTTATGCCTTTGATTCAGAGCAAATTCAAGCGATAGTTTCTTTTTGTCCAACTTTGATTGCTTCATGTTTATACGTATTCTCAATTAATATTTGAGAGATCGAACCGAATACTAGACAAGTCTCTATAAACAACCAAGCTCATATATATCAGTCGAGCTACGGTTTATTCGAGCTCGATTGGTTTATTAAACAAGCCAAAATTTCTGCTATAGCTGAATAAACCAAGCTGAGCCTCGAACCACTCAGGCATAGAGCTGCAAATACGCTCGGAGAAATGCTAATAGGTGCAACGTTGCATCCGTTAAGGTTTATTCAAGCTTGATTGGTTTACTAAAGAAGCCAAAATTTCTGCTCAAGCAAAACAAACCAAGCAAACCACTCGGGTTTAGAGCTGCAAATATGCCTAGGGAAATGCTAACGGGTGCAACATTGGACCCGTTATGGGTATAAAAAAGTACACTTGTTGATGAGCTGAGCTCAAGCTTATTCAAAAACCTTAAAAATACTACTCCCTCCGTCCCAAATTTTTTGCCCGGCAAGCAAAACGAGGATCTAAAAAAATAAGTCTTTTAAAAGAAAAATTTTAAACTTTTTTCAGAAATTAAAAATACTCGTTGATATTTAGTAACTTGATAAAAAAATATTAAATTTTTCTTGAAAATTTTGTATTATTTTGAAGTCTTTGTTTTGCGAACCGAATAAAATTTTTTGGATGGAGAGAGTAGGTATTCATGGTCTCATACCTATGCTCAATTATTTTAAACTACTACTAGTATTTTTTAAGTTTATTGTAGGAGTAGTACTTTAAAAGAACCATCTAAACGGTTACACATTTACTATTATGTGCATGTAAAATTTTATACACATTCAAGATTTTATTTGAAATTATTACGAGACATAAATATATATTCTAGGTTTGTGAGCCTAACTGAACCATTATCATGAGACATAGATATATATTTTAGATTTGTGAGCCTACCTGAGCCGAATACAAGTTAAAGTTCCGATGAGTAATAAACTAAAAGCCTTGAGAAGAATGGCGTTGATTTTCCCGTTCTTTCCCATCAAGTGAACGAGGCCCAGGGAAAATGGAAACGAGAAAATGTTTGGTCGGGCTTGCTGAGTAAAAGACTCCAAAAATTAACGACGGCGTCTTTGCCTACGAGAAAAAAGAGGCAGCCAATTTGCAATCGACAACACAAGCGAGCAGAAGCTCTGAGAGAGAGAGAGAGAGAGAGAGAGAGAGAGAGAATGAAAGTGAGTCTCGAAGGAAAGAAGACAATTTTGGTACCATACATGAGGGAGCACGTCCCAAAGTACCATCAATGGATGCAAGACCCGGCCCTACTACAAGCCACAGGGTCGGAGCCCCTGACCCTTGACGAGGAATACCAGATGCAGCTCTCTTGGACCCAAGACCCTCAAAGTATTCCCCCCGTCTTTCTCTTCGCCTGATATGTCAACTGGGTTCGATTTGTTTTCATCAGTTAATAACGTATTAGATTTGGGTTTTTTGTTTTTTTTTTTTTGCAGAGCAGACTTTCATAGTCTTGGATAAAGAGTTGGTTGTTGGAGACTTCATCCATGGAAACGCCCATGTTGAAGGTCATTTTCATTTCCTATCACTGCCCTACTGATTTGCAACTTGATTTTGGTTGTAATGTTCGTACGCTGTACAGTGTGGAGTACGCTTTATAAATTGATAGAAATTTCGTTTCTTGATGGTATTTATTTACAATTATCCACATGCAGGTAAATCGTAGTCGAATCCCTTTTATGAAAGTTTGATAATCAAGGAGAATTGGGTGGCTTTATTTTTTCCAGCTAGGCCGGGTGTTAGTAGAGTTAGATTACTATGGTAGACTAAGTCGTTCCATTGATTTAAACTGAAACTTCAAGACACTAGCACCTAAATAGCTATTCACGGCTGATTGAACTATAGCTCAGGGTCAAAATGGGTGACTTGGGTCGGTGAAATTCCCTTGAAATTGTTGGAGCAATTTTGCGTTCTACGGGTATGGTAAATCTTCTCTTGGGTTTGTAATTATTTTAAAATTTTAGAAGATAACTTGGTTCAAGAAGATATTGTAGCGGTGACTTGTGATGTGTTCATACGAAGCATATTTTAATCCCTGCTCTCTAGAGCTTTTCAATGTTGTTAACACGCTATGAAATACGCTGCCCCATAGTTGATTGCAATAAAAAGCACTAACCCTATTTTGGCAAGGAAGAATGCAAAACTTGATCATATTATATGAAACCAATCTTATTTTGCTTATTTGGAGGTATGATGTGTATCATACATGCTAGTTTGTTCCTACAAAGGCGAGTAACAATAAACTGTTATGGCAAGGAAGAATGCAAAACTTGATCATATTATATGAAACCAATCTTATTTTGCTTATTTGGAGGTATGATGTGTATCATACATGCTAGTTTGTTCCTACAAAGGCAAGTAACAATAAACTGATAAAGCCATTTTTCTCAGCCATGGTTGGTGATGTGAACATATTCATGAATGACTTGGATGATTCAGAAATGGCAGAGATTGAAATAATGATTGCTGAGCCCAAAAGGTAAGCATCTTGTGTTATTTTTATGTTTTCTCAATACTATGTATGATTTTATGAAATTACTGATAATGATTGCATTTTCACTGATTAGTGATTCCTCATCTGTCTGGTCAGTGGCGACTCCAGGAAATTTGATTAGTGGTGTCATTCAAAAAATTTGCATGAATGGAATTAGTATAATTACATAAGCAAATGAATCTACACTTCTCAAATGTTAACAAAAGAGTACTTTCTATTACAACCGTTCAAACAAAAAGCAAGTACATGAATTTTTACAACTGCCCTTGACGAGTTTTCATGTTTTGAAATCTTTGCATGATAAGCTCATTGTCAATGCTCCTAAATATGTCGGATTCAATGTAAGTAACCAAGCAATCATTCATCAATTGATCACCCATTCGATTCCTTAGACGGTTCTTTATGATTTTCATCGCTGAAAATGCTCTTTCCACGGTTGCCGTTGCTACGGGTAAGATCAATGTCAATTTCACAAGCAAATAGACCAATGGATATGTGAGATCCTTTTTCGTCTCCACCAACTTTTTAGCAAGGTCAGCAACTCCTTTGACCTCGCAAAACTCTTTGCTTGAGCGAACATCAACAATATAGTTCTCAAGTTGACTATCAAGTGCCATGAGGTCTATTGCCGAAAAATCACATGGCTAGAGTTCAGCAAGATGAATTAGCATTTGCTTATCAAAAGCAAAAAATGAATTAGTTGGATTCAAGCACGCACCGCAAACAAGCAACTCGCTATTAACCTCTGTAAATCGATTGTTAAGTTCCTGAAGCTGTAAATCTATTAGTCGGTAGAATAGATCAACCCGATAATGATGCAAATTTGTAATTTCCGGAGCTTTGCATCTTGATTTCCCACGAGCCACAAACTTTTCATCCATGCTTGGAATGTCAATACCTTGGTTGTTGCAAAATGAAGACACCTCTGAAAATAGCGAATCCCATTGACCATCTCGCATTCCCTGTAGTCGCTCTTTACACACTTTAACAAGTTTCATGGCATTTACAATGTCTTGATCTTTCCTTTGTAGTGCCAATGACAAGTCATTAGTGATCCCCAAAATATGTTTCATCAAGAGTAAACAGAAAGCAAATTCAAAAGATTGGGCCATATCCATTACCGAACGAGCTTCAGATCTTTGCTCCAAGTGTGTTGCACCATCTTTAACAACCTCAAGTACATCAATCACGGAAGAAAACATCAAAATCAAGTTCATAATGCTCCCATAATGTGAATCCCACCATGTATCACCAGCTCGTTTGACACTTGTTTCTTGGTTCATACCTTGCCCACTTTCAAGTTCACCACATTCCAATGCTTCTGCAACTCTAGCGACGTGTGTATCTCAAAGAATGTCTCGTCTCTTAGAAAAACCCCCAACAACATTCACTATGATGGCAATTAACCGAAAAAGTTCTTCGATGTCAATGTGATTCTTAGCAACAGTTACAAGAGTCAATTGAAGTTGATGTGCGAAACAATGAACATAAAAAGCAGAACTATTCTTTCTTAATATAAGACTTTTGAGACCATTGAATGCACCTTGCATATTAGAGGCTCCATCATAACCTTGCCCTCGAATTCTTGACATACTTAATCCATGCTTACAAAAGATTGATTCAATTGCCACTTTAAGCTTCAAAGCAGAGGTACCAGCTATGTGAACAATACCAAGAAAGCGTTCTGTAACAACTCCCATTTTATCAACATAACGAAGGGCAACAACCATTTGTTCTTTGACAAACATATCACGAGATTCATCAACTAAAATCGAAAAATACTCCTTATCAAGATCCTTAATGATAGCAAGTGTAGTTTCAAATGCAGCAGCATTCACAATGTCCCTTTGAATATCAGCATGTGTCAACTTGTTATGTTTTGGAGCTTTCACATATACAGCTTCATTGATGTTTTCATTGTTATCAGATAGAAAGCGCAAAAACTCAAGAAAATTACCTTTATTACTAGAATCATCTGATTCATCGTGTACACGAGTAGGCAATCCTTGACGCAAAAGGTACTTTAGACAATTCAGTATTGCATTGAGGCAAGTTCGATACTCAATCTTTGCTTGTTCAGTCTACTTACAGAAAACACTTTGAATGTGTTGCTTTTGTCTCATTAGAACCTCACATTGCTTCACTGCTTGGTTATGAGCATTGTTAACACCCCCAACATGAGTTCGAAGCCTATCTACCTTGTTCTAAGATGTGAATCCCCCCATTACAAAGGCATCACCTCCCGCTCGTTTACCATTATCGGGCCTAAATAGGTAACAAGGTAAACAGAAAATGGCATCCTTTTTTACACTGTATTCCAACCAATTCTTGTAGTCTTCAAACCAAGAGGGACTAAATCGACGCATCAATCCACCATTGTCTCTCTGAGGGAAATTGTGATCAGCAGGCTGACAAGGACCTTTTTGTAGGTATGATCTTCTCACATCATCTCGATCATTAGGATGATAGGATAATATTTTTTCCCGTAGCCCAGGATCCGAGGGCAGATTTTTTACATCCACCCGAGTACGCTTAGACACTGCTTTTGGAGAATCAATTGAATCTTGGGCTACCATTGATTTTCTTTTCAGAAATTTGTCCATAATGAGAAGAACTAGTCAATGAAAAAAAAAAGAAAAAAGGATATTGTCATTTTATTTCAACAACATATATAGAGTATATTTTCACAACTCATAAGACATAAGGATAGAAAATGGTACCAAATATTTGGTTCACAATGCTCTGTATTTGCTTATAGACGATGAAGCCCCCAAAACAATGAAAACATCATTTGCTCTTGACCTACACTGGTTAAGTAAAACAATAAAAATCAAGCTATTGAGATACTTAAAGAAAGCAAATCAGTTAAAACCTGGAATTTACACACCTTAAACCCTCAAATGAAAACTAAAAATAAGAAGAAATTACCTTGCAATATCATTCTTTACTCCTCCCGGCTATCCTTAATCTTGTAAATGAATAGAGTAGGATTTGCTTGATAAATGGATTAAAGAAACTCGGAAGCACTGATCGTCTTCCTCTCTCTCTCGTGTTTCAATCCTCTGAGTAGTTTCCAGTTTCGAAAGGTGTGGGGGATAGTAGGTTTCTATTTGGTAAAGGGTGGGGAAGGGAGATGAAAAGTCAGAAAAGGTGATCACCTTTTGTACTTGGGGGCAAAAGTCAAAAGTCAGTAACTATTTTTTCTGTTTTGGTTCAGGATTCACGTGGGAGAAACCATTTAGTTTGTATATGTATGGGTTCAAGAGTTTTTTTTAAGTGGTGTCATGTAGTGGTTGGTCCAAAAATTAAAAAAATTTGTACTTAGTAATTTTTTCAATTTTTTTTTTGAGTGGGTTCATTTGACACTCCTTCCTCTACATTGGAGTCGCCCCTGTGTCTGGTTCATGTAAATTGGCATTTATTTTGATCTCTGTATTTTTTCTTTTGGTTACTGACTTAGGCCCAGTTTTCCAAAAAAATTTAGCACCCAGATCCTAAAATCATGATATTTCAAATTTAAAAATGAAGTGGTTCCGTGTATTGTTTTTTTCGATTTTTTTCGCTCCAGATTAAAGTACTCCTCATGTACTTTAGTTTGGTGCAAAAAAAAATTGAAAAACGATACATGGAACCACTTCATGTTTTGATTTGAAAAATCATGATTTTAGCACTTGGGTACTAAAATCTTTTGGAAAACTGGGCTTTACTGTTCACTCTCCTCAGTCAGAAGTTTTTATCCTTCCTTGTTGATCATTTCCTAAACCAAATAAATGAATTTTTAAATCTCTTTATCTATTTGTTGAGGTTAAGTAGTAATTGCATTACGTGAGTTTACTTCAACGGGAATAATGTGAAGTATGGTGATGTTGTTTTTATTAGTAACTGTTCTATTACTGGAAGAAAGAATAGACAATGAAGCTCAATCAGAAGCCCAAAGGCCCAAAAAGACACGTAAACCACTTCCAGATGAAGGAAACACAAAAACCTAGTCTAGGGAGAAATGATATCCACAAGCCTGGGAAGCTAGGCCAAAAACAACCCTAGTTTTAGGCTTGTGCAGCAAAAAACAAATTCAAGTTTCTCAACAGATGTCACCCAAATGACGAGAATGGATTGCCTATCAAAAAAAAAATGATAATAATAGTAATATTAATAATAATAAATGAAGAGAATGGACTACCACATAAGACTCCAAATACCAAAGGAGATAAACCACTACCCCATACTCAATCTCATATGAACTCTCAAGTTCACTAGACTCTAAATTTCCTTCTTTCACTAGAAATTGAGATTTTAGGTTTTCACACAGTGAAGATGGTGGGATCTCTACATTCACCTTTGAGCGTGTATGTTGTTGGAGTAGACTTGATTGGGATTCTAGACTTTTCACCTTCACTCCTATGATCACCACACATATCTTTAATTTGGGTGTGCTTGCATGGAAAGATAACCTTTACTTCCAATTTAATGGCATTATCTTGAGGAGTAATTCCATGATATGCCCATCTTTCTTCGTACTTGAATCTGCAATCCAAAGTAGTTTTATTGTTTGATTGACTACTTAGTTCATGGACGATAGCAAACACTGAGGACGGTAGATGACAACTTCTTCCTGTTTCTTCTTGGATTCTCCAACCGCTCATTTGATGCTGATTCAATGTCCCCACTTGGAGCTTTTGCTTCAAAGAATCCGTTGTCCATGATACTTGTCAGTTGTCAGCATCATGTAGTGCATACTGAAATGATTTTTCAATGCTATGTTGGTGTTTGTGTTTATGTTTATCTTGATTTGATGTGAGAAGGTGTCCAAGCAAATTCTTACTTTGTTTTTGTGGTACATTATTCCTAGTGCAAAAGATCATTGGACTGATTACTCCGTACAGAACTTATACATATGATTGCATGGCCTTTCACTGTTGACCAAGACCATGCAGAGGCAGTTCGTCATCTATAATTTGCTGAATTTACCCTCAATGTTGATTTTGGTCTGAAATAGAGAACCCACAGCGGAACTCGAACAGTATTTCATCAGAATAGAAGCTGGAGAGATATTTTTCTTTCTTCCATAAAAGATTTTACTATGGAAGTCCTTAATTGGCATGTTTTCTTATTCAATCTGATCCCTCTATATAGGTCAATGATTTTGTGCACATAAGTTTTTGTATACTGTTTCATGTAGCAATTCACAAAAAAAAAAATGTTGTTGCTGTTCTAGTTTCCTGATTTTAAGGGTGTTCTTTATGCGTAAAACACCTTGTGTTTGAAACATGACACTAATGTCCATGAAGTCTGCGTTTGGTTGTGTGTGGGAATCCATATATTCAGAGGCATCCTTTCATCTTGATGAATTAACTCCTCCATGTGTCATATTTGATGATAAGCCAGTGCAAATTTTTGGCTGATTAGTTCTATGAATTTATTTGATCGTTAGTTCTATGAATTCATTCCATGCTTTTGGTAAACATAATAATTCCACATGGAATCTCCTATAAAGATTTCTGTGATGCCTTCTGCATGAGTCATCCATCCTGGATTATTGAAATAAAGTTTTCCCATCACTTAACACCTTGTTGATAGACCGTATCTCCTTCATTGTTTTCGTATGTTTTTTCTAAGTCGCAACTCTGTGTATAGTTCCAAAGTCAAATTATATGCCACTGATGCTAGGATAGTCGGGGCAAAGGACTTGGTAAAGAAGCAGTACTGATGATGATGGCATTTGCAGTTGAGAATTACTCCATCCATGTCTTTCGGGCTAAAATTGGAGAATCAAATGAAGCTTCTCGTTTTCTGTTTCAAAAAATGGTCTCTCTCTCTCTCTCTCTCTCTCTCTCTCTCTCTCTCTCAATGCACACATAGTGCTAGCAGGGCCTTATTTCCACATCTTGAAATATTGGTCATTTTGTGGGATGGGGAAGACTAAATATATTTGCATTCGCATAAGGAGATATGCATGTGGTTCATACACATGTAGACTTGCAATTAAATCTTCCCTATTATTTGGTTTATTAATCCCTCACATGCTTTGTGTAGGGCTTTAAGGAGGTTTCTTACAGCGAAATTTTTAAAGAGGTAAGCTGAATTTATCTTTACATTCAATGTAAAGTGATACTAATTACTAATGCAGGTCTGTCTTGTCCGTTCCATGAGAAAGTGGGAGCTTCTAGACTCCAAATTCATTGGATTCTAACGTATGAATTAGCCTTGTTTCTAAGTTAATCTGTGAAGTGGTATACAGCATTGGATATTGGTTTTTCCTTGGGACCAGAGACGGAGCTAACAAGGGGGACGTGCCACCCCGGGTCCCAAAAAAAAAAAACTGTTTTTTTTATTGCAAAAACAGTGTTATTCTTCAAAACGCATTTTACTTATGGTATTAAATGAGTGATTAATTGATGAAGATGTGTAATTTTTCAGTATTAAGTATGAAAATGTGTACCTTTTCGGGTATTATAAATAATTAGCCTCCGAACACGTGTACTTTTCTTATACTAATTACTCTTTCCGCCCCTAAAGATGGTCCAGTACCCAAAATTTTTTTAATGAAGAAATAAATCACTTCCGTGCATAATTTCTTATATTTCTTGATACCAATTTAAAGAATTGACTGAGATTTGTATCCAAAAATTACATGTCGTTTTATAATATACTATCTTTGTGGGATGGAGATAGGGAGGATATTGATTTTGGTTGCCACCTCCTAATTGGAATCCTAGCTCCGTCCCTGCTTGGGACCTTTGGTACCTAGTTACAACTTGTACAGTTCCTTAGGTTTCTAAAAGATTACTCAATATGGTGAATGCTTGATCAACATGATGGGTCCTATTACTAAGTTGGCAGCCGAAAATTCAGCTCCATTTTCAGGATCTAGCACATTCTTCTCCAGTAAGATTTCTATCAGACTCCATGGAAACTGAAAACTTTTGAAACTGTTTTATATCGAAGTCACCACCTGAAGACTAAAGTTGGCTTTTACCACCAAGGCACCAACCATTTGTTGAAACTTGAAAGCAATCCATGATGGCGTGGCATGAGAACCTTCAAGCTACACATTTTGAACTGTGAGGGTTTCAAAAAGAAAAAGGACAAAAAAATTAGTAGTATTACAGTATTACTACGCGGGGGGCTTTCCATACATTCTTTACGATCTATTTTCACTGAGTTATGGTAGATTTTCCAGGCAAATAGAATTTCTCAGCTGGTGAACGGCTCATCTATCCTTTGTGTGATTTTCTTCTTTTGTTTTGGTCAGGTAACATTGGAATTACAAATAACGAACCTGAAGTGTGAGGAGCTGCAGCAGTCATCGGGTAATATGGTTACACATGCATAGGCCTCTAAACCATGCCTGATTGTCTCTCATTTATTTATCTATGCCCGGAGACCCATTTCTTCAGTCCCCATTAGTAGCAAGAAGCTATGAGGTTACATGGTTATTCACATTGGAATGTGGCAATGTTCCAATTATTCCTTTGTAGTTATTCCATCTCATATAATTCACTTATACTGCTGAATGTAAAGCTTTCATGTTGAATTCAACTCCACTTAAAAGATACTGCACTTATCTGTTTGTGGTTTACTTTTTTGATTTTTGTTTATATATGTATAAAATGATATTGTAGTAATTAGATAAACTCGTGTCTTCATAATAAGAGGCAGATTGCAAGAAACTGATAGAGAAGTGCAGACACAGTTACATTGATGTTGACCTTGAAACATTGGTACAAAATATCACCCCATACATTATTTGAAAAGACTTCACATGTAAATAAAGGCGAACAATTAAACATGGACATCTTATACTTCTACATTCATTTTCCTAACCTGCCAGAAAATTTAGTCTCCCCATAGACTCAACATTTTCCCCAGATACGTGGTGCATTTGAGGAACATCGCTTGAAACCAAACTTCCGGATTGCCACACAAGATTCACAGTGGTTCCATTATCCAATGGGCCAACAACAGCAAAGATGGTCATTTGATTTCTCGAATACTCTGCAGATATATTGGATACCTTAACACTTAGAGTTCCTGGTGCCATTGATGGGTTGTAACTTGTTATAAGTGTGGGATACACAGTCATACTCCCATTGGCGTTATGAAAAGCCACGAGCGCTTGTGATCCAAGCATGCCTGTATTATTAGGGTTGATTGCCCAAGAAATCCACCCTTCAGAAGTTTGATTGGCTCTGTAAGCAATCTCAACTTGTCAAGTTGATGGTTTGTAGGTCCAGTGGAGATGAGCCTGTAGATATGGAAGGTCAATGCAAGAGCCAATGACTCTATTGGATGTGAAAGTGTAGTTTGAGCATGACTGAGCAGAGGAAACGAGGAAAAGCGAAACAAGAATGCAAATGAGCAGTATGCCGACTAGTTTATATGCATGGTTTACTGAATATATGCTGTTCTGATAAAATAGTTTTTTGTCAGTAGATAAAGCAGTATGCCGACTAGAAAACCTCGATTCTTTTTGGGTTTTAGGTTCAAACAGTTATTGACATGTATGAAGAAGGCAATCGATGTGGGTTGGTGGAATGGGAAATACTAGCCTATATCTAACTCTTTAGGGATGTGAATTTTGATGAAATTGGGGAAGGAGATCTGGGCTTAAATATAAATCGACAATGGATTTGTCTGTGGAATTTTGTGGTTTCTGTCTTCTCTATCCTTTCTTTAATTTTTTTCCATCTGATTTCTATCTTCTCTCTTTTGTGGTAAACGAGAAGTGAATGCTCACGTTAGTTTGACAGCTGTGAAGGAAATGACGGGGAGGGTGGGTTGGAAGGTTTTATTCTCTACACATGCAAACAAAAATATGAACTTTTATGTGTGGAACTTTTTTCATTTTTTCTACTTTTAACTTTTTGTTTAAGAAATATATTGCAAAACATATAAAATATTAATTGCGGTAAATCCGGAACGGTACCGAGACATGCTCTGGTACTGGTATGTACCGTTCGAGTAAAGAAAACGGGACACTAATTGGTACGAGATTGATAACATTGATCTCTCCATTCCAAATATTCTTAGAAACAATGATTCATGTGCCATCTTAAGTCTTTTTTTATTTTTTTTATGACATATTATCTGTCTAAAGACATTAATATCCTTGCAAGTAATTACTAGTATCTTTGAAACTGTCTCTGTCGTTGGCCCATCCATACCCTGAGAAAGACTCAATTTAAATTACTCCCTCCGTTCCAAATTAATAGTCTATTACAAAAAGTTGTGTTATTTTTCAAATCAAGAAATGAAGTACTTCTGCGTATTATTTTTCAAATTTTTTCGCATCAAATTAAAGTACTTGACGAGTACTTTAATTCGATGCAAAAAAATTCAAAAAATGATACAAAACTTGGCGTTCATGACCAGAGGGAGGAAAAGCTTATACAAGCTGTTCCGATGACAAAGATAGGGTTTATAGCATAGAGAGTTGGTAATATCTTCAAAAATGTCGAATCCGTGGCATGGAAAGACTACGTGGTCTGATGGGGAAAATTACCCCACGAATTTGATCTTCTAAATATTTTAAGGGAGACAAGGTGATGAGGAAAAGTATTTGCATTTCTGTTTCCATTTTGTAGAAAGACCATTGATTTGGAAAGGTACATATTCAACAAAGGCTGCTGACCATAGTCGTGTGGTGGTCCGGTTCGGATTCTAGCATTTGTCTACCATTTGAGAATACTTTCCGGCAAATTCATTTGCGAAATTCGGCTTACTTTTTTTTTGAACATATGAGTCTTTGTTAACAATAAAATATATGCAGTTGGTATGGCTGTTTTGGGGCATGTGAAAGATTGAAGTTATACCGTCATAGGTTATAGTTAGAATGAGCTAGATCTAATGTAGATTCGCATAGGACGGGAGAGAGATTTGGAAAAAAAGTTAGTTCCTAAGATACAATTGGATGGTTCACCATTTACCGGCTTAAGATTTGTGAATAGACAAGTAGTATTAAGGTAGGAAAACTAAGGACACAAAGTTCAACTTTTTTAGGACATAACCTCGTTGAGGATTTGAAAAGGGTCCACATCTGAACAAATGTCTTACATAGTTGGTCTAGTGGAATGTGTCTATACTTAAGCTCTTACATGCCAGATTAGGAGCCTGACAGAAAATCTAAGTCTTCCATTGATTGAAGATTTTCACTGGATATCGAAAGCATCTGAGGAATACTTCTTGAAACATAACTCTCAGCTTGCAACATGGTTGTTCCGTTGTTCGGTATGGTCATCAAATCTCCTGAATATATTGCTGACTACGGAGGTATTTGGAACCCGAAAGCTGAGAGCCACTAGTAGCATTGAAGGGCTGTAACTGGGTTTTGTTGTGGGATAAAAGGCGATGCTTTCCATTGGCACTGCGAAAAGCCAGGAGATCATTAGTTGGGTCGGTTGCGTCGATTGCCCACACGATCCACCATTGGGGAGTTTGATTGGCAGTCTCAAATTTTGCAGTGGGTAGAATTTAGTACCAGTGGATATGTTCCTGTAGGTATGGTAGATCATTGTAGGAGTTGAAGTCTCTATGTGAAAGTGTAGTTGGAGCATCTCTGGTGAAAGTGTACTTGATAATCTTTGTTTCTCTTAATTAGAAGTCTTTCCTTTGACTGGAGAAAGGAAAAGCTTAGAAAAGGATTTCCAATGATAAAGATAGGGTTACAATGGAGTTATTCATTTTGAAAATTCAGAAGTCGTACAAAGATTAGGTGTCTCATGAAGAAAAACTTAGCTTATGAATTGATCTCATAGAGCAAAGTCCAAGGTTATGCTTGAAAGGTGACCCCCGGTATAGGATTCTTGGATCCGCCACTGGCGATCAGTGGTCATGATTTCATTTTAGCACTTTGCAGATTCGAGAGGTGTATTCCCAAGATACAATTCGAGCCTTGATTGCCGAGATCAATAACTCGGATGCCGCATTACAGGAGCACCCTACATCACCCCGATCCCTCAAGGAGCTAGCGAAAAGCAAAGCAACGCCATGATTGTTACTATCAGATACTAAAATCTAACCGGTCGGCTCCAATTTGAAAGCCACAACCCCAAATTTATTTGGACAAAATTTATTATTGCTCATAGTGACTTTTTTGGTATGTTTTTGGAATTATATATTGGGGAAGGAAAACACCAAAAAGGGGTATATTTGGGTGGTTGGAGTCTTGCTTAGAATTAAAAATAAAGCAAACCAAAAAATTGACCTCCACTTGTCTGATTCTTAGGAAAAAAGTAATTTGCATTACTGTATCCTTTTGATAGAAAAATGCATTGATATAAAAGAGAAAGATACATATATTCAACAAAGACCCGCTGATACGGCCGTGTAAAAGTGGGTCGTTGTGGATTACCAAATTGTCCATGCCTGAAAATAAGGTTGGTAAACTTTAACGTTGGAAAGATTCTAGGCCCACACTTCTACTGATTTCCACATTTCATAATCTGGAATGTTCGGCTTCTTTTCTAGAATACTTCATAGCTTCAAATTACGTGTGTACTAGTATGGGGTGTCGGTGTTGTTATACGGTGTTGGGTAGAACTTAATTTTTTAAGAGTGATTTCGTTCCACAGGTATAGAGTAGGAGTAGGATAGTAATGGGTCGCCCGAATTCCATCCCCAATGTCGGACTCAGACACGGATTCGAAACATGGTCCAAGGTCGCTACTAGTGAATTAAAATGTAGTACATGGTAACTAGCATGAATCTGTGTTATGCACGAGGAATTGATGGAAAAAAATGATAAAATTTCAAGGATATATTTCGTTCTTGCAATATATTCAAATGTTTCATATAAGTGTCATGCATAATATTTGGCTATTAGATGAGTTGTCCGACATTTCATTTCAGAGCTTAAATTTGACAAATGAAATTGTGCATTTAGCTGGAAAAATATATATACCATTTGTATGGTAAATTCCTACTGGACATTTTTATTGATTCTTATGAGTTATTTTGTAGGTCACTGTAAGGTCTAAGTACTTGCCTCTACCTAAAAGCATGACGCAAACATAATCCTTACTATTTGATACTCCCACAAATAACGTGACTTCTCTCAAAGTTTATTTATTAACCAAAGCTTTGAGACTCATGCATCTAACCAAGTTTAGTAAATGAATTTAAGAAAATGGAGCCATTCACAATAACCAATCAAATTAACTCACATTGCTTGGTTCACCTGAATTTGATCTCATTCCTTAATTTAAGAGAGTTGCATCACCTCATATAGAGAACGACAAAGAATAAAAGAATAAAAATAGAACACTTAAAACAAAAATTAGTTTAATTAAGACATGTCATGAACTTAACACAATCAATACATGTAAGAATTCCAGAAACAAAAAACTTTTCAAGAGATGATTAACACTATGTATAGGCCTAGTTTGGCTAAACCAAAAAACTTGGCTTTTTGGTTTTTTGGATTAATCTCTTTTAAACTTGGTTTTTTGGTGTTTTAGTTTTTTGGATTAATCCACTCATGCAAACTGGACTCCAACTGGATTAATCCAAAAAACCAAAAAACTGGTTTGGATGAATCAGTGATTTTTTCCATTCATCCAAACGACCCCAGTTTTTTGCACTGGATTAATCCAAAAAACCAAGTTTTTTGGTTTAGCCAAACTAGGCCTTAATCAAGTTACAACGGTAATGGAGCATCTAGTAGAAAGAAAAAAAAAAAGTTTTCACCCACAATCCATATATAGTAGCTGCTTGGAGATGTTATGATTCGAAGCGGCAATGAAGCTGCATAGAAATTATCGAACTTACGTAAAGCGACAAACATGAAGTAACAAAAACATTAAACTATTAGGATATAAGTTTAATGTTCATACGGAGCAAGAAACGCGAGCTGCATAATTCCTTGTTCCCAACGTACAGAGAGTTTGTGTGATAATAAATTCTATATAAAAACTTTTAGGGTTTATGTATGAAATAGAATATTAAACAAATCATTTTGTAACAATAGAAGTGAACTCAATTAGATTTTATACTGCTCCATTGATTCCATATAAATCAGACATTTAAAATATTTATTTTTTTGTTATGCTGGCCATGCAAGACTGGAATGGAAATATACCAAAACTTTCATTCTCATGGTTGTATTGGTATTAGAGAATGCAACAATTCCATGGAAAACATACCATTACAAATTTTTGTTAGATTTCATGAAATAAAATTGAAGGTGTAAAGAATAAAGGATACTTGTCGCATCCACATTCTTCCTTACCAAGAGTCATTTTGCAATAATATATAAGATATTTCCTCTGCCTCCTTTAAAGTGTTCTGCTTCGTAAATCCAACTTATTAAAGAGATATCATCATAAAAATTTTCACATCAACTTTTACCTACTAACTATCTACCTCTAAGTTTTCAAAAGGGCAAAACAATAGTAGTAATTATACAAACTTTTACCCATTTATTTTTTCGAAACACATGTAGACAAATCAAAATGGAATAGTTAACAATAATAAAGGGACGAAAGGAGTATACATTTCATTCAATCGTGGATTTTCCGATAAGGAACAAAAAATGGGATGGAGGAGTATGATTTTGATTGGAAAAAATGAGGTTACTTTGTATTCTTTTGCGGAAAGCAACAGTAGTATATTTTTCGTTAACCCACCAAATGCTGATGTTGTAACCATAAATTACTGATGTTATTTACGTAAGGGCAAAGGCGTGGAAAGCGTTCGCTCACATGGTTTTCCATGTGATCATATAGGCCTCCTTTGGGTATTAATCTAGATTATAGATTATTGAATTATTCATTTTGTTTTCATTCAATTTTTTTTGCATTTGTTAGTTTTACATCAAGATTTTATGGTTTCTGAATTTCTCTCGACGAGACGAATTTAACAAGTACAAAATTATGGTGAAAACTCAATTTTTTTTGAATAAAGCCAATAATCCAAGTATTTCGGCTTTATTCCAAAAAATTATTTGGTTTGACCATAATTTTGTATTTGTTAGATTTGTGTCGTTGAGAGGAATCTAGAAACCACAAAACTTGACGCAAAACTAACAAATGCAATTTTTTTTAATAAAGACAAAATAAATAATCCAATAATCCATAATTCGGAATATTAGAAAGGAGGCCATAGTCAATAAATTATGAAAATTGGTTTGACTTATTTAACTTGGTTATGTCATAGGTTGTCTATGATGTATTTCAACTGTGAAAAAGGATTTAATTAGTAGAATTACTGTGTTGATGAGCTAATTTAAGGATGATCCAAGGTCACCTCATGGTTGCGTAGCCAAGGGTTTCGCCGGCAACGAAGTCGTTTTTCAAAATTTTAATGGTGAGCTAATTATTTAATACTTCTGGAGTGCGGTCACTTGATATTTCTTATTGTATATTTATATGGAGATCATACACTGCTAAAAGTACCCCATTAATTACTTTTAGCAAATGAATACTTGAGGTGCTAAAAGTTTGACTTTTAGAAAGGGGTGGTGATAAACTGATAATGCCACGCTCCAACTTTTTAGTGCCACAACATTTTCATACCTGTTTTACAATTCTACCCTTTACTCTCTCAACTCCAGTTTTTTTTTTCTTTCTCTCTCTCTCTCTCTCTCTCTCTCTCTCTCTCTCTCTTTTGCAAACTTATGCCTCTCTCACACATTTTAGCTGTTCACTATTCAATTTCTGTCTTATTCCAATTGTTCGAATTTCGGGTCAAATCCCCGAGGAGGCCACAGAAGACGCGATGGATTATTTTGTCTTTGTTTACCCTATTTGGGAAATGCTAACTAGTGCCATAATGCACCCATTAAAAGTACAAAAAATACACTTTCAAAGTACATTTGAACCTTAAATTACATTTTTAAGTGTACTTTAATGTACAAGCGTATTTTTTTTTTTGTATAAGTGAGACACACAAAAGTATATTTTTTGTACCCTTAACGGGTGAATTATGACACCCGTTAGCATGACCCTTATTATTTTTTTTATTTTTATTTTTTTGTTGTTGCATTTGTTAGTTTAGTGTTAACTTTTTATGGATTTTTAGTTCCATCCCAAAGAGAGGAATTTTAAAAAGTTAAAAATTATGATCAAAATATTAAAAAATTCACGAAAGAAAAAAATAATTTGAATAGATATATTGTTTTGGATAATTTTTGTTTTTATTCAATTTTTTAGTTTTATTTCATAATTTTTTACTTTAATAATTCACAAAAATTAACACAAAAATACATAAAAAAATTTAAATAAAGTGCAATAAAATTACTGAGCCAAAACACCCTCAATTCATACTTCTCCTAAATTGTTCTTGATCAAAGACAGATGATCCACGTTGGGAATAGAGAATTTATCAGAAATTAATTTTTTGCTGGTTTTTTTCAAGAATGGAATCCAACCCAATAATGTGAGGAGTAACTCACCAAGCAATTGGACTAACCTGGACATTTTCAACTTCTGTAAGCTTCATTCAACCCTTGTTTTTTTTTTTTTTATGTTTTACACTTTTGGAAAGGTGAGCACTTGATGTTGGTCTACCACATGCCTAGTCAACACGCCAACATAATCTTTTCATTTGTTTATGGTACTGTGTAGTATTTTTTTTCTCCAAAATAAAATATAAAAATCGCTAGTTGAGTACCAAATTATATTATTGTATTTTCATTGTATCACTTAATATCTACCTTATAGTTAATATCTTAAGTTAGTTATTTCTCATACATGTATCACTTTATTTATTGCGTGAGTAACTTCTCATTGGAAAAAAAATTATAGTTCCAAAGGGGTACTATATGCTCGTCGTGTGGCATCCAAGTCGTTGATTTCGGCAATCAATGGCTCTGATTTTAACTTGGTAATGAGCGGCTCATATCTTCATAGTACCAAAATGAAATCAAGACCGCTGAAAACTTTGTCAGTAGCTGTTCGCATGCGGGATTGCAACCACCAATAATACTTTCTTTCTACTCTGACATTACTTTTTTGCATATGTGGGTGTTCGCAGTTCCAATTGGCCGTGTGCAGCTAAAATCCATCTCCGAATGTAACCTCAGTCGGTAACTTTGTTAGGAATTAAGCTTAATTATTATGTGGGGTTGGAGTGTATATGTGGTGAGGAAACAAGAGATAAGATAAAATTGCAGATGGGGTACTGATCAGCCAGCACATAATAATTAAAGGGGAAATGGGAGTTATGAACCAAGCCAACTTTTTATTAGTCAGTGGAGTAAGCCTTAGTTTGCCAAAAGATAAAATGAGATTGATTTTATGAGATTTTCATTTTAGCAAATGGAAAATCAAGCCTAAATGTGTTAGGTTGCATAGGCCTTACCTTTGTGTGGCTGAAATTTGTATTCGTCATGTATAAATACTATATGTATGTGCTGTGTGATTGTGTGGGTTTTGAAAAAAAAAAAAAAAAAAAAAAAAAAAAAAAAAAGAAGAGGGAAAGGGAGCAGAGAAGTGAAAGACGTGGGAGCCCCTAAGGGGTTTGGGGCTCCCCCCACCAGTAAATGTTGTGTGCGTGTGAGAGTGAAATGTCAGAGTATGTATGAGATATGTGTGTACGTGTTTGCATTAGTGTGAAAGATTAATAAAAATTAGAGGTGTGTTTGTTTGTGTGGAATTTCTCTCTTTTACCCACCAACAAACTTAAACAATAACCCTTGGAAAACGCATGGGGAACTGTCGTCATCAACATCAGGCTTGAAGATTTTAAGATTTCATAACAGTGTTTGTGATTTGTTCAATAAATGAGAATTTATGATCTCATCTCTGTTTTATCCTCTTTTTCTGTCTATGGGTTGTAATATGGTAGTGTAAAGTCTGCAATTAATAAATAAGAAAGAGAGAGAGAGAGAGAGAGGGAACATGAATTTTTTTTTCGAAATGGTCCAAGAAAGATAAATCAATGGTCTATATTCGCAATAAAGGAACTCAATTCTTGTTTTTGTTTGTAATTGTAAGAGTTCTTGAGTGATAATATATGTACAATTTGTGTGAGATTCAAAACTGTTTGCAAGGTTCATTTGCTTTTAGTTTTTAATTTTTTACCATTTTAAATTATGATCAGAATGTATTTTGAATCTAATAAAGTGTTTGAGAGAAATATGAATAATGTAAACTCAATAATGCCAAAGTGATGGATACTTGACCAAGAAATGAATATTATACCTCTTAAATGGAATTCTTGAAGCAAATACCCTTCTAGGCCCTCAAACTTAACTTGTAGAAGATGAACGAACTTCTAGTACCAGAGCAAGACTGGTTTTTATAGTAACTACAGAGGAAAAGTTAGAGGATCAAAACAACTTGGTATTTATAGGAGAGGATCAAAACAACTTCTAGTACTACGAACTTCTTCATGATTTTTTCGTTGGTTTCATCCTCAAAACTTGGTATTTATAGGAGAGGATCAAACTCATTTTCCAAGCAAATTTGGTGACCAAGTTCACCCATTGTGGGCCAAAACCCTAGGTCATGACGTGCCTAGGTCTTTCGGAACACCTCAGGTGCCATTTTTCCACATTTGGAGCTGCTGAGTGCGTGCCAAAAGTTGAGCAAAAGTAACACAGTGCCGTACAGGCACAATCTTTTGACCGACTTCATGTTATGGTTGTTTGATTGCCGTACGTAGGGGTGGGCATCGTATCATGTTGTGTCATGGCGAGTTGTGCTCGTGTTAAATCGGGTTCATGTCAAAATGACTTGCTTAACCAATCGTGTCGAAAAATATGAACCCTAACCCAACTTGCTATTAATCGTGTTGTGTTTGGATTGACACGATTTTTTTTTTTTTTTGCATTGTTAAAAAAGATTCACTAAATATAAGTCATCAGAGAGAGTAATTATAGCCAGCAAACGATATGTAGGCTTAGAACCTTAGCCACCACAATAAAATCTTGTAGATTTGAGAACATGGAGAGAATGACTCAATATCAAAGGATAAACTTCAGTTGCAGTAGGATTGAGCTAGAAAAATTTTATGCACAACTTCAGAGCATGAAAACGTATAGTAGAATCACAGCAAAATCATAACTTGGACATCACATGTTTAACAAAAATCCAAGGAAAAATAAAACTACTGATGAGAAATTAAGAATAAATCATAAGAAAATAAAGAAATGCATGTTTGGCACTATTAGACAAATACTGTAAGTTAATTCGTGTCATTTTTGGATTATGTGGGTTCAACTTAAACCCAACTTGTTTACTACTACCTCCGTCCCAATTTTATAGTCCATTTTGAGAGTTTGTGCCACTTTTCAAAGTGTTATATCTTATAATCTATAATGTTTTGGGTGATTTTGAACACTTTGTTTATTAGATTAAATCAAGATCTATCAAACAAGATTCATATTGCATATAAAATGTATTACCGATTGAAAGATATAATCATTTTTTTATCTGGTTATGATAGAAAGAGGGACTATAAAATTGGGACGGAGGGAGTAATCTGTTCTCGGGTCCTGTCATATATGTGTTTCGTGTTAGAAATACTAAACGTTAACTCGCTAACTTCATATCGTGTCATAAATTCTCACCCCTAGTCGTACGGTACCATTGACAGGGTTTGACCACCGTACGGCAATGTTGACTTGGGTTGATCTTCAGTCCTTGAAGGGTATTGCTTTAAGATGTCGTTTGTGCATTTCTTTTCTCATCATCGAAGATTTTATGCATGTATAAGTATTCTTAAATTTGTCTGTCTACAACAGTAATCTCATTCAAATATTTTTGTCAATATTCTGGGCCTTGAATGTGAAGGAAATAAGCAAAATTTGGGAATATAGATCATCAGTCATTCAGCAGAACTAGGCTCTGTTTTGTACAATCTCTTCATTCTTGTCATTTCATCATTTTCATACTGTATCTATCTGTTAGTGTCCGTCCCCCTTTGTTTAATGTTTCCTCTTTCCATTATGTGAATAAAGTTAAGCAATAAAATGTTTTCTAAATTCCACTTGAGTAGAGACCGATTCCATGTCGAGCGAAAGGAATGTCTTTAAACTCTTTTCCTCTCGTAATCTGACTCCCGAATCCAAATTTTTTTGTTTTCAACAAGACCAAAACTTTTCCAAACAAAAAGGCATGGAAGTCATCCTATTTTTCGTAACCAAATGGTTTCTCAGATGGCAAACTCTTTTCAAAAAAGAAAACCTAGGTGGTGACTCCGAATAAAAAATTGCGGTGGCGTATCCACAGAGCTATTTGGAACTCGAAAGCTGAGAGACCCTAGTAGCATCGAAGGGTTGTAACTTGTAACTGGGTTTTGTTGTGGGTAAAAGCCGCAAGGTTTTAAATTTCGGTATCGGGATATGAAACAGTACCGGTGATATAGTCAAATATCGGCCTGTATCAGCTCGTATATCGGTCAAATATTGGTATTGGTCCCTTAAAAAATCGATACCTATTGGCCGATAAAATCCTTAAAAGGTGATGCTTCCATTGGCACTGCGAAAATCCAGGAGATCTTTCCCGTATTAGTAGGGTTGATTGTCCACACGATCCACCATTGGGGAGTTTGATTGGCAATCCCAAATTTTGCAGTGGGTAGAATTAGTTTCAGTGGATATATATGTGCCTGTAGTTATGGTAGATCATTGCAGGAGTTGAAGTCTCTATGTGAAAGTGTAGTTGGAGCATCTCTGGTGAAGGTGTACTTGATGTCTTTGTTTCTCTTAATTAGGAGTCTTTACTTTGACTGGAAAAAGGAAAAGCTTATACAAAGGATTTCCAATGACAAAATAGGGTCACAATGGAGTATTCATTTTGAAAATTCAGAAGTCGTATAAAGGTTAGGTGTCTAATGAAGAAAAACTTAGCTTATGAATTGATCTTCTAGAGAAAATTCAAATAGGTGTTATAATTCTTGTTAGAAAATGAGTTAAAAAGGACAAATAAGACTTGGGAAATTTTTTTGGGTGCGTGTAGGGCGGGGTGCACGCGTGATGCCTATTATTTTGATCCGGCCCGGCCCAAAAATGCGGGCCGGGACTACGGATTGAAATCATTTTTCTTTTCTTTTTGTTTTTTTAAAATTAAATCCCGGCACTTCCAATCCGAGTCGGCCCCGTGATTTTTTTAGACAGCCGGATCTGATGTAAAGAAGAAGCAAGCGTGGTACTTTCCATTTGCACCCAAAAGTTTCTCAAGACTTGGAGATTATATTGTGGCCTAGGGCACTGCCATGTAATGCTCAAATACCCATGAACAAGGGCAAATGTACACAATGACAAGTGGGGTCAATTGACCCACTAAGATGAAAGTTATCCCTAGCATAGGTATATGTGCTCTGCATATTTTGGTAAATTTGCGCCAAGAAATGTTATACCTTGCTCAAGTACCACAAGTCCACAAGGAAATTACAATCCTTGCCCTAACCAATTCAGTCTCTCCAACTCCTCTCTCTCTCTAGAAAAAAACTAAAGAACGAAAGAGAGAATCTCTTGTCCAGGAGAAAAACTTGCATGCCAAATGGGTAGCGCCGCAGGGTATCTGTCGACGCATCCGAGCTATCCAAAAAAATGTTTTGGATGATCCGGATATTCATGGATAAATTTGCACCTCAAATTTACAAAAATGCTACCCTTCAATCTGTGTTGTTCAAACATGTTTGGATGGCTTGGATTCGCGGACGGGTACCACCTACCACGTGATGGTACCCTATCCGCATGCAAGTTTTTCTCCTGTTTAGTGTTTGTGTTTGCTCTTTCAAAGTGTAACCCGTACTCTCTCAACGACCTAGCGAAAAACAAAGCAACGCCATGATTATTATCAGATACTAAAGTCTAGCCCTGCGGTCTCCAATTTTAAAACCATAACCCCAATTTAATCTGGGGCAAAATTTATTATTTCTTAGAATGACTTTTTTGGTCTGTTTTTAGAATTATAAATTGGGTAACTTGATCTATAATACGTATAAAAAGTTGTCTGAGTCGTTTTCTTTGTATTGTTAACTATTCTCATCGTTTACTTGAATTTAAGACTTCGATCCAAGTAGATCCGTCGCGGCGAAGACACCAAAAAGGGTGGTGTGTGGGTGGTTGGAGTCTTGCTTAGAGCTAAACAAACCAACCAAAAATGTAGCGATGGTTGAAGACTCTTGATCTCCACTTCTCTGATTCCTTAGGAAAAATGTGCTTTTTCATTACTCTATTCTTTTTTGATAGAAAATGCATTGATATACAAAAGAGAAAAGGTACATACAAATGTTCCAAAAAGACTGCTGAATGCAGATACAGCCGTGTAAAGTGGTTGGTTTTGGATTTTAGCAAAATGGTCCATGCGTGAATGAGGTTGGTAACCTTCAACGTTTTGGAAAGATTCAAGGCCCACGTCATGATTTCCACAATGTCATAATCTGGAATGTTCGGCTTCTTGTTTCTAGAACACTTCATTGCTTCAAATTACGTGCACTGGGTAAGGGGTGTCGGTTGATGATATACGGTATTGGGTGGAACTCAACCTTTTATTTCGTTACACGGGTATTGGTACGACAGTAATGGGTCGGCCGAATTCCATCCCTAGTACCAGTTCCAGACTCGGACTTCAAACTTGGCATCTTGGAGGGGGTACAGGGTCCTGTAGTGAGGATCCGATCGTCCATCTCGGTAATAAATGCTCGGATTTTAATTCAAATAATGAACGATTCAAATCATTTGGAGTTTGAATTAAATCCGAGTCGTCGGTACCGAGATGGACAATTAAATGAGGCTCAAAACCTTGTACAGGGCCCCGCTCTCTCTCGGAGGTCCCTACCAGCGAGCAAAATTCATTGTGGATTAAAGGTTTTGGCAATTTTATTAATTTGATGGATGCTGGTGATTCTACTTTCTACGGTTCGATGGAATAGTTAGAAATTGGGGAAAATTCGTAGAGGCCCTGAACTTTTGCCAAAATTACATGGAGACCCCTGACCTGCACGAATTATCGCATAAGTACCTAAACTGCCATCAACCTTCTATAATGAAACGGAATGAATGACCGATATAATCCCTTTGTCCCATAAATTTGGGGCCTTACGAAATTAAGTGCAATTTTTAAATTTAAATTTAAAAATTATGTATTTATCAAAATAAATTTTGAATTTTTTTTTACACCATATAAAATTTCTCAATGAGATCTATCAAATAAAATTCATATTTGTTAAAAAATTAATTCCGTACGTATTTTAGTTTTTAGTTTGAAAATTACACGTAATTTCGTAATACTGCAATTTTATGTGACGGATGAGGGAGCAGATCAATTAAACGGAATGGATGGGACCATCTGCAGAGAGGCTTCACATATTACATACATGCATTGGTTTGGTTTTTTTTTTTTTTTGAACTGCTATTACATGCATGTGATTGGTTCCTTCTTCATCTACATGGTGCAGTGTATGATCCCAATCTAATACACTGCATAAAAATGTGGTCAACGTAGCAAAAGATTATCATCTCTCTAGCAAAAGATTGGTTAACGTAGTAATAAATAATAAAAAGGGTCACTTAGCAATAAATCTAAAATATTTGACATTTTTTAAGGGAACGACAAGGAACTTTTGCAATCAAACGTAAAAACAAACAATATTTGACATTTTTAAAGGGAAGAATAATTAACTTTTACAATCTAACATAAGGACAAAAAAAAAATAGTGAATTCTTACTAATTTTTAAAAATTCTAAATTCGAACATAAAATTCAAAACAATCTCCACCACACCTTTGGAGACTACTTACGGCGACCAAAAAAAATAGTGAGATGTTACTAATTTAAAAAAAATTTAATTTCGAACATAAAATTTAAAAAAATCATTATCCCACCTTTCGCCAACCACCACCCCACCTTTGGCCGACCACTTCCGAGACCAAAAAAATTAGTGAGATGTCACTAATTTTTAAAAGTTCTAATTTTGAACGTAAAATTCAAAAAAAAAAAATCACCACCCCACCTACCACCCCACATCTGGCCCTTTCCAGTGACCAAAAAAATTAATGAGTTGTCACTAATTTTTAAAAATTGTTATTTCAAGTATAAAATTCAAAAAAATCTCCACTCCACCTCTAGTTGACCACCACTCCACCTTGGGATGACCACTTCCAGCGTAAAAAAAAAAATAGTGAGATGTTATTAATTTTAAAAAATTCTAATTTCGAACATAAAATTCAAAAAAATCACCACCCCACCTCCGGCCGACCAACACCTCACCTTTGGCCGACCACTTCCGGCGATCAAAAAAAATAGTGAGATGTCACTAATTTTAAAAATTCTAGTTTCGAACATAAAATTCAAAAAAATCACCAACCAACCTTCAGCCGACCATCACCCCACCTCTGGTTGACCACTTCTGGCGACCAAATAAATTAGTGAAATATTACTAATTTTTAAAAACTTGAATTTCGAACATAAAATTCAAAAAAAATTCACCTCCGCACTTGGCTGACCACCACCCGAAAAAATTAGTGAGATTTCACTGATCATCAATGAAAGACATTGATATCAAAATTTGAAAACACAAAAGCTCAGGTAATTAGAAAAATGTGGCATTACGGGCACATTAAGATTTATTCATACATGCATCTCAATTTCGAGCTAAATGCCAAGCGTATTGGGATAAGCACATCCCTTAGAGGCTTTGCATGAATCATATTTCAAAACCTTCTCTAATAAACAATTTATAAGTCTCGCCCATCGATGGAAACCAAATTACATACTTTCTTCACCTCAACAGACTTGATAATGTCAATGAATTCCAGCTGCGAGACAAAATTTAGGAGTCTAAAACAGGTCTAATTTTAATTCGTGGAGAAAAAATAATTGACCCAGTCGAGTTTTAATTCATTGGCCTTATCCAAATTTTAATTTTTTATCGGTGGGTGGTGGAGGATTTCATGCCCAACACCGATCGTTGGAGGAGGGAGGGTGAGAGAGAGAGAGAGAGAGTCAGGAGAAGGATTGGAATGGAATGGGTCTTTTGTTGATATGTGAGAGCCATGAGTATTTATATCCTAAATAAAGAGAGAGTAAGTGTGTTTTGTCTTTTTATTAAATCAATATTTAAAACAGTGTATTTATTTTTTATGGTAAAAGTTCTTTGTCTTTCCTTTTAAAAATGCAAAATATAATGTATTTATGACTAATTTTTCCTACTAAAAATGTGGTCAACGTAATTTGCAATCGGTTAATTAACTCTATCTGTAATGTTCGATGGATTGACTACCGTTAATTTATCGTAGGATGCTTGCTCATGCAACGCAAGTTGGGCCCATGTTACATTTCCCATAAAACTTAGTCCCACAAAGATGGTCCATTATTCCATTTTTGAATTTTCAAAAAATATTTTTTTTATCAACTAAAACAAAATATTGTTCATTATGAAAATTTTCCAAAAAAGTAGTGTTACATTCCCATTTTACCCCTCCTTTTTTTATATCTTAAATAAGTTAATTTGAATTCCAAGAAACCTCCCAACAGTGGGCAAAATTGAAAAATTAACAAAAGTACATGGTAATAATTACGTTCCCTTGGATGTTTTTTCAATGAGAACCAAAAAATGAGATGGAGGAAGTGTGATTTTATCAGAAAAAAATGAGGTACTCTGTATTCTTTTGCGGAAAGCACTAGTAGTATATTTTTCGTTAACCCACACAAATGTTGATGTTGTAACCATAAATTATTGATGTTATTTACGCAAGGGCAAAGGTGTGGAGAACGTGCACTCACATGGTTTTCCATGTGATCATATAGTCAATGAATTACAAAAATTGGTTTGACTTATTTAGCTTGGTTATGTCATAATTAAGTTGTCTATGATGTTTTAATAATTAATTAAATTGTGAAAAGGATTTAATTAGTAGGATTAAAAAGGATGATCCAAGGTCACCTCATGGTTGCGTAACCAAGGATTTCCCAGCAACGATGTCGTTTTTAAAACTTTTAATGGTGAGAAGTTTTTTAGTACTCCGGAGCAGAGTCACGTGGTGCTCCGTATCATTTCAGCACCACACATTTATGTGAAGTCCATATACTTAGTCCTAGATCTCATAGAAATGTGGGGTGCTAAAGTGTCTCGAGGCATCACGTGGCTGGTGCTTTAGAGCAAGTGCACCAATGGATAGCAAAAAATGCTACCCAATAGTGTCAAAATGGATTTTACCTTATCAATTTTTTTTCTCAAACTCCGCCATTAACTCTTTATTCTCCTCTCTGTCTCTATTAAATATTACTCCCTCCGTCTCAATTTCTTGGTCCTTTTTTCCATTTTGGGATGTCTCAAAATATTTGTCCCACTTCTAAAAACATTCATCAAAACTAGGTCACTTTCCAATTTTACCCTTAAAAAATACTTTTCCCATCTTAATTGACAAATCTATTATCTTTTATTTTATAACGGTTTTTATGATTTTGAAAATTTTGTATAATAAAATAATTGATATCTATCAAACAAGATCCATATTGAATATGTTTTGACTTTCATATAATAAGTTAGCCTCACAAATTTGGTCACGGTAATATTAACTGGATTTAAGGGCAAAATAAAAAAGTCAATACAAAATTTTTACACCCCTTAAAAACTCATTTTCCCAAAAAGGGCAAACAAATTGGGACGGAGGGAGTACTAAAAAGTAAACATGTGTCATGTAGGCCCCTTAGGGGTGTGTGTGTGTGTCTAGAGAGAGGAGAGAGAAGAAATGACTTAATTAATGAGTACCTTCTCAACAGTGCCTCAGCACTCATGGCGAGGCAAGGCTACCAGAGTTATTTTACCTTTCCTTTTACAGAGGCTGGTGCAATGCAGAATTGTGGTATTGGGAGGTAAAATACCGAAAGTAAAATATTTACCTTGTCTGGTGCACATGCTCTTAGGAGCATTGAATAATTAGACTTTAATTGGCCCAAGGGTGCCCAAGTGGGAGTGGAATTCTGTCATCACTACTTTATGTCACTAGGTGCAATTCCTTAGCGGCCAGTTTGTTAGGCGAATAAGGAATAGGAGATAAACGGTAATTCCTTCCGTACCTATAGAAATACACTGACGGTGTACTGATGGCGTCGTGAGCGCCATTGTGCGTCCCAACTGGTCGATCCGAGCCGTTCATCCTTCTCAAAATTGAATTCTGAGTGGGCCTACGAGAGAATCGAGGCAATCAGATAGCTGTATAAGTTCGATCCAAAATCACCTCATTTCGATCCATTTTTTTTTGAATGAAATAGGTTGATTTTGGATCGAGCTTATACAGCTGTTCGATTGCCTCAATCCCGTGTAGGCCTCCTCAGAATTCGATTTTGAGAAGGATGAACAGCTCGGATCGACATTTTGGGGCCCACAATGGTGTCGGCGACGCCGTCGGTGCACGTAGCAGCGTTCGGAGATAAAAAGTGTATATCCTGGTATAAAGGGAGATTTGTTAAGATCTGTCACATGTAATCACTTTTTGAGTTTATCATTGTGTAAGCTTTTTCTGGTCAGTTATCGTGGGGTATGAGCTTGATTTAATTTTTGGTATAAAATATTGGGACGAATGACTATATCAAACTCAAAACCAACTAGTAATGAGTGAGAAGATCCCAAATGTTATGAAATGATCTTTTAATCCATACACAATCGTTAGGAATGTGGGCAACTGTTCTAACAACTGACATAATATGAAAAATTACTTGGTTGCCCTTGTAAATATAGTACTCCTACTAGAAATCTATAAAAAGAGTAATAAGGGATTTAGTGGAGGAGCACGCAAGTGACTTAGGTAACACGTATAAGCTAAAGATGGGTAGGGGTAGGGTTTTACCTATCTCCGGCAAGGATCTTATTTCTCTCACCCTGTTAAACAATCCAGGCCAATTGGTTCTACCAAACCCCAGAGATAGATGGACATGGATAAGCTTTTTCCTATCCCCTCCTTATATCCCCAACAAACATGCAAAATTTTTTATTATTGAAATGCGTGAGAATTTTAAAAGATTAACAATTTATGTAATTCAATGACCAAAAAATAAATTAGATTACTGTTATAGACAAAATTGGGTAAAAACTACTAAAGGACATAAGCTTATGTGCAACATTTCTTTTCTCTTTTTTTTTTTCCAGACGATATGGTATTAGTATATAAGTATGCAACAATTGTGAGCATTTCGCGTTGAAGTGTCAAATTTGAAATCACGCGTCAAGTGGTGGGTGAGTTGACATTTAAACTCCAATTAAAATGTCCAATACTTAAAATGGTAGTACTATTTGACATCTCTCATACCATGTCAAATTTAACATGTGAAAAAGTAAGATGTTAAATGTTTTTCTTCCATAAAACTTTTAAAAAAAATAGAAATTAAAAATATACCAATATGGTCAATATAGCATATTGATTGGATTGTGCATTTTTGCAAAGGTGTCAAATTTTAACATTTTAATCGTCAATATCCAACATCCCCAAATTAAAACTAAAATCTTGATTCCATCCCTATTTGCATACAACGCTCCCCAATCTTTTAGCTGGGTTTCAGCTCTTGCAATAAACCTCAATTCGTAGTCCTCCGAAAGTGATTTCACGAGTTCCCGGAAGGAACGCATGACCACCGTACTTATCGGAGTTTTTGATCGAAGTAACCTCTTTTTGAAAACTATTTAGGGATGTACCACACTTTTCAAACTATTTTGAAAAATAGTCTTTCGCGCATTTCTGATATGTGATATTAACGTTACATGCCATCTCCATTCCACATCAGCGTCCATATCAGCGTATACAGGTGCCGTATATACCACAATAGCGCGTATTCAGAATGCGCAATAACGTTAAGTATAACGCATATTTGAAATGCTTGTTCTTTTATAATGCATATCTGAAATGAAAAATCAAATTTGATCACACACTTTTAGGGTGCGCAATAATTTTAACAATTACGCATATCAGAAATGCAAAATCTAATTGGATTGCACACCCTTTATCCATCTCGGCCAAGTGCATGAAGTTCCTGCACTTGGCCTTGGTTCCAGTCTCGTATAACTCACAATAAATGAATCATGATGAAAGCCCCTTAGAGGAGGAGTAGTGAAACTTCCTTTTCCAGAGTAGGTAGTTTTTCTGCCTTCAAAGTCAAGCGGAACTCCTGCTCATTTATATCGAAGTGCTTCTTTTCTTGGTCTTTTGCTACTCTAAACACACCTCATACTTCATACGACCCACACGTTTTTTTATCCATATCAGGTGTTGAGCCATAAACTTTGGATTAATACAAATTTCTTTGGCTTAGTACAAATTTGTGTAGTGGATAATTTTCATTTAAGCACGGTATAACTCATGTCACAGAACGGAAACAAGTATAATTTGCGTAATAATGATCTCCAAGGAGCAACTAATGACGACGAAAAAGAAATTTAACATAACATCAAATTTGCAGCACAATTTTGGAGCAAACATACGAGCATTATACCGCCCTAATACGCAATAACAATAGTACAATAAACCACGCCGGAATGCGGAAACAACTTAAACTGCTGCTTAATCGAGGATTGATTTTTGAATCACGGATTGAACGTTGTTCAGCGTGATATTCAAATAACCGGACTTCCGGTGTAGAGGCGGAAGAGAACAATCTCTAAAGATTATGAGACAACTACCGACGTCATATATTCCTGGAAATATCCCTTCTTCGCATGCCTTGTAATGGAGGGTGGCCCAAAAACATCCTGTGGGATCCTGTTCATTTAAAAAAAAAAAAAAGGCTAATTATATCGGCGAAGTGGGTCACAATTATATTAAATATAATTTTGTAACATTCATTTACCTTCAACTCCAATAATCGGGATCCTAATTCATTTCGCACACATGATTTCACCAATGCGACAACCTAAAAAAAAAATAGTATAAGTTGCACCATAAAGTCGTCAAAATAACAAATGTGAAGCTATACGATAACTCACCAATTTCACCCGTGACAAATTTGGTAGATTTGTCACTGTAGCCAAATCTGTGTATTCTGAAAGTTCTAGGTACCCTTCGCGCACAATAGATAACCAAGCAGAATTTTGGAAGAAATTATTGTCCTCACTTGCCACATTAAGGGCTCTATGAATAACTTGTCGTGTGTTCAAACCCTCGCCTTCATATATCCCAGCCTCTTTCTGTTCCAATGCCATTTGAACCAAATCGGCTGGCCCTGGAATTATATGTCCAAGAGGACGATGACGTGCTGCCGGTGAAGAACTACTTTCTCCAACATCAATCCGCGGTCGTTTCGGATCGCCTTTGTCCGTTGGTCGGTCTGATCCAGTGATGGAAAGGGTCAAGGCATGAACAACTGAGCCATATCCAAACCACCGAGGGTTATGGATTGGCCAACACCTCGCTAAACGTAGATGGCAAGCCCTCAATATTGTGAGCATTGAGAGAGGAAAAGGGAGCTCATACCTGGAGGAGACCGCAATGATCGCGCACAATAGAAGTGAGCTACCAAATCGTACAGAGGGAGGATGAAACAAGGGGGAGATGGCCCAGGAGATCGCGCACCAGGTCTGTCGGCAGAAAAGGAATGAGGAGGGAGATCGCGCACCAGGTCTGAGGTAGGGTTTATTTTGGTTTTAAAAGAACAAGCATTTCAAATATGCGTTATACTTAACGTTATTGCGCATTCTGAATACGCGCTATTGTGGTATATACAGCACTCGTATACGCTGATGTGGACGCTGATGTGGAATGGAGATGACATGTAACGTTAATATCGCATATCAGAAATGCGCGAAAGACTATTTTTCAAAATAATTTAAAAAGTATAGTACGTCCCTAAATAGTTTTCAAAAAGGGGTTACTTTGATCAATCACTCGTACTTATCGTCTCCCCCACCGTATATCGATGTGTGACTTTTGTCGACAATTCCGCGTGGAAAATACGGCCGTTTGAAATCGAGTGGGGCCGGCGGGGTTGTCATCAATCATGTGCCGTCTGATAATAACCTGGTGCGGTAGGTAAAATTAGAAAATTGACCATGCCCCTAAATAGAAGCAACACTGAAATTTACTCGTAATAGATTAATGGTCCCACCAACTCCATAATCCAATTTCTCTCCAAATAAAAAAACCCCACCCATCAATTTTCTGTCTCTTTTTTTTTTTTTATAGTCAAGAATGTCCAAGCCAGTTTATGCGTAACTCGATTAATTTTTTATTGATTAAGTTAAAGACAGATTATCCACGCTGAGTACAAGTGAGTCATACGAATTACTCCCTCCGTCCGGTTTTATTAGTTCATAATATTTTATGATTTAATTACAAAAATGGAATCCTTCCAATTATATGAGGAGCAACTCATCAAGCAACCAGACTCACTAAGCAATCGGACTACATTCTTGACGTAATTTTCAATCTCTATAAGCTTCATTTTGCCCTGCAAGTGGTGATTAGATCATGGTATAGAGCTCTTAAATTTTTCACATTATATTTTGGGATCAAGCCTCATTTTTTTTATTTTTATTAAGTACTAATAAATTAAGAATGACGAATAATAACAAATACGGACGGAGTACTAAAAAATAAAAAAATACTTCATTCCGCCCTCGCTTTAGACGGTTGGGAAAGTGACCAGTCGATGTTGGTCTACCACATGCCTGGTCCACACGCCAACACAAAATCTTTTCATTTGTTTATTAGCACTTCGTTGTTTTTTTCTCCGTAATACACTAATTATAAAATTTGCTACTCTATTTAAGTACACCAAAATATAATATTGTACCATTTGCATTATAGTATTTTAAGTGCACTGTTACTCCCAAGGGAGTGGCGGGTATTTAAAGGTACTTAAAGGACGTGACCTTAGATAAATACTCCCTCCATTTCATAGTTATTGTTCGCTTAAACTACTGCATTTACAAAGTCTCCAAAAATTGGTTATATTTTTTAATGCATAATGTTATATATATATATATATATATATATATATATATATATATATATATAACATGGAGTCCGGATTCAGTCAGGACATTCGGACCTATCTTAGGTCCGAACCTCCCACTTCTAGGCCAAATGGTCGGGATCCGAACCATTGGATGTTTTTAAAACGCGTTTTTAAGGTTCTAAGTGAGGAATGGGCAAAAAAAAATACCGGAAAGGACTTCATCCGAGCAGTTTTGATAAAACTGTAAAAATTGCAATTTTATCGAAAACTGCTTGGATGAAGTCCTTCCCGGTATTTTTTTTTTGCCCATTCCTCGCGTGGAATCTTAAAAACACATTTTAAAAACATCCAACAGTTTAGATCCCAGCCAAATGGTCGGGAAGTGGGAGCTTCGGACCTACGATAGGTGTAGGTGTCTTGACTGGATCCGGCTTTATATAATATGGATTTTACTTAATAATTCTCAATGAGCATTATGAAAAAAAAATTTAAAAATTGTAAAAAAAATATTATAGATTGAAAAATATAAGCAATTGAAAGCATACCCGTAAAATGAACAAAAAATTCAGGACGGAGGAAGTTAATATTCTTTAAATTGTTTACTCTTTCAATCATTACCACATCTTTACAAGTAAAGGTACGTTTTGGGAAAATAATTTTGCACTCTACTTTTTTATAAGCTCACACGAAAATTTTTCTTTTTGGCTTGTAATGTTTGTAATTTTATGCATTAAAAGACAATATTTAGAGTGCGAAAATCATTATCCTATTAAATTTAAGCAACAATATTGACTTGAGCATCCTTTTCGATGATATCTTACAAGTTTGAATAGAGGTAGCAGTTTTGTACCCAACTCATGAACCCACCCAATTCCATCCACGTAAAACCCAACCCAATCTACCCATATTTACATGGGTTGGGTTAGGTTGAAAATAGATTCAAAATGGGTTGAAATTGAACCCACAGCATTCCGTGGGACTGAACAACCCCCTCTCTCTTTCTCTCTCTACGAAGCAGATACGACTTCGCATCATTAGGCCTAATTTGGCACCGGATTATTGGTTTTTTTGTTTTGTCTTTATTCAAAAAAAAATTTCATTTTTTAGTTTCTCGTCCAGATTTTGTGGTTTATGGATTCCTCTCGACGAGACGAATCTAACGAGTATAAAATTGTGGTCAAAACTCAAATTTTTTTGAATAAAGCCAAAATAGGTGGATTATTCGCCCTATTTTGGCTTTATTCAAAAAAAATTGAGTTTTGACCACAATTTTGTACTCGTTAGATTCGTCTCGTCAAGAGGAATCTATAAACCACAAAATCTTGACGAGAAACTAACAAATGAAAAAAAAATTGAATAAAGACAAAACAAAAAAACCAATAATCTTGTTTTTACTTTTAGGCCAAATTAGGCCTTAATCCCTTGCGTGGATCCCTGACACATGTGGCAGTTGGCTTGACATTCTTCCCCACTGTGAAAATCAATTTGAGGCTCCTCTCTCTCCTCCAAATTTTCTTTCTTCAATTGTGAATTCGAAAACTATAAACAATGGATAATCCCATACATTTGATTGTTTTAATCAAGGTTTAATTAAAGTTATTTCCTACAGTACCTATATAATTAGATGGATTTGTTGTTGCAAAACAATTGTTTGCAAAAATATATTTGATCCGTCCCATTTTAATAGTTTCATACGAAAAGACGTATAACTTTTAGATAAAAAAAATAAAGCATTACGGTTCATAAATAATTTAAAATTTTCACACCAAATTAAAGAATTAATTGAGATATTTTATTTTGTGCTAAGAAACTCGAAAAAACATATGCGGAAGTATTTATTTATTTTATCTAAACATTACACATTTTGACAAGGAACTATCAAAATGAGACCGAGGGAATAGTATTTGTCTACATTTCGTTAGACAAATGTAATGAAAGTAATAGTATCAAAAATACGTTTATTTTATTTTATTTTCTAGTGTCAACTGTTAAGATGGTGGGCTACGTGTACATGTGGCACCGCCATTTTGGTCGGGGAGGAAGATTGAACAGTAAAGAGCATTCATTTTCTTCTTTTTTTTTTCCCCTATTGCTGTAAATTAACAAACTAAAGTAATAGTAATTAATTTGGTCTAATAATTTCCTTGTATGATCCACAGTTAAGATGGTTGAGCTGAGTTGTGTTTAGTTTGACCTATATTCAACCAAACAAATAAAATCGGGTGCATCTTTTAATTAATTAACCGTACCCTATACATTAAATATACCAATAAATCTGGATTCATGATCCTCCCAAGTCCCTTTCACGGGGTATTGACTACCCGAGATGGTATCATGGTCATATTCAGAACATTGTCCGGCTTTTTGGGGGATCTTTATGATCGGAACCTTTGCTAATGTTCTCGACCACGTATGAAATATCAGCGGTTCTAATAATAATCATAATGGATCTGAAAAATGTCCGGACTTAGGCTAGACAAGACCGTCCGGTCCCTTTAAAAGACCGGAGAGAATTCTGATCCAATATAGCTACTTGGAAATTTTACCCCAGATAAAAATAAGATGGAAGCATGGGTGTGAACACAACACATGAAAAGTGCCACATGAAAAGTTGTTAGAACACCAAGTAATTCAACACAGAGGTGGAGAAAATGTTCAAACCTTTAGAAGAAACTTGCATTATAAAATACTCCAACAAACAACGACCCAAGACTCTCTTCTTCATTGGCTGCTTCCATCTGTACCGTCACTTCTTTGAATTCTTTCCATTCCTTCGACTTGTCCTAACCAGCCCGTCCTTGCGTAACCAATGGTTGTGCCAAGATCACTGTGTGAGATCATTTTGAGGTTCCACACAGATGATTTGGATTGCTCATTAATTTCAGAGAATAGTTTTGTGATTATCTTCGTAACAATCAGAATTCATCTAGATTCTAGAATTCTAAATTCCGAATTCATCTAGATTCTAGAATTCTAAATTCCGAATAAAAAACAATGAGTTTGGATAAAGTATTTACGGTTATTCGATTGAACTGATTTTCTGCAAAGCCAATCAAAAACACATTTTAAAATCACTGAACGACTCGGATTACTTGTATGAGAATCACTAAGTGAATTCCATATACCGATCTGTGCGCGATCCGTGAACATACCTATTGTAACCATTACCCTTGATATACCCGGTGTGTTCACAAACCTTCATTTCTTTCCTTGGACTTTGTCCCAACTACTAGCATCCATAAAGAACAGGTCAACCCTCCCAAAAATCTCCCTCTTCAACAACCTTCAAAAAAAAAGCCCCCCACACTTTCCCTTCTCCTTCCTCTCACCTAATCTATAAAACCCCTCATTCCCATTGATCCCCAAACCACTCTCCTCAACCAAATTCCCCAATACCCACTTCCAAAAGCTGGGGTTTTCTTCCCAAGGTGCTCTGAAATTCTTTTTTCGGGGACCTCGAGAATCGAACCAGACCAAGCGGAACGAGAACGAACCAAACTGAGCCGAGTTCCTGAAAAATGGGTAACAAATATCTCCTAACCTCTCTCTTAATTCTCTCCCTATCCCTTCTATCCTCCGCCCAAACATGCGACTATACCTTCACAAACAACAAGGCCTTCACCACCTGCACCACCCTCCCTGTCCTCTCCTCCTTCCTCCACTGGACCTACCACCAGGCCAACTCCACCGTCGACATCGCCTACCGCCACACCAACGTCGACACCAACACCTGGGTCGCCTGGGCCCTCAACCTCCAGGGCACCCAGATGGGCGGCGCGCAGTCGCTCGTCGCCTACCACAACTCCAGCAGCCTCCCGTACGCTTACACATCGGCACTCAACAACGGCTACAGCACATCGTTGGCTGAGAGCACCTTGAGCTTCGGTGTGTCGAGTATTTCGGCCGAGTACGTGAATAATGCTATGGTGATTTACGCCACGCTGGCTTTGCCGAGCGGGAAGACGGTGTTTAATCAGGTGTGGCAGAGTGGACCGGTGTCTGGTGGGAATCCTCTAGAGCATCCGACCTCCGGGGATAATATGAAATCGTATGGGACGGTGGATTTTGTTACCGGTGTGAGCAGTGGTGGCGGCGGAGGAGGGTCGCTGCTGCGGCGGAGAAATGTAAGGCCTCTGTTTTCTTTTGGTTTTCCTGATTTATATTATTTGGGTTTTTGGTAAGAGATGCTGGGAACACAACGATTCGGACAAAACACCCTACACAATCTCTCACGTACACGTGAGTCGTGCGCAATAAATGTGTGTTAAATCTACGTATTACACGCAGGGTTATTTTCGATGTTGTGTCTGCATGGTTGTGATATGATCCTATACTTTTGATTTGAAAATCTCTGAATTTTTTTCCCAAGTGGCAAAATCAATATTTCCATTTATAATTTCTTTTTGGTTATTTCTGCGGAAAAAAAACAAAGTAGTTTTATGCATAATTGATAAATGATTTTACTTCAATTTACAAAATAAAAACTGAAAAATTAAACTTAATCCATCCAAAAAAGATTTGTCTTGGAGAATGGAACGGATAATCTTTGGCAAAAAATTTTCTGTCTCAGATTACTTGATTAATAATCGATATCAATGATTTTTTTAATTTGTGAAAAATGTTTAATTAACAGAAGTTTAGTTTCTTAAGTTCAAAATTGCACGACTTTCACAAAGAACTAAAATACTCCTCTCTTTTATTATTATTATTATTATTCTTGTTGTGATCAAAATTGCACGACTTTCATTGTATTTTCAATTTTGCTTGAGGGTACTCTCTCATGCATTCCACCCCTCAAAACCACTATTCACATCTCTAAAAAAAAAAATCTGTCTATATCTTGTAATTTGTAACACTTTTTTTAAAAAATGATTTTAAAGACTTTGTTTAATAAAGCTAAGTGGGACTGATTTATCAAACAAGATCGATTATATGATACGTTATAACTTAAAAAACATAAATAATTTTTGGGAGGGTGTAAATAGTAGTTTTGGACATTCGTTTTGGTATGGAGGGGAGTACAATTCAACTTGGTCTTTGTTGTGACTTAGGATCTAAGCCAGACAAAAACACACACCCGCACAACAACGATGACGACAACGAGTAGCGGCGGAGCTAGTTGGTGGGGCAGGGCGACACATGACACCCTGGTTCCAAAAAAAATTCATTTTACATTAATTGGTTAGGCACTTACCGGTATTCAAACAACTCGATCTCTCACACAAATGATGCCAAAATATCCTTTTAAAAGATCAAAGGGGTGGCGGCCATTGTGGACTAATTGCAACCCCATTGTCAACAAGGGCTGCTGAGAAAGGGGTGGAGCCAACAAGGCCCCTGCAGTCAACGCACTTGATCACAACAAATTGTCCTCTGCTGTTTTCTATTGATTTTTACTACTACTATTTTCTAAATAAAAATCCAAAATATTTCGTCTTTGACTAAAGATGGCCTAGTCTCCCAAAAAACAGTAAATTGTGAATTACTGTACATAGAAGTTGTGAAAAATCCAATAATTTAATTTGATCTACAAAGGGGTTGAATCTCAATCTTTGATTGGATGGAAATTTCAGGTTCATGGAATTTTGAATGCAGTGAGTTGGGGAACTTTGTTGCCTCTTGGTGCTATGATTGCAAGGTATTTGAAAGTGTTCAAGTCAGCAGACCCTGCCTGGTTTTACCTTCACGTGGCCTGCCAATCATCTGCCTACATCGTCGGTGTTGCCGGATGGGCCACCGGTCTTAAACTGGGCAGTGATTCTGCTGGCCTTACCTATTCCACTCACAGAAACATCGGCATCACCCTCTTTGCCCTCGGAACACTTCAGGTATCCATCCATTCCTTTACATAGATTATTAGTATTTTCTTTAGGCAAGTGATCTTTTGTTGTGGTAGTAGTGATTCGAAAAATGTTTTATCTCTAGAAAGTGAAGACGGGTACTTCAGAATAACTCATTTTTGTCGAACAAAATTCCAATTCTTTGCCTCCAGTTATCAATGAGTTCTTTTAATTTATCAAAACAATAAAAGTTTGAATTTTTCTTGATAGTTTCCACCAAGAAAGAGGAGCCTTAGGATGACTTTGTCAATTGGAATGTTCTCTATATGGAGTATTTCTAATGGGCTTTGTCATTGTTTGAAATTTCAGTTATTTGCCCTGCTTTTGAGGCCAAAGAAAGATCACAAAATCAGAATATACTGGAACGTCTACCACTGGGCTGTCGGATATGTAACGATAATCCTAAGCATCGTCAACATTTTCGAGGGATTCGACATTTTGCAGCCCCACAAAAATTGGAAGAGAGCATACATTAGCATCATCATTTTCTTGGGCTTCAATGCTGCTATGTTGGAAGCCTACACATGGTACCTTGTTATGAAGAGGAAGAAAACTGGCTCAGATAAATACCCAGATGGACCAAACGGCGTTAATGGACACAGTAACGGCACCAGATCACAGATATAGGGGTTCTATGTTTTGTTGTTTTATTTGGTAGCCATTTTCAGATGTGGCTTCGTAGATTATTTAGGGTTCTTGGGAGACCCCTTTGATGAAGGGAGGTTGTTAGTACCACTGGATGATAGAGTTTTATTCTTTTCTCCTTTTGATATGGGTAGTTTTGTGTTGTATACATAGACATACTCTTATTTTGGTTCATATTGATTACCCACAGCTCATTTCATTTTCTGATCTCTTCTATGAACTTGGCTACTTACATGCAGTGGGTAAATTGTTGAAGGCAAGTAATGCCCGCACGAATTGATCCGAATTATAGTGTTTGGGTCATGCAGGGTCGGTCCACACGGAGCAATTTGATGTGTGCGTAAGTTGATCCGAACACCGAGTTGGAAAAAATTATACGTTTAGGTGATAAATTGATTAATCTTATATTCGAGTATGTAAACATATATGAATAGTATTAGGGTCTTTTTAGTTAGAAAACTTCTCCTATCTTTCATGTTATCAAATCTTGATACAAAAACAAAAATTTTGACAATAAAATTTGGCTTCTCTGCAGTATGTTTTTCGACTACAAAGGATAGTTTGTGCAATAGATTATCCCGAAGAAGTATTGTCAATTAGTGAAATCAGCGGTCGAAGTGCGTCTGTTTTTTGCAATTCAATCTGAGTCAAACAAAAAAACACCAAAAACCGAGTAGAGCTTTGAAGTGTTCAAGATCGGCTTGCTCAAAGCTAGTCTAGCGCAAACTCACCTCAAGCTTGAGTCGAGCCTAGATAATTGAGCTCGAGCTCGGTTCGTTTAGTATCGAGGTGTTCGAGCTCGATTCGTTTCAAGGTGTTTGAGCTTGTTCTTTTACAATTTACTAAAGAAGTCTCTATAAATGAACCGAGCCGCCTACTAATGAGCCGAGCTTTCAAGTAACATATATGAATAGTATTAGGGGCTTTTTAGTTAGAAAACTTCTCCTATCTTTCATGTTATCAAATCTTGATACAAAAACAAATTTTTTGACAATAGAATTTGGCTTCTCTGTAGTATGTTTTTCGACTACAGAGGATAGTTTGTGCAATAGATTATCCAAACGAAGGATTGTCAGTTAGTGAAATCAGCAGTCGAAATGCGTTTGTTTTTTGCAATTCAATCCGAGTCTGACAAAAAAACACCAAAAACTGAGTAAAGCTTTGAAGTGTTCAAGATCGGCTTGCTCAAAGCTAGTCTAGCGCGAACTTGCCTCGAGCCCAGATAATTGAGCTCGAGCTCGCTTCGTTTAGTATCAAGGTGTTCGAGCTCGATTCGTTTCGAGGTGTTTGAGCTTGTTCTTTTACAATTTACTAAAGAAGTCTCTATAAACGAACCGAGCCGCCTACTAATGAGCCGAGCTTTCAAGTAACAATCACCCGAGCTTGACTCAATTATTAATGAGCCAAGTCTAACTCGAAACGAGCCAAACACTCTAAGTTTGGATCAATTTACAGAGGCATTACTTGCCTTGAGTAATTTACACACTGCATGTCAGTGGCACTCGAGGTCGGATGGTTTTCTCAGTAGGATCATTTGCTCTTGCTCTCAATTTTGGCTCTACACTCCCATTTTCAATCCGTATTCTCTCAAATTTTAATTGTTTGAGATGAGGTATTTTTTTTTTATCCTTAGAGAAGTCTTCTTTTATGAATAGGAGAATTTTCTGGTCACTTTCTGCAGTTGCTGTGATAAAAAAAAGACAAGAAGTCATTCAGGGTGACAAACTGTAGCCGAAAAACATAAAAGAAAGATCAGATTTTTTTTTGTGTGTGGCTCTTTTAATGTCTATAAGACACGGAGGCCATTTTTGCTACTATTTGACGGGGAGGTATTCACAATGACTACAACTGCTGGAATCGCATGTCCTTCGAGCTTAACCTTTATGCCGTATGCCAACAACACATGAAAGCAAGAAAATGAACATAGTCATACCATATCACATGTCCGAAACAATATGACAACCTTCCAGGTTTATTCATTGGATCGTCTTGTATTAAGAAAAGGAACACCGAGTAAGATCAAAGAAACTAGTAGACTAATCACTCTTTCTATAGTAATTAGAAACAAAATAGCATAAAAAATTTACTGTGGAAGCAATATAATTCAATCACCCTAATAGCAACTTATAGTTCTGCTCCTCATTGACAAGCTACTTGGTTTTCATAGATTTCAGTTTACTGATATCTTCGTCCAATGGTGAAACAAGGCTCCCCACATGACAAACTGCTTCAAACGAAGAAGGAAACCCAACAATGCTTACAACAATAACAATAACAATAACAAAACCCATTAAGTCCCCAATAATTGAGGGTATGAGCTGGAGATGGATAGGAGACAGACCTAACCTTTGGCAATAAATGCACAAAGTGGCTGCTCTCAGAATACCACTGAAACAGATGGATTGGAGACAGACCTAACATTTGGCAATGAATGTACAAAGTGGTTGCTCATAGAATACCACTAAAACAGTGGTCCCCCTATATATAGTCACGTTTGCTGAAGAATCATGCCCTCAAATCAAAGCCAAAAGACATCAGAGAGGGCAGACCCAAGAATCATTTTGATTTATGTGCACATTACCATACTTCTTTCTAAAAATCTTAGTTTTTGGATCTTAAAACCAGAGAGTTTGCTCTCCAGGAAGCATTAAAACTTCGCCATTCTTCTGAACACACAGAACCTGAACATCTTTGCAACCCCACCAAAATTGATTCTTCAGATTGATGCTGAAACTCCTTGTCCAAGACTCTCTCACATTATAATCTTTCATAACCCAAATGTGAATACAGTTGTTCTCTTCATATTCAATTACACCAAGACACCCACTAAACACGGCCAAAGAAAACCTACCTTGTCTAAGCCCACCAGCCAGGTATGGAATTAGGTCGAACACTTCATCTGCAACATTAAAACAGACGATGGAATTCGACGGGGAATCACTTGCCCAATGAACAACTCCATTCACGCAAACATTTGATTTCAAATCACCCGAAATCTTGAAACTGGGAGCTCCTACTTTTCTCCAAACCCCTTAACTCAAACTATACACATACAAGGCTGACCAGCCAAAAACCTTTACCACTTTATATTCATTGCTTTTGGGGCTAAACCCAATTCCCATCCCCACAGTTGACTTCCAGGCCATCAAATTGGGGATCTCAATTCGCTTACGGGTACATGGGTTGAAAACATAAACACGGCCGTCGATGGTGGGATGGAGCAAAAAGAGCAAGCCATTGCACGAACCCAAAATGCGAGTAGTTTTCACTAGGGCAAAAATTGAGTTGTAGTGCGACATTATTTTGGTTCATATTGATTACCCACAGCTCATTTCATTTTCTAATCTCTTCTATGAACTTGGCTACTCACATGCAGTGGGTAAATTACTGAAGGCAAGTAATGCAGGGTCGGTCCACACGGGGCAATTTGATATGTGCGTAAGTTGATTCAAACACTGAGTTGGAAAAAATTATATGTTTGGGTGACAAATTGATTTATCTTATACTCAAGTATGTAAACATATATGAATAGTACTAGGGGCTTTTTATTTAGAAAACTTCTCCTAGCTTTCATGTTATCAAATCTTGATTCAAAAACAAACTTTTTGACAATAGATTCGGCTTCTTTGCAGTATGTTTTTCGACTATAGAGGATAGTTTGTGTAATAGATTATCCGGATGAAGGATTGTCAATTAGTGAAATTAGCGGTCGAAATGTGTCTGCTTTTTTTGCAATTCAATCCGAGTCTGACAAAAAAACACCAAAAACCAAGTAGAGCCTTGAAGTGTTCAAGATCGGCTTGTTCAAAATTAGTCTAGCGTGAGCTCGCCTCGAGCTTGAGTCGAGCCCAGATAATCGAGCTCCAGCTCGGTTTGTTTAGTATCGAGGTGTTTGAGCTCGATTCATTTTGAGGTGTTTGAGCTGGTTCTTTTACAATTTACTAAAGAAGTCTCTATAAACGAACCAAGTCACCTATAAATGAGCCGAGCTTTCAAGTAACACTCACTCAAGCTCGACTTCAATTATTAATGAGCCAAGTCTAACTCGAAACGAGCCAAACACCCTAAGAGCATCCCCAACAGATTAGGTAAAATTTGAGCTAAAATTGCTAGTGAACAGTGCCTATATTTTACCTTACCTACTCACATCTCTTTCAACACTCCAACAACCTATCTATTTTACCAACCATTTATTATTATATCAATTTTTTCTCTTTCATACTTTCCTTTTCATTTTTGCAACCCAACGGTAAAAACTGTGTCCACCAACGGTCATATGTGTCATCCTTTCAACGTTAAAAACATACTGCATGCTCAGTTTTCTCTATGAAAACCAACTCAGATGAAAAAAGAAAAAGCAACAGTCACATGGACTAGAAAAGCAACGGTCACATGGATTTTCCTATAAAAGCAACTCAAGTATTCTGTCTTCTCTTGCTCTGAATATTTTCTCCTCCCATAGTTGTCACAGGAAAAAAAAAAACCCACACACTTCTTTACTCTGTAATTTTTTGTTGCTCTGAATATTGCTTCTCTTGCTCTGAATATTTTCTCCTCCCATAGTTGTCACAAAAAAAAACCCATTCACTTCTTTACTCTGTAATTTTCTCTCATGGATCCAAATCGAGTACGTGATATGATTATGAATGATTCGGATTTTTCGGATTCCGATGATGATTTGGAGATGTTAAAGGTAATTGCAATGTACGAAGAACAGCATGGGGAGGGGGAATCGAGCTCACATCATGGACGTGTTGTTGTTAATTGTGATACTTTTGGCAGTCAAAAAAAGCTTTTTGAAGACTATTTTGCTGAAACGCCTATATATCCTCCACATTTTTTCCGAAAGAGGTTTCGTGTGAGTCGTTCACTTTTTCTTCGTATCCATAATGCGGTCGTAGCACATGATTCATTTTTTCTCCAGAAAAGAAATTCTGCAGGAAAGCTTGGTTTATCATCTCTTCAAAAAGTGACTGCTGCATTCAGAATGCTAGCTTACGGCACACCGACTGATTCAGTGGATGAATACATTAGGATTGGAGCAAGCACTGCAATTGAGAGCCTTAAAAAGTTTGTCAACGCGGTAATAGAAGTTTTCTTTGAACAATACTTGAGGTCACCAAATGCCTCTGACATTGCTCGATTGCTAGCGCTTGGCGAATTACGTGGATTTCCAGGAATGTTAGGGAGCATTGATTGTATGCATTGGAAATGTAAAAATTGTCCGGTTGCATGGCAAGGTATGTATACTGGTCATGTTCATGAACCATCAATTATTTTAGAGGCTGTGGCATCACAGGATCTTTGGATATGGCATGATTTTTTCGGGTTGCTTGGTTCTCATAATGATATTAATGTGCTAGAAAGATCTTCATAATTGAATGACCTCTCACAAGGGCATGCTCCTCCAGTCAATTACACCATCAATGGTAATGAATACACGATGGGATATTATTTGGCTGATGGTATATATCCAAATTGGGCAACCTTTGTGAAAACAATTCCATCTCCATGAGATAAGAAGCACAAACTTTTTGCTCGACAACAAGAATCAGCAAGGAAGGATGTAGAACGTGCATTTGGAGTCCTTCAAGCGCGATTTGCAATTGTGCGAGGACCGGGGCGATTTTGGGATCGCCAAACACTTAAGAGTATTATGATGGCTTGCATAATACTACACAACATGATCATTGAGGATGAACGAGATTATAATGGAACACTCAATCTCGACTATGATCCATTAGACCATATTCCTCCTATACAAGTATCGCACGAGAGAACTACTGAAATTATGGAATTCATCAGACGTCATCATTGCATAAGAGATCGGGGAACTCATTCCCAACTCCAAGCTGACTTAATAGAACACCAATGGCAACTGTATGGCCAATCATAGGAACTTGTAGTTAGAGATCTTATTATGCATATGTACTGCATGTGTCTTTGATGTTTAGTATGATGCAATTTGCTAGTTAGATTTTGTCAAATGTATACATATTTAGTGAAATAGTATTTAGAGCATGGACAATGTATCAGCTAATGGGCTTTTTTGCTTGGAAGGGCAAAAAAATTACCGTAGTTCAAACAACCAATTTTAAGAAATCAGAGAATAAATTTAGAAACTGTAAAAATTTTGTAGTGTCCCGTGTTTTATGTAGGAGAATTCGATGAATCCGACACTTGACTAGAAATCTTCAAGCACCAAGAAACCACAAGGTCCAAATGCAAAGAAAAGGCCTCTCATTTACTGCATAATCAGTTTTCGACATAAATTTGTGCAAAACAAAGAGTTCCATTTGCTAGATTTCACATTACGTACAAAAAGTGAGTATCGAACCACAAAGTATCTACTCCAAAAGCCTGTTATTCAAGGCTTCAAAAAGAGAGTTCCATAAACTAGTCTTTACATTCTATACAAAAAGTGAGAATCAAACAACAAAAAAGCTTACCCCAAAAGCCAGCTGCGATTCAAGGCTTCAAAAAGCGAGTTTATGACTTAAAAATACGTTTAAGCTTCTCCCATTCCATACACTACTGAACCCTTCTTCTCTTTTCAAGAATTTCCCTTTGCCAATATGCATAAAATTCTTTTTGCACTTCCGTTAGGCCACTCATATCCATCATAATTACTCTTTCTTCTTCTTTGAATTTTTCCATTTCCAACCTTTCTTGATTTATCCGAATCTTCTCTTGCTCTTGCTCATATGTTTTATCAAGCATCTCCATTTTTTGTCAATCAACTTGTTTTTGCCATCTTTCATCGCATCCAAAGCTCCAGAAATTAGAGTTAAACTTGTGACCTCTTTCTTCTTTTTTATCTCGGTTTTTTTACCCGTTGGTTGCTCCAAGTCCACAATAGTATCAGGCACAACGTTATCGTCCCCTAGATTTATCACATTTGGAGTAGGAGGACAAGATGATACCCCATTTCTTGGTTTTTTCAATTGATTTTTCTTCTGACACTCTAAGTACCATTTTGGTTGGTTCTTCAACATAGCCTAGCAGTGTTCAAACTGAAATATAGTGCCGTGAAGGCTCCTGTATATATCTCTTGCTTGAGTCATCTAAACATAATACAATTAATGTTAGTTAGTCGGTACATAACAAAGAAAGTATAAATGAGAAGTAAACAAAAAATGATTACTAATACCTTGTCTAACTCATTTACACCACTTGGATTGAGCGATTCGACCTTTGCATAGCAGCCGCAAAACTTGTTAGTGCAAAGCTGAATGGTTGACCACTGAGTGCATAAAGAAATCTCGGTACGGTTGGTCTCAAATGGCTTGTTCTCATCAATGAATGCCTTCACTCATTGCCAAAAAGTAGTTTTTTTCTGGTCATTACCGTGCACTGGATCCATGCTAATATTGAGCCACGCTGACACAAGGAGTTCATCCTCTTCTGTAGTGAAATTGGCACCACGTTGTTGTTTCTTAGAAATTGATCCCGTTGCAGTGGTGAATTGAGTTTCTTGGATAAAGGCTTGAGCATTTGGATTAAAATATTGTGATTCCACCCCAAACGGTTCTTCTTGAGAATCCAAATGCATAAGATTGGTGAAGTACCCATCATTCGGCGGATCCATCCCTACAATACCATGCAGATTCATCTACTTTCACAGTTGAAATGCGAAGATGTGGAACTTCTTGAAGATGTGAAGTTGTGGAACCCATCATTTTGCGGTCCAACTAAGATGTAGGCTATCTGATATTGTTGTTGTACCAGAATGCACATTAACCTTACTTTCTAGCAACCAGATGGTAGAGAGTACATTATTGTCATTTTTATGTTGGCCTTCGACGTTCTATCCTAGTAATGTTTACCCATCTATAGATTTCATATAGATAGGGAGGTAGTATTATGTATTCATGTTGTGTGAGCAATATCCATAGTTCAGTAAGCAATCGACCTTAATTTATATCGCCGTAATTTCTGTCACTCATTCTTTGCAGCTCCTCAAATTCTCCAATGCCAATGGATCATGCTGAGTTTAAATATGGAGCAAGTAATGGTATATATTTCACTTAAGTGCTTCTTCAGTTTTCAATGTATAAAATCCATCTTAATTATGTCGTCATCTACATTCAGGAAGTCATATTGCATGATTTGCAAGAAACTTGTACGATTTGGAAAGGTAATCACCATGTAATTTAAAGTACCCTTCTAGGGCATTTCTCAAATGCCAATGCCCAGTCTATTTGTACACGCAACCATACTTGGTTTGGAGATGATCGAATTGGGATGATGGGGTCTTAAAGTTCTGTGGAAGGAAATAAGAAAATTTAGTCGTTAAATTACTCGATGAGGGAGATAAACATAGAAGAGATATTTCTTAGGTCACTCGGTAAATTAATCAAACACTTGGTGATCTGTTTTCTCGAACAATTTTGTTCACAAACAAGAGTCCCAGAGAAAAGCCCCAATCTATCAAAATCACACTCAAAGGAAGAAAAAGTTCGAGATTCATACCTGTTGATAGTAGATACTTGCAATCCAACACAAAACGGAAGAAGAAATCTCAGTTGTGATGAACTCTGAGATGGACCAGAGAAAACATGGACAGAGAGAGGGGTAGAAGCACAGGAGAAGTAGAAACATGGACAAAGAGAGAAGGGTAGAAGGGCGGGAGGAGGAGAAACGCGGGAAAAAAATGATAGAATAATGGTTCCCTGGTGAACAGTACTTAGGTAGATATGGCAAAGTACTGTGCATGGAGTAAGGATACCCAAGCATTTAGCTAAGCTGATGCAGCAGATATTCCCCACTTTGGTTAGCTTTAAATAGCTAATATACCCATTTAGCTAACCTGATGCACTTGCTCTAAGTTAGATCAATTTACAGAGGCAGTCAGGCATTACTTGCCTTGAGTAATTTACACACTGCATGTCAGTGGCACTCGAGGTCAGATGGTTTCCTCAGTATAATCATTTGCCCTTGCTATCAATTTTTGCTCTACACTCCCATTTTCGGGGTGACAAACTGTAGTAGAAAAACATAAAAGAAAGAACAGATTTTATTTTATTTTTTTTTTAACTCTTTTTAAGGTCTAAGACATGGAGGCCATTTTTGCTATTTGATGGGGAGGAATTCACAATGACTACAACTGCTGGAATTGCATGTTCTTCGAGCTTAACCTCTATCTACTGATACGCCGTATGCCAACAACACATGAAAGCAAGAAAATGAAAATAGTCATACAATATCACTCGTCTTGTATTAAGAAAAGGAACACCGAGTAAGATCAAAGAATCTAGCAGACTAATCACTCTTTCTAAATAATTAGAAACTAAATAGCACAAAAAATTTGTTGTGGAAGCAATATAATTCAATCACCCTAATAGCAACTTCCAGTTCCGCTCCTCATGAAAAAGCTACTTGGCTTTCATAGATTTCAGTTTACTGATATCTTCGTACTTGAGAAGCAGAAAAGAACAATCCTTGTCAGCAGCCACATCTCTTAAGCAAAACCATTTTACTTGTTCTGTTGCTCTCTTGATATCCCAAGTTTACACACCCTTGTAGCGCCTACTCTTCTCGCCTAATGGTTACAAGACTCCCCACATGACAAACTGCTTTAAACGAAGAACAAAGCCCCACAATGCTTTGCTTTCTAAAAATCACAGTTTTTGGATCGTAAAACCAGAGAGTGTGATTTCTATAAAGCATTAAAACTTCGCCATTCTTCTTAACACACAGAACCTGAACATCTTTGCAATCCCACCAAAAGAAATTCTTCAGATTTATGGAGAAACTCCTTGTCCAAGACCCTCTCACATTATAATCTTTCATAACCCAAATGTGAATACAGTCGTTCTCTTCATATTCAATTACACCAAGACACCCACTAAACACGGCCAAAGAAAACCCACCTTGTCGAAGCCCACCAGAAGGGTAAGGAATTATGTCGAACACTTCATCTGCAACATTAAAACAGACGATAGACTTCGACGGGGCATCACTTGCCCAATGAACAACTCCATTCACGCAAACATTTGATTTCAGATCACCCGAAATCCGGAAACTGGGAGATTCTATTGCTCTCCAAACCCTTTCACTCAAAGTGAAAACATACGAGGCTGACCAGCCAAAAACCTTTACCACTTTATATTCATTGCTTTTGGGGCTAAACCCAATTCCCATTCCCAAAAATCTCCCGATCATCAGCCTGGGGATCTCGATTAGCTCACGGGTACATGGGTTAATAACAGAAACACGGCCGTCGAAGGTGGGATGGAGCAAAAAGAGCAAGCCATTGCACGAACCCAAAACGCGAAGCTCGTTGAAATTGAGTGGTGAGATGAAATGGATTTGTTCGCAAGAAAAGGAGTTTGTTGGGGTTTGAGTGGCGTAGTACAATTGGGAGCGGACTTGGTTGAAGCTGTTTGAGATGGTGGTATGGAGGATGAGAGTAGGGTTTTCTTCGTTGTGAGAGGAGGTGTGGTTGAGATGGGTGTTGATCAAATATGGGTCGCGGATTAAATTGAGAAAGGATTTGCAAACGGACTTGCATCGGATTAAGGGTTTGATTGGGAGTCTTGACAGTATATTCACAATGATTTCTCGTGGAAGATTATCCATGTTTCTTCTTCTTCTTCACTATGACGACTGAAAGAGAAGAGAAGAACGACGTATAGAGGTTGGATTTTATAGCACGATGATGCAGGCTACTATTTTCATTATCCTATTTTATAGAAATTATATTTTTATTAGTAGAAACGTTTTATTTTAACCATGACTTTCTCGAGGTATTAGGGTTAATTTTATTTCTTTATATTTTATTTTCCTTTCCGGTAGTATTTTAGCATTTAGGAAGTTTTCTGTTTTGTCGCTTGTTTTGGCCAAATTTCTTTTAGCTAGTATTGAAATTTAGGAATATTTCACTTTATTTTGGTAATTATTGCGTCAATAAGCGATTTACTGGGATTCAGCTTCATGTTTTGTTGATTCTTTTTCGGTCTTAGTATTCTGGTATGAAAAGAGGGTGTGACATTATTAGGTTGCTCAGACGTGTTTGTATTTTCTACTTGTAAATAATTTCGTAAAATGAGGCTTTTCGTTGCAACTAGTTTTCACTAGGGGTGAGCATACCTGACTCGAAAAATAAAATAAATCTATATAATTGTGCTAAAAATAAATATTTTTTTGTGTAATTTTTTACATTAGGAATTAGTTTAATGAATTATCAATTAAAAGAATTAAAATTTTAGCTATAAGTAAGACTTTTTGACGTGATACGTCAACACAAACCCCACAACCACGGAAATTTGATGAGTTGAAAAATATTGTGAGAATTTATAAATAAAATTCTGATACATAATATGAAATTACGTGTTGCGGTGTTGCCCACCCCTAGGTTTCAGACGTCAACGATTTAGATTAGTGGTTTGCTTACATGAAACAAAAATTATAGGAACACAACTAGTCGAGCATATCATTTAATACAACTCCCCACATATACATAGGTCTTATACGCATTTATTACATGGGCTCACGTGTCTATGAGAGTGATGTTCGATGTTGTGTCCGAATGATTGTGCTCGGTGTTGCGTTGTGCCCAAATGTTTTTTTTGTTTTTGTATGGCCTTAATATGTAGTACTAGATCAATGCCAATGGTTAGACCTTGTTACAATTTGACACCAAAATGTATTTTCTGTTTGCAAAATTTTGGCACGACATTTCTAGGTTAAAACCAAATAGTTCCACTTATTAACTAAGGTCACCTCAACCTAATTTTCTTTACTTTTTCAATCCCAATTGGTTGACTATTTTTTGGTTGGACTAATTTTTTGATTGGATGACTTGACTCTCCCATAATTGGTAAAATAAAATTTTGATTTGGGAAGATGGAGGGACAAGAAAAAAATTAGTAGTGGGAAATGGGAATACGTCTTACACACACATTGATATTTATAGTAAAATTTAATAGATGGCTGTTGTGGGGAAAAAAAATTGTCGTCGTGAAAAAATAATTGGTAGGAGTAGCTTTTTAATTAGCTTTAAAAAGATATACCAAGGAATTAACTAATCGGATTGATGATGTGCCAAGGATATGTTCCAAGTATGTAATCAATTATACAACCAAGCCATTTTTAGAAGGGTAATTATCAATAACCTTCCCTGGGGTTTCTGACAAACAGATACCTCCCCTGGGGTTTTTGAAATGACACTGACCTCCCCTGCTTTTGCTGACAATATCAAGATTCCTCCACCGTTACTTTTCCGTTGATGGTGTTAAGTTTTGCTGGAAAATCACTGAAATACCCTTATAAGAAAATAAATACATTCTACCAACTTAATTTTTTTTTTTTTAAAAAAAAAACCTCATCTCTTTTGATTTTGTGAATTTTTTTGGTTAAGTAAACATAACTTTACTAGGTCATTGAGGTTAGTGGAAACCGAATTAGGTTTTATTTATTTATTTTTTTTGTGGCCAAATGTATTTTATGTTTTGGTTTGCCTCAAACAAAATGATCAATCAAATTAAAATAGATAGGCTCGTGTCAATAAAATTTATGTTAAGACAAAATTATGTAAAAAGAAAAAAAGAAAAAAAAAACTTCATTACTTTGCTAGTTTGGGTTTATAACTTTTTGAACGATTATAATAAAAAAAATTATAGTTTTTCAATTTTTATTATACTCCCTCCGTCCCAAATTGTTCGCCCTTTTTGGGAATCCGTGCATTTTGCACCAAAAAAATGATGTATAAGCATTCTTTTCTTTTCAAAAAATTTTACACCAATTTAAAGATCTCATTGAGTAGAACAAAATGGTGTGAATTTTTTTGAAAAATAATTTTCGTAAACCCATCATTTTCTGCATCCAAAATGCATGCTTTCCCAAAAGGGGCGAACAATTTAGGACGGAGGGAGTAATGTTTTTTATTTTTCGGTTTGTCACCAAAATGATCAATGAAATTAAAATAAATAGACTTGTGTCAATAAAATCATATGAAGTCAAAACTATCCCCCAAAAAAAAATAAAAAATCCATTACTTGGCTTGTTGGGCTTTATAATTTTTTGAACGATTATAACAAAAAAATTCATTATTTTTCAATTTTCTATTATACTGTAATATTTTTTTCTGGTTTGTCTCAACCAAATATATAAGTAGATAATGAAAATCTACAACAACAAAAAAAAAAACCGTAGACATTGAAAGGGAAAAAAAATTACGCAAAAGAGAGCCTTTTAAACACATGCATACATATTTAATTGTAAGTATATAAGTATATTGTTTATATAAAATGAAATAGGGAGAAAATTATGTAAAATGATAAAGACTAAAAAGGGAGACAAAATTTTTGGTAAAGATAATATAGTTTGGTAGTAGGAGTATTAAATGAGAGCAATTTTTTACGTTAAATTCCATTTTTTAAGTGACATCATCGATTTCTGTTAGTGCATTAACGGAATACTAACCAGAAAAAGGTCCGGGGGGAATTTTGATATTGTCAGCAAAAGCAGGGGAGGTTAGTGTCATTTCAGAAACCTCAGGGGAGGTATTTGTTTGTGTCAAAAACCTCAGAGGAGGTTACTGATAATTACCTTTTTTAGAACCAATTTTGCTTTCCCATTGGAGCTCCAAGTTTTATTTTTTGGTTCCAAATTATCCATATAACACCAATTTTGGCTACCATTGGACTTGCTCTGAGATGACAAAAAAGTGTAAAAAAAAAAAGAGTCAAAAAACCGGATTCATTCTATATATCATTCAGTTGTCTTAGCGCATTGTCAAATCACACTGCAATACACTTTTTTCACCTCACATTTTTTGGTGTTTCTAGAAATTGGATCCACAGAAATGTGAGGTGGAGAATAGTATTGGAGCACCATGTGACGGTTTTCATCACCGTCGTCACTACTTCCAGCCTGGTTTTCATTGAAATTGTTTCCCAATCTGATAGAAAAATGGAATTGTTTAACATTCAATTGTGACACATATTTTCTCTCGGAAGAAAATAAAGCTATGGTATGACTGAAAATGCACCGAGGCGTGAAATTCCACCCTTCGCTTTATATTTTCTCATGGAATCGACATCGTTTTACTTTCAGGTGTTTCCTTGCATTCGAGGGGCACTACTTGAACCCTCACAAAAATTGGAAGAGAGCATACATTAGCATCATCATATTTTTAGGCTACAATGATGTTATGTTTGAAGCGTACACATGGTACATTAGCATCATCATTGCCTTTTATTAGCTCTTCTTGGGGCTTGCAAATGCCTCATAGGTTACTTAATAGTTGGAGTGCAAGCGTAAAAGCATCTTTTTAAAATACGTCCGTACAGGATTACTAAATAAACACCAATAACAAACCTAATCAATGAAATTTAGGGTGTTGTCATCTCTACTCTTGGAGAGTTCGATTAAAACTGGAAGTTCCATACGCACTCCGAATTGATAATTCATGGAAGGGTCTCTAACGAAGCAAACAACTAATCACAAGTGTTTGACCGGTGAAACCTAGGAGTAAACTTAGGTTTCACCTTCACGTGTGGAGAGCACCAAATTGAAGCTCCATTTCTCTTTCTTATCTTTAAGTCCTCACAGTGAAGACGACGGATTATCTTTCCTCTAGAAATCATCGACTAACAACAGACTATCAAGATTCACCATAAACCCTTAATCCTATGCCAGGCTTAATAACTTAAATCCCTTGCTTAAGTTATTAAGCGCATCTTCGAGAGCAAAACCCTTTAAGTTGATCACTTGATGTCCCAAGTGAACACACCCTTGTAGAACCTATTCCTTCTCAATTGCCTAAAGGTGAAACAAGGCTCCCGACATGACAAACTGCTTCACAATGAGAAGGATAACCGAATCGTACTGTAAACTTTTCAGTTTTCGGATTGTAACACCAGAGAGCTCGATTTCTAACAAGCATCAAAACTTCGCCTTTCTTCAGAACATACAGAACTCTAACATCTCTGCAATTCAACTGAATCCTCCCAATGGGATTCAAATTAAAGGTGAGACTCCTTGTCCAAGATTCTCTCACATTATAATCTTTCATAACCCAAATGTGAATACAGTTGTTCTCTTCATATTCAATTACACCAAGACACTCACTAAACACGGCCAAAGAAAACCCACCTTGTCGAAGCCCACCAGCCGGGTAAGGAATTACGTCGAACACTTCATCGGCAACATCAAAATGGACTATAGAATTTGACGGCGAATAGCTTGCCCAATGAACAACTCCATTCACGCAAACATTCGATTTGAAATCACCCGAAATCTCGAAACTGGAAGCTTCTACTGCTGTCCAACCCCCTTCACTCAAACTAAACACATACGAGGCTGACCTAGAACTAACCATTACCACTTTATATTCATTGCTTTTGGGGCTACACCCAATTCCCATCCCCACAAATGACTCCCAGGTTATCAACCTGGGAATCTCGATTTGCTCACCGGTACACGGGTTGACAAAAAAACATAGAGTGGATGGTGCGATGGAGCAAACAGATCAAGCCATTGCACGAACCCAAGAGTTGAAACTCGTTGAAGTTGAAGGGTGGGAAGGAAGGGATTACATCACAAGAGGAGTTTGTCAGGGTTTGGGTGGTGTAGAACAATTGGGAGCAGCAGTTGAGGATGAGACTAGGGTTTTCTTCTATGTGAGAGGAGGCGTGATTGAGTTGGGTGTTGATAAAGTATGGGTCGCGGGTTAAATTAAGAAAGGATTTGGAAACGGACTTGCATCGGATTAAGGGTTTGATTGGGAGCCTTGACAGTATGTTCACAATGATTTCTCGAGGGAGATTATCGATCTTTCTTCTTCTTCTTCTTCCCTATGACGACTGAAAGAGAGAAGAAGATTGGATTTGGCAGGATGATGCAGACTACTACAGTATTTTATTACTCCCACCGTCCCATAAAATTTGATCACTACAAAACTATGTGTAATTTTAAAGCTAAAAATAACGTGTTTACGAAAATAATTTTTTAGTCGCTATGAATATTGTTTGATAGACCTCATCGAAAACTTTTATACGATGCAAAAAAAAATTCAAAAATTATTTTGGTAAATACATTATTTTTTAGTTTGAAAATTGCACGTAGTTTCGTACTGATCAAACTTTATGGGAAGGAGGAAACATCTTATTTTATAGGAATTATATCCTTTTAGGGATAATTAATTAGGCATCCTATACAAAAAATATCGTTATGATTCCATCCTATGATATTTGAATATTTATGATTTCATCCTGAAATTCAAATAAACCCCAAAATACCCTTTCTCTCTCCTAATTTTCCTAATATTTACATCCTGATTTTCCTAATATTTCTCTCTCTTAATTTCCTAACATTTCTCTCCTAATCTTTCCTAATTTCTCTCTCTCTCTCTCTCTCTCTCTCTCTCTCTCTCTCTCTCCCCCCAAAAAAAAATCTCAAAATAAAATTGAAAATAAATAATCATGTCATTTTTAATGCACCATAAAAAAATAGGTATATGTAGTCAAAGCATAAAAGTCAAATGGCATATAAAAACATGGTAGATTAATGCACCACATAAAAAACAATGAAACACATGACAGATTAATGCACCATAAATCCACAACTCAAGCCAAAACCATGAGAAACATATTTAATTAATGCACTATAAAATCACATGTATTCCTTCCCATTTTCATCAACCATTTTATCCATACGAAACATGATACATTAATAAACCATATTTACTGTAACCAATAACATCTACATGTGAATATAGTAAAAGTGGTAAATTAATAAATCATATTCATTGTACAAAATAACCATCTTTTAAAGCATAGGTGAATATGGTTTTTTTATTTACCATTATTATTGTGTCGAAAAAGAATACTCGTTTGGAATCGGGAAAAAAAAAACTCCACCATTAAATCGAAAAAAATATATGTAATTAACAAGATCCTGAAACTCACCACAAACATACAAAACAAAACAAAACAAAACAAAGTAATCAAATAAGATTGTGAGATCATTCGAGGTTACTCATTGGGTTTTTCCATCGCCGTCGAGGTCAATCGATTTTGAGTTCGGCGATGGCGCATCGTGTGACCTAATTTGGCGATGGCCGGATTTATCGTGCGCCGCGGGTTTCGCCATCTCGCTGGTTGCGACCATCCGGTTGTGAAATCAATAGTGATGGGGGATCTACTTCGGATTGCTTTATTTTTCATTTGGATTAGTAAAATAATGGCGTTAATGGATGCTGAATCTTCAAGAAATGCTCATGAGTTTGTTGATTGAAAAAGAAGAAGTAGTGTGTGTGTGTGCGCGCGCGCACGCGTGTGTGTGTGTGTGTGTGTGTGAGAGAGAGAGAGAGAGAGAGAGAGAGAGAGAAAAGAAGAAGATCAATCGTGTGTAGAAGTAATTTTTGGTTTGAAAATTTAAATGATTTGGAAGTAATGGGGATCAAATCACTAATAACAGATGCCTTTCCTTGTTTTAAGGTTGGAAAAAAGGGATTTTTCCTTTACCATATCTAAGTTAAATGTTCCTATATAGACGTGGTAACTGATCGTGATTCCATAGAAGGATATTTATATATGTATAGGGAATTTTCCTTTTCCTATATATGTTCCTATATATAACAATAAGGGCATAACCGTCCTAATATCCTTTTACAGGATGAAATCATAACTATTCAAGTCACATGGGGTGGGATCATAATGATCTTTTTTGAATAGGAGACTAATTAAAATTTCCTTAGTAGTTCCTTTTTTGAGGTTGCTTAGTTAAAAAGAATTAGGGTTAATTTTTTTTATTACTTTTGGTATTTTAGCATTTAGAAAGTTTTATGTTTTGCCTTGTTTTGATAAGATTTCTTTTAGCAAGTATTGAAATTTAGAAACATATCAAATCTTTTTATTTTGGTAATTATTGAGTCAATTAGCGATTTACTGGGATTCAGCTTCCTGTTTTGCTGATTATTTTTTTGTCTTAGTTTTCTAGTATAGAAAGAGTTGTAGTGTGACATTATTCGGTGGTGGTTATTGAATTAATGAAAATTTTGGGTTTTTGCTCATTATTGTTTGTCCGAAGAGAGAGTGTGACATTATTAGGTGGTTGTTATTGAATTAATGAAAAATTTGAGTTTTTGTTCATTATCGTTTGTTCGAAGAGAAAGTACCTCAAGCTCAACGTGTTTATATTTTCTACTTGTAAATAATTTTGTAAAATGAGGCTTCACGCTGCATCATATGAGTAGTTTTCACTAGGGGTGGGCATGCATGACACAAAAAATAAAATAAATCTATATATTGAGCTAAAAATAAATATTTTTATGAGTAGTTTTGTACATTGATCATTAGTTTAATGAATTATCAATTAAAAAAGGAAAATGATTTTCACACTCCCCTTTTATCCTCAAACACTCTTTTTTTTTTGTCTTTATTCACTTGAAAGTACCAAATTGCTCTTTATATGAAAAAAGTGATTCTTGAGGTAAGGGTAATTTGGTAATTTCAAGGTGAATAAAAACAAAAAAGGGAGTGTTTAGGGATGGGGGTGAAAATCATTTCCTTAAAAAAAAAAAAAAAAAATAAGGCTAGTAGCACTTTTTGACGTAATATGTCAACACAAGCCCGCAATGACCAGAAACATGACACGAAAATTTGATGAGTTGAAAAATGTTGTGAGAATTCATAAATAAGATTTTGATATGTAACACGAAATTACATGTTGCGGTGTTGCCCACGCCTAGGTCTCACACGTCAACAATTGAGATTAGCATTACAGTTCTCAATAAGTAAAAAATACAAGCATACAAAGAAAATCGTTTTGTAAAGTAGGTCTCACTGTTACAGTAATTTACAATACTAGTCTTATGAGAAATAAAATTACCAATTCAATGATCCACTTCAATTCCAACCCATTCCAAGCAACAACCACAGACCTCACATCTTCCGCTGGTATACAACTGTAGCAGCAGAAGCCATAGCACAATTACATAACCTTTGAACAAACATTTTGTGGCACAGGGCATGAGTAAATGATGGTCATCTTCTTCAGTTCTGTGGCATGCTTGAGCAAAAAAGATGCCAACTCCAACTCATTTTTTCCATCAAAAAGCTCAATCTCTGCCATCTGCAGATGGTCGGTAAATATCAAGTTTTGAGATTCCCAAAATCCTGCATCAAATCCAGAAGCCTGCAACTAGATATTAACATAAGAAATTTGTTAATTCGATCTCAAACCCAATCCTCCAATGTGCTTGTGTCCGAGTTGGGGTTCGAATCAGCATACACAAAAACTTACCCAAATACTTATATTTATGTCGGCAGAGAGTGGTGAAGATCTCATGCTTATAGTCTTTAAATTAGGCATTTCTCTAATTAAAGAGACCACAGCTGGGACTAGGTCATCATTTAAACAGCTAACATACATAAACAATCTACCCACGTTACTGAAGCAACTAGGCAGGCAACCTTGCTTATATAAAACCTACAATTGCCAAGAGAAACATTCAGCTTGAAAAACTATGATAAAAATAATGACATTGGGGATTACAGAAGAGGTCAGTTCATGAAAAACTATTGAAAGTTGAATAGAATTTGAAAATAATGAATTAAAAGTTGCTGCTAAAGTAAATAAAGGCGTAAAGGGTTAGGAACGCCTAAATGAGAGTACTAATGATAAAAACGTGAAATGGTTCTTCTTGAAATCTCTTGGGCGAATAAAAGGATAATGCTAAGACCATTTATTTCACAACCCAATTCAGAAAGTAAAAAGATGGTAACCATAACTGAACAGGTAGTTCCGCAGATCCAACCCCCCACCAAAGACCATCAACTAAATCACCAAATTTAAGGACGTAATTACTGAGAAAATTAAGAGTAAAAGTATGTTCACCTTGGTCATAAGATCATCTAGAGTAAGATCTTTGATCCTCCTTAAACTGTGAATCACATGACGCAAGTTCTCATACGTATCTTCCCTAGGTTCAAGAAAAAGTTGAGCACCTTCTAAACGCATCAAGTCACCCAAATGATTGTCATTTGTTGGATTCCCCTTCCACGCATAATATTTAAGATTGGGAGCAAAAAGTTTCATCGACTTGCCTCTAGAAAAATTAAATCTCCATTCCTCATTCATAACTTCAAGTTTCTCACCTCCAACACTAAGATGGCAGAGATCCGAGGGAGACGAATTCACCAATGTAAAACGCACCAGAGATGAACTATTAATGCTATACTGTTTATCTCCTCAATTCTCTCGCGCTACTACATACTTTCGTGACACTACTAATGCGCCCCGCGCCACAAGCACTACTACACACTTTCGCAACACGGTGATACCACCGGCATCGAGCAAGCATCCCTCTCCTTCCTCTAAATGAAAAGGTTCAGTGGACTTCTCGCGACATCGCCGGCAGCGAACCGCCCACGTCGCCGCGATCTGAACACTTCACCAATGCTTGGCAAGGCATGCCACGACAAGGGAACAAGGCATGCCGCAGGCACAAGAAAAAAGCCTTAATTCCTTAAGGCCTCGTTTGATTTGCGGACTAAAACAAGTGGGATTGATAGTCCTGGATTATTTGCCCTGAGACTAATTTAGTGTTGAATCTCACACAATTCCCTGTTTGATTCACGCAGGATTAACATTGAGATATCCCACGTTTCAGTCAATCCCATGTTTGGTTCCCTAATCTACATTTTAGGATTAATTTCAGGACTATCTCTTTCTCTCTCCCTCTATCTCTCAAACCAATTCCACCAAATTAATTTTTTTAAAATTATAACATGATTCTTGAAAAACTAAATTAGTCCCAGGAAAAAAAAAAAAGGGTACATGAGCCATCTCTATAAACATTATGGGACCTTTTCTGTCAACGAGCCTTCTCTATAAACAATATTCCCACAACTGCTAAGCCCACCTAAGCAGCCAACCAAGTCTTCAGATTGCTATTGTTACATCCTTAGTTAAAGTTCAAATCCGAGCAAGGGACAACAATTTATAGCACATTCAAGCCCGACATGGGCTGATGATTAGTGGACAATTTTATTTTTATACAAACCCAGCAAAACCAAGTAACTTATTTTTGATACAATCATTTTCTGTACTCGTTGAGGCCATGGATGGCTTGATAGGAGTCGAATCTACCATGGATGTGAGTATGTGTGATGAAATTGGTTCGAAACTCACCGGAGGAGTGTAGATCTAGAACTCCTTTGAGAAAAAATGAAAGAATCCGAGTGGATTTATGGAGAGAGAGAGAGAGAGAGAGAGAGAGAGAGAGAGAGAGAGTAACCTCCGTCAATGGAGTTGCTCTTCCCCTTCCATGGATGAGAGAGTGCAAAGGACGAAAGGAAAAGATTAAGAAGAAGCAGATGGAGCAATTGGGTTATAACAGTGGCAATTTTGCAATTATCTGCTCTTCCCTTCCGTCTGTTTTTATCCGGATAAAATAATACCCCCCATATAGGGACTAAATTAGTCCCGGGATTGGTAATCTCAGATGCTTTTTGGGAGCCAAACGTGGGATCTATGAAGCACGGATACGATACGATACGGATACGTGATTTTTCCAAAAAGTCAGATACGATACGTTGGGGGATACGTTGAATATAAAAATATAAAAATAAATATATTATAAATATAATAATTTTTAGTTCCTAAAATTTCATTAGACAGGTTCACCATTACAGCACAGAAAGAGAAAAAAAAAACCCTAAAAAATGTATCCGAATACTCTAAAAACGTATCCGATACGTATCGGGAGCGTATCCGAGCGTATCGGTAACGTATCCGAGCGTATCGGAGCGTATCCAAAACGTATCCGAATAATAAAAATTTAATTGAAATTACGGATACTCTAAAAAACGTATCCGATACGTATCGGGAGCGTATCCGTATCCGATACGCGATACGGAGGTCAAAATAGAGTATCCGTGCTTCATAGCGTGGGATTATGCAGGATTAGACACATGTTATCCTATCTCAGTCTTTTAATCCTTGAATCAAACGAGGCCTAAGCGACTTGCAAAACTATGAGATCCATTCACCGGAATGCTTGTTGAGCATTTTGACAGAAGATAGTGATAAGGATTGGAGATTAGTAAACCCTAGGCAGGAGGGCAACAGGAGATGGCCACCGTTCAACTTCACCATTACAGACCTCAATGATGCACAAGAAAATAAACAGAGTGGAAATGCAAATTTTGTTCCCTGACGCAATATGCATTCGATATCCAGCACTTCCACTAAAAATTGTGCTGCAACATGTAACCATGTAACAACACGATAAACTTCGCGGTGGATAACACTAAGACTACAACGAATACTAAAGTGACTCAACTTTCCCCTTCCACGTTGCACCAAGAACCTATCCAAAGCATTCAAAACCTTAGAGTGGTTACGAGAATTATGGACCCTCCTACGAGAGAAGTGTACCAACTCATCGAAAGTGAAGAATGGGCTTGTCATGCACAATTCTCTGCATCTTTTGCAAGTGACCATGAAACGAGCAATGTCTTCCATTGTCAGCAAGGAAAGAATGTGGTGTGCAGTATGGTCTGGAAGGCTGCTTAATCTGTCCAAACTGACGGAGCAATTTTTGAGACCTCGGGACATAGCAGTTGCCATTAACTTATGCTGCTGTTCCATGGTATGCGAACCCCCTCTTTTTAGCGCTAGCTGTGCACAAAGGCGCGTTGATGCCTTTTGAGCTGTGGCAAAGAAAAGGAAACATGGAAAAATCAGGGACATATACTTGAGAGTAACCAGAATGACAGAAAGATCTCAAACCCAATAATTGTTCTTACTGTCAAAATTTTAAAAGTATAAGTTGCTTAAAAGTTGGCATGTTGAATCTTACAATAGAGTGGACAGGTTTACATTGATCTTAAGGGATGGTCATGAACTAAATCTATTCGCTACTCCCTCCATCCCGAATTGCTTGCCCTTTTTGGGAATCCGTGCATTTTGCATGCAAAAAAATAATGTATAAGCATTCTTTTCTTTTCAAAAATTTTTACAACAATTTAAAGATCTCATTGAGTAGAAATTGGTTTGAAAAATAATTTTCGTAAACCCATTATTTTTTGCGTGCAAAATGCACGCTTTACCAAAAGAGGCAAACAATTTGGGACGGAGGGAGTAAATATTAAGTTGATGAAGTAAGACTCAAATCCCAGATTTGTGCAAAATCCATAACTTTATCACAACTACAAGACCAACAAGTCCATAAGCTTGGGTTACTATTGCGGACCTATAAACATCTCTTTCCATGTCCTTGGATAAATCGCACAAGTGTTTGCCCATTTGACATGCATAAACCCCGGTGAAGGGTTCGCGTAGTCTTGATGCTTTATTACATTGCCTTTTATGAGATGACTCATAGATGATAGACCTCCCCCCACAACAAGCTTGTAGAGAATTGGGCTAAATTCTCCCGATCGTGCTTTGCTAAAAGATTTACAACTCATATAGCACAGATGTGGAACACGAGAATTCTAAAAGCCCCATTCTTTTTCCCATGAGGTCACAATTCATCTTGAAAGAACCCAAAGGACATTAGTCCAATTCAGGGATCTCGAAGCAGAGGGATTGTTCCTCAAACACTTAGTAGATGAATCAGCAGATTTCTATGTAAGCATTGATCAATATATTCTAATAAATTCCAGATTATGGGCATGATAAATCAGCTGCTGTAGGAATCACCTTAAATCTTGATAGTACATCTCTCTAGTTGCAATCAAGTAGTATAAAACAACAACAATAGCAGAACCCATTAAGTCCCCAATAATTGGCGGTATGGGCAAGGGGTGGATAGAAGACAAATCTAACCTTTGGCAATAAATGTACAAACTGGTTGCTCCTAGAATACCACTGAAATAGTATAAAGTTAATTAACATTCTACGGTTTCTACCTAAGGCAAAACAAAACCACTGTATCTCTACCTTTTGAGAGAGCTAACAACTGTAGCCCACTTTGTATTTTGCACCAATTACTTTCCTCCAGAGACTCTTTTTTCCCCCATATGTCTACCAAACTAGGTACCGGGCGACGAGCGTTGCATGATTAATATGCCCGTTGTTTTTGGAGCATTTTTGTTAGGTTATTTTGTGTGTGAATAATTATTTTGATTTTTGTGGATTTTATGATTTTCCCAAACAATAGTGAACAAATAACTTGAATGCTCAAACAAAATCGAGAACTCCAACTACAAAATTTATTTGAAAATTTATTCAAGAGCCAAATCATAAAGAATTAACTACAAGCGATTTACCTGCATGCAAATCGTAGATATATTCAAACACAAATACATAAATAAATCCAATAGCCAGACAAAAATGAGCACCTGGAAAAAAAATAAGGTGATTGTAAATTAACAAGCTAACATAGGGTCAAGACACATGCATAATGATGATTGACATACCGTTTTTGTAGTCAAGGCCTTGATTCTCCTTTGCATTGTACTCATCCGAACTTATGTCAACAAACTTGATTGGTCCATATTGCTTATCCCATCTCTCTTAACATTTTGACCTAACAAAAATTCATTAAAACAAACATAAATATTTTCACATTACTGATACTCGGAATTCCCATCTAAATTCTCAAAAAAAACCTAGATCCAAACACAAAACCATAATGCCGATACCTCACGCAAGCAAAGCAAGCATTCTCCATCATATAGCATTTTAATTTTCCAATTATCTGGTGATTTCCCTCCCCCATAATTTCTGGAAACAACAGGATCCACAGTGGCCTCGTGTATGGCGCAAATTGGATAAAAAGGAACTACCACTGAAACCTGATTCTTTACCTCACCCAAACATTAAAAACTCAACTCAAATAATGATCCTATAAAAGAGAACCTAAGTTAAGACAAAAATCACAATCACCATAACAGAACTTAAACTTCACTTCATTAAGAACCAATTATCCATTTGAGCTTAACTGATTTTTTGATTATCTTGTTCTCTCTCTCTCTCTCTCTCTCTCTCTCTCTCTCTCTCTCTCTCTCTCTCTCTCTCTCTCTCTCTCTCTCTCTCTCTCTCTCTCTTCAATTTTCCTAAAATTTTGTATTAGTTCTTGTTTAATTTTTTTAAATTATCCCAACAAGAATAATCTAAAAGATCAAAAGTTATAAACTAAAAGCTTAAAAAATTCACTAAAAACAGTAAAAGAAAATCCAATTCTTGATTCACGATACTAATTGACGATTAGTTGTTGCCCATTGATAAGAAGCATTGCGTTTCTGTCAGAGATTTAAACACAAAAAACAAACCTAAGAGGTCCATATCATAAATGAGAGTTGCATGTATTATCAAACACAAATAGTGTCCACTTTATTGCCAAGGATTGCAAATTTACTCAAACTTATAATTGAGGCACGCTATGCCTCTAAAATGAGTGTAGGACGTTAACTTCTATGATGCAACCGGAGCACAGTGTGATTATATTGACGTAAATGGTGACCTGCCAAAATTTGAACTTTTATTTTGAGATGTTTAAGCATTAAATCAACAATGACCCATCCATCAGGAGTATCTCACAGCAGACCGCCTTGAATATCTTTAGCATCATCGAAAAAACACAGCAAATTCGATGGAAATAACTGGGAACGATAAAAAAAAATAGGGATCCACAAATAAACCCACCCAGATCATATAATTGCAAAGACCAGTCTACCAATCGGGAAAATAGGAATTTTTTTGAAACATATATCAAATTTCAATCAAATAAAAAGGCAGCAATCAAGAATAGGGATCGACAAAGAAAACCCTAATCTTAAAATAAAAATTCCCACCCTACTAATCAAGAATTCCGTGATAATCTGTATGGATTTCGTGTAAACCTTTTCCGGCAAGTTCAATTTTCAGTATAGGTTTTAGGGCTTTGATTAGGAAATCAACAATTAGGGCTACGATGCCATCATTTTAGGTTTGATTTCTACTTGACCAGGCAACTCGAATAGTCAAATCAGAGCTAGAGAGAAACCCCAATAATAGGACAAATTTACAGATGTTAGATACTCCATTTCGAGAGCACGTTTGAGGGAGGGAGACAAAGAGAAATTACCTTGGTTTTTCAATTTTGTTAATGCTGCTCTTTCCTCGTCTTGTCTGAATTTCCAAGGCTATGACTTTGAATTGGTTCAAATCTGACTCATTTGAGCCTCAATCCTCGCCTTCTCTTTCTCGGTTCCTGACGAGTTTCAGAGGAGGAGATCAACATTGATGTCGACTGATTCTACCTCCCCAATCCCCGTGGTGAGGCCGACAGCCATGCGACAGCCGGGATGAACGTAAGTTGCCTTGCACGATTGATGAAGAGATGATTTTCTGAATGAAGGAATGAGAGAGAGAGAGCTCTGTCTCTGAAACCCTAGACTTTGGCAGTTGCCGTGCACCGAATCTGAAGAGAGAGAGAGAGAGAGAGAGAGAGAGAGAGAGAGAGATGCAAAATATCCCTGTCATCCCTGTATGCGAGGACAGAGGAAAGGTGGGGTTAATGATAGAGAAGTGGGGTTAATGACGCATGGGGGAGTCAACCGAAAAGACGAAACAGACCATCCAATGACACATAAATCACAACAAAACCAACGGGCGGAATCCAAAATTGGAGGGTAAAATTGGCACGAATTGGCAAAATTGGAACACCCTCAATTGGAAAGCCTCTCTTATTAGAGTCCTCCGGTCTTGGATAATACCTTCTACAACGGAAAATCTTCCAGGACTTACACCTAGACCACCAACAAAAGATGGAAATCTGTACTAACTTCAAACTTTGGCATGGCACTACTCATTGACTCCATTCCCTGCACTCACTCCTGCAGCGAGAGAGCCAATGTGAGTTGTCAATAGGATTGTCTAGAGACTTTGAGCAAACGATAAGACATACGAAATTTGATATAGAGCAAGTAGCTCATACATGTTGTTATGCCTCACACTGCCTTGCGCTATCCTCGACAACTCGGCCTATAGCAATCCCTTGACCAATAGAAGCCACTCCTATAGCAAAGCAATAGAAATCAGTAAATTCAGGATAAGTTACTAGCACGAACAAAAAATAAAGAAAGAAATTGTCAATGATACAATCAACCAATGAACTGTGATGTAATATTCTATCATTTAAACTCCAATGATATAAATAAAACAAAATTCATCTCCCAACTAACCCATTCCACCTCTTACCTTCTTTCAATCCCTCGCTGCATATTATTTAAGCATAACTTATCCAATCAACCTAGTAACAAAGAGTTCATTTTCCCTTTAAAGGATTTCTTAAAAACCAGATTTGACTATTGTACGAGAGTGAGATTAGTTGGGTACGTAAAACAAAACTAACCTGATTAGGGACAAGAATAATGAACGATTAGACAAATGAGACTAATAAGAATCTGTGGAACTGGAAAGAACGAGGCTAGACAGTGGAAAGAACCCTTGGCAGGATTCCCCCTTCAACAAGAGTGAATGTTCCCTCGAGAATATTCTCTCTCTAGAATCACTCTTGAAGTTTGTGAAAAAAGGTCCCTCGAAAGGTGGGAGGGATGTCTTATCTATAGAGGACTTGGTCTCTCTTTCTGAGCTGAGTCCAATTATAAATTCCGGACAAGTGTCACATAAATCGTGCACGAATATTCCTTCCGTACCGTCTAGGCCGTGGCCCCCGTGACACCCGCGAGTGTTACTCCTTGGGTGCCTTTTCCGCGGCAAACCCTTGTCCTTAGCCACCAATCCACAAAAAATCTCCAATAATCCCGAGAAGCGGTGAGGTCACGATCTCCTCAGTCATGCCGAAACCGTGACCAAGCCTCTAAATGGCTTCCCCTCTAGTCCTGCCAAGTCGACTAGGGCGGACTAACTCATCTTAGGAGTCGACATCTATCCTCATAATGTTCTTGTTCTTCGGGGTATCAAGATTGATCTCCTTGTTATCGTTTCTCATCTGAGGCTTGAACGGCGTAGGCCGTAGCACCATTAGATTGCCTCTTGATTGAGGCATCCCTGTCTGTTGCTCGAAAATATAAAAGCAAGGAAAAATAACTTCTTTTTTCGAAAGTTTCAATTTGGTCGATAAAAAGTCCTGGTAATTGTTTTTTGGATTTTTCTAAGTACAATGGTATAATCGGATGATATTTTTTATCACGGAAAGGTTGCCTTTCGGCCCTTTTCGCCTTTGTACTAAAATTGAGGGAATGAGATTTTGATATGATTGGAATTTCAAAATTCTAGCAATGTAATTATTTTTCGAAAGGGGGGTACTTCCTTATTTTTATAAATAAATTAAAGTAAAGATTTTCTTTACTTAACTTTGATTTATGAAAATAAATGCCAAAGGACCAGGATTGGAACCCGAGGTTGAGGATCCAAAGGTGAGGGATCCGGGGTTGGGACACCCGTAGTTACCACAAACCAGGGCTAGATTGATGCTGTTGGGATCCGAGGTTGAGGGCCCAGAGTTGGGGAAACTGGGGGTGATGACCCGGGGTTGCTGTCCAGGAGTTGGGCATTCCGGGGGTGATGACCCGGAGTTGTTAGCCTGGACTTCAAACGATTTTTTCTTCGTTAATCTTAAATTAACATCCACGTGTCAAATTAGTATTTTTCCTTCTACAACTATCCACTTCATTGGAATTATCTTTTTTATACAGTTAAACATAATGTTAAAGCTTCTTTCAGTATTTTAACTAATGAGCTACGCCAAATTAATATCAGAACCATTGAAGCATGTTGAACTTTATAGCATTTACGCAGACAAAAACACACCAACCATTTATGATCTATTTTCTGTCCCATGACAAGAGGATCAAAACTCAAAACTCTCATCTTGAAAATTGGAAATTGACGCATATACATATTGTTTTGTTTAAAATTGAACAGCATGAAATTCCAAGCACCATTTGTTTTAGCTAGGGTTCGTTTTGGGCGGGGGGGAGCGCCGCCTCCTCCTCTTCCCCCCCCCCCTCTCTTCTTCCTCCTCCTCCTCCCTCTCTCTCCTCTCTCTCTCACCATCCCTCATCTACCCGTTTTTCCCCTGCTGATCTTTTCTCCTCTTCTTTAACAAAATCGTTCGGCAATAATGGCTGGTGGTGGTTGCGGCGGCTGCAGTGTTCATCTCCGGAGGTTATGGTTCTCGTCTTCCCGTGTCCCTGGTCGTTTATGGGCTCCGATTTGGCGGTAGCTTGGCGGTCGTTGTTGGGTCTCGTGTTGGCGGCGTGATTGGCGTTCGATATCGATCGGCTTGTTGCTTGTTGATGGCGGCAGTGGCTGGGTTCTGTTGCGGCGGCGGTTTGCGGTGAAGATGATGGCGGTTCGTGCAAGGGTGGATGGATCTCCTATGGTTGTTGCATAGGTTGTTCAAGTGCCCGGTTGGATCTTGGCAACTATTGTGTGCTTTCCGGACGCGGAGATCTCATTTCTGTCCGAGCTTGCTGTGTTTTTTCTGTTGATCTGTGCAACTGCGTTTGGTGGTGGTTTGCCCGTGCCTGGTGTCTCCGTTCCTCCTGTCGTTCATGGGCCGTTGCTCCCCGCCGGCCGCTACATCTGGGAGTGGCTGGCGTTGCTTAACGGCGAGGTGTTTGCTCCGGTGTCTTGTGCGGAGGCGGTGGGGTCGATGTCTCCTGGGTTAGGGTTTGGTTTGGGTGGGCCGGCCCTTGGTTGGGCTGGACTTGTGGTGTAGGTTTTATTGTAATATTTGAGTTGCAGATTTGGGCTTCCTTTTGCGTTTATTGTTTGTATCTGCTTAGACCCTAGGGTGAGCTGGGCTTCGGCATTTGTGGTGTATTTTCCAACTTTTGGTTGGATTCCCCTTCCCTTCCCCCCGTTTTAATAAATTTATTGCCGATCAAAAAAAAATTGAACAGCATGAGCCACTAAGTTTCGAAAAAGGAACTCCCTCACATTTGGCTAAGTAAGGAGGATACTTTGGGTCTCGCTTGGACAAAAAGGAGCCTCATGGTCTCATCCTTTGAGGAACAGGTGTCTCCACTGGATCTATTCCCTGGAGTGCAAAATTAGAAAAATAACTACAAACTTGCAATCAAACACATGTTATCTGATTTTCTCCATGAGGAATACCAAACGAAACTAATTAGGAGCAGGGCCAGTCGAGTACACATTTCATACTGACTCACCTTTGATTCTTTGGGATTTTCAAAACCCTAGGATGCAGCTCCATCCTTCTTCTAACTTCATCTATCACTATCTTTCTCCATATTCCCTCATAGCTTTAAGCATAACTGGATTTCTTCTTGTTGTCTCCCTATCACACCAAACCATAGTAGTCAAAATTGCACGATTCACGATTTGATTCACAATTCATGCAAAAAAGATACAATCTCTAAGGGGAATCGAGTCTTAATAAAATCGGTGGTGACTGTTTGATTCACGATACAATTTTTGTGATTCAATTCATTGTTCAAGCAAACTCTACACAAATAATATAGGTTTAATACAATTCTTGCATTCTATGTAGAGGTGTCAAACGAGCCGGGCTGGCACGATTACGGCACGGCACGACACGTTTAAATGTGGCACGGCACGGCACGAGCACGGTTTTTGACGGGCATGGCACGGAAGTGGGCACGGCATTGGCTGGGCACGGCACAGCACGTCACGATCTTGGACGGGCACGACACGAAAGTGGGTCGGCACGGTATGGCACGGCACGGCACGGGGCACGGCACGATTTATTTATTTATTTTTTCTAACCCAAGTTAGCATTGGTTAAGATTTATTGTGACAAAATTTGTATTTTTTAATCATATGTAATGTATTTGTCAATAATCTATGGTACAAATATGAAGCGAATCTCGATAAAACAAACTATTTTAACAATCAAGGCCGTTCATTTTGTTGTAGTCAAATGTACAGTGGCCACCTGACCGTGACACAATCAAGATGATCAAGACTGTTGATTCTGTTGTGCCTATTAATTAAATCAATGTTGTAAAAATTTGGCTGAATCGGGTTTGAAAATTCCCTTGATCGGGACACAATTTCAATATTTCATCAAGTAAATAAATTAATTTTATTTTTAAAAAATGAATTTTTTAATAATAAAAAATGAATAATTTGGTATTTTAATTGATAGGTGAAAATTGAATTACTTTAATTACGTAATATATATAAAATTTTGATTATATTATGCGCTAGCCACATGATCGCAACACAATTATGACGATCTACACCGTTCACTATGTTTGTCTTGCTATTATAATCACTCTTGCCAAATTTGAAGTCTATCGAATATTGAAAGCCCTTTCATCGGTACGCTGATTCATTATCAATCGACAATTTGTCCCCTTCGATCAAGTACGTAACTATAATTAAATCACTTCAGTTTTTGCATGGAGGATATAATCACACTCACTTACAATGTAGACGGTTCGGATACGAAAAAAATTGCTTTGATGGGCGTCGAGTCATGCATTATAAGACATTATTGCCCATAAATGCACCGAATGTGATCCGATCAGATGGTTGCCAAGATTTGATTGCCACCGTTTTCAGGGGAAATGATAGAATTGATAAGATATAAAATCGTAACGGTTTAGATCGAACATTCGAGAAATCGAGTCTGCACCTCCCTTTTAATCATATACATCAAACTAACTTGGTAATAAACTAAGATAGTATGCTATAGGATAATGTACACTAGCCACGCGATCTCAACATAATTATGACGATCCAAACCGTTCACATTGTTTGTATTGCTATTTTAATCACTCCTGCCAAATTTTAAGTCCATCGGGTATTCAAATCCCATTCATCGGGATGTTGATTTATTGTAAACCAAAATTTTGTCTCATTCGATCAGGTACCTAATGAGAATTAATTTACTTGATTTTTTGCACAGATGATATAATCACTCCCATGTAAAATGTAGATGGTTCCGATTCGAAGAAAAATACTCTGACGACCCTCACGCAGTACAATTTTACGGCAATTTTACAGTTGGGTGCAAAGGCATATAGTCACCACAGGGAAACTTTCCTTTTGGCCCAAAGTTTGGGTGACCCGCCCAAACTTACTGCCCCAATTTGTTTCATTTCCTTCAAGGTTCCCCCCCCCCTTCCCCTTTTTCATCATTTCCCGCTATATGTTTTTCCCCCAAATTTTTTCATTTCCTGCTATATGTGTAGTCCCTCATACCTTGACTGTATCACGTATCGTTCCACTTGCTTCAATCTGAGAGAGAGAGAGAGAGAGAGAGAGAGAGAGTGAAGATCTGTAGAATCGGTAGATCTTCGAATCTGGAGATTTAAATGCGTAAGAATCGAGAAGAAGAAGAGGAAATCTTTCCTCTTTGTATCAAAGAGGCGTGCGCTCTCGCCGCGTTAGTCCAATTCAATCCGTTTTTCCCCAGTACCTCAGGAGAATTGTCAAGGTTCCCATCCACATCCCTCCTCTCTCCTCCGCTAATGTATCCTTATATCAATATGCCTTTTCGAAATTTTAAGCATCGTAAATAGATCTGATCCTACTTTATATCACATTCTTTTCCAAGAAATCAGATTGCTATAGTTTTTATGGATCTTATGAGTTACTGTTTAGACGGAAATGTTATAGGGATGCTTTTTTTTTTTGTTATTCATGATAAATTCCTTGAATTGCGATGCCAAGAATGAGGTATGTGGAGGATGACTGGATGGCTTTTACTTTTAATGGTTGATAATCTTGATATCTACCCTCTCATCCAAATCGCAAGTCCCAACCGATTTTAACAGATCCATATTCGCATCGCCGTGGGAGTCTTCGAAGATCACATCTGTGATTTTGCGTATGGCCGTTCACATCTGTGATTTTCCTTCTTCAAATTGCTTCCCGAATTCGGGCTTGAGATTCTTTATGAAGGAGGCATTTTCTCGGGAACAATTCGTCATCTCTATCCGGGATCTTTTCCAGGTAATTGCATGTTTCCTGGTAGCTTGGTAAATTGGTTTCTTGTTTTTTTGTTTTTTTTGCTATGAGGAAGGAAATTACTTGTGGGATTTTGTACATGGAGCAAAACATGGAACAATCTATGGAGATTTGAATGCGTTGATGTAGACTTAAATATATGTGTTTTGTGGCTCACATTGGTTTGTTAAAACATGGAATGAGGTTTATGCCTACCAGTTGTTTGATGTAATTTCTCAAAGGACTGTACTAATCACCAAAACAAAGACAACCCCCTAGGTTTGAAGTTTGAGTAATGGTAGAAGTAGAGGTGTCAAATGGGCCGTGCCGGCACGGCACGGCACGGGCACGGCACGTTAAACTCTGGCACGGGCACGAGTTGGGCATGGTCTAACTAGACACGACACGGCACGACACGGTCTGAGGCGGCACGGGCACGGGCACGGGGCACGGAAAAGGGTGGGCACGGCACGGTAATTGCCCCGCGCGCATTACGACCGCGACGCGACGGCGGTCTAAAGCCGCACGACGCACCCGTGAGTGGGCTTTGGCGTGCACGCGCACGCACGCGACGCGCACTTTAATCGCACACGCACGGCACGCGACGATTTTTAGTTTGGCACGAGCGCGCGCGACGCAGACGCGACGCGGAGGAAGTGTAAAGGGCAAGGCATGGTATAATAACGAAAAGAATTAGGAAAATAAAAATAAAATAAGGAAAATAAATTTTATTTTATTTCAAAAAATGAGGAAAAAAAATGAATTTTTGAATAATAAAAGTGAAAATTTTGATTTATGAATTGATAGGTGAAAAATAATTTTTTGTAATTACACAATATGTCACGAGAGAGAGAGAGAGAGAGAGAGAGAGAGAGAGAGAGAGAGAGAGAGAGAGAGAGAGAGAGAGAGAGAGAGTTGAATTTTGGATAAGTTTTCATCAAATAAATGGACTTTAGAAAAATAAATAAATACATAATAAATAAAAAATACATTTTATTAAATAAATGAAGTTGCTTAATGCCATAATAATGAAAAAAAAAAAAGATGGAAATAAAAATGAATTTATGAATAATAATTACAATTTAATAAATGGACTTGCCATAATAACTAAAAATGAGGGAAATTAAAATTAAATAACATAAATGAAAACTTAGGGGTAAAATAAAAATTAAATTTTGATAAAAACATATAATGATATAAATTTTGAAAAAATTATAAAATAAATTAAGTTTTATTTGAAAGTGAGGAAAAAAATGAAAAATAAAATTTTTAATAATTAAAATGAATTTTTTAGGGGAAATTTTGGGGAAAAATTGGGGAAAAAATGAAATATTTGAATAAATTTCAATTAAATAAATGGACTTAGCAAAAAAATAAATAAATACATAATAAATAGGAAATGTAATTTTATTAAATTAATTAAGTTGACAAATGGCATAATAAGGAAAAAAAAGGGAAATTAAAATTGAATTTTTGAATAACATAAATGAAAAACTTAGGGGTGAAATAAAATATTTATAACATTAATTAAATTTTATTTGAAAATGAAGAAAAAAAGGAAAAATAAATTTTTAATAATTAAAATGAAATATTTGATTTTTGAATTGGTAGGTCAAATTTGATTTTTATAATTTCATAATATGTTAAATTATTAATATGTTATATTATTTTGTATAAAATTTTGATTATATTATGCATTACATTAGCCACACGATTGCAACACATTTATGACGATCCACGCCGTTCACTTTGTTTGTTTTGCTATTTTAATCAACCTCGCCAAATTTGAAGTCCATCGGGGTATTGAAAGCCCGTTCATCGAGGGGACGTTGATTTATTATCAATCGACAATTTGTGTCCTTCGATCAAATACGTAACAATAGTTAAATCACTTCATTTTTTGCATGGAGGATATAATCACTCCCACTTGCAATGTAGACGGATCGCGTCTGAAAAAACTACTCGATGGTCGCCGAAGTCATGCATTATAGGACATTATTGTTCTTCAATGTACCAAATTTGATCCGATCAAATGCTTGCCGACATTTGATAGCCACCGTTTTTTGGCGAAAATGATACAATTGATAAGATATGAAATCGTAAATCTTGGTTTAGATCGAACATTCGAGAAATCGAAGTCTACACCTACATTTTGATCATATACTTCGAACTAACTTGGTTATGAACTAAGATGTTATGCTATATGGTAATGTACGCTAGCCACGCGATCTCAACATAATTATGACGATCCAAACCGTTCACATTGTTTGTATTACTTTTTTAATCACTCTCGCCAATTTTGAAGTCTATCGGTTATTCAAAATCTTTTTATCAAAGACGATTAATTTATTGTAAACCAAAATTTAGTCTCATTCGATTAGGTACCTAATGATAATTAATTTACTTGTTTTTTTTTGCACGAGGATATAATCACTCCCACGTAAAATGTAGACGTTCCAATTCAAGAAAAATACTCTGACAACCCTCGCGTAGTACAATTTTACGGCAATTTTTACCATTGGGTGCATAGATGAGACATGTGACATATGCACCCAATCCTATACTTAGTATAAATATGCTGTTATAGGGCCAAAAGCCCATAACCCTACAACTCTCTCTCTCATCCGACTCTCTCTCTCTTCCACAATCCAATCGATCTCTCTCTCTCTCTCTCCTGCGGCTCGATCGTCCGGACTCACCACGCACCACCACCCGCACCACCACTCACCACCACCACTCAAACCCTAACCACTCACGTCCACTCACCACCAGAACCCCCACACCACCAAAACCCCACACCACCACCGCACCGCCGGTCCCACCGCCACCACTCAAACCCCCAACCACGCACCCACCAAACCCCACACCCACGAAACCCCACACCACCACACCACCACCGCACCACCACTCACCACTCGAACCCCACATAAATCGATTACTGAAACCCTAAATCGAAACCACAAATCAAACCCCTAAATCGACCGGGCTCTTGGTTTTCTCATTTACGGTGTTGGTTCTCTCATTTCCGTGTTGGTCCCGCGGCGTCTTGGTGGGCTCTTGGTTAATCCACACTCTGGCATGCAAAATGTAATCCACACTCACCACCACTCGGCGGTCTCCTAAACCCTAGATCTATTTTTTATTAGTGATTATCTGTGTTTATTAGTGATTATCTGTGTTTATTTGTGATTATCTGTGATTATCTGTGTTTATTAGTGATTATCTGTGTTTATTAGTGATTATCCGTGTTTATTTGTGATTTTCGTGTTTATTTGTCATCCATTACATAAAAGTATAAAACCCTAGAGTTTCTGTGTTAACAGTGTTATAATCTGTGTTTATTTGTTATTTACGTGCTTATTTGTCACTGTTTATCATGGATAATCAAAATTTTAACTTTGGTTGTGGGGGTTCACGCCATAACTCACACTCTGGCTCTGATGATGAATCACCACAAGCACAATTTATAGCATCACCTTCACCACTGGTACATGGTCCTGGAATAGAGTCTCTGGGTGAAGCTGGTTCAAATGTTGTTGGACCACCTCCAGAAGAACATGTTGGTGGGAAAAGGCAGCGCACTTCATGGGTATGGAAACATTGTGCTATAGTTAAAGATTTCATTAATAAACAGGGGGTTAATGTAGGAGAAAGAGGTGTGTGTAATTATTGTGGAAATGATTATAGTTATGGTTAGTAACAAAGTGTACGGGACAAATTACGAGACATCTCAATAACAAACATAAATTGGAAGTTGGGTCGGGGCGGTGGTGATCTTGATAGTGTAACCGGGTTTATCTAATTTAAATATATTACGCACCTAAAATGAGACACGGATTGGCCCTTTATGTAGCTGCTGCAGAGCAGCCATTTACTTTTGGTGATAATATTCGATTTGAATATTTTGTCCAAACTTATCTAAATCCTTCTTTTTCTAAGGTTTCTAGAAATACAACCAAAAGTGATTGTTTGAAAGCTTTTACTGAAGCCCGAAGAAATTTCGTAACTGAAATTGCACAACTTGGTAGTACAATCTCTTTTACTTCTGATTTGTGGACTGGTCGAAATAACCTTGGTTACATTGCTTTGACTGCTCATTATATAGATGCTAATTGGATTTTGAATAAAAGAATTATTGCTTTCCGTTTGATGGAGTATCCTCATAATGCTAATCACATTTTTCAATGCATAAATGGTATTTTTCGGGGAGTTTGAAATTGTTGACAAAGTTTTTAGTATTACATTTGATAATCCTGCTTTGCTAATACTGCTTTGCTATTGATTTGTTCAAAAGCGAAACTTGTCTACTCCTCATCTTTGGACGCTTTTTTTCATATGCGTTGTGTGTGCCATATTATTAACTTAGTTGTGCAAGATGGTTTGAAACATATAGCACCACAGTTCACAAAATTAGAGAAGCAATTCTTTTTATAGGTACTTCACCGGCTAGGCAACAAGAATTTGAAGTTTTATGCATAAGTTATCACGTTAAACCAAGGCAAATGAAAAAAGTATATAAAAATCGTTGGAATTGACCTTTCTTATGTTAAAATCTTGTAGGAATCATAGAAACGTAATTACGACTTTTGTTAATTCGGGTATGGTGATGTTGCTTTAACTCCTGGCCGATTGGTACATTGCTTTTGAGTTTATGAACTTCTTGAAAGTATTTTATCTTTGCTACTTTAGCTTGTTCGGTGTTTATTATCCTACTTCTTGTCTTGTGCTTAATAACTTGTATAATATCGATTGTAAACTTTAAGTAATCATAGAACTAAACCAAATTTTGTACAAGCATGTGATGTTATGGAAGAAATTCAAAAAATATTTTGAGGTCATGCCAAAGGTATTTATTGTAGGCTGCAAATAATGGACCCAAGGATTAAGTTAAGAGGTGTTGAATTGCTCTTAGAAGGGATTGGTGATAATTTAGGGATCACGTTACCTTCTCCTTTTGAAGTTTGAATCTGTTGAATTCTATATATGCTTCATATTTGTCTAAATTTGGAAGCCACACTTCTACTTCTACTCCATTAGCACATTACGCCATTAGCGGTGACCCATCTTGGTCTCTGCTTTCAAGTAGAGGAAGAAGTGTAGCTTCACGGATTTGAACTTTCTATTTATTTAGATGGAGATTATCTTACCACTCAAGGCCGCTGAGGAGTTTGATATCTTAGCGTGGTGGAAAAAAAATGAAAGCGGCATTTCCTATTCTTTTCGGTCATGGCACGTGATTTACTAACACCTCCCGTGTCTTGATTTGCATCCGAATCGCCTTTTAGTCTTTGTAAGGGGTGTTGGATGAGAGGAGGAGAAGCGATTATCTTGGATATTTTGGATTGTCTAATTTGTTTAAAGGATTGGGAGGATGCACGTCTTGGAATTAAAAGGTGCCATCCAAGAGAAGAATTGTGAGATTATTTTGAGAACGCTTGATACATAGATGATGATTCTGCTTTGGCAACTTAATGTTGCATGATCCAGTGCTATCTATCCTTGTTGGTGCTTTTGTTGTGCACTTGTCTTTGCTTTACTGGATGATTGGTTACGTTTTTTGCATTACTACTCTTTGCTTTGCCTTGCATCTTTGGCATGTTTGTGTTTAGTTGGTGTGGAAAAGTGCAAATTATATTTGCTCTATGTGTGTAGTAATGTAACCAAATGCCCGTAAAAACTGAATATTGAATTATTGAAGTTAAAGAATCAAGTTCAAAAACAAGCTGGACAACTTATGAAGGCTTAAGCCCTAAGGGCTAAGGCAACATAAAGTTGCCACTTGTTTGGCAAGTGCAAATTGTGTAAATGTGTAACCAAATGCCCGAAAACTGAAAATTAAATTATTGAAGAATCAAGTGATTCAAGCTCAAGCAATTGGGCAACTTATGATGGCTTAGGCCCTGGGGCTAAGGCAACATAAAAGTTGCTACTTGTTTGGCAAGTGCAAGTGTGTAACCGTGTCGGGTGATTCAAGCTCGAAGCAATTGGGCAACTTATGATGGCTTAGGCCTAAGGGCTAAGGCAACATAAAGTTACCACTTGTTTAACAAGTGCAAGTGTGTAAATAGCGTGTGTAGTGTGAGTGTGTGTGTGTTGTGGTGGTGTGGATGTGTATTGCAAGCATCCATTGGTTATTCGATTTTAAGGGCATTTGGTTATTAGATTTTTCGTTTTAAGCTATGATGATAAAATAAACTAAGTGAATTGGGTGGCTACTTATGAAGGCTTTGATGGCAACATAGAGTTACATCCATGTGCTAGTGTCCTATATAGATCACGAGCCCATGTGTGTTTTATCGGTTTTTACATTGCATAGTTCATCAATTTTACACGTACAATTGGTGGTTCAAGATTACGTGCATTTGGTTATCAAGTTTTTAAAGGCGATTATCTCGTGGCTCTGCATTGCATTTGGTTATTGATTTTTTCTCGTGATTCGTTAATTAGTTTTTCTCAGGCAGCCATTTATTGATTTTACGGACATTTGGTTATTTAGTTTTTACGGGCATTTGGTTATTCACTTTTGTGGGCATTTGATCATTCAATTTACGAGCATTGGTCATTAATTTACGGGCATTTGGTTTGTTTAGTTTTTCGGGCCTTTGCTTATGCGATTTGTGGGCATTTGGCAATTCAGTTTTATGGGCTACCGATTTTGTGAACTACTGGCCCAAGTGCTCAAAATTGCTTTGGAGTCGATTAAAGTTTTTTGTGCATTTGGTTATCTAATTTTTTTCGGCGCTTATTTAGTTTTAAGGGCATTTGGTTATTGATTTTTTTCGTTTTCGCTATGATGATAAAATAAACTAAGTGAATTGGGTGGCTACTTATGAAGGCTTTGATGGCAACATAGAGTTACATCCATGTGCTAGTGTCCTATATAAAATTTGAGCCCATGTGTGTTTTATCGGTTTTTAAATTGCATAGTTCATCAATTTTACGTACGAATTGATGGTTCGGTTTTTACTGTGCATTTGGTTATCAAGTTTTTTTAAGGCAATTATTACATTTTTTACGGGCGCTTATCGTGGCTCTGTGCATTTGGTTATTCAGCTTTCTCGGCAGTTCGTTGATTAGTTTTCTGGGCCGCCATTTATTCAGTTTTCTGGACATTTGGTTATTTAGTTTTCTGGGCATTAGGTATTCACTTTTGTGGGCATTTGGTCATTCAATTTCTGGGCATTGGTCATTAATTTCTGGGCATTTGGTTTGTTTAGTTTTACGGGCCTTTGCTTATGCATTTGTGGGCATTTGGCGATTTACGAGTCGTTGAAGTTTTTGGTCACCGATCTTGGCGATCTTTGTCACGTGCAACGGAGCCAAGTAGTCGTCGATGAGATAGGAAACTTGTAACTTGTCTTGTTTCAAAATTTCCTAGTATATTTGTATTGTATATTTGTATCAAATAACTTGTAACTGTAAGACTTGGAAGTTGTAACTTGAGCCGGAGTGAGTCGAGTGACGGAGTCATTCGTATTGCTTTAATTGACCATTTAAACTAGTAGTGAACCAATATGAGATTTAAGTAATTGATTCAATTGAATAAAATGACATGTTACCTTACTCATTTGAACTTGGAAACAAGGACCTTAGTGTGCACTACTTGTGTAAATTAGCGGATTGGCATGACACGACACAATTTAGAAAAGCGGGTTGGCACGGCACGATAAGATTAAGCGAGCGAACTGGAACGGCACCGACCGATTAAAAAATGGCATAGCACGGCACGACACGAGTCACACGATTAATTAAGTGGGCGGCCGCGGCGACGACGATTAAATAAATGGGCGGCCGCGGCCGCGACCACGGTCCACAAAATGGCACGGCATGACACGACACGAATAAAGAAATTTGGCACGCGGCCGCGACACACGATAAAAAACGGCACGACACGATTAAAAATGGCACGCCACGGCACGATTAAGTAAATGGGCCGGCACGGCACGGCACGGAGCACGGTTGGCACGGCAAAAAAGTGGCACGGCACGTCTCGGTTGGCACATTTGACACCTCTAGGTAGAAGATAGAAATAGAATGGTATGTTGAGGTAGAGGATATGTATGTCTTGAATTCGATTGAACATGTAATACTTGCGACACTGTGGGATTGTGAAAAGGATTTATGTATGTCTTCTATTTATGCACTAATCTCCATAAAAATCAGTTTTTTGTTAGTTTTGGGTGTCTTCACTGAATTGTTGAGTTCCAGTTGTCAAGGTAATCTACCAAAATGTTGGTAATTTCTTCCTTTCTTCTTGAATGCAAAATTAAACTTGTGCTAGACAGTTGATTTTCATTTATAACTGAAGGTATCTACCAATGATTGCACAAGCGTTGGAATGATCTTTAGCTTGATACTTTGCAGCCATTAAGAACTTGGTAATTAGCGTATTATAGAGCTACAAAAGGTTAGTCATTACACTTTAGTTTGTTCTACATTTAGCCAGGTTTTTCTGGTCTCTTTTTGGTTTTTAGAACATGCAAAATTGTGTGAATAATGCTGTTCATTGTTGTTCATCTTCTTGTCTGTCTTTGAAAATTCTTATCATTTACCACTAGGGATAGAGTAAAGTATATTTATTCATTTTCAGCTTCGTAGTTCCGGTTGCTTGAACTAAGATGACGAACAAAAAACCACGGATTGCATATTCTGAATTGCCACAAGAAAGGAAAGATAGCATCAATGCACGGGCGCACGGCGAAGGCAATTACGGCTCGAAAAAAAAGCAGCCGGGAGTACAAGTCATAGAAACAATCCACAACACTCAACTCAGTCAATAGCTGAATTTAACATCAACGCAACTGGTAAACGAAAAAAAACTGAAATATTATATCAAAGTCCTGAATCTGTAGCCAATGCTCTTTCTAGAGAAACTGAAACATCGCACCAAAGTACCCACCTTATGTCCAACCTTTCTTCTCCTGGAGATCCACCCATTTATGATCTAGGCAGGTACTATTATTCGCATGACCAGTACTCCTAAAGCTAGCCAATATACCTTCATACAAATAACTTACCTTATTGCTAATTGTGAATCATTTTAGGGGTCAATTCTGCATCGCGATGCGGACACCGGGCGTTCAAGGCGATGCGTTTATTCAAGCTTTTTGTTAATTATATTTCCGCCCGTAAAACATAGATACAACCCTTTTAAGTTGATTAGTTCACAAAAACCCCTAAACACTAAAGAGGCAGACTACTTTGGCAGTTCACAAAAACCCATCGTTTCTTTCCCCCTTTCCCTCTCTCGATCAATCGAACTCTAAACACCGAGCACACGATATCGTGCGTAGCATGACGTCCCCAGCTAGTTCTAAATAAGGGAACCAATTCACCATGTTTGCACAGACTATTCTAATTTGTGCTAATGGGCACATTTACTACTAATCTCTTTAATTGAAGTAAGTTAACCGAACTAGAGTGGAACGCAAGCAAGCAACTTCTTGTAAGCTATTGTTATTAGATATATTTAAAAAAAAATTCCCGACAACTCGGCAAGATTAAACGGAATTCGGGGAAAAAAAATCGACGAAAATCGGAGATGTGCCGGCACGAGCATGGCACGGCACGATTACAAAATGGCACGGCACGACGCAGCACGATTATGTAAACGGGCCGACACGGCACGGCACGATTAAGAAAAGGCACGGCACGGTTTAGTAAACGGGCCGGCACGGCACGACACGAAGCACGGTTGGCACGAAACTAAATGGGCCATGCCGGCACGGCACGGCCCGTTTGACACCTCTAATTCTATGAAACAAGGGTATGCTGGAAAGGTCAATGTACGTGTATGGGGTATTTGAACGCGTACCAATACATTAAAATACGCACCGGGTACGATGCAGTATTTGGGGACTTGGTGTCAGGAAACCATGAGTACGGACGAATCAAGGATTCGTTTACCTGAATCGAATCGAATCAATGGGTCTGCGACAATGTATATCAGATTGACGACAATAGAAGGAATGTTAGTCAATGTACTATGCCGTTCAAAAAAAAGTTAGTCAATGTACTAACTCTATATCAATCCCCTGTCTAGAAGAAACCAATCCTCGCGTCCTCTGCAAAAAGAAAAATAAATACCTAATTCATCGCAGGATGAAAAACCCTAATCTTGAAGATTAATCTCCCATACGTGTTCCAGAAGCGCCAAATAGTACGTAAATATGTATATAAATGTTTACGATCACAAGCCAAATGGTTATTTAATTGTGAATATGTATTTGTCGCTCGCTATTAATCAGCGTCTGTGCAATTAGAGTTGTGTCAAACGTGCGTGTTGTGCCGTGCCGTGCCATTCAACTTCCGTGCCAACCATGCTTCATGTCGTGCCTTGCCGTGCCTATTTACTTCATCGTGTCATGGCGTGCCATGCCAACCGTGCTACGTGACATGCCATGCCGTGCCTATTTACTTCATCATGCCGTGCTGTGCCGTCCTTTTTTGAAGTTGTGTCGTGTCGTGTCGTGCCCAATTAGTTAATCGTGTCGTGCCGTTGACTTACTCGTGTTGTGTCATGCTGTTCCTTTTTTATCATCTCGTGTCGTGCCTTTTTGTCGTGCTATGCCGTGCTTTTTTGTCTCGTCATGTCATGCCGTGCCTTTTTTGTCGTGTCATGTCGTGCCTTAGTCATGCTGTGTTGTGCGTTTCTTAGTCGTGTTGTGTCATGCCGTGCATTTTTTTAGTCGTGCCGACGCCGTGCCTTCTTATCGTGTGTATAGTTTGGTCCGTTTGGATGACTCACCACTTGTAAGTTGGGATTTTTTTTAAAAAAAAATAGTTGAAGTAATTTTTTTATTTATTAACATGTATTACTACATTGTAGTCTACCTTCAATCAATGTGAAACAATTGGTCCTAATCCCAATTGGGTTGCAATAAACCCGGGAAACAATTGGCGGTTCCGATTACCCAAAAAAATTAATTTTATTTCAAAAATGATGAAAAATTAAAAAATTTAATTTAAAATAATAAAAAATGAAAAAAATTATTTTTTAATTGATAGGTGAAAATTGAATTTTTGTATGAGGGAAAACAAAAATAAAAATTGAATTTTTGACTTAATAAGTCAAAATTACATTATTGTAAAATAATTTTTATTTTATTTCAAAAAAAAAGAGGAAAAATGAAAAATGAATTTTTGAACAATAAAAATGAAAATTTTGATTTTTGAATTGATAGGTGAAAATTAAATTTTTGTAATTACATAATATATTACGGAGAGAGAGCAAGAGAGAGAGAGAGAGAGAGAGAGAGAGAGAGAGAGAGAGAGAGAGGTTGAATTTTGACTTGCCATAATAAGGGGAAAAAATGAGGACAAATAAAAATAAATTTTTGAATAATAATTTGAATTTAATAAATGGGCTTGCCATAATAAGAACAAAAATGAGGGAAAATAAAAATAATCTTTTTAATAATAATTAGAATTTACGGTAATAAATAGACTTGCCATAATAAGAAAAAAAATGAGGGAAAATAAAATAATTTTTTTAAATAAATGAACTTCCCATAAATAAATAAATACAAAATAAATCAAAAAAATATTTTTATGGGTTGAAATTGAGTTTCCAAATTCCATAATAAGGAAAAAAAATGAGGGAAATTAAAATTGAATTTATGAATAACATAAATGAAAAAACTTAGGGGGGAAATAAAAATTATATTTTGATAACAAAAATATAAATTTTGAAATTTTTTTTATAAATAAATTAAATTTTATTTGATAATGAGGAAAAAATAAAAAATAAAATTTTGAATAATTAAAATGAATTTTTTTAAAAATTGATAGGTCAAAATTGAATTTTTCTAATTACATAATATATAAATATATTATATTGTTATGTATAAATTTTTGATTGTATTATGCGCTAGCCACACAATCGCAACACAATTATGACGATCCACATCATTCACTTTGTTTGTCTTGTTGTTTTAATCACCCTCGCCAAATTTGAAGTCCATCGGGTATTGAAAGTCCTTTCATCGAGGATGTTGATTTATTATCAACTGACAGTTTGTCTCCTTTGATCAAGTACGTAACAGTAGTTAAATCACTTCATTTTTTGTATGGAGAATATAATCACTCCCACTTACAATCTAGACAGTCCCGATTCGAAAAAGACTACTCTGATGGCCGTTGAGTTGTGCATTATAGGTCATTATTACTCTAAATTGCATCGAATATGATCTGATCAGGTGGTTGCCGACATTTGATTGTCACTATTTTTTGGGGGAGATGATCGAATTTATAAGATATGAAATCGTAACGGTTTAGATCGAACATCCGAGAAATCAAGTCTGTACTTGCCTTTTAATCACTTACATCGAACTAACTTGGTTATGAACTAAGCTACAGGATAATATATGATAGCCATGCAATCTCAGCATAATTATGATGATCCAAACCGTTCACATTGTTTGTATTGCTATTTTAATTGCTCTCGCCAAATTTTAAGTCTATTGGGTATTCAAAGTCTTTTCATTAGGACGTTGATTTATTGTAAACCCAAATTTTGTCTCATTCGATTAGGTAACTAATGATAATTAATTTACTTGATTTGTTGCACAGAGGATATAATCACTCCCACTTAAAATGTAGACGATTCCAATTCGAGGAAAAATACTTTGACAACCCTCGCGCAGTACAATTTTATGACAATTTTTACCGTTGGGTGCATAGATGGGACATATGCACTAGATTAGGATTATAGGCTATACCTTCTTCTAATTCTAAAAATGGCGGCTCTTTCTCTCTTCTTCCACACCAAAAATTGAAAGTTCAAAATTTTGGCCCCAAAAATTCCCAAAATCAGCGGCAAATTTGGACCCCTCCCTCTACATTGTACAATCGTCTCTCTCTCTGTCTCTCTCTCTGTCTCTCTCTACCCTTCCATTCCTCACCAGTCACCAATGTTATCTCTCTCTCTCCCAAATCACCGATCCTCCACCACCAGTGCCGCCCCCCTCTCGATGTACGACCACCACCACTGGGGCTTCTCGCTCGCTCACGAAGTTGGGGCTCTCGATCAGCTGCAGTTCCTGCGGATTAGGGCACTAATTTGGTACTCTCTCTCTCTCTCCTTACGTGATCTCTCGAAGCCTACAGATCAACCCTACAGATCTTTCGAAGCCTTGGTCACAGTGGCTACTGCGTGAGAAGAAACCTCTAGGTAAGAAATCCTCCCACGACTTCTACTCCTTACAATTTCTGGAACTCAAAATAGTTTTTGAGTTATGATTTTAGTTTCCGAAGTTCTGTTCTAATTTCATCAACCGGAACAACAGGGAGGCTTTATTTGTGATCACCAAAGTAAGTTTGAACCCTTCTTCTAATAGTCCAAACATGTACTTCAATTATTATTATTTGAGCCATCGTTTACTGGCTTATTGGAATCAAATTGAGCAAACTAATTTATTCTTGAAGTGGGTATCCTATTTTTAGTGGTAGTGTTCCTCATTTGAGGTGTGTATTCTAATGAATCTAAATTAACAGCTTTAAACGTGTTGGTAGTGTTCCTCATTTGAGGTGTGTATTCTAATGAATCTGAATTAACAGCTTTAGTCTCATTTTTAGTGGTAGTGTTCCTCATTTGAGGTGTGTATTCTCCTTTGAGGTGTGTATTCTAATGAATCTAAATTAACTGATATATTGTTTATTTTTTGTTTACTCATGGTTCGGCTCAAGTCAAGTAGTGTTGCCCTATCAAAGAGAAAAAAATTACGTGGCTCCATAAATGAATTTGGTTTTTAAATAGTTAGCAAATCTTGCGTAATGGAGAAAGGCAAGAACTCAATAACACAAGGTGAATAACACATTTGGCAATTAAGGGTCATTTTTTAAGCCCTAAAATATTTTGAATTGAGTATGAATTGAAACAATATGTGTATTTGCAGGTTGTGTTGGCATAATCTCCACCTTGGTAAGGATCTTGGACCTATAAAAGTCTTCTACTTCCAAAAGTGGAGTTGAAACTAAATCGTATGTAATTATGGATTCTTATTGTTCAGTTACTACTATTAAAAGTGCAAATTAAATTAGACAGGTTTGGTTTCAGTAGTTTTTTTTTCGAATTCATTTATTGAAATTAGTTAAACAATTTTTGGGAGAGATATAGTAGTTTGTTTGTGAGAATGGTTCATTGTGTCGAATGATTTATACTGTGTTCAATGCGTGCTGCAATTACTAGAAGTCTAGAATTTTTACTTGGGCTCTTGATTTAGTTATCGGGCGAAATACTTGCTAGAGTAGTGAGATTATCAGGCTATGATCCTGTGAAAGTAGTGAGATTATCAGCCTATGTTAAATTTGTTTGCCAAATTGTTTGAATCCCCCCATCATGTTGATTTCTGCACATTTATGGGATTATTCTTTGTGTACAATGGTCTTATTACTTTTTTGGGGGGATTAATGTAGGCTGTGAAAGGTGTATGGGTTGCCAAGGTCCAGTTCGGTAAACAGATGTTGCTTACGAGGGATTGAATTTGAGCTCTTTATTGGCACGTTTCAACATGAGGCGTCTAAAGCTACAACCTGGAATAAAGGCTATTGAAGAAGAACCAGAAGACACTGAGCCTACCTCTTCAAACAAAGCTGCTTTAGAATATATGATCAACTCCGAAATAGGTTCGGTATTGGCTATCATGAGGAGGAATGTGAGATGGGGAGGTTGTTATGTATCTGGTGATGACCAACTAAAGCACTCTCTCATCCAGTCCCCATAACCACAGTGGTTCTATTTTTGTGTTCTGTAAAATCAGGATTAGTCCCATGGAGTCATCCCAGTGGATGAATCTAAATGAACAATTTAGGTCTTTTCTCTGTTTTTGCCTATTTGTCTTATATGGTTTATGTTGTCTTTGTTGTTTAATTCCTCTAGCTTATTTTATTTATGCTATGATGCTTCAGCCTTCAAGATCACATTATTCACCTTCTTTATGTTAAAAGTAGGATCTAAGGGAACTATTGTAAATTTTTTATAGTCTATTTACCATATCATTGCCAAGTGATTTGGATATTGAACCAAGAATGTTAGTAAAGCTTGATGTCCATTGCTCAATATGTCTAATGTTATTTTGAAGCTCTCTGACTGAAATTGTAGGAGAGGCTAAGGTTGTGGATATGCTATCAAAGTTTTGATTCGGTTTTAATTTTTTCGAGGTGTGAATGATATGGGAACACTCTCGGGCCTTCTTTTGCTCCTCTTTTTTCTTTGGCTTTCTTTTCCTATGTGCCATTTTTTTGATAGCTGGCAATGGATTGTGGTATCAACTAAGTGGTTTTGAATTAGTTGAGAAGTCTTGGGGAAATTTGTCTTCTCAATTGCGGGCGACAAGCAAAGTGAAGTGTTTATTGTTGCTATTAATTCAACTTTACTTTTGAAATTGCTATTTGCTTTCCATCTGAAGCTTATTTGAAAATTCAAAAATTAGGAGGAATTGGGTTATATGGGGCAAGGGTGGATGGTAGAGACAGTGTGGTTTATTTATATTTAGTCTCGAATTACATTCACTAACACAAGTTACATGACCAAAAAATAGTTCTTTTTTATTTTTGTGATTATCAAAAAATACATACAAATAAATTATTTAACAATTTTTTTTTTGTGCGCGTGCCGTGCGTCTTAGCCGCGTGTCGTGTGCGTAATGGTGCGGGCTTCGTGCCCAAGCCGTGCCGTCGCAATGCAGGGCCCCACTTCCCGCTTTCGTCTTTGTCTTGCCGTGCCCAACTTCCATGCTCATGCCGTCTTGCGTCGCACTGCCATGTCCGGCCCCTACTTGATCTTGCGTCTTTGTGCCAACTTCCACGCTTTCGTGCGTGCCATGCCGTGTCGTGCTAGAATAAAAAAGTCGGGTAATAGATGGTGCCTCGTGCCCGCGTTGACTTCTTACCGTGTCTGTAGAAGATCGTAGTAAGTGCCTATGCCGCCACGCCCACCTTAGCCCGTGCCATGCCCGCTCATTTCCGTGCGGCGTTTCCGCCATCTCCAACTTATACCGCCGTCGCCGCAAGGCCAAGATTTTATCGTCGCTTTTTATAGCTGCGTCCCGCTGCGTCTTACTCGCTTGACACCTCTATGTGCAATAACTCATCAGTTTCTGAGCAGCTCGTTTGGGTAGAAGAAGACCAAGACATTCTACTAGTGAACAAATAAACTTTTGAACGAAAGAAGAAGAAAACCCTAACGCACAACACAAACCTCGATCTCTTCCCAGATAAGCCTTATGATTCCTTGCTCTGTTGGAACGAGATGATGGAAAAAACCTCTCACGAATTGGTCCGATCCAGTCCGACTTCGGTATTTACTTGGGACTGGACCGAACACTCGGTTTGGGACGTTGGGATATGTGACCGGTTAAAATTTAGCTGGCCCGATTTCAATCTGGGACTAGGGCTTGGTTTGGGTAAATTGAAAAAAATGGTTTTTTGGTTTTTTTGGTTTTGTCTTTATTCAACTTTTTTTGTATTTGTTTGTTTTTGGTTATTTTTTTGGGTTTCTTGACTTTTCTCGACGAGAGGCATCTAAAAGTATAAAATTATTAGACAAATTTAAAATTTTGTGAATAAAGACGAAAACCGAATATTCAATTTGGGGAGTTTGGAACCAGAACCGGTCAAAACTTTAGCCGTTCTGTTTCAATTGGTTTGCCTGGTTTTCGATTAAAACCTTTGTATTTTGAAAAGGTTAAATTCCACGGAGACCCCCCCATCTATTCCAAATTTCATGGACACCCCTTAACCTTGAAAAACGTCCATACTCAACCCCTCGTCTATGCGAAATGCGAAACACCCCTTACTACGTTAACGAAATGACAAAAATGAGTATAATACCCCTTAAAAATCACCCATAGTCACCCCCTCTCTCTCTTTTTTTTTTTGGGTGCGTTTGTTTACAAAAAAAAATTTGTTTTCAAAAAGAAAATTTATGTGAATTTGTTTTTTTTTTTATTTCAAAATCAAGTATGCTTGTTTTGTTTTCAAATTTGAATTTTTTACTCTAAATTATGTATATTTATGTTTTTTTTTTTAGAAAACAAATTCAACTAAAAAAAATGAAACATATAAATCTATTTTTTTTTTTGAAAATGAAACCGAGACACATGTAGAACAATTAAACCCCTTTAAATCAAACACACCTTAATTTTTGAAAACAAAGCAAATACATCTATTAAAAATTTGAAAACTGAACACCCCTAAAACAAATACACTCTCTCTTTGGCATCGATAATAAAGTGGATGATGATCGAGCTGGGGTACCTACTAACAGATCTAATTGGGATCTCAATACTACTGTGGATGATGATCGAGCTTGGGAGAGTTCTATTGAAGTGGGTCCTCCGGTGGCCCTGGCCGTGGCGAAGTCAAGGCGGCCATGGGCTTCAGAACTCTACCGCACGCGAGATCTTCCCGGATAGGCTCCACCAAATTCACGAGCTCCCACAAAAGTTTTGTGCTTGTTTAATTTTCATTTCCTTGATTTTTGGGGTTTTCCCCAACCCACTTAGGTCCCTCACGATGGAGAGAGAGAGAGAGAGAGAGAGAGAGAGAGAGAGAGAGAGAGAGAGAGAGAGAGAGAGAGAATACCGTAGATGGGGAGGGAAAATGGAGAGGGTGCAATACTTTAAGTTTTAATCTTAGCTAGGGCATTTTTGTCCAATTGCTAAAATTTATCTTAAAACTTAACAGTAATGTAACAGAAAGGGTTGAAATGGCAAACGGTGAAAGGTGAGGGGGAGAATATGGACGTTTTTAAAGGTTATGGAGTGTCCATGAAAAATTAGAATAGATGAGGGGGTCTCCATGAAATTTAACCTTTAGACAATCTTTAAATGTTGTTAAGGGATTGTGGGAGCAAATTGCAATTGACGGAATGACTCAAAGTTTAGATTAAGGGTTTTTTTTTGTGGAATTTGGGGGGTGTTGTTTGCATCCAAGCTGTTGATCAGAGGGACGGTTCAGATTTCATCTTGACTCCTCGCATTCGAGCCGTTCATTGTTATGTACATCGAGATGAAATCTGGGTCGTCGATCCAAATAACGGACAGCTCGGATGTGCACAGTTTTTTTGGTCTCATGAAAGGGAACATTTTTGTAAAGTTTCCATTTTCTAAAAGAGCAAATTTCAGTTACCTCCCCTGAGATTTTTGACACAAACACAAGCTTTCTATCAGGTTTCTGAAACATCACTGGCTTCCCCTCCTTTTTTGTTTGTGTAAAGAAGACCCCCCTCCTCATTAACAGAAGTTGCAAACTGGACGGAAATTAAGAAGCGACTGTACCCGAACTTAGAATATACCTATTTTACCCTCACCCTTACTCTCATTTGTCAATAAAATACAAACCATTTCCCATTTGCAAAATTGAACACACCAGATTGCAAAAAGCACAAAACGAAATCAGGAGAAGAGGTAAGACTCATTCCCCATTTGCAATTTTCTGTCTAATTTTCTATTTTTATTTTTATCAATGCATTCTCTCCCTTCATTCCCCACTTAGTACTACAAAATGGATTCATCATCTTCAACCAATACAATTCCTATGCCCAGATATAAGACTAGGTACTCCTTTTGCAACCTTAAAGCAACTATCGAGGTGACAAATTCATAGCCAAACAGGGGCAAGCTATACTAAGCATGTCCAGATGAATTTTGTGGCTACTGGGATTGGTGCAAACCAGTCAACATTGTTCAAGCTCTACGTGTTTTAGTTTAGAGGAGAAGGATCAATGAGGAAGAAGAGACAGAAAATAGGGAGCCTGTGCTTAACAATGCAATAGCTCCAAGGGTTCAAATGTTGGAAGGGCAGTTAGGATGCTTGAAGTTGGTGATGGCCATTTGCATCATCATTATTTTGATGTGTTTTTTTGAGGCTTTTTGGCGCTTCATCCTCGTTAAAAAAAAAACCCAAAAAGAAGATAAACATATATTAAAATTTATCACACGAAATTTACCAAAACCAAAAAATTTATCGCACGATATTTGTCTACTATGACAAAACCTTGAAATATGACAATAATGATGTGACATAATCTAAACTAGCCAGTAGCACTTACAAAGATTGAAGCTGGGCTAACAAGTTACAATAGATAATAATAATTAAAAAAAGAAGGAAAAATTCACTTTGACCCCTTGTGGTTTGGACCGGGTGCGGTTACACCCCCTCAAATTTAAATATCTCTACATAACCACCATGCGGTTTGTGGACCAAAGTGCACCATAACATTTGTTAATGGAATTTGTCAATTTAACAAAATAACCTCATCTTCTTCCTACACAACGCATATACCCATCTATGCCCTACACAATGTCACCATTGCCAAGCACAACCATCTTCTTATATTCGACCACCATTAGCGCTGAATTTACAAAAATCAGAGAGCGAATGACACCAATCGACATTGAAGACGGGTTCGAATTTTAACTTCGTAGTTTGTTGATTTCGGGTTTGATTTACCCAAAATCGACTTTGGGTTCAGTTTTGAGTTTGATTGAAGTTTGTCGATTTTGCTCAGGCATACATACTTATATATACACGCACCCACATATTCATATATAGTTCTACAATAGACAGATATTTAGGAGAAAATTGTATCTATGCCTATATATATACAGTATATATTAATTATTAATTTATCCTCAAGCCCGAATGGATCCCAAAGTTCAGTATAATAGCAAACACAAATTAAGCTTTTGCTTCTGATAATATGGTTGCTCATCAGGCAGTAGCGATGGCAGCAAAAAGGAAGCAGCTTCCGAACTGGATATCTAACCCTCCTCCTCCTTTACTTAGTTTGTGAAACTCAGATGTCTCATCTTCTGTTTTGTAGCCTTTGGGTAGTTTGGTTTGAATGAAAAGCAGTTCAAAAAAAAAAAAAAAGTTTTGCTTCTGATAAAAAAAAACAAGTGAGGTAGGATGGGGAAGAAGATGATGGCACTTGTGTAGTATTTAAGATAGATAAGGGTGTTTTTAGGTTAAAATAGAAATCGTCCTCACTTTTACTCTCATTAGAGGCGTGTGGATCTCACCTCCTATAAACTTGGATGGAAACTCCAACGGTGCACTTTGGTCCACAAACCACATGGTGGTTATGTGGAGATATTTAAATGTGAGGGGATGTAACCGCACCCGGTCCAAACCACAAGGGGTCAAAGTGAATTTTTCCCTAAAAAAAAAAGTCGACAATCCACCTAATAAAATCATGCTAAGGATTCACAATCCAAAGTTCGCATCACACGTTCATGCATGATGCATGTTCTCCAAATCACTTCATTTCTCCTGAAAAACAACTGTGGCGGCAGAACAAGCCCCGCAATTTTGTAGCTTCGTATAAGTATCTGATGGCAGTGAGGGAGAGTGAAAGACAACCATCTTCTTTAATTTTTTAGCATGCTTGAGCAGAAACAATGCTAGCTCTAATGCATTCGCCCCATGAAAGAGCTCAATCTCTACCATCTCCAGATGACAAATAAATCTCAGGTTTTGAGACTCCCAATACGTTGCATCAAACCCAGATGTCTGCAATGAGATAAAAGTTGTTAATCTTAAATACAATCCTGCTCCCACAAGACCATGTCCTGCTACTCTATGATTGTGATGAGAGAGAGAGAGAGATGCACAATTTTACTTACGTTGTTGTCCGAGGGTGTTGACGATTTTCCCTCACGATAGTGAAGCTTGGCACAAGATTTAGGGCCAGAACAGTAAATTGCGAGAAGCCTAGATTCCTGTAACGAAATAAAATAGCTGTAATTGATGTTGAATCTGATCCAGCTTCCACAAGAGCATGATGCAAAAATGTATGATTGTGATGAGAGAGAGAGAGAGAGAGAGAGAGAGAGGGAGATCCACAACAATTTGACTTACCTTGCTAGCCTTCGATGATTTTATCTCGCGCTGCAATTTTTTACACTCCCTCTCACCGAAGCCACTGAAGTTGGCCAAGGTTGCACAAGATTTTGTGCTGCAAAGTAGCCCTCTACTTACATTGGTGTTGGCCAAGAGAGCAGAAGATTTTATCCTTAAAGTCTTTAAATTGAGCATTCCAGTAAGCAAAAAGATCATTGCTGGAACTAGGTCGTCATTTAAACTGCTAATATACATGCATAATCCTTGTACACAATTCAAACGAGGACATGGATATCCTTGACCAAACAGAACCTGCAACATAATAAAGACAAACTCATCAAGTTACAGAGAGAACCCCATACTGAAAGGAAAATAAACATCCAGCAAGTATAACAGCTTTTCTTTATTTTTTCTTTTTTTTTTTGGCGAAGTAGAGAGAATTGCATTTCACGAGCAAGCTATTACAAACTACCGGAATTAATGACAAAACAAAATACATACAAGAAGAACAAAAGACAAGACCAAAACAATGGAAGGATACATCCAGGGATAAATGCTTCAGCAGTCTAATGTCCGTGATAAAGTATGATGTCCAATGTTGCTGTCCTGGTAGGACCACAATGATGAAACTTCCATGGAAAAACTGTCCGATACAAACCAAGTGTCTGATGCACCTATAGTGGAGAGCTCCGCCGCATGGTTAGACATCGTGCAACTAGATGGTCTAGGCTAACTACAGAGCTCTAAAATCAGTAGGGGAACTGCTGGAAAGAGACGCAACTGCAGAAAAAAGAAGAATCTATGGAGGATCCCCTTTACATCTGCGGTGATCTCCCTTCGCTTATTCGCACCTGAAAGCAGGAACACCCCCCCTCAAATCCTCACCGACCAAGTAGCCAATCCACTAAAACCAGCCCAGACATCAACAAACCAGACCAACACCAACCAAAACACCATCAGCTCTGCTATAGCAAACATTCCATCAAACACCCCTCAAAGAAGCAAAGTGATGCCCAGCAACCCCAAATAATCCACCACCGGTTCCAACTGATATCCAAGACTTTGTGGACCAGATCAAATACCCAGAACGCAGAGCTAAGCCAAAAGTTAACCCTCAAAGCCACTGAGCAGATCAACACAAAACAAACAATCTAAAACTAGTGCTCGCGTGTGAAGAATCATAAGTGAGCAGTGATCAATGCTACGGAAATGCTGTTATTAATGATTTTTTTCAAAAGAGACCCATGACATGCATGCAAGACGAAGGACAGAGAGTAAAAATCATTAAACATAAGAAGTACTAACAGTTGTATCACTAAAATTATTGTATCACTAAAATTATCAACCAGTTGGTTTTCATAAATCCACAAATGTCGAATAATCAATATATATATATATATATATATATATATATACACACACACACACACACACAAGAAGTTTCCTGTGAGACGTTGGATCGTGTGAAGGGCATAGGATCCAACGGCCCATAACTGTTTTCCCACACTACTTTTGTAGGGAGCCCTCAAAGGAAACTTCTTAAATATATATACAACAAACTTCCAATCAGGTATACTTGATAGGCTTCCCATCAAGGACTCTTACAATTCTCCAATTTCCTAATCAAATTTTCATGATCCGAACCGTCCAATGTGTTTAAAAGGTATTTTTAAGGGTCCCCGCGAGAAATCAATGGAAAAAAAATACCAGGAAGGGCTTGATCTAATCAGTTTTCGATAAAAACTATATATATACATTTTTATCGAAAACTGCTCAGATCAAGCCCTTCCCGGTATTTTTTTTTTTTTGATGATTTCTCACAGGGGACCTTAAAAACACGTTTTAAACACATTGGACGGTTCGGATTTTGCAAAAACAATTTTTAAAACATTCAAAACACCAAAAAACCTCTAGTCAGGGATCCCTAACTGGAACCGTGGGTTATATATATATATATATACACACACACACACACACACACACACAAAGGTGGGGTAAAAGTGGAAGAAAAAAACTAATTTATGCCAATTTTTCTAGTAGGCTCCCCCGTGGTATGGGAGCATGATCATTAAATACACACCCTTAGATTGAAAAATAGGTAATTTACAGTCATTAGATCAAAACCACCCCTAAAAAGTAAGGTGCATTCACTAGAAACGAGATGGTTTTATAAATCATCGGCCAAAGAAAGTAGTATTACTTACCACAGAAACATGTTTTACATACCATTTACTAAGGTAACACTTACTATGACATATGGCTACACTTGCTGTATAGTATGACCACGCTTACTACCACCATTTCAATTAAGGGTGGACATCGTATCGTTTGTGTCGTGTTCGTGTCATCTCGTGTTGATGTTAGAATTCTCTCAACCCTTACCTGAACTGTTTAATTTTCGTGTTATCATGTCGTGCCCTATTTGTGTTAGAATAGCCAACCCTAACCCGCTAACTTCGTGTCAGGATCGTGTTGTGTTAACTTTCCCTAAATTCTCGTCTCGTGTCGTATTTGTCGTGTTGTCTAGTGTTTGTGTCGTGTTATCTCGTGTTCGTGTCAGAATTCTCTCAACTGAAACCCCTATTTAACTTTTCGTGTTATCGCGTCGTATCATATTCGTGTTTTGTGTCCGAAATAGCTAACCCTAACCCGCTAACTTCATGTCGGGTTCGAGTCGTGTTCTCGTATTGTGTCGAAAATTCCCACCCCTAGGTTTTTTTGAAACAAGTCAAGTCACCACCCCTAGTTTCAATGACAATATTTACATGAGATTTTGGGAATTTATAAATTCACACCACTTCAAGCTATATTCACCAAACTTTTTTTTGTCTTTTTGCAATTCACTGGAGAGTAGGCGACCTAAAAAATGGGATGAGATTATAAATGTCATGCGATCACTTTTAATGTAGGAAGAATAATGTTCTATGTAGCACATAAACAGAGACAGACACGGATACTAACACTGACACGGGACACAGGAATTCTAAAAAAATGGGAATGCTACTTCTTTTCCATATAAAGATGGCAAATCAACACCTTCCGACTTAGAATAAACTAATTTAAGCATGAAGGAAAGCGTGTTTTTACCTTAATCATAATGTCATGTAGAGAGAGATCTTTGGCCTTGCTTACATCAAGAAGAATCTCGTGCAAATTTTTAACAGTATCTTCCTTGGGCTCAAGAAGAAGACGAACACCTTCTAAGTGCACAAAGGGATCTAGGCAATTGTTATTTGTAGGATTCCCATTCCACGTCAAATATTTAAGATTGGGAGCAGATATTTTCAAAGACTTGCCAGTAGAAGAATTAAATCTCCACACCACGTCTACCACTTCAAGTTTCCCACCTGTAATTCTAAGATGGCGAAGTTGGGAGGAGAGACAAGATTCCACAAATGTAAAACGTAATAGTGATGGGCATTTGATGCTAACATTGTCCATCTCAATAATATTCTCGAGCCGTAATTCCTCAAGGCACTCGCAAAAGGATGAAATCCACTCACCAAAGTTGTTGGCCATTTTCACAGACGTAAGAGATAAAGATCGGAGAAAAATAAACCCGAGAGAGGAAGGCAATCCAAGGAAGCCACCATGTAAGTTAACTGTCATGGACCTCAAGGATCCACAACGAAATAGACAAAGTGGAAATTCAATCTTTTGAACCTCCTCATAAAAGAGCTCAAGATCCACTACTTCAACATTACACTCCACTGCCACATGTAGCCAAGTACTGATACGATATGCTTCAACATATGTTTCCACATTCCACGAATCGAAACCCCAACGAATACGAAAACCACATATTTTCGTCCCCTTGCGTTCCACCAATAACCTATCCAATCTATCCATATGCGCATGTCGCTGCACGAAACTTTCTCTATAATCCGTTCCATCAAAAGTCAAGAATGGATTGTTCAAATATAGTTGTCTACATCTTTTTGAAACAAGAACGAATCGGAAGAGGCTTTCCAAATTGAGGAAGGAGAATATGTGATGCACAACATTGTCTGGAAGATCACTGAATCGAGTTTTCCTACTCTCATTACAAACTCGTAGAGGTTGCGAAACAGAAGCTTCCATAAACTTAAGCGGGCGTTCCATAATATCTGAATCTCTGTCTTCTGTACTCAAAATGAAGGCAAAAACAAGTAAGAACTCATCAAAATCACAACAGACGTGGATAACGATGATGTAATCAGCTATTGGAATTGTAGCACTTGAAAATCCTTGGCCCAAAAACTAAATTATGACCACATAACGTACAACCAGAAATACTGTCTCCATGTTTATGGTTAAAGCATTGAACTCAATACCAATTGTGTTCAATAAAAATACCTAAACTACCAATTGTGTTCAATAAAAATACCTAAACTAATTTGCAATGACTAAAGCTGAATTATATTACATTGACTAAGGTAATGTTTAACAAATTTTTAAAGGTCTACGAAGAGAACAATGCCATATAAAAGCCTCATTTAATAAACGATAACAGGGGCATTATACTCCAAAAACTACAGATGCTTAATCTATTTGTCATACTTTCACCAAATACTTTGATAGAGATTGTAGAGTCTCTTATGATTGATAATTTATAATTTATAATACACCAAAATGATAAGCAAGAAACACCCACTACGTTACTTAAGGGTCGAAGACGTAAGACACTAAATTCTAAAGGGGACTGATAGCTATAAATGTCAGAATACATTGTAATGGGCCCTCTACTCTGATTGAGTTACAAAAACACCTAGACTTGAGATAAGGGCTAAACCTAGGTGATGAGGCCCTTTTTTTGCCATCATATGGAGTCTTGGACGCCTAAAGTGTCCACTTTATTAGCCTTAGTTCAGGATCAACTCTGGCCCTGTGACCACCAAGTTTACCATGTCAGAAGTCTCAGGGCGGATTCGTTTTATGCTATAGCTTTCCAGTTGCTTTACAAATAGCTTAAGCTCAGAGCAGATGGCTGTTGAATTGATATTGACATATAGACAAAAGTTAGAATTTTGCCGCATCACTTCTCCAAAAGTCACCCAAGCATCGCTAATATAGTCGAAAGCTACTCTAATCATTGGCAATTGCATGCGAGTTACTTAAACTTGGTATTAGAACTCGGTCTTGGATTTGACTAGTCTCCCACCCGATTGTTGTTGTTCCTCTAGCAAATCGGGAATAATCGACCACTAACTTTGTGATTTGGCTGAGCCTCATGGACAGGGTTATGCTGGATAGCCCAAACCATTTATCTAATACTGTAATACATCATATCCAAATTAGCCATAGAAAAGATAAGATTTTAAAGCCAATTTATAAACACGCCCTTGTTTTCAGGGTCATGCAGAGTGTGATCAATTCCACAGGTGGGTTGGGGGTTTTGGGTTTGAGGTTGAATAGGGTATAGATGGTGGAGGTTTTCGCAGTGCTTATTGAGTGACGACAAGGGTTGCATAATGTGTTGGCAGCCAGTTGACAGGTACAAGGGGAGAGAGAGAACTCTGGTGGGCTGGCAAAGGGTCCCCCCAATGGTGGCGCGCTAGAAAGCATTGATATGGACATGGGACATGGACCCAACCCGACATAGACAAGCAAATAAACCGCTTCAAAAAATTAGGACCACGAACTGATGTGGTTTAGACACGTTAATGAAATTATACATTTGAATTAAGATGAATCAGTGAATTCTAAGGAAAAATCAAACACATTATTTCCATCAAATTCAGAGAACAACCGCAAATAGTATTACCATCACAAAGTAAAACCAACCATCACTATGCAAATGTTCATAAACTAAGAATCCGTAGAAAATTAGGCCAAGTTTTAGAACTTACATTTTAACTAGCTGGTGAGTCCTTCACTTGTCTGAAAATGGAGTTTAAACAAAAGGCTCACAATTAGGTTTTTTTACCCCTTCAAAATATTGGGCTCTCTGTTGTGTCATCATTAGAACAAACTCAATCAAAACAGTGGACAAGCCCCTCAGGTGAGTTTCAATTTTCAAACCACAACCATGAAAGAAAAAAGATCAAGCCAACTAATCTTAGGATTCTAAAAGCCTGTGAAAGGGTGGCTAGCCTGATACTATCTACTTACTACCAATCCAAATTATTACAGAACTGATCTTGAATACTAATTAACCTCTTCCTAGGAAGCTCCTAACCATCAAAGGCCATCTAGGAAATTGGCAAAATAAGGACACATCCAAAAGCACAAGCAGTAGACAGACCAACTGAAGTTATGATGATACAATGACCCCAAAATCATTAATCAATACTAACCAAAGCAAAGGAAAAACAAATAACCATTTCAAGAGAGGACAACTATAAAGATAGAACTGACTGGGTTACACTAAATTGATAATTGCACCTAATGACTTAGACCAGCTGAATTCTCTTATCTAGGGAGCAGCAACAGTTTTCTTCATTTACATTTTTCATGTTCGCAGCTGAAAATACAACATAAAACATTTCAAAATAAATGAAAAACAAATAAACAAGAACAGAGGAGAGAGAGAGAGAGAGAGAGAGAGAGAGAGAGAGAGAGAGAGAGAGAGAGAGAGAGAGAGAGAGGGTTTTAACCTTAGAATCATTGTGAAATTGAAATTGTTGTACGGATAATTAGAATAAACAACAATAGCAAAATTATAATTGACACATCTTGAGGTGACATGAGTCTCGTGACTCATACCCTTTGAAATCAACTACTATTAACAAATGAAATACCAAACTATGAAGCAATAATTATGTTTGCAAAACTTACCCCACCAATCATCTGCTTCTCATGATCACACAATTCTAGCAATGATAGGATCTGCTGAGACAATAAAATGAGGGTTTTAAACAATTTAGGAAAATGCTAGAAAGGGATAACATACCCAACAGCAGACGAAAAGCAAACTTCAATACTGAAAATCAATAACAGACAGGAAGGAAATTATTGCAGACAAAATTGAGACTACACAAGTATGTGTCACTGAAGTAACTTCCCACTTCTGGGGACTATTCAATTCACGTATAATGATTAAACCTCACAATACCTTGATCAACACAAAATGATGCCGGACGGCAGGCATAAATGAACACAGAAAAGAAAGGAAGCAGCCAAGAAGAAAAGAAAACCCTAAAGTCAATCAATTCCTTATTATTAATATCGAAAGTGCCTAATGAAGGTAACAAGCCTAGTATTTATAGGCTAGCCATGATGTTTCCAAACTTGAAATAAACATGTTTCCAAAATAAATTAAACAATAGTTTCCTAAATCAACAGAAAGAACATAAATAAAAGCAATAGATATTAATTCTTTTTACGATGCTGCATGTATGTGTGTGTGATTTTGGGTCTTTCGCGATCTCTGTCATTTCCTCCCGGATGAAAAGAACTCGACTCCGTAGAGTTGCCACTGTGGTACTGGTCTAGGATATCTGGGACAATACGGCGTAACTCCTCATCGACAACCCAATTAGCATTGGAGACTGGGTGATCTCTCCACTTTATGAGATATCTCTGGAAGCCACCATGACGTGACCCTATAATCTCATCCTCAATCATGTCCTCCAGCTCCACCTGGTTAACCTGTGGTAAAGAGCGGGGAGGTACTGGGATAGAGGAGGTTAGGAACTCGCCCTGCAGAAACACTTGCGTGCACTACAGGAGGCTCGAAGTGCCCCGGTAAGGAAACAAATCTTGCACATTGAAAACAGGACTAATACTCATATTAGATGGCAACTCAATTAAATATGCATTAGGTCCAAGCCTACAAATAACAAGAGGTCCAATGGTTCTGGCATGCAATTTGTTAAAAGATGTTTTTTGGGTAATGCTCTGGAGGAACACGCACCATCACACAGTCACCCTCATTAAATTCTTGATTCCTGAGGTGTACATCAGCAGCAAGTATATAGTTTTCCTTACTTAAAAGCAATTTTACGCCTAATATCAGCATGTAAGTCGCAAATGTGTTGGGCAAATGACTCAGCAGACAGAGAAGGGCGAAACTCAAGTGGCAAAAATGGAGAAGATCAATAGGCTGTTGAGGAGCAAAGCCATGGACCACCTCAAATGGGCTCTTACCCGTTGACCTGTTGACTGAATTGTTATAAGCAAATTCTGCAGTAGGAAGTAGCAAGTCCCAGTTCCCTAACTTATCACCTACCAAGCATTGAAGCAAGTCACCCAAGCTACAATTAATAACATCTGTTTGACCGTCAGTTTGAGGATGATAGTAGATGATAATTTCAAATTAGTGCCAAACAGTTTCCAAAGTGTATTCCAAAAGTAACTAACAAGCTCTTAACGTCTCGATCAGACACAATGGAGGTAGGTAAGCAGTGTAGTTGAACAATTTCCTGAAAGAACAATTTAGCCACATGAGAGGCATCGGTAGTCTGTAGACTTAGTACAAGGAATGAAATGAGCCATCTTCGAGAACCTATCAACTGTTAAAAAAATGGAATCGTGGCCCCTGGCCGTCCTAGGCAATCCAATGACAAAGTCCACGCTAAAGTCTCTCCAAAGTATGCAAGGATTGGGTAAAGGATAGAGACCTTCTTTTTTTTTTTCCTAGACTTAACTAGTTGACATGTGCGACACTGTGATACTAGCTTAGCGACATCCCTCTTCAAGGAAGGCCAATAGAACCAGTCCTCAACAAAAGCTATGGTTTTATCCCTACCAAAATGGCCAGCAAGTCCTCCCGCATGAAGCTACCAAACAAGGAAGTCCCTAAGTGAACCGCTCGGGATGCATAACTTAGTCCTGCGAAATAAGTAACCATCTCAAACAATAAAACTCACACACTCGTGACGGTTCCCATTGATAACATCATGATAAATGATACTAAAATCTGGGCATGTGGAATAATCGCCCTTCATCCTCCCAAAACCAATACACGGACACTCATAGACTGTAGGAGGCTATTAACTCGAATAAGGGTGTCGGAAGGTTTATTCTCAACACCAGCACCGGGTTTAAGAACGAAAGTGTATTCATCAAGAAACTATACCCACTTAGCATGCCGGGCACTAAGCTTCTTTTGAGAGTGAAGGCACCTAAGTGCCTAGTAGTTAGAATAGAGCACAAATTCTTGAGGCAAAAGCAGTGTTTTAAAAAGCGCACTTAAGCACAAGGCGAGGCGAGGCGAGGCGAGGCAAGGGTGTAGCGCTTTACATGGGTATGATTAAGCGCAGAACATTAAAGCGCAGGTTAAGTGCAAAGGCGCAAGGTGCCTGAGGCGCACGCTTTTTTGTTTTTGCCGAGATTAGATCTCAACCCTTCATCTGGGGAAAAAAAGCCATGAGCTTGGCACACCAAATAAAATTTCAGCAAGGGCTATATCACATATTATCGACAAAGCCTCCATCAGATATCAAAAACCCCTAAATCATTCAAGCCTCCATCAGTGTTCCAACCATCAGAGCTTCTTCAAGTCCATCAGAGATCGACTTCTTCAAATCAAGGCCATCAGAGATCGACTTCTTCTTCTCTTTACCAGGTAACAACTCTCCTCCTCCTCCTCCTTCTTCTCCTCTTTTTCTTCTCTTCTTCTTCTTCTTCTTCTTCTTCTTCTGATTGAGCTCTCTCTCTCTGTTTTTTTTTTTAAATCAGAAAAACAGAGAGACAAATATAGGGTCCCTGTTTTGTTACTGTTTCTTCTTTTTTTAAATCAGAAAAACAGAGAGAAAAATATAGGGTCCCTGTTTTGTTACTGTTTCTCTCTGTTCTTCTTCTTCTTCTTCTTCTGATTGAGCTCTCTCTCTCTGTTTTTTTTTTTTTTAAAATCAGAAAAACAGAGAGAAAAATATAGGGTCCCTGTTTTGTTACTGTTTCTTCTTTTTTTAAATCAGAAAAACAGAGAGAAAAATATAGGGTCCCTATTTTGTTACCGTTTAAATATAGGGTCCCTATTTTGTTACCGTCTTCTTCTTCTTCTTCTTCTTCTTCTTCTTCTTTCTTCTTTTTTTAAATCAGAAAAACAGAGAGAAAAATATAGGGTCCCTATTTTGTTACCGTTTAAATATAGGGTCCCTATTTTGTTACCTCCTTCTTCTTCTTCTTCTCTCTCTCTCTCTCTCTCTCTCTCTCTCTCTCTCTCTCTTTTTTTTTTTTTTTTAAATCAGAAAAACAGAGAGATAAATATAGGGTCCCTGTTTTGTTACTGTTTTTTCCTGACTTGTGCTCTTATTTTCCAAAAAAAAAACTCGTTAATGGTTGTCAAAACTTGTTTTCATGTCTTCTGCTCCTTTCACTGCTCTTTAACAATCTTTGAAACAAAAGCCCTCATAGTATCATCAAATGTGGCAGAAAGCACCTGGTTTTTGACAGAAATGAAAATGCAGTCAAGCAAGTAGCTGTTTCAAATGATGACAGTGAAGATGAAGTTATTGGTGTTGAGGATGAGGATGAGGATTAATGCCTATGCATGACACTATGACAACCATGACTCTAGATTTAATCACCGTTAATAATTTTGTTGCGTCTCTAAAACTATTCCGTTGTTGACATGTTATGTTTTATGCTTTTATGACATTTGAATGTTTTATAAGTGTTTGTTTGTGTTGAATGTATTACCTATATTTGAATTCTACTTGTTTTAAAAAAATGTCCGCCTCGCAGTCAAAAGGCACGCGCCTCGCCTTGCACTTTAAGCCCCAGGGGACCATGGCGCCTCGGTGCGCCTATCGCTATTTAAAACACTGGGCAAAAGGTAGTACCGCCAATGGTCCAATGCTCGTATAACAACGTAAAATTCCTTATCATAAGTGGAATACCTTTGCTTAGTTTCGTTAATATTTTTGCTAAAGTACGCAATTGGGTGATCCTCCTGACTCAAGACATCCCCAATCCAGAAGCATCACAAGTGACCTCAAAAGCTTTAGCAAAGTCTGGGTGTCTTAAAAGGGGACCTTTTGTCATCTTTTGCTTAATTTCAGTGAAAGCTCTAAAGGCAGCGGTAGTCCACTTGAATTCGCCTTTCTTCAAGCAGTTAGTAATGGGAGCTATAATAGTGCCAAACCCTTTAATAAATCGCCTATAGAAAGTAGCTAAACAGTGAAAACTACGAACATTAGAAATAGATTTAGGTTCAGGCCACTCTCTAATAGCTTTGACCTTGTCAGGTTCGGCAGCAACACCGTTGGCAGAGATGATGAATCCTAAGAAGAGCACACGAGGTTGCATAAAAGAGCATTTCTTAAGGTTGACATAAAACCTAGCATTTTTTCATGTCATAAGAAGAAAAAACTAAAAACACAAAAACCAAATATAGAAAAACCCAGATTAGAGCAACCACAAGTGCAATGACATCATGACAAGTAGAAAGAAATCACATAACCAAGCCAGCAACCCCATACACAATATTGATTATAGAAATCATAAGCCTATACTAAACAAATCCAAATCACAAACCTACAAAAAGGAAATCAACAAAAGAAAAATGAATTCCTTTATTTTAGCAAGAAGTTAGACACCAAGAAAGAGCATGACAAAAAGATTATAACAAATTATCAATTTACGTACCAATAACTGTAAAAAAAATCTTACGATACACGACACTATCTTACGATTCGTATCATCTCCTTCAAAAAATGATACATATCCCGCTGGGTATCCTTTTTGTATAGAAATCTCAAGAAACAATGTCTCCTTTTTGTATAGAAATCTTAAGAAACATTGTCGTATCCTGCGATATATAGATGCATCCAGATACCATACGTATCCTACGATTACTTATTGGGAAAAAGTCATACCTTATTTTAAGAAGCAGAATCCAATATGCGTTAAGCTAAGTTATGTAATCTAATTATGGTGACTGTCAAACCATGTGAAAGAAATCAAACCTCAAGGACTTAAACAGAAGAAAGAACCACAATTCGATTGTGTTTTACCTGAATGGCTGAATCATATGAGGACTCTTTTCTTTTTCATAACTAAGGCATCAAAAAGTCGCAAGCTAATAGTCCAGAGGTGAGAGACTTGAAATTTGCATCTTATAGACCTTTTTTTTATTTTAAATAATCATAGTTTCCAGGTGTTATTGAGTAATAACTACTTTTAAATTGTAAAATAATCATGGTTAGCGTATCTTACGATACACAATACGTATCCCGATACAATTTATGAAGTGAAAAAAATGATACACAATACGTATCCTGGTTTGAAAACTCTACAGGCAAATTATCAACAACTCAACAACAGTGGATAAAGTACATAAATCTTACCATTTACTCAATAAGAAGTGTTGACATGACAAATACAAGATCTCGTGAATGGTAAACAACGAACCAGATTAAAAGTCGTAAAGCTTCATGGTTGACTATCCCAAGATAGATTCACACACAGAAGTATCAATTTGCCATTTAATCTACCAAATCTTCTTCAATATGCCACACAACCATAAAAATAATCTTCAAAAAAAAGTTACTTGTAATAACAGGCACAGCGTCATGCATCATCTTTGTCCCCCACCCTATCAAACACTAGAACAACAGGGACCATTGATATGGCATGGTTGTCAGGAAAAAAATTGCAGCGATACACAGAATTAATCAAAATAATAACATATGAAGGACGACCCGGCGACCTAAAGACATCTCCCAGCTAATCCAACGATCTTTTTACATGGTAGAGGTTTCAAAACTTAATTCAGCAGCAAAATTCATTTTCCTGACCAGAAGATTATTGGATTATACCTAATATCACTAGGTTTCTGTTTCTAATCTTAAAGTTTCGGATTTCTTTTGCCTTGGTATCAGTTGCCACAAAATCCATGTTGCTTTTAACCTTGAGAGTGTTCCTGGTTTTTATTATGTTACGGGGACTCGACAGTTTTGATGGTACGGGTGTGAGATCCGCATGGGTTACGGCCGGCTAAATCTGGATACGCCTGCTCTCGCAGTTCTATATCTCCAAAGAAGAAAGAGAGAAGATTGAACAAGAAGAAGATGAAGAGAGAATAAAAAAGTACCTGGCCTTTGAGAAGAACGGAGTAGCAGATCGCAGATTAGCTGCTGGTTCGCTGATTGTTAACTCATCATCGGGGAAAACGCAGCACTGTTCATTGCCATGGAGGCTCGAGATCCGCTTCTCTCTCTCTCTCGCGCCCGCGGGGGACGAAACCAGACTATGGGTACAGAACAAGGTTTGAATCTCGTACCGGCTAAGATACCGGTTTTTTTATTGGTACGGTATGATACCGGAATGCAGAGTCGCGATCTGCACTTTTTTTGATTTAAGCTATTCCTATTATATATGATTATAAATATATTTTTTATAGCATATTTCATTCAAAAATATATTTTTTATAACATATTTCATACAAAAATATATTTTTTAGAGCATATTTTATCCGGACAAAAATTAATAAAGTAAAACAAAATGATATATCCATTTTAACTATAAAAAAAAAAACAATATCACTACCTATTTGCTTTTAATGCAAATGTCAACAATCTTAGGGGCTTTGAGTGTGATTGAATGAAAAACAATAGGGGAAAAAGACCAGCTGTATTTGTCTTCTTCCACGGAGATTTTTTTTCCAATTTCTCGTAACACAATGGATGGCGACTGTCCAGAATCCAGATGCGGCAACTGGAACTCCTCCGGCAGCGACCTCTCTCTCTCTCTCTCTCGGTACTCCTCTCTCACTCTCTCTCGGTAATCCTCTCCTCTCTCACTCTCTCTCGGTAATCCTCTCCTCTCTCACTCTCTCTCTCTCTCTCTCTCTCTCTCTCTCTCTCTCTCGTTTTTCGGATCTACTTGAATTTTACTGGGCCAAATTGCGGTAAGGTATCGGTAGGTATTGTCGGGATTGGCCGAACCAAGCCGTGTGTCCTAATTGAGGGCGGGGGCCGGAATCATATGGCGAGGTTACTGGATTTTCTTCAAATCCGGGTATATGCCGTGCGTGCGATGCTGGGATTAACAACCTTGATGTACGAACCCATTCTTGAAAAATGAAACGGTCGGCTTGGGCACTACAGTAATTTTTTGGTTCCACACGAATAATAATTTGAGTTGTTCATTTTTTACTTTAAAACATGGATTCTTAGATCAAGCATTTAAAGATGTCCGATTGAGACGAATTTTCACTCCTTTGGAATTTAATTTTAAGATCAATGAACGGCTCAAATTATTTGTGTGAGACCTAAAAGTAAATCCTTGACTCGATCTATGCATTTTCTGTGCAATGGGTTCTATACCCATATAATTACCAATACAGAAATGATGAGTGGGGTTGCTGCCTTCTGGTTATAAACCTATACGGATAAAGTAAGGTATTCTTCGTTTTGGATTTCAAAACTCGGTTTTTTCCATTATTATCTAATTATTATTTTTATTTTTAAATATTATTCTCATTTTTCTCTCTATCTCTCTAGTCATTAATCTTTATTTTTTTTATTATCTATTTTTCTCCCTTCAGCCATTTCCAAAAATTAAAGCCTAAAACCTAAACTAAACACAACCTAAGAGCTCTTAGAACCAATTGGTCCAGTTAGTCATGTAGTCTCTTCTACAAGGGTAATGTTCTAGGTTCGACTCCTATGAAGAGGATGTCAACTATTGTGGTTTACTAACCTTTGACAGCTAATTCTACTAATGTATATCAAATGACAAAAAAAAATAAAAATCAAAAGGGCTCTTAAAAGAGCTAGTTCATGCTGTTCAAAATTTATTTTTTTAAAAAAATAGAGGTTGGTTAATCAATTTCTTGGTTGGGGATTTTCCAATTTTGGATGATTTTGCCCCTCAATTTCATTTTATTTATGTGTTTTGCCATCAGGCGAATTACGTTGTGTGTCCTCGCATTGAAATTCCGGTTTTTCCTGCACCTAGAACAATTTTTTTATCGATATATGCCATATTTTGATCTTAATCACCCAAATATACCATTTTCCAAACTATTCTTAAAAATATGCCATGCCGCACATCCCTCCCGTGGCATAGCCATGAGAAGCCAAGTGGCAAGTCAAGAGTGCCACGTACTCGCCATAACACATGTCACAGATTGAAAGTACATTTTGTTTCTCACGTGCCGCGTTTGGGAAACGCCGCACATTGACTAATATCACGCGCGTAATGGAGATGCAGCACAGATTGAATAATACCGTGTAATGCAGGTGTGGCACACAGTGTGTGTGTGTGTGTGTATATATTCCAGTTTATCATCTAAATTGTAGTATGAGATTCAAAATGGATCCAAATTTTTTTTCTGGAAGAAGGTTGGAAAAGAAGAGAGTTCTTGTACACGTAACGAATTGAATGCAAATGAATCCGAAGCAAGCATTCAATTTCGTAGACGTAGACTAGTTGAAGAGGGAGAGCGTCTTTGTATGAATAGCACAGTAAATGGTAGGCTTGTTCATTGGAGTCTCCCTCCCATCCTTCCGACAATATTTGCCCAACTCGAATACGACTTGAAAGACAGATGACTAATGACATTGCTCCTGCACCCCTTCGCATTTGGATGCATGGCTTGTGCGCCACAAAGCCAATTCCTGGGATGTTTTGCCTCTCCATAGAGTGATAAGTGTTCGTAGATCTACGATATATAATAGAATCCATAGGATGTAAAACACGGAGACCAACCCAACGATGGGTGTCGATCAGAGTGAAGACCATTGCAATTTCCCTCGATTAGACTACAATCTTTAATTTTTTGATCAACGTGGTCAACGACATGTTATGACGCCAAAAAAGCAATAAGATGCGACCAAAGATTTTGTATGTATGTTGGACTGGAACCAAACACCTTACTTTAGAGATGCGACTGCTTTACTAGAGTGGCCAAACTTATTCGTCGAGCGCAACAAGTTGAAAGCCAAGTGTCTGCAGTACATGAAAAAGGTGTCTAAAGCGCATTACATGCAATTGATGAATGGAAGAAGGTTGCAATGTCTCCATAACGATGTTTGCAAAAGGCTCCAAGTGGAGATAGAGGGTATAACAAAGCGGGTTATGCGTCTAGAGAAATTTATCAATGTTGTCAAGGAGGTTGAAAGGGATGGATGTAATCGTAAGGACTTGATTAGAGTAATTTGGAATGATTAGGAATATGCAATTGATCCGAAACTATATGATTATTCCGATGACGAATTTTAGATTTTTCAGTTTCGTTTTTTGGTTGAATGAATTAGTAATTTATGTTTGATTTCAATCAAATGTATGGTAATGATGTGTATGAATTTCATGTTATGGTTAGTATATTTCTTTATGTGGTTGAATTTGTATTAGATTTTTATTTCAATTAAACATATGGTGAATTGTTTCGAAATAAAATGTTTGAATTGTTGTGAGTAGTTTGAATCAAGTGTACTAGATTCTTGAAGTAAATTGTTGCGAATTGTAGTCATGTCTATTGCTTTTTCAAATGAATTATTTTAATTTAATGTGATTGTTAAATAATGTGTTAGTAATTGTATGCAATAACATCAATGCGCAATGGGGGAGAATTGTACACCGCATTTTGTAAATGAGAGAGAACGGTATGCCGCATTTTGCATATGTGTTAGTAATCGTACGATGCATTTTATTAAACGTATGCCGCATTAGTACTTTGTTGACTGGTCACTAATAAGGTTCTTATCAGACTTGTATCTTGTCTCACTGTGAAAAATGCACAATAACATACGAATTGACTTGTCATTGAAAAGGTTATGAGTTTGTGATCCCATATGGCCTATAAAAAATCCCTAACCGAGACTTGGCCAAGAAATTGAGGAGATTAGCCAAACATAAATTTACTTAGAAGGAAGAAATACAAATTCCAACATATATTTTCCTATACTAAAGTAATACTTGGAGCTTTCTCTAACCATACCCTTCTGTAGCAAATCATTGACTTGTTCTTGTAAATTCTGGAACTCCTTAGGGCTCATGCGGTAGTGTGCAATTTCGACAAGCTTGCTCTAGGAATGAGATCAATTTCATGCTGAATATTTCTCATAGGAGGTAATTCTACTGGCAACTCATCTGGAAAAAGTTCTTGAAATTTGGCAATTAAAGGCTTGACCCGATTCAATATGACAATTCCTTCTTTTGCCTCACCTTTGACTACTAGTGCATAAATCAGTTGGGTTTATTTGGCTTCCTTCATGATGTCTGGTACAATAATCTACCCTTGCTGGAGAGCTGTCACTTGACCTTCACGACGCATAGGAGCCAAGACAACCTTTACTTTGTTCTTGTAAATATTGTATTTTCCTTATGCGTAGTGTTCAAGTCATACTGTCATGGCCTTCCAAACAACATGTGACAAGCATCATGTCCACCACGTCGCATAAAACCTCGTATTTATAGTCTTTCCCAATAGAGAAAGGAATAACACATTGTTCTGTTACTTTGGTTTTGTCGACGTCTCTGATCCAGCCAATATTAGAAAGGGAAGGATGTTTTCACGTCTGGACTTGTCAACCATGGTCCTTGACACAATGTTCTCACTGCTACCTCCATCAATATTGATTATACAACGAGCCCTGAAGATGTTGTGTCTTTGCACTTCTTCTTTTTGCAGGGTGTATATCAAGCATTGCACCACCAGTGACACGCCTTCAGCTCCATGGGTCCACTGCTAGATCTTCTTCGATCTCACCTTTTTGTTGATAGTCTTCTTCATCTCTATGTTTTGCTAAGTTGACTTGTTGCCTCTTCGAACAGCTACTCAAGTGGTATCCTGGCTCTCTATTGCTGTAACACTTATGACTTTGTAATGGGCATAAGGATTAATCTGGCCAACAAGTTTGCCAACTCCTTACCTTGTGTTTGTCTAATTTCTCCACCAGGCTTTGTGTAGCTTTGAGACGCATGATTAGGAGTTGTTTCATTGACTACCTTTGCTTTAACCTGCTCTATTGGAGTTTGTGTTAAAAAGTTGGATGCTCGAGCTTGGCTTCAAACACCTTTTTTACGGTTCAACTGCAACTCAGCCCTTGTTGCCAACTGGATGGCACCTTGTAGTGTATGAATTGGCTGCATAGTAAGTATATATTGTACGTTAGTGCATAGCTCGTCCACCAACTGCCCTTCTGTCTCTAGTAGATCATTACAGGAAAAGAGTCACTGAAATTCTTCAACATACTTTTGAACCGGTCGTGTACCCTATCGACACCTTTGGTACTGATGGTATAGAACTTGATCATAATCTGGAGTAAGAAAATGTGATTTCATCAGTTGCTACATCTGGTACCATAACCGAATCTTGTCTTTGTTATGTCGCATTCATGATAGTTTCAAATGCTCCCACAAAGCAAAAGCTCCACCCTTCAATTTGTATGCATCTGGTTTGATCTTTTTTAGTACTTTTTCAATATTCATGTAATCGAAGAACCTCTCAACTTCTTATAGCCAATCCAGAAAATCTTCAATTTTGACTACCCATTGAAAGACAGAAGATCCATCCTCCTACAGTACTTATTATTTTGGAAAGATTCTCTGAGGTTCTCATACATAGCAAGCTTTTCGATTTCGTCATCTTTTGAATCTCCATCATAAACTTGGTAGTTTGCCGAAGCAGACAAGATTGTGCCCACCCTTTGCTCACATGCTTACTGGATGCAAAGATGAACAGAATAATCCGCCGGCTACCTATTGGCGTTGACATTCAATTTGGCCAATAGGTCACGAATCTCTGTCAACTGCTGTTGTAGCATCTCAGATTGTTGTTGTTGCTACTTTTTGAATGCGCCCCATAGCACATTGATATCGCAACCATCGTTGCTAGGGTTTGCTCCATTCACGACGTAAGCAGACATTTAGACAAGGGGGAACCTTGCTTTGATACTACTTGATGCAGCGTTGTAGCGGAAGAAGACTAGATATCATTCTAGTCGAATTGGTTAGATATCATTCTAATAGACAAACTCTTGAATTTATAAGAGAAATGACAAACATCTTGCACACAAGGAAAATAGAGAGAAATCTAGAATTTTACTGATGATTGATTGCATGAAAAACATAGGAGAGTTGAACCTATTTATACTTGTAGTAGGCCTAGCTATTAAGGTAATGCTTGCCTACCTAGAATATATCTTGGAATATGTACCAAGCAAAACAAAATAATGAAATAAAATAACTCTAGAAAACTACAAAATAGGATACTAATTGTGCTAAACAAGCAGTACTAAATAAAATATTATACTAACATTATTCCCTAATAAAAGTTGCCAAAACAAGTAGCATAAGTTAAAAGGAAAATTCTAGAATATCAAACATTTCTGTAAATTAAAATCTCCTAACCAAAGTTGCCATAACGGAAGATCTTATCAATGATTCTTTGTTGATTTGTGCTTGTCAAATCTTTCCATAAAATATGTGTCAATCTATTCTACATCAGTTTTACTTGTAGATCTCGATGACAAAGATCATCACCCCATAACCCTTAAACCTTGGTGTGGATGGATTTATGAAGAGGAATCAACCGGACAGGTAACGTTTGATCTTTAACCGTGTTTGGTGTTGGAAAAAGACACATGGTTGCTTAAACTTTACTTAAAGCGTGGCAATTTCCATTTAGTGTTTCTAAGGAATTTATGCACCGGCTAGATTATTCTTTATTTAGTGCATTCATTTTTACTGGCCTAATTGTGCAAAATATGTATATGCTTAGCAAGATGTAATTTAATCTACAATAGCTTTGTCCCTTCAAATTGATAGCGAATAAACTTACCGAGGCTACGACCATTGAATTATTGCCACACTATGGTAATGTATGTGGCCAACGACAAAATTAAAAGCAAAAAAATAAAGGGGAAAATGAAAAGAAAGAAAGAAGGGGAGTAGGATTAGTCACACAGAAACCAATTTTTCTTGTGTTGTCTCCATTGACATCTTTCTGCGATTCCAATTCTCTCTTCCACTATGTCTTGAATCTGTGCAGCCACTTTTTAAACAGGAGTTTGCGAAATTCTGCTTTGTAGACGGCGTCTAAAGATGAGAACCAAAGAAGGTAACAAATTGGTCCTGTAGGAAAATTCCCTTTTCTCTAATTATATTGGAAGCCTTATACTTGTTTGTCTACTTCGCAGTTTACTATTACAGGGGGAAAATACGTCTAAGGAAATGTTACCTATTAGGCATGCTACTATGTGCACCCCTCTTTTGGGTCAAAAAATGAGATTTTGGAACAACAAAAATAAGTTTTTCTGGGTCAAATATGAGATTTTGTGGCTGAAAATATGAAAGGGCATACCATATGCAACTTTGACCAGATCGACGGTCGAGATTGCGTCACATATGCAAAAAGTGACCCCCCTATACCGGTCATCTTTTTCTCATATGGAGAGCCAAAAAAAATCATAAAACCTTGGGTGATCTCTCATATAACGTTTTGGGTTTTAAAAATCTCATATATGAAGCCACGAATGCTCATAAAAAGTACCACAAAAATTTGAAAGAGCCACAAAATGTCATATTGGCAAAAATCAACCTCATAAAACATGCCACAAAATCTCATATGATAGTTTTGGATTGTAGTGAAAATATGATACATATTATGTGTATATATATTGATGTGACATGTCTCATATAAGATGCCACAGAAATACATATTTGAGCCCACATTAAGTCATTACGAAATGTTACCATAAAATCTCATATATGCTTTGAAGAACACTCATATAAAAAGTCATTTGATATGAGACTTTTTGGTTTAAAAAATGAGTATTTGTGGAGGAATATATGAGTTTTTTTGTGGACCACTACAATCCAAAAATATTGTTATGGACGTGTCTATTATTCATATGTATTGATAGCGACATGTCTCATATACCTACCCACACAAATACATATAAGGACGCATATTTAGTCATATTCCCCAATTTCGTATATTGGTCCACAAAATCTCACATACTCAACCACACATTCTCATATCGAAATTCATAAAATTTATTAACAATTTTTTTACTATAGTGGACCACAAAAGTCTCATATTTTCTTTCACAAACACTCATTTTGAAAGTCACAATAGTTGTCACAATTTTTGGACTATAGTGGACCACAAAACACTCATATATTCTTCCACAAATATTCATTTATCAAACCACAAAATCTCATAGTATCGATTATTGAGAACAATAATTCATAGTTTGAGCCATAAAATCTCATAACCAAAGCCAGACAATGTGATAAAAAACTAAAGCAATAAAAGTCCTTGTTAAATACAAAAAAATTATATTCTAAAATATCGAAAAAATATTGTTCGATGCAACTAGGTACGGGATGTAAGTAATACGAATTTTTTTTCAACAATCGAGGCCGTTGATTTTGTTCTTGTTATTAATTAAATCATACTCGAACAAAATAGGGGCCAATATGAGGGTCGAAACTGTTAGAAAGGACCTCGATAGAGAAAAACTCCCTTATTTGGATGATATTTTTTGTTCGATTAAATGCCTATCTATACGCGATGGACTTTATTTTAGGTACGAATGATACTTCCCACGATATGTAAAGGATAGACAGTTCCGATAGCTAAAAGAAAACTCAGGTGGTGTTCGGGTTGTTCAATATAAGTCTTTAATGATTTAGGATCCATCCGATGACTCGGTCGCCGATATCCGATGATCTCCGATTTTGGTGTCGATGACGTAATCAGTGAGATGTTTCATCATATCGATTCAGATCAATCATTGCGAAAATTGACTCTGTAATGACCTTTAGAATTTATGCGTTCAATATAATTGTTAGCTAACTAGGTCTTGTGCTGTTGTTGAATGTTAAGTAGCCACGGAACCGCGACACAATCACGTCGATCGAGATTGTTTATTATGTTTTGCATATTAATTGAACCATTGTCTTAAAATTTTGGCATGTTCGATTTTAGAAAGGTCCTTGATCGGGATGCAATTTGATTGAGAAAATAAGTTTTTATCTCTGATTAAGTATGTTGCGAAATTCTTTTTTCTTCTTAAAGTACCAAAAAAGAAATTCTTTTTTCTTCATCTTGGTACGAAAATGATATAATACATGTAATATAAGTATAGAAAATTCCTGATCACGTAAAATATATTGGGTGGGGCCCAATCGGCACATCGTAAGAATTCAATGCATTCGGACGCCTTAAGCGGATGTGTTAAATGTCGTGTGATCAAATAGTTCTCAATATCTAATGATTTCTAATTTTTGTGCCGCGAATGAAATTTTGAGGATGTAAAATCCTAACGGTTCAGATCAATTATTTTGAAAATATTTTCGGCGATTAAGTTTACAATTTGTACACAATGATTCTGTGACACGGGAACAATTAAATTTTCCCGAAATTTCTAATTTACACCGCCAACAATTGCTACTGTACAGCACCCCCTTCCTTCTCAAACACGCAGGACATACCCTCTCTCTCTCTCTCTCTCTCATCTCCTTCTCTTCCAAACTCCAAACCCTAACCATCTTCCACGACATATTGCATCAATTTTGATTGCAATTCTCTATCCAGCGCGCGCCTCAAAATTCTGACTAAATCAAAAAAATTCAATTTGTTCCTCCTACAAAGTGGCGCACAGTTTTCCCTTCTACTCTTACTAATTCATTTTGGTGGCTTCAAATGGGCAGATTCCTAATTTCTACTCGTGAGCAGTGGTGACTGGTGAGTATTTCTTTACGTGATTTGTTCTTATTCTCTTCCTCTTCTATGCTTAGTTACCTAATTCTCTACTCGAACCCTAATTTCTACTCAGAAAGAAGCAAACCATCGTAACCTATTGCATCAATTGAAGTGAAAAGGCGTCGGAAGGAGAAGCCCTAACCAAGTTCACTCGATTTTTCCTTTGTATTTTTCCTTGGTACTAGCCCAAATACAGACTAGGGCTTTAATTTCACTCTTTAGTTTGTGAAACGTAATGAACTATGGGGGTTTGCACAGATCTATTAGGGTTTCATTATTTGCCTAGCAAAGCACAAAATATTATTGCGGGTATTTTTATTTTTCCATGAATATGAGAAGTCTGATTAATTTTTGTGTTGCCTTGCATGCTATACTTTGTAAATTCTTGTGTTAAAAGAAGTTGAATATTCCTTAGATCATGATTAGTACTGGGAATGGTATATCTTAACTACCATTTGGGCTTATTAGGATCCGATGGTTTTAAAAGTGTTAAACTTGCTTAAGCTGTCTCCAGTTATGGAGGACCTTGAATGTAAACGCAGTTACATGTGTTTAATTGTTTATCATTCATAATAATGTTTGTACTTTGAACTCCTTGAAAAATATGCATATTTGTTTCACTTATCTGAAATATACTAAGAGCAACCTAATTCAGATTTCCATGTGTGAGAGTATTTACCTGTATATTGCCAAAAATGGTCTGATATCGGCTGACACATAGCCGCATCACCGATACGCATCCCATTACTGCAGTTCAAAACCCTAGAACTTACTAATTTGAGGAGAACTTACTATAGTCCATGTAATTCTGCTAACTTATTAGTATATCTCAGAACCTGACTTCCTTTTACGTTTCAGTACCACAACATGTGTTGGTTACCTTTTAAGTAGTTATAATCATCCAAGAATCATTTTTAAATGGTCAATCATATTGTCAAAGTATTGAGTCAAAGCATTGTCTGTAGCTTTCTTGACTGAGCTTCTGCTTTAGCACTTTGGAGATTCACCCAAGCTTGAATTTTTGCTTCTGATATGGTCTCTGCACTCATTTTGATTGATAAAACATTGTATGTAGGTTGATTTCAGAACTTTAGATGTAACTTCAATTTGTTTGGCTGAAACTTTGGTGCGATTAAATGAAATGTCATCCCAATTAGAAATGCATCCACCTATCAATGTAGGTAACGGTGGTAACCTCACTCTATTTGATGACCATTTGTGGCGATCAATCTTGGTTTAATATGGCTTCGCTGATCCCCATAAATTCTTGACACTTTGTGGTGATCAATCTTGGTTAAAATTTGGTAAAAATTGGACAAAGAGTGTAGGTCAGAGTCTACTTTAGCTATTTAAGAACACGAGTATTGGCTTGCACAGGAGATGGAAGGGTTAGGTCTTCTACATAAACTGGTTTAGTGTTTTCAAATAGGCTCCCCTAAACTCATATGTGTATTGCTTTAGTTGTTTGTCTTCTCCAATTATCACGCCTCCCAAATTTATGAACCTAAGTACCTAAGCCCCAAATCCCCTTGGCCAATTTTTTTATTTGATAGGCCAGCATTTTCCCTATTAATATGCAAGTGAATGCTCTCTCTTCTCTCCCTCTCTCTCTCTCTCACATTACTGTGGTCAGTTTGCTTTTGTATGCTTAAGTGATAGGATGAATTTAATTAGAATGATAGGAGTGATGGGATACATTTCTCTAATCTTGGTCTAAAACTCATTTCCATTTTGCTAAGAAAATCGTATTTTTTTTTGTTTTTTTGTAAGAACTATTGGTGAGTACATCATCTAATTTTCATCAGACAAAAAAAAAAATAGAAAGAAAAGATCATCTAACATGTGTTCATCTGCTCTTTGTAAAGTTGCTTTACGGGTATGTATATGCTTCTACAGGATTTAAATCTTTCTGCCGTCTTTGTTAGCTTCTTCCGTAGAAATTTGTCAAGGGGATTCCTTTAACACTGGTATCCATTGAAAAAAAAACATAGCTTCACCTTGCATTAAGTGATAGCGTTTTTTCCATAACGCTATATGATCCCTTGCATCTATAGCTTGTGTTCCCAAAATGCTATAGAATGGTACCAATGGAAGGCACCCAAATATCTTCAAGGCAGACTGATTAAACATGTTCAACATCAAACTAAATATCAACCATGGAAGCATCATTTGAATTAAATTAGACAAGCCAGCAGCAATCAGTTGGCGACTGCAGAATCTCTTGAGTAATTGGGATTTCTCCAACTATTCTGCCGATTTCCCCATTGTTGCTTGCCTTTTACGTTGTTTTGGTTCTGAAGGAATCCAGCTAGCTAGGTGTCTTGAATTATTTTTCGGAGCAAGTAGCCATTCTTAGATCAAAAAAAAGAAAGTAAAACAAGTAAAGCTGTGAATCTTTGCAGCCCAAAGTTAACGGCTGATTGCTTTTGTTATCCAACAACCTCGATTTTTGGCTTATCAAAAAAGGTTGGGTGAATCAGTTTTGCTTACCAAGATGAGTAGTGTGTAGCTTTGAAACATTTGAAGCTTCAATAGTGTCAAGCTTTGAAGCTTATTTTCAAACAAAATGAATGGTCCAACATGATAATCCTCTTTGTTGCCATTGACATGATGTTGTACCTAGGTTGACTGATTTTGTTTGTTTAGAAACCGATAGACTGATTTCTTAGGTTAGTGCTGATCTACCGATTTCCTTTCGCTAACAGCTGGTGTACTGACTTTCGATTATGAACACCTATTCTGAAATCGTAGCAAGTTTGTTCCCAATTTGGTCGTATTTGTTACTAGGAAAATATTCAACTACTTATACTTGACGGCTCTTTTGATTTGTTATGGTTTAGAAAATGATGAGACTAAGATGAGACTCGTATGCTAAAAGAAATGACGACACCAATTGTGTATGGTTGGCAATCCTAATAATACTCTTACTCAACTTTATCTGAACTGCAGGGCTCTGTTATTTATTCTTCCTTGCTTTGAGCCTTGTATATGTGTTTTTTGTTCTAGTTTTCATATCTAGTGTTTGATGGAAGGGACCAAAAGAAATTTTCCTCTAATATACACTTCTTTCGTTTCTCTTCAGCACTTTCGTTTGTCAAAAGGGTAAATCAAATCATGATTACTGAATCAGAACAAAGCCTCATATGTGACCCCTACTACAAGAGGGATTTTTGGTGGATTTGTTAGTAAAAGTTGCAGAGGAGTTTGAGCTTCTCTCCGATCCTCTTTGTCTATCCATATCTGACATTGATAGGTTTTTCTCAGTTAATAGCTAGAGACTCCACTTGCTAGGGGTTTCTTCAATACTCTTTGCATCGCAAACATCTTGATCTATAAGTTCAATTTTTGTTTTTCAATGTAATCCATTTCAGTGATTGACACTTTAATTTCTTTGTTCTATTTTGATTAGCAGAAACTATGAGGAAATTCATCCTCCACATATGTGAGATTTCTGTGACGGTGGAGATAAAATGTATACAAAGTAAGAGGTTGTAAAAATGGAAGCTGATATACTTAGGTATCTGAAGTTTGAAATTGGCAGTCCAGCAATCAGTAAATTTCTCAGGTATATTTTTGATGTATTATCACATGTATAAATGAAGTTTTGCACTTCTAGTGATTTGCGATTCCGTAATTACGTTATGTATTTGGCTACTATTTGACATAGCATATTTAAAAATCTTGTCACTTGCATGCTTGACTCGTAATTGGGATGAGCAAAGTCAAATTTCCATAACAAACAAGAAAGTTTGGTCACTTTAAGCTGAGCTGGGGAGGTTGAAAAGTTCCGGCAAGAGTTTTGGAACTATTGAAAATTAATTTTTTTAAAGACACGTGCATGTGGTATGGGTTATTGGTCAAGGAGTGTTTGTGTGGTATCATACCATACAAATGCATGCACCTCCGTAGAAATGTCGAGGCTACTTCATTCAGATATGAAAATAAGGGACAGAACTTGTGGTTTACTTAGTCCTGGTTGAGGTTTCTTACTGATTGCCATTCTGAAAGGGGAAGTTTAGCAATCGGAATAGTGTAGGAATTATGGTAATGTGTCATTTACAAATATGTTTTGTTTCGTGTGTTGGCAGTTTATGTCTTTTGATAAGCTTTTGGGGGACACAGTCTCCTTGTTTCAGAAGATTAGTGTTATTGATTGCATTGAATGCTTGTTAATGGGCTTGGTTTCATTATGTTGTATAACTAGGAGTTAAGGAGAGAACTGGGGATGGATGAGTATCTTCCTGCTGTGTTTTTGATGGGTGGTGGGGAAGGGATGGGTCCCATTGAAGCTACGGCACGAGCACTTGGAAAGTCATTGAATGATGAGAATGCCGAGGAGCCAATAGGTCAGGTGCTCATAATATGTGGCCGCAACAAAAAGCTAGCCAAAAAATTGGCTTCTATTGAAAGGAAAATTCCTGTCCAGGTATTACAATCCTTTTGAACTTCCAACCACTACCTTGTTCATACGTAATCTGTACCATACTGTTGTTGAATTGGTCTTTGATTACATTTCACTAAGTCATTCTATGAACTATTTTTGTAATTGGACCTATGTTCTCTCTCTCTCTCTCTCTCAATTTGAGTAGTTTCCATGTCATTTTTTAATTTACTTTTTTCTTACTTTCATAAGGATATCTTCCAACTTTTCATCCCTTCCAAGTCAACGTGCGTCTAATTTGCGTAATAGAAGCTTGTCTGTTGTTTTACTTTCTGTCATATGTATTCCCCTAACTTGAAAGAAGAAGATGATTTTAAAACTTAGGTGAAGGGATTTGTCAGTAAAACTAAAGTTTATATTTGTATGCCCCAGGTAAACATTGATCTTGCTCTTTATTTGATTGCCAGCACTCCTGCATTTTTTTTTATCGGCAAGCTGTATATTTTTGGGTTGTGGGTATTGTATGCCTCTCTGTCTACAGAGTACCTTAGTTCTTAGTTTATTCTCAGTATATACTTAACTACTCGACAGAACCCCCACTGCATCAGATGGTATGCCCCAATGAATGGGTACTTTTCCAGTCTACAATTTCAGTTTTAAGTGTCTAGAGAGCTGAAAAAAGAAAAGAGGTTGACATTTATTTGAAGCAGATTTTAACCTTCAATGCAGTTCTACTTCTCCACTGTGTGTCATAATTCCTCATAGAACAAAAACAAAGGTAGTTAAGACTATTATGCCCATGCTGCCAATTGTTATAAGAAGGCAATTCTAATGCTGTTAACATGCATGCTAATGCATTCGTTTTGGCATCCTGATTTGTTTTCTTTAAACGTTTTGAAGCTGATCTTGCATCTTTAGGATCTTAAGGCTATTTTTTTTGTCTAATAAAGAACTTACACACTTCTGTTTTTTCAGGTGGGCCCTACATGCTCTAGGATTTACTCAAGGCTGCTACTCGTTTGAAGAATTCATGTGGCATCAAAGAAGTGGTTGTTAGGCATTTGTTGATTCCTCTGTAACTATACCTGTACATGTAGTACAAGTGTTTGTTGATTAACACTTACTTCTATATGTAAATTACAACAGCTACAAAATGCCTCATTTTAATTGCGACCAACAGGCATGACCCTTGATGTTGAGATTTTATGGATACTAGTATTATCCCGACGTGCTTTGCACGTCACATTGTGCTCATTGATGATTATAGGCTTGTATTTTTTGTTGGTATTTGAATGTATGTTCAAAGTTCAATTAATGAGGAACGTTTTAGGTCGACATATAATCCAAAGGTTGTGCCTCCTAAATTTTGAAAATTCCATGGAAGAGAGCAGATTTTTAGTATAACAGGTTGTCCACACACCAAGCATAGATTTTAAAAAGAAATTACAGGTTTTAGAGCAGAAAGTTTAATTGATCATGTCATCATATCCTAGATAGAATAGTCAACACAGTATCCATAATTTCACCAGCTTCTTCAAGTAACATGTGTATTATGTAATAACAAGAATAGCAAAAGAGGAAATACAATTACACCACATTTCCGAAAGCACTTGAAAGGCCTGAGGTAACTATGGACTAAATTTGCTTTTCATGAACTCGTTTTATATAAGAAAATGATGAGTAAAATCCATACACCAAATAGGCAAACAAAATCCAAATCAATTTGTATGTAGAAGACAATATCAACACTTTGCAGCCAAGGTTCTATAAACGTTTCGTACCTCAGACAGAAGCTCCATATCATCCATAGCAAGAAAATCCAGAATCCAGAATCCAAAATCTCCCCTGAAATCAGCTTAGTAAAACACTTCTCCCATCCTGCCAGCCAGAACTTTGGGCGGTTGGAGTGTGCGGCTCATTACCAGATTCTCTATTAAAATTGAGGTTTCTCATTGACTTTAGTCCATAACCCTCCAAAAGTTTTACACATTTAAATGCCACTTTACTACATAAGCCAGAAGAACATCTCCACATAATAGTTATAAGAAATAACTTGTGACAATAATAACCGGTTTAACCACGTGCTCATTGTTTTTATATTTCGGTTATTGTTGGGACCGTTATTTTCATATGGTTTATGCCATTCTTGATGCCTTTTCCTTCCTCCCTTTGTTTGTGGTATCTCGTTCTAATCTAAACAATTACCACGCAAAACAGAGTTAGTAAAAAAAAATAGTACAAAAGAGAATACAGAAATATCTCACGTTGAACAAAATAACTGAATAAGAATCTCTTAAAAAAAAAAAACTTGAACAACATATATGCAACGCTAGGAAGTAATAAAGGGATTGAAACATAGCTTATAACATTAGAAAGCCCACAATTTCCAAACCCAGATTTCTGTCTAAAACATCTAAATAGAAACCACCCAACAAAATGAATAAGAACTCTGAAATTCCTAAAAGTAACCCCAATTGCTATTGTTTGTGCGCACAATAGTTGAGCTATTTTTTCGTGCGTTATGACTTGCTTTTGATTTGTTGGATGGTATTTCTTTGTACACAATTCCATAATTTCCATGGCATATTGTTGATCACTGGACTATTTATCTATACTCAATATATTGGTCATACGTAGAAAAGCAAAAGATAGCAATAGAGAACTTCAAGAGTACATTCATTCTTTGCCCACAAAGAAGGCTCAAATCAACAAGTCTTTGGTATTTGGGGCCAGCCACAACAATCCTTATCATCAAATGGATTATGTTCAAAGTTGCGTATTAAGGCAACCACACCTATTTTCTCCCCTCGATCTCATAGTGCAATTGCTAACTTCAATGTTTTTTTTTTGTGGTTAGTAGTTTCTCCTTAACCATCGAAGTCCAAAGCAAGCTAATCTATTTTTCAAACTTATAAGCATCTACTGATTACCGACCCCTAAACAGCGACCATGATGAAAGTGAAAAATACAGAAACAATTTTCAATGTTTTGCATAGCTGATGAAGAATGCAGGAACATAAAAACACATTGTATGTGCAACGCAAGAACCTGAGACAGAACCATATATTTACCACTTCCCAAGAAATCATATTGTTATAGGAATGCAAATGAAGGCCTAAAAGGAATGAGGTAGCTGATGACAGATAACAATTTTGAACTTCAGTGCAAGTTCTTACAGAGGACTGGCATTCAATAGCTGCTCTAAAATCTTTATGCTGAAATGCAAGGGAAAAAGAAAAATTATACAAATTTTTACTCTCTCTCTCCCTCCCTCTCTCTCTCTCTCTCTCTCTCTCTCTCTCTCTCTCACACACACACACACACACACACACACACAATGATCCAATTCCTAATGGTAAAACCCTAAAAATTTCCAATACAAAACCTGAAACAATTCCACTCCTAGACTACTAATGAAACTCAAATCTACTCAAGACTTATTCAAGGCTCTGCGTATGATAACCCTTCAAAGATTTGTTAAAGATAGTGGCATTTGCTCTGATGCACTGATATTCTCCTGTTGCGAACTCAAATAATGGGCCTGTATATGCTTACAATTAATTGTGATTGTTCACCCAACTCCAACAATGAAACCGTATTTTGCTTTGGAGGAAATCTTATATTTTTCCTAACCATGCCAAAAAACACCTTTTACACATTTCAACAAACATGTCGTATGCTACATAACTACCTTCAAATTAGCACAAAATCTGTTGTTAATTTCAAAGGAGGAGTGTTCATATTTGGTAATGCAGTTTGAAGTTCACCGAGCAGAGCTCTTCGATTAAACCAAGTAAAATCAGGTAGAAACACATCCAATGAAACAGATTGACAATTACTTTGGAGAAAAGCAATCAGTTTACAAACACACTACCTTCAATAATTAAAAAAGGCATTTTTACGACCAATTTATACGCGCGCGCACGTGCATACACGTGTAAAAGAACGAATATACACTACCTTCAATAATTAAAAAGGCATATATATATATATATATATGTATGTATGTATATGTACATACACGTGTTCAAAGATCCACATGGCATACCATGTTAAAGAACGAATATAAAATTAAATCCCTAATATTAACCAGAGATTAAAAATCAAATCAAACCCTAGAAATGCAGCAGCATACATTGAGTTTTAGTAGAGTAATTGAACTGTATCTCAACCAGTTTAGAACGTTTAGACTTGTAGAACACGAAGCGGAAGAGATCATATGCTCTTCTGGTTTGTACCACACCAAAACCACCACAAGAAGGAAATTAGGGGAGAGAGACGCATCAGAGAAATAAGAGAAAGGTTTTAAACATCCAAAGAACAGAAAAGCGAACTCCCAAAAAAAAAAAAAAATTGCTACACCATAAAAGCTATGTTTCCTTCTTTATAAACTATAAACTTTGATAAAATGTAATAAAATTTGATAAACTATAGAACTATGATAACCAACTGATAATTCCAATTTGAAACGATTGCAGCCCAATCTTCAAGCGAGCAAAGAACAAAGAATCAACACCAAACTCTACCAGAACATCACCATATATTCCAACATTCTTCAATCAAGCAAACAACTAAGAATCAACAACAAATGTACATAACGTGAATTTCGAAACAAACCATTAAAACTCAATCTTCACAGTTAGAAATTTTCCTAATAATTCCAACTTGATCCAAATACAAACCAATCTTCAAACAAAGAATCCAACCTCTAAAGCACGCAACTTGAATTTGAAACGCAAACGTCTGATAAACAGAAACTCATAAGTCAGAATCATAGCAGTTAATTACCTGACAATTAAAATCTGAGCCGATTACAGCTTAAATTGGAATTCCAGTGAAGGAACGGATGAATTTATTGGCCGATAGGTCGACTTGAGGGGTTCGATTGAATCGAATAGAGAAAACTCTATAAAGGGAAAGTAATCCCTAGCCGAGAGAATATTTTCTACTGAACTGGAAGAATGTGTTATATTTGAGGGGAAGAAAATAGGTGTATCTTTTTGTACCCGTTTTCTTCTTGACAAAGCTACCATCATATTGGTACAAAAGAGATCCGTTAATTTGTGGGATATTGGAGAAAACAGAGGTTTATACCTGAAGCGACGAAGCCTTCAAAAGAGGCTTTATATCTGTATAGAAGAAGCGGACATTCACAACAACAGTATCTCAAGCTGCAAGAACAGTAAAGGATCACATCAACTCAATTTTTCCTTCCTTATTTTGAGGGAACAGCCAGCCTTTCACCCATTCTTCCTGGAAATTGCAATTTGCACCGCCCGCTGAGCCCGGTCACCTGCCCGGTCTTGGTTGCAAGCCATCACCTGCCTGCTGCCCAGCAACCTGCCCGTTCTTTAGTTGAGGCATGTAACTGATGTAAGTGGCAGACAAAACTGCCTTAAAAACTGCCCCTTCTTCTCTCTTTTAATGTATAGGTATGATATTGATCAATGGGTATTGATGTCTGTATTAGCTTGGTTAGAATGAGATTACGGTTATTGAAAGTGTTTGAGACAGGTTGCAACATGTAGGCCTTGTTCGGAAACGTTTTTTACGTTTTTGGAAAAGTTTTTTTGAAATTGAAAGTTAAAAGTCCGTCAACTTGTTCGAAAAATCTCAGCATGACACTGTGATTTTCTAGTTGCCAGTGGTCCCACCACTCTGATTTTCTAGTTGACAGAGTTTTTGAATGGTCAACTGTCATACCAATAGCATGACACGTGTTAAATAAATTATCTCTTTAAAAATCTCAGCCGTACACGTGGCAAAGTAGCTACTTTACTACAAGGAGGGACAGTGACTTTACTGTAAAAATAGACAGTGGTACTGTAAGAAGGGGCAGTGGCCCCACGGTTTAAAAACACATTCGAGCAAGGTGACGTCTGACTTCTACCTTTCAACTCCAAAAATACTTTTCCAAAAAGTTTCCGAACAAGGCCGTAATGATTATGAAATTTAAATGCTATTTAAAAAACCCCTAAAACACAACATTTTTCAGTCATAGCATTCGAAAAATGTTAGCAGTTGTTTCTTCGAATTTTTCAGTCATAGCATTCCCATGTTGGATAGAATGGACATGAGAACCATCAACGTATATGAGCCCCTCTTTACAGTACCACACATTTTTGTTTCTTCGTTTCCATCAATTTCATTCATAGCAGTTCACTTCCAAAACTACAATCATTCATCATATTATCTAAAATAACCATATCCAATCATTTACATAAACAAAATACTAGGTTCAGGATCTCGTGCGAAATGCTGGATGGAAAGTCAAATAAAAGGAAAAGAAAGCAGTGAGCCAGCAACAATAAAGCCAAAGCTTCAGGACCAGTTCTTGTCTTGATAGCAAAGGTTGAGAGCCAAATAAATCACGTAAGCTGACAAATTTTGGACATGTTGCTATTTGCTGCAGTTCTTCCCAGATTCTTGGACGGGTGGGCAGTTGCTGTGTGTCCGCCCTTCTTAGAAAAAAGAAACCTGACGAAAAAAGAAAACTGTAAACGCCCAACATAACTTTTGAAAGGTGATAGCCCCATAAATGTCATTTAGATCTATTCAAACAGCTAGTTCATTAACTTAACAAGAATGCCCTCAACATCACCAAGTTAGAGAGACAGAAAGAAAAAAAAAAAACGTACCATGTGGAACAATTTCAGAGTCTTAACGAATTATTTAAATGCCTCTAAAAAGTCTATAGGTGAACACAATCCTCAACAGTGTCACAAGACACGTTGCAACTTGCAAGTATATGTGCCATAAAACTATTCCATCTACGGATTCTGCACTTGGATCTCAATTTTGAAACAAAAAGGATTCCCGGATATGCAAATCTAGTATGAATATATTCCTTTTTTTTTAACTGCAAGCGTGTATATGTTCAGTCTACCTAATCCAAAGAATAATGATACAACCACATAGTCCCAGCCACACCCAACCACACACTGCACACTGTTCACGTGGGTCCGACCCACTTCACCCCAACATAAAAAAAAAAATTTGAAAATCCCCAAATTGGGGTTTATTTTGGCGGGCGTTTGAGAGATAGAGAGAGAGAGAGAGAGGCCGCCATTTTCACAGGCGTCTGAGAGAGAGGGGGGAAGCCATCAACAAAAAGAAGAAAGAAGAAAATCAAACATCTAAGACCAAGAAAACGACATCTGAGATCCATTATTTGAAGCTGAGTACAGGAGAAGAACATCAAACATCTGAGGTCCATTGTTGCTGCTACAGGAGCACGAAGAAGAAGAAAGAGGTCCATTGTTGCTGCTACAGTAGCACGAAGAAGAAGACAGAGGTCCATTGTTGCTGCCACAGGAGCACGAAGAAGAAGAAAGAGGTCCATTGTTGCAATCTCAAGCATTTGGGCATTATTTACGTTGTTCATTGTTTGTTTTCCTGAAAAAACATATGAGTTATGCTTTGTTGGGATTATAAACTACGTTGGAAAACCTTAACCAAATATTTAAACTCGATTCACATTTGAATTGGATAAAGCGCATGAATCTTGCATCTTCATTAGTTGAAGTCGTTATTTTGTATCTATGAAATGTTTACCAGTAGCTATATTTGGTTACAGATTAGCTCAGAATTAGGGAGAGATTTTTTTATTGAGCCGAGTAATTAGCTAGGAAAAGATGGGTCTCAAGAATTGGAGCCATGCATTGTTGGATTGTTGTTGGATACTCCAGCCCTGAAATTTCCCTTCTAATTCTCTGTTAAATTTTTACCTGTTCATCAATAGATAAGAAGCATTAAAAAGAGGTACATGCATGAGATTTTGAGTATTTGAATTAATAAGTCTCATTCCGGCTGAGTTTCTATTAGGGTATATTCATGAATTGTGACTACAAGTTATTGTGTTAATTTTCTTCGTATAAATTAATTGATTTGATAATTTATTCTCTAAAAATTCTCATAATAAAGCTTTGCTAGGATGAGCAATGAGACTTTTTACTTCGGGTGTTTTCTGTTAATAAGTAAGATCACGTTTACTCACTTGTTCTTGTTTATTTTTAATCTGCAGATGATGTTTCAGTTACCCTCCCCAGAGTCTGATCCATCGGTGATGTGTCCTTTATCTTCCCAAATTGAAAGGGACGAAGAAGTGGAAGAGGTATGGATTGGAGACAACATAGAAGAAGAAGAGGTTACGAATGATTCTCCAACAAAGGAGGGTGCTGATGGTAAAGCGGTAATTAAGAATTTAGAAGACGGAGTTGAGGATCCGAAGATGGGAATGGAATTCGACAACCCCAACGATGCTTATTTGTATTACTCAAAATTTGCAAAAGAAAAGGGGTTTTCAGTGGCTAAAAGATCTTCGACAAAGGGAAAAGACGGAGTCTTGAGGCATGTAATTTTTGAATGCAGCAAAGGTGGAAAGGCAAAGCTTAGAGGAAGCAACCTTGCCAAGCCATGTCCACAGTAAAAAACAGAATGTCCGACTCACCTTAATTGTTGTTTAACTCAGTAGGGAAAGTGGAGGGTAAGTCGGGTTATCTTGGAGCACAATCATGAACAAAGTCCAGGAAAATCTAGATTTTTTAAGAGCAATAAGGTACTTGATTCGAGTGTGAAAAGGATTCTTGTGATGAATGACAAAGCTGTAATCAGGTTGAATAAGAGTATTGACTCGCTTCAAATTGAAGCTGGTGGAGCTGATAAGGTTCCATATTTGCCAAGGGATTGCTGGAATTATTTGGATAAGGTTCGACGTTTACAACTTACGAAAGGAGATGCTGAGGCAATGAATCAATATTTCCATAGAATGAAAGCTGACAATGGAGACTTTTTTCATGCAATGGATTTGAATGAAGAGGGTCGGTTAAGGAATGTATTCTGGGCTGACGCAAGGAGTAGGGCAGCTTTTAAGGAGTTTGGTGATGTTGTGACATTTGACACAACATACCTCGTCAACAAGTATGACATACCTTTTGCTCCTTTCGTAGGCGTCAATCATCATGGTAGCTCGGTATTATTGGGATGTGGACTTATCTCCCATGAAGATACGGAGTCATTTTCGTGGCTATTCAAGAATTGGTTGACATGCATGTCCGGTTGTGCTCCCAATGCAATTATAACCGATCAATGCGCGGCCATGAGGAATGCTATAGAGAATATATTCCCCAATACCTGACATCGATGGTGCATATGGCATATAATGAAGAAGGTGCCGAAAAAGTTGAAAGGGTACAAAGCTTATGAAAAAATTAGTTACTGATTTCGCTCCGCAGTTTATGATTCACTGACAGTAGAAGATTTTGAGACTGCTTGGAATGCGCTCATCAAAAAGTACGAGCTTCAGAGTAACACATGGTTACATGGGTTGTATTTGGAGAAGGAGAGGTGGGTGCCGGCTTTTGTGAAAGATGTGTTTTGGGCGGGCATGTCATCTACACACGAAGCGAGAGTATGAATGCATATTTTGATGGTTACATTAGTTCAACGACGACCTTAAAACAATTCATTGAGCAATATGAAAATGCATTGATGAAGAAGGTGGAAAATGAAAAATACGAAGATCACACTAGTTGGTACTCTTTCATTCCTTGTATAACTAACGATGGGTTGGAGAAGCAATTTCAAAGTGCCTACACTCATACCAAGGTTAGAGAGTTTCATGAGCAATATTGTGGAAAAATGGTATGCTCTTTAGGTTAAACAAAAGTGGGTGATGTTCTTACGTTATATGAGGTGAAAGAGTTGATTACAGTTGGAGATGGGGAAGACCAATTTCAAAAGAGTGTGCCATTTATAGTTCATTTTAATGCTGAAACGAATGAAACTCATTGTAATTGCCGGTTGGTTGAGTCTAAAGGAATGGTGTGTAAGCATCAACTATTTGTGTACCAGCTTAGGGGAATTCACAAAGTGCCAGAAAAGTATGTGTTGAGAAGATGGTGCAAAAATGTGAAAAGGGCCCACACTAAAGTTCGGATAACTTACGATAAATCGCCAAAATGCATTGAAGCTTGCCGGAATGACAACATTTGCAATCTCTATAAGGAGATTGCCGACTTGGTGGAAGACAATGAGGAGAACTATAATATAGTGATGGCACAGGGGCAAGAGTTCAAACGGCGTTTCACTGAAACCCAGGTGATTGAAACCCAGGTTGTTTGTGCAAGCAATATGGTTGATGATACGGTTCATTCTTTGTCATTTGGAGATGGAGTTATACCTTCCAAGCAAAGCACAAACATACTTGACCCTAAAAGTGTTACTCGAAAAGGGAGACCGCCGTGTAAAAGGAAGCAAAGTACCGTGGAACAAGCTGTTAGCAAGAAAAGGGAAGCAGTTAAGAAGAAAAGCTTGACTGCTGGGAAGGCTGTTGTGTCCATAGAAAAAGCAAAGGTATAAACTTTGTATTGATTTTTTTGTTTCTAGTTAATATGGCCATATAGATATATTGAATGAGTGATTCGTAGTAATATCATTTCTAAATTTCAAGAGATCCAAGATATTGCGGTTCTCAATGTGGGTACAACACAAGAGAATGTTGTAAATATCAATGTAAGTAACTAATTAGCTTGGTATTTTCCTGTTACACTCTTAATTTATTGGTCTTGATTTGTGTTAATTTTTTTTCATATGGCAGAATAATGCAAGCGACATAGGAGGATTAATGTGGCCAAACATGGGACAATTAATGTGGCAAAACATGAGACTATTAATGTGGCCAAACATGATGGGCCATCAAAATCCACCAAACTTGATGCCGACCATGCAAAGTGTAATAAGAGGGGGGCCACAAGGTTGGGGAAGACCACAATCAACTTTAATGGGAAGTCAATTGCAAGAATGGCAAGGTGTTCAACCAAGTTTTTTAGGAAATGATGAAAATAATGAATAACGAGAAAGAGTAGAACACTTGGTTGGTTAATGAAATGTATTTTACTCTTATTTTTACCGTATTGTGTCTTGTTTGTATCGTGCCCGTATTGTATCGTGTTGTGAATGAACATGGAATGTATTTTACTCTTATTTTACCATATCGTGTCTTGTTTGCATCGTGTCCGTATTGTATCGTCTTGTGTTTTACTCATATTTTTACCATATCGTGTCTGTATCGTATCGGGCCCATTAAGGTTGCTGAAAACTGGTATAAAAGTTCAGAAACTGCACTTTAGGTTGCTGAAAACTGGCTGGGAAGTGCAGATACTGATATAAAAGTGCAGAAACTGCACTTTAGGTTGCTGAAAACTGGCTGGGAAGTGCAGAAACTGGTATAAAAGTGCAGAAACTACACTTTAGGTGGCTGAAACTGCACTTTAGGTTGCTGAAACTAGTATAAAAGTGCAGAAAGATGGAGTTATACTCGCTAAAACTGGTTTAGAAGTGCAGAAAATGACTTTATATTGCTGAAATTGGTATAAAAGTGCATAAAACTGAGTTTAGATTGCTACTTTTGCAAAAATTTGGGCAACATTTCCCCTATTTTGTTGCAGACGCGACGTTTTAGCGTCTCATCAAACAATCAACTAATAAGGCACAACACAAAACTAGGCACAACATAATATAATCCAATAACCAAAGCACTAATCCAATTTGGACTTTGTCAAATCTGTTGTTATCATGTTGGTATATCCATTGACAACCTGGTCCAGAAGTACGATAGCGGATGTTGAAGCTATGAAAAATTGAATTGCAAATGAACAAGATTACATTATAAGTTTAATGAAATCAAATACATTGCTTGTCTCTTAGATGAATGAGTACAACAAAAATCCATTGTATATCCCAACTATTACAAAGTTTAGGAGAAGCTCATCAAAATGGCACAACGACAACAAATGGCACAAGTCTAAGCAACTTTTGTAGTGCAACTCTTAGGTACATGGACACTCTAAAAGTGTCACTTTGATGGCTTGGCTCTCCTGCTTCCTCGGATCTTGAGGGTGTTGAAGATGTCTCCTTTATGACTGTGAGTTGTCTAACGTATACCAATTCAGAAGTCATTGCCTTCGACATTGAATAAACACTGGAAAATGAGTAGCTAAATCAGTCTCAAGGATGTTCATATTTCTTCTTCAGTACAATAGCGGATGTTAGCAGCAGCGGTCAGAGATTAAGAATACTGGAATATTGCCCAAATGTTCAATGTGTGCTTCATATTGCCCAAATGTTCAATGTGTCCTCTGTCGACCTGCACAACCATGGACAGTGTCACTGTTTATGATTAAGTTTAATTAAGAATACTGGAATAATAGATGAAGACATAACTAGAAATCAAAATATAAATTTTATTCAGTAAACTGACAAGTCTGTAGAAAATGGACTTCCGGTTGATGGCTTAATGCAGCCTCCTCTTAAAACTTGTGCAAAACTTTACTTCTTGATCACTATCAAACCACACCAGAATGGATATTGAAGCTTGGCAGAGGAATATTTTGCATGATATACAACTTGTTTGATCTTCTTCATCACATGATGCTTAGCACGAACGTCGTAAAACTAATCACTACTTTCTATTTTTCAGTTTAATGATTGTGTACATGTATACTAAACCGAAACAAATTAACTGCAAGAGTATAAGGCTACCAACATGTTCTTCTGTCTTGATTTCTTAATTTGCAGCGGACCTGTTTCTGTTTTAGAGTCATCTCTGTGTCAATTTCCGTGTTTGTACTACTCAGTACCATGTTATGCTTTATAAGCATCTCTATGGTGAAAAAACAGAAGGCACAAACATAATTCAAGCAATTATAAAAATTTTGGTCAAGGTAACCCTGGGATGCATATACTAGTTTTTAAGACTACTGTTTTCATATTCAATTATTCATGAAGTTTGTTGTTGCTTTCCACATGGAACTTTCTCATCTGCTGATCTTTTGTATAATTTGATTCTTCTAAAACTTCTTTTCTGCATTGGCAGTGTAAATAACATATTATTGAGACATGAGTCGTGTGACTGCTGTTACGGATAATTGAAACCGAGTCGAATCAGTGGGAGAATGAGACCTAAGCCATGGGATTGTTCCCCCAAATGGACAAATTTGACACTTGAGCATCAATACTGCTTGTTCAGATCATTTTGCTCCCAATGGACTAATTGAAATTAAGTACAACACTTCTTTTATTGCTAGATGTGGAAATCAACAAATTATAGTGTCTCAATTTTTCTTCTTATCTTACCTACGGCAATCATATCAACAAAAAGTCATACCAACAATATATGGTGGATTTTACCTTTTATTGATATCAAGAACAGACTTACCTTGGTTGATTTTTTCTCTTCCTATTCTTCTTTTTATTCTTAATAGCTCTAACACCTTTTGAATCTGCAAAGCAGAAACTCCAATTAACTTGCGAAAAGAATAAAGCAAACAATCTAAGGTCTATTTTTAAAAAGAAAGAAATCTAGTGCTTTCAATTTTTCAACAAGTGGATGAAACAACGGGCAATACTTCATGATGAATCACAATAAATTCTGAAAATATGCAAGTAATATCATGCTTTGTGATCCACCCATAAACACGACCAAATTCTTAGGCACAACAATTGAGTTACAATTTGTGCCAACACAATTTGGAAACAGCAAAATTTTGAGTTTTAGTCACAGTTACAGTGACCAACCAAGATGTGACACAAAACACCCACGAAAAGAACGCAGTTCGGCATGGAGTAATCAGGATTTGCCCACTTCTATACCATCAAAATCAAAAAATCTGGAACGCTGCGTACGAATTTGGAATTAAAAAAAATTAGGGTTTTCGAATTTGGAACCCGAAATTTTGGGAATAATCCCTAATCTCTATAGATCTACAAATCGAGAGAGAGAGAGAGAGAGAGAGAGAGAGAGAGAGAGAGAGAGAGAGAGAGAGTCATACGTCTGTTGAATGGTTCAGTTGTAGGTCTTCTTCGATTGGCCGTCATGGTGGTGGATTCGCTAGTAGTGGACGGCGCTTCGATTGGCTGTCGTGGTGGTGGAGTCGCTGGTAGTGGACGGCGTTGGGTCACTGGTGGAGGACGTTGGGTCGCTAGTGGTGGTGGACGAGTTGGGTGATTCGTCTTCCTCCCTTCTCTCTCTCTATCTCTATCTCTCTCTCTCACACACACGCTTTTCTCATCTGGAATAGGAGAGACTGGAGCAAAAATATGAACCCCAGACGATATTTAGGGATTTCAAAATTTTTTGTTTTTTTTTGCGGGGTAAAGTGGGTAGGGCCCACGTGAACAGTGCACAGTGTGTGACTGAGTGTGGTTTGGGGTGTGTGGCTGTATTATTATTCCAAACAAGGAAAAGTGGGAAGCAGGTCACCTGTCTTCTGCTGAGGTGTATCTAATTTTGCATTTTTAGCAGCAACAAGGGTTTTGTTGCAGGTTCAATGGGTCTCATCTTGCCAGAGGGACAGCCTTCACAACAATAAGAACGAAATAAGAAACCCAGAGTATATAGAAGTTAGGATAGTGTCAACATTGTATATGGACCATACAATTCAATGGCCCTGGCTATAGAAGTTAAGATATTGTCAACATTGTGGACATATGGCAGTAAAACAATTGAATGAGACTAGGTAAGGTTACCCTTGTGCTTCGCACGTTCGGTGTGACCCGTTGATTTCTAAACCAAGCAATGCAAGGGGAGCAATGTATGGCGGCTGTGGCCCATATGCAGAACTGTTAATCACAAATCAAAATGTACCAAATACTACCAATCAAAGTTTTTCCCAATAGCAACATGAACCCAAGTTCTAGCTTTAGAAAGCAACCTTAAACATGCTTGGGAATTATCAAATAAGAACCGCTATTCGCCTCCTTCCACAGAAATTCAATATCAAGTTACAAACTTGCACATTTGCATGTTGTCACCAAGTACAGTCAAGCAGTGAAATAATGTCTAATCCTGCTATTCCCTTCATCCACAAACCAAGAAAATGCCCAAAGGTGCAAGTAAATCACTAATCATTCACTACATCAAAAGGAAAATAAGGATGGAAACTATCACCTAATACCCCCACAATCAGCATTCCACAATGCCCTTTTTGTTCCATCCCGATCACCATAGTTGCCCTTGAACCTGAACAGAAGACAATCTTCTAACCATAAAACCCAATTACGATAGACATACAAATAAAGCACCTCTATGCTTCACTGTTGAACTTAATATTTTGAATTTATTTTAAATGCCAAAAAAAAAAACTCTCACAAATCCAATTTAACCCATACAACGAAGTCATTCTATCTTTGACCATTTCTCATGGGAGTTCTGTCCACACTACTCTTTGTTTCTAAAAAGACTTCCTTATGTAGTGAACATAAGAATATTGGTTTCATGTGAGTGTCCAACTAAAAATGCTGGAAATATACCCATGCCTTACTGAAATCCGTTAGTGTCCCACACAAGTACTTCATACATCTCTAAAAGAACCCATATAACGTGGATCAAATATGAGTTTCCATTTAAATTCATAAACTTTTGCCCTTTTTTTTGCTACTATCATCTCATTTTTCTAAAATACCATCTTATTAAAATGCTACTACTATGCAACTACAAGTAATTGCACCATAGTACTCACGGGCAATCATGTGCACAGATGCAAATAAAGTTGTACATTAATATTTACCCACTTCATCTAGAGTTAATGAATCTCAAGCATTAAAAAATAGTGTTTTGACTGAAAGATAGCCCTACCTTCTTTAGAAAAATCCTATTTTCGCTGCCACACTCGCTTTCTTCCTACCCTCATTTTGATTCAAATCTCCCCTTAAGCCAAACTTCTAAATGTTCAGCGGCATTGCCCTCTCGGTTGAGGTAACTGGCACCGCCGCCTCCTCCGCAGTTATCAACCCCAAATCAGGTTAGCTATGAAATCGTGATGGAGTAGGCAACAAAAGATTTCCTGATTTACATCACATCCAAAAGAAATATAAAATCAACATTAATCCAAGAACGATTTAAAACTTAAACAACAAAATAGGTTGGTTGGAATACCCTGTTGTGAAAAGCTTTTAGGAGACGGTTCAAAAAAGAAACCACAGTTTAAAAATTTTATTCCCCAAACAAAACCTAGTGCCGTTGTGCTTTATCAAAAAATTTCTTCCCAAAACGAAACCCAAATAGCCATTGATGCCTAATATACTTGGAGATTCCTGTGAGCAGTTCAGAACTAACAGACGCAAAGTACCAGGAACAAAAGAGCCTAACATAACCCTTCCCTCAAGTCAACAATAGCAGGTGACCACAATAACAAATACAAACCGCCTCCGGAAAGCACCAAACAACGTCCAGCCTCTCGACCACACAGAGCACAAACAAAACCAATTGGAAAACCGAACATGCATAGCCAGGCTTAGGGTTTGTAGATTACCTATAAACGGGTTCGATCTTCACTCTATGAGTTGTGTCTATGCCTAAATGGTTGATTGGAGTTGAGAGAGAGAGGGGCGGGGCAAGGGTTGGATGAGAAATAGCTGCTTCAACAATGCTCCTAGGTGTCATTTCTAGGTCAGATTGAGAGGGAGAAAGATAGCGAGACTGACGTTGGAACTCTAAAAGACACGCCACCTCTTGGATGCATAAATGGTGAAGCGTGCGGTTGAAGGGCAATGGCACAAAACGTAAATTTGCTAATGGTATGAGCCGTAAATAGAGCAAAATCAGATGGCAAAGAACTGAAAGAGGCCGTCCCGCTCCCAATTGCTCTAGGCTCTTATTCCCAAGGGTTTTAGATGATACACCGCTTTTTCACTCCAGAGTCTCACCCATAATACAAAGTAAGCAAATATTTTTAGACGGTCAAGATTACATGAAGTCCTCTCTATGGTCCAACATCAGGCTACAGAGAAGCTTGTTTCTTCTTGAATAAGTGATGCTGAATCCAATCAATTCCGGGCCATAAATCCAAATTCCAAACCCAACCCACAGTACTATAACTAGTTATGGGATTGGATCCAAGGAGACGAACTGGAGCTAAACATAGTGTGACTCAAAACAAGCATTTTTATCTATGTGGCTATGTATACAGATTTCCATATATAGTTATCAGTTCACAGTGAGTGTTTGTAAATATTACAGATCTGTATCTATAGCAAAATAGTGATTTAGATTAAAATGCGCAGAGATATCTCACCTTTGAGCAACAACAACACTGAAATTAAGGCCGGGATATCACTCCCGCTTCTCTTTCTCCTCCAAAATCAGCCTTTATAGAAGAAAAACAATCTCAATCTCTGAGTGACTATTCGGTATTCAGTGTTCTTGAAGCATGGCCACGCACTCTGAAGGCTTTCTTCACCGCACATTAGTAGGAAAGCAACACACTTTAGTGAGATTATTTTTATTCGGGCGAGAGTAACTTTACCCACATATTACAGTTCCAATTCGGTAACGGGAGTGTAAAATTTTGCATTCTCTTTTGTAAATCATGCAAAAAAAGCAGTTCTGATTACCGAATCGAAACCAAATGCAGATGTAGGTAAAGCAGGAAAATTTCCATGTAACTCATGTATTACAAGTTAGGAGCACTTTATATTCATGTAACTCAATTGAAATGATGCTAGAAAGAACATTTAGACAAACACATTGCACAAAACAAGGTATTGCTTCTGCTTATTTCAAAAAGAATGAAACAAAGTTACAAGCGGCAGCTATGATGGATAGGCACATTGATTTACAAATAAGCACCTATAAAGACCCTTCTTGCCCATTAAAGACCATTTTTACCCATTCAAACACAGCAAGTGCAAGCAAATTCAACCACAAAATCAATAGGAATGTGGACAAATGGAGTGTCACATGAACATGTGCACAAATGAATCAAATTGGAATTCAATCATCTCAGCATTCACTGTTGAGGAAAATAGTAAAATAGAGTATCCATTGCGACATAGCTTTTTCAAATTAGGGTTCTGCAAATTCGAATTAGGGTTCTCAAATTGGAACCCTAGTCTTTTCAAGAATTAGGGCTTCCAATTAGGGGATATCTTAATGAATGAAAAAAGCGGTGTGAGTGTGTGTGTGAGAGAGAGAGAGAGAGACCTTCATAGTGGTCCTCTTCTATGTCGTAAACTAAGGGGAGGAGGAAGCTGATCTGAAATTTCTTCTCAGTATTCACTAGCTTTGGTAAGTTGTTTGCCCAGCGCTGACATCGAGGTGGTGGTCGTACGGGTTGGTGGTGGTGCCTCCGGTGACAGAAGGTCTTAGATTTGGGAGGAGAGAGATATAGCCAATCTGAAGAGAAAAAGAGAGAGACGACATGGTAGGAGCTTCTGTGATTTGGTGGTGGTGGGATTCGTCGGTGGTGGTGATCAACGGAGACTGGCGAACACTGGGGCTGGAGTTGGCCATCGACGGAGGTGGGGGAACGCCGGTGGTGGTCGTACACGACTGACCACTCTCTTCTCTGTATGTATGGATGTCAAGAAGAAGAGACGCACGAATGGTTCAGAGTTTTGTGGCTTTTTTTTTTAATTGCCAAGTGTGGGCCCAGTGAGAAATCGGTTACAAGTATTTTCTATTTTTTTATTGTAAACCTTTTTCATATCCACTAGGTGCTAGGACACGTGCATTGCACGTGTTGTCTGCCCGTTAATGGCTTGAGTTGTTTGATAGAAGGTTTAAAATTGTTAGTGAAAGTTTAGGTTTAGAAAATTTGGTTATTTTGATTTATTTTTTGTTTTACTTAAAAAACTAATAGAGTTTGGATTTGTCTGAATGAGATAAATCTAGAAATTGGATAATGTTGATGCAAAAGTAACAAATCTAGAAATTGTGTTTTAAAGCTGCAGAAAACATAATAAATTAAAATTAATGAGTAATAATTGACGAAGAAATTAGAAATGAAAATAGGAGTACATGTGTTTATAAACGCTTGCTCCCTCAGAAGAGCTTATATAAATATGATGCTTATATAAGTGTTATACTTGTAATGATACTTTGTATGCTTATATAAGCTTTTGTTCCATTGGCATTAATTTTTTTATTTTTTTTTCTAACGGTACTCATTCTTATTCGCAGCTAGCAAAAGAAAGATATTATACATCAAATCATTATACATATTAGGAAGAATTAACAAATCAACAACCGAACATTGTTTTTTTTTTTTTTGTTTATAACTTATTAAGGCCGTTGTTGCTCGGTTGTTGTTAGCCCACCTGCTCACATTTGCGTTTGAAGTAAACGATCAGATTCCTAGGACTCTTGATCTTTTGCTCATCTTCTTCGTCACTCTGGCTTCACCGACTTTGGGTTTGATTTTGAACTCTATTTTTTTATCACATTGTTTGGTTATTCCAAGAAGTTTATTACATTTTCTTTCTATATCAGTATTCAGTAGTTCTCTTCTTGAAATATATTGAAATGGATTTGATTTTTTTAAGATTCCCTCTCATAATTTGGCGATCTACTGTACAACTAGCGATCGTTCATACACAAAATCAAAGGTCTTTGTGACTAATTTTGGGGCAGAATATCTAAATTGCTTGAGAACTTTGCAGCCATTTGTTGCTCTATGCTAAAATCTAGCTATGTAACAAATGAGTCTTCGGTATCTAAGTCTTGCCTTGATTTTATATTTGCACTCCATTGAAAAGCAAAATAATACTATCTACTCCAATCTGAATTTTTAAGAACTATTATATCAATCTAAAAACGCTGATCAAAAGAGACACATAGTTGTACTTTCCTAAATCTTTATACAAACTATGTATTTCCTATATTTTTGGCAAAGAATGTAACTTGATAACTATCAAGAAGTTACTAAATTTGTCGAAAGTAATGATGATTTATTTTTTCCTCTATCTTACTGTTAAGTCTGGAACAAACACAAATTTCATTTTTGCTACCATGAAAACAACGATATCAAAGAATTACTTTTCCAGATTCAACAAAATATTAGGATTTCGATCATTTACTGCCGCATTATTTTTAAAAAAAAATTGTAAACCATTCTTCGTAATTAAACTAACATGAAATTGAAGATATCCTTAAAATTAAACCAGAAAGATATACAAATGCTTTTGCAACAGCAGAACCCATAACAAACGGCAAATCTGTAATACAAAATCACTAACCCATCATCCCAGTAATATTCAACCTCCAAATTGTCTCTGCTATCCATTACAAAGAGAAAAAAAGCAAAGCCTATTGAGATTTACTGTACTCAAGAAATAAAATGGTCTTGTCCAACGCTTCATAGTTCCACCTCCTAACAATGCAGAAACCAGAGCACCCATGAAATCTGTTTCCTAAATGATACTGGAACAATTATGATACAAACAAATTCTCATTAAAAAAATGTCCATAGAAAATCATTATACAGAAAAATTCCCAACAGTTAAAATTCTCATAAAACAGTAATTACAACTTACATATGAACAATGATATCATAAAACAAAATAAGACGGGGGAATCTAACCTCTCAGAGAAAACAGGTAGAGATGTAGAACCACTATGAATGAACTCGCAGAACCCAAAACTTTCGACATTTCAAATCGAATTGCAGAAGAAAAGGTCCATTCAAGAAGAAAAAAAAGACCGCAGAAAAATGTTACACTGATAGAGACAATCAAAGATCTCATCGCCCGATTGCCCCTCAACCACTGGAAACAAGAATGGAAAGTAATGCATGAATTCAATAGTTCCACAGTTCACGATAAGCTTAAAACTACAACTTAAACGAGAAATGATCACCTTAGCTTTGCCCGTGAAACTTTAATAATTTGGATCTCTTTGCTGGAAAACAAGTACTACGAAACACATCAATCATTAGACAAAAAAACATTTCGTATAAAACAAAGGGGTTCGTAAGTATTGGGGCCAAACTCGTTGGATGCGAAATTTAAAACACAAAAATAAGTGCTCGTCACGAAAAGTAAGAAGTACTCATGAATGCATATTTTATTTTGTATTTCTTTTTTTCTTTTTTAGCATTCAATACTTTATTTGTTTTCTTTTGACACCCTCTTCTGATTATTCTCTTGGCTGCAGCCTCCCGTTAAGACGGCAAAGCTGCTCTTTCAGTAATGGTGACTATGTCAAGGCAGAATTGCCTGAACTGGAACATTGTTGCTAGAAGGCAAATCATGAGGTAATCATACTCGATTCGAGAACAGTTTATTTTCCTTTCCTGATTTTTTGACCTCGCCAACTAAAGGAAATAAAAATCTTTAGTATGCAGGCTCAGCTTGGCATGATATTTTGGTCTTGTGAGAACTACACGTGCAGAGTTATGAGAGGTGAAGCATAAAATGTAAATTTCAAACTACTTTCACTCCGTGTTGTTTCTTCTCATCTCTTTCGTGTCCTCATGTAAAACCCTAATCCAAAGATCCAACCTTCTATTACAATGTGAATGCCTAAATGGGGCTCGTGCAATGAGAGCTAAGCAATCCAAGCAAGAAATGTTTCACTGACAACAACTATTTGGGGATCTAGAAACTTCGTCAGATGATCTTAAAATGCATTTTCAAAGTTCTTTAGCTGCTGAAAAGATAAATGTGTAATCCCAATATAGCGGACTAATAGCCGAGTAATCACATGTAGTGAATGTCATCAGTTTTAGGTCTTTAAGGAGAGTGTGGAAAAAATCAATCGTCCCTGAAGTCGAAGGGAGCTAAAAAAAGTAAAGACACTAAGGTCCATGTTGGATTCCAGGTGACAATCTGCCAGGATGCATTTTCCACATATTGAACTCAAGAAAGTACCGAGTGACCAAGTACACTCACCTCAAACGTATTCAAGTATCTTGTGAAAAGCGTAGGCAAGAAACATTCCCAGTTGATAAATTTGCAGTTCTTTATCACACGGGCTGTAACAGCTGCCCACCGGAAGTCCCAAAACTGGCAATTTGGCACTGAATCCCACTGATTGATGCATATTTTAATCCAATTGCTGCCCTCAAAATGGAAGGATCAATTCCAACAGTCAAACCAAGATCCTTGCGAAGAATGAGAATTTTAAAGCACTGGCACTCCTTACACTGAAAAGAAATCGGTGTTGTCAACGTTTGTAGGAAGAAACAATCTCATGAACCCAGCACCTTCAAAGGGCGGGTTATGGCAAGGATTTTCAAGCAGAGATCTGCAAAATTTACGGGATTCCCTTCATGACTTCTATTTATAAAAGCTGTATGTACTCATACTGTCGTATAACAACATACAACAAACCAATCAACTAATTGAAAGGAAAAGGAAGGAATCACTTTTAGCCGCTCTCTTTTTCTGAATCTTGTACGGTGCCAGTATGCAACAAACAGAAAGACTCCCTGTCAAATACATTATTATTTGAACAAGGTTGTTCCAGCTATAGGGGCGACAAAATTACATGTGGGTTTGTGGTAATGTATGTTGCCATGTCAGGCTATACGGAATACTTGCCAAAACTAATGTTGAACTATGGCAAATACCAACAGCAGTTCTCTTATAAAATTTTTAACTAATGGGCACTGAAATGCCAAATCTTATCAAGCATGTATCTATTACCATAACAACTATGCTATACAATGATATACTGATCTAAAACAGATTTTGCACGTTTTGAAATATATAATTGCTCCTCCGTTCTCCACTGCTTGCACCTACAACTATGATAACTACAAACTGTCACTCAAAGATCCTACCTAGTCTCTAACAAAATACACCTTGACAGCCACACAACCTTCAACAAAAACAAATCCCTTTTAGCTCTGTTTGTTTTAGAAAGTAATAACATTGCAGATTGTCTTGAGAAGTTGGGTTGTGGTAGAGCCTTTGATTTCTTTTCTTCATTCTATGAGCCTATATTCTAAGGTTAGGAGATTAGCTACTTCAGATTTCATAGTGTTCTTATATTTGGCCGTAATTTTGTTCTTGTTCTCGCTTTCCTGTCCAGATGATTTTGATAATCATGCAGCCAATATAAAAAATAAAACAGTAATATGTCTTCCTCAGAACATAAGGATGTCGTGTTTGAATTGAGAAACTTCCATTATACTCGGTCTCAAAAAAGTCCAAAATTCTAATCCTAATCGTAGTCATTTAAACCATGAACTTTAATTCCTCACTTCCTCTTGATTGTCACATTTCAAGGCACTATAACCCACGCACACTACAAAAGCAATGATTTAGTTCTAGGGCCATTTAGTAGAAAGGCTGTCCGTGCCGGACTTGACTCAAATTCCCTCACTAATTTAACCAATATTTGCGAACAATAAATCGGCTCTCTGTAAAAGTAAAACAAAAAATTCATAAGGAAGCTCTATGTCTCGTCTTCATCCAGCTTCATGCTAGTTAACATGAATGAAGAAGTTAAAGTGTCAAAACCAACACAAAATACTTCTCTTTGAAAGGTTTTCAGCCTATTACTAAAATAGGCTGTGCATATTTTTGAAAGGTTGTGCATATTTTCGTGAGAAAGGTAAAGCAAAAGATAGAGAAATCAACAAAAGAAGATGAGTATACCGTAGAGAAAGGAGCTAGAGATATCAACAAAAGCAGACGATCGTTAGGAATCACTATAAGAGTATCGGCATTCTTTTGCAAGTTTTCTATCGCCTCCAGTGCCTAGAAAAGAGGCAAAATGCAAGACATCAAGGAACAATAAATCTGTGATTCGTAACTAAATAAATCATGAACTCTAAGGCAAAAAAGGACTACACATCACATTATCGACAAAGGCACATTATCTTCTCAGTGCTTTCGCTGGTAATGTCTTTCTTGATTTCCACTTTTAATGTCTTCGAAATAAGGAACCAGCCACGAGAATCCAATTAAAGGGGAGATTCCAAACGTTTGGGAAACTAAACCTCAGTTATCATATATGTTTCCCTTTGTGATAATTTGGGGATCTACTATGGAGTTAAGAATGCTTGATACCCAAATCCATTTAAGGATATCCAAAGAAGAGACTACTGAATACTGATATAGAAACAAAATGTAACAAACTCGTTGGAATAACTGAACGACGCGACCGAAAATAGAGCCCGAAATGAAAGACAAAATCGGTGAAGCCAAAGTGAAGAAAGCAGTGAAGGAGAAGATGAATAGTGATGGGAATCTGATTGTTTACCTCAAACCCAGATGCGAGCAGGTGGGTTGACGATGACCGAGGAACAACGGCTTCCGTTCATGCGAAGAGCACAAAACTGAGTCACCATGACAGCTGATAGAAAATGACCTCTTCAACTTACTGGAACCCTAGTTTAGTTTGATTTACAAGAAACCAAAACTCAAACGGCTATGAAACCCTAATCAAGCCGGAAGAAGAAAGAGAAGGAACGAGAAAATCCCACTTACAGAACTCCACTCGATCGATCGCAAACTTCAAACAACCTTGAATCGCCACTCTCTTTCTCTCTCTCTATCGCCTGGAACGTCCGTCTCTGTCTCGGGCCAAAAAATGACCAGGGACACGGAGGGAATTACCGGGAAAGTTTGGAAGGGGTATTAGCAAATGCAAAAGGACCATTGAGGACAACGAAATCAGCGAAAACCACGAAAATACCAACAGCCGAATTTCCAATCGAGGGGCAAATTCGTCCAAATTGGACAAAAGTGGCGAGCGTTCCAATTTGAAACTACGCTCTATATAGGGCCTGAAGGGCCTGGATATCAGATTTTGTGGGCTTATTTGTTGCGTTTTGGTCTTCTAATATTTATTTGTGGGGTAAATTACACTGACCTCCCATGAGGTTTTTAACTTGTACACTGACCACCCTTATTTTATTTGAAATAACAATGACCTCCCCTGAGTTTTATATTTTACTATTAAAAGCACCCTTCAAAACTTGTTGATTGCGGATTAGTTCGTTGTGCACCGCCGGCGGCCAGACGCATTTGTTGTCTCTAGTTTTTCCTTGTAATTAAAGGAAGGAAACCTCCCCGTTTCTCCCGATTTGGCTTACCGGGGAAGTGTCCTCCTTATAAGAAGGAATGATCGACTCGGGGAGCTCATATTGGAAGAGAAGACAGTTCCATAGCGGTATAAACCTATCGATGCGGACTCTTATGTGACATAAAGAATTGAGACGTACCGATAGGTACCGACAGTGCCGGAGACCCCTTTGTGGGTCCCCAACGATTGATCCGAGCCGCCCGTTCATTCCAAAATCGAATTCCGAGTGGGTCAATGCGGGAATCACCTCAATCGGACAGTCCTAAGTGCTCGATCCAAAATTTTTCAACGAAATAGGGTAATTTTGGATCGAGCACTAAAATGTCGACAAACTGATTCCCCAAGTGTCTACTTCGGGGCTCGATATGGAATGAATGGATCGGCTTCATTGACCGGCAGGGGATCCATAAAGAAGTCCCTAAACCCGTTAATTTTTGTCGATGCTTGTTGAAAGGTACTTTTAATACTAAAATATAAAACTTCGGGGAGGTTAGTCTTTATTTAAGTATAAAGTAAGGGGTGAGTGATTATACAAAGTCGAAAACCGCCGGGGGAGGTCGATTAGGTGTAATTTACCCTTATTTTTGTGATTTCAGATATGAGAGTTTACTTTATTGAATATGAAATTTTGTGAGTTTATACGAGAATTTGTGACTCTGCATATGAGATGCACACTACATGCCAAAAGGCAAGGTGCACATTGTAGCAATACTCGTTACCTATAGCACCCAATTGAAGGAACCCGTGCAAATTATATAATTTGTTCCCCCAACTTCTGCTTGACCTCCACACTTCAGTCTATTAGGTTTTCTTCCTTCGAATTTTCAATTCCTTATCAGTTATTACCATCTCATCAAATCCTTAGTATATCTAAATTCTAAACGTCTGGTACACTTTGTTAATAAGTCGTTTACATGCATTTTTCCAACTTTGGTGCATATTCCAATCAGTCCTACTGAACTTTGTCAAGGTAATTTTAAATTTCTACATTGTGCTACGCCAACTAAACTGTGGAATGCAATCATGTTTGAACCTGTGACCTACGTGTATTGCCATTCGTGGCATATATTCATGTCTCTTAACTGGTATTAGCAAAGGACGAATGAGTATTAGTATCAACCTTAATTAAATTGTGTGTTGCGATGCATTACCCACTCCTTTTTTAGAATTTGCAAGTTTGGGGCAAATAGGTGTAGGGTTGGTCTTTGATTAAATGGTGGGAAGAATACGAAAAACACGAAATGCTTTATAAAGAGTTCGTAATATTAGAATTCTACCATGGGACACTTAAGAATTTACAAAAAACACTACTGATTCTCGAAATTAAAAAGTGTTTAATTAGATGATAGTTGTTTCGGTTAAGTTATACTATTTACCATCTTTTCATCTTGATCTCCCGAAATAGCATTCTTTGCTGGAATAAAGGTTGCTATTTTCATTCAATTTAAAAGTTTTTGCATATTAGTGGATGCTTCAAATTCTTGGGAAGGTACCTTTTCCGACAATTTCCTAAGTTTAACTTGGCTTGCAAGAATGGAGTGAGGGATTTAGAAGAACCAGATTGTGTTATCTACTTGTCAGTGGCAATCTCCAAATAATAAGGGTAAGCATGAATTGTCTATAAACTCTATATTTCTTTCTATTTCTAATTTCCATTGACTACTTATAATTCATAGAGAAGATCACTTATAATTCGTAGAGAAGATTACTTGCCATTGAGGTGGGGAATAAATTGAGAAATTCAATTATTTATTGCATGTCTTGTTTTGCCATGCATCAAAGTTAAAAATAAAAAAAAAAAAAAATTCAGCTATGATTTTTCTCCATCATATGTTGTTGTATCCACCCATTGGCTGCCTTCTTCTTTTCCCGTATTTAGCATAGTTTAGTTATGCATCAAGCTTGTATATTCCTTGTCAGATTTATGCATAATGCTTAACATTTTTAATTTCAAGCAATGGACATTTTAAGTATCTTGCGTGAGTCCACCATTTGAATTCTTCCCATGGATGTGGTCTTTCAGAAGATTGTGTCATGTCTCTCATAGTCTACAACTCTAGATAATTGCCTCAATTTCTGCTACTTTTGATGATTGGTTGATGCCTGAATTTGTTGTCGTGGTATATCAGTATGCTTGGTTTTGAGTATCATTTAGATCACATATTTTTTTTAAAGTTTATAGTTCTGCATGTCTTCTAGAGTTGTTTCGGTTAGTGCAATTAAGTCTTTCAGAAGATTGTGTCATGTCTTTTCTAAATGTTTTCGTTTTAAAGCTCTAGAAAATGCTACACACACTCTTGGGAAGTTGGGATACTTGCATACCGATGCGGGGTGTTAATAGACAAATACGTGACAAAAATATTTTTTGTTAGGATTACTTTTGTGAATGATGTAATGATTAATATGATTTAAGCTATCTGATGGTGTTATTGTGAAACATAGCATAGTGTTGATTAGGAGTATTCTTTTTATTGTACGGGTAATTAGTCTATTGGTCGCATTAGGAATTGCCAACCTTCCACGTGCACACGTGCGACGTGCACTCTTACTACAGTTTATAAGTAAAGATAAGTATGAATAGTTTATTTGATATGATATCGTTTTCCATAGGAGGATGTTTCTTGGCATGTAAAAGATAATATGATACACACACAATGAAACAAAAAGCAGGAAGCTTTTGTATATATATATTTTTGTCAAAGTACGACGTGCACACGCATGCCCCGCCCTCTAGTGTTGGGAGAGGGATGCAGCACAATCAGAGGATTGTATTCAAGGGAGACGCTAATGAGGCTGTACGTAATGCTTGAATTTCTCTTTAATCACTCTCTCTAATATAATTTTGTCCTCAAAAAGTTCATTCACATTTAGAATTGCAATTTTTTATTATATACAACATAGTGTTGATTTTTTGCCCAAGTTTGATGAATGTTAAAGTCAAAATGGCACGATTTTGCGTAGGGAACATTTAAAATGAAACAGAGGGAGTATAATGTTCTCAAGGAATAAAATAACAAAATTAGAAATTTTGTATATTACTAGAAAACTAAGAGAAGTTAAATCCTGTTTTAAACCTTAGGAAAGGTCGATAATGAGTCCCATATACTTTTATGCTACTTTTTCCTTTGTGATTTGCATACCCACTCTTTGCTGATAATTCATCGTCAATGAAAAATTTAACCCTGTCATTTTCCTAAATGGCATTGTAGAGAAAGTCCAATATCAATTTCATCTGCCTTCTGGAAGATTTTTTGCGCTATCGATAGTAGAGTATAAATTACTTTCAACTCCTCTCTTGTCTAGTTTATTCATAGCAATTTGTTTTGATGTATACTAGCTTTAAAAAGATGGCAGATCAATCAGTTTTGTGTGTGTGTGTGTGTGTGTGTGTGTGTTTAAGGCATTACAGCATTACTCTAGGGCTGAATGTTTATGGCATCACCCTTGACTATACATCTCCAACTCTGGCTGCCGCTTCCAATAATTTCCTCCAGCCCATGAGATTTTTCCGCGCAATTTTACTCGGGTATATTTCAAGATTCCTTTGTTGACAATGATTTTGTTTGTTATTTTCATGAAGATAAAAGAATTATTAGTTGTTATATTTTCTATAACCTATTAGCATTACGCGACCATAGCATTTTTAACGTGATGGGCCATTGTGATAAGTCAACCGTATATTTGTGGAGGTATATATAAGAGATGAAAGCCAATGAACTATTCTACTAGTGGGGTATGTAAATATGGTTTAGAAATATAATCACCATAACATTACAGAATGCTAAAATCCGAATATGTGATATCATTATGTATACATTGTTTGTATGAGCTTTATTTGAAGTGTAATACCTTCTTCTTCTTCTTTTTTTTTGTTGGTAATTGTAATAACTGACAATGTCCTTAACAGAAAGGAGAATAATGTGATTCTGTTACCAAAAAAATAAAATAAAATTGCATATGCGATCGAGAGCATGCAAGGGCGGACCTAGGCTTGGGCTAACTGTGTGATGTTTATGTTGTGGTTAAATATTCACTGAAAGAAGAAGTATATTTATGCTCATTATTGTGATTTATAGGCAATGTTTTTTTTTTTTTTGGTAAATCGGAAATATATAAGAACTTAGAACAAAGCGCACTGCATCATCAGAGGTGCAGGGATAAGTTTACAAAAGAAGCTGATACAGAAGACCAATAAACTAGCCATACTCCATAAGCTAATCAAGGACTAGCCTAATATTAGTGATGTCCCTGATGAGGTATTCCCGAACCTCCAAAGGAGAAGAGTTCAAAATCACCAGAGGCTCATCTTGTTCAGCTCCGACATGGGCAAGACAATCAGCGCATTCATTGGCACTTCGGTAAGTATGAGCAAGAATACTTCCCGTACGATTGAGGAGATATTTCCCATCATTAATGATGTTACTTTGGGGATGATTCACATTAGCTCCTTCGTTGAAGAGGGTAACTGCAATTTGAGAGTCCGACTCTATACGGGTGTTGGACCAACCTTTCTCAAGGATTAATGTTAGTCCGCGATAGATACTCCATATTTCTGTTTCCAAGCTAGAGGATGCTAACATCTTCCCATAGTAGCCCAGCTTCCACACTCCTTGATCAGTCCGGAAAAGCCCACCAAATCCAGCTTTCCTGTTGCTTTCCATCCAGCATCCATCCGTGTTTAATTTTAATGAGCCTGTGGGAGGAGGAGACCAAGGAATTAATTTGTGTATCCGAGGGTCAGTAACAAGCATAGATTTGAAAGATTGGTCTATTTCAGAAGCATAAGAACGAATAACTCGAACTAACTTGTGCAAATCGACTCTATGTTATCAAAACTCTTTTTATTGCGATCTTTCCAAATCTGCCACAGAGTAGTGCCGAAGATAATATTCCAAGGTAATTCAGTTCCAAAATGCAAAGTGCGTTTCTTTTTAAGGTTAAAAGAAATCCAGTCCGAAATAGAGCTATCAAATCTATCTCTCATTACTCGACCCGAGGGAATGAGGTCCCAAATCACTTTCGCTTTGGGACATTCCCTGAAAAGATGTTCAATAGTTTCCGGAGAAGTATTACACCTTGGACAAAAATCCAAAGGAGTCATACCTCTCCTAGCTTGGAGGAAATTGGTAGGGAGTTTTTTATGAAGAATGAGCCAAAAGAAGGTTTTAAACTTTTGAGGCATTTTAATCTTCCATAACCAAAGCCAACCCTTCTCATCCATCTCATTTTTATTCAAAAAAACATAAGCAGCAGAGGCAGAGCATATGCCGTTAGTGGAATCCACCCAAGTGGGGTGGTCCTGTCTAGTTTCAAAAGCAGGCAGAGCAATGCCCATGATGTCACTCTGCGAGGTGTCATCCACAATGTGCTCAATGGTATCCAGGTTCCATTCACCATTAACAATGATCTCTGAAACCTTAGCATTACAATGAGCATGAGCTCCCGGGTGTCTTTCCACAAGTGGACCAATTCCACACCACCAATCTTTCCATAGATCCACAGACTGACCATCCCCAATAGACCATTTGATACCCTTATTCAGAGTATCTCTAGTATGCATGATACTACGCCAAGTGAAAGAAGCATTTCTATTGCCAGGCCAAGATTGAATAGTATGGTTTTTCAAGTATTTATCTCTCAGAATTTTAATCCATAAACTATCCTCATTCTGCACAATTTTCCATCCCAATTTCATAAGTAAAGCTAAATTTTGGTTTCTAGCTTTTCTAAGTCCTAGACCTCCCACATCTTTGCTTTTACAAACAGTATTCCAATTCACAAGATGAATTTTTTTCCTAGTAGGGGTGTCGCCCCAAAGAAAATTCCGATTGAGTCTATCAAGCTCATCACAGACATTAGTGGGAAGATGCATAGTTTGCATAGTGTAGTTCGGAATGGTGGAAGAGGAAGCTTGCACGAGCGTCGCTCTACCCGCGAGAAGAAGAGTATTAGATTTCCAGCCCGCAAGTCTATTTTGCACTTTCTCAATAATATGCTTAAAGTGATCCCTACTGGCTCTTTTATGAAGAAGAGGAACCCCTAAATACTTCCCAAGGTCATTGGTGAGGCCAATACCACACATGTTGCTCAAACGTCTAGCTTTGATGCCGGGAATATTAGGGGACACAAACATCTTAGACTTAGAGAGATTCATAGTCCGCCGTAAAGGGGTGCAAAATTCATTAAGAACCTCCATGATGTCCTTACAAGTGGAGATATTCGCTACAAAAGAGGATGAGGTCATCCATGAAAGAAAAGGTGGGTAAGATTGGTAGAGTCGCGTGGCACTTTTAACCCTTTCCAACTGCCATTAGTGCATTTCTCTTCAATGAGAATGGAGAGGCGTTCCATACAAAGAACAAACAGGTAGGGTGAAAGAGGATCCCCTTGTCTAAGGCCTCTACCTGGGGAGAAATCATCTAGAGTTTCGCCATTCCAAAGGATAGAAGTAGAAACACTAGAGACACAATCCATGATCAACGCAGTCCAAGCAGGATTGACATTAAAGAATATAAGAGTATCAAGAAGGAATTTCCACGAGATTTTATCATAGGCTTTTTCAAGATCAATTTTCAGAAGGATTCCGCCTTTTTTCCCTTTTTTGGCACGTAAAGTATGAAGGATTTCCTGGGTGATGATAATATTGTCATTCGTAGATCTCCCAGGGATGAAACTGCTTTGAAAAGGGCTAACAATTTTCACCAAAAGGGGGCGAAGTCTAGCAACAATAAGCTTCGTAATAATTTTGTAAGAAACATTACAAAGACTTATAGGCCTAAACATCTTAATGCTGTCAGGATTCTCCGATTTGGGAATGAGAGAGATCAAGGTTTTATTAATGTTATCGGGGATCTCACTAATATCAAAGCAGTGTTTGACAAAGGAGCAAATATCCTCGCCTATAATGCTCCAAAATTTATGATAAAAAATTGCTTGGAGACCATCCGGCCCGGGAGCTTTATAGGCGGGGATATTCCTAACAACATTCCAAATATCCATGTTGGTAATGGGGAGAAGGAGAGTAGCATTATCCTCTTGAGACAGAAAGTTATGTGTATTAAGGCTGAAACAAGTTCCAGGCGAAGTATCCTGGTTACGAAAAAGGTCCTTGAAATAATTCTGGACATGATCTTTAATCATCAGAGGATCATCCAGCCAAACATTATTGGAGTCCTTCAGGAGGTTAATCTTAGCTTTACGTCTCCTAATGACAGTAGAAAGATGGAAGTATCTAGTGTTACGTTCTCCAAAAACAATCCATTTAGACCTCGATTTTTGAAACCAAAGCAGTTCCTCTTGGGAGAGAATATTGTTATACTCAGAAATCAACTCTTTTTCAAGAAACAGAAGATTATGGGAGAAATTCATACTCTGAGATTTTTGGATCCCATTAATACGAGCTAAGGTCCAGCGAAGTTNTTTTTTCCTAAATATGTTATTGAAAACATTTTTGTTCCAAGAACTAGCAGCTTGAGTGAAATTATCAATGCGATTTTGGAGACTAATCCCCCTCCAATTATTAGCAACAATAGATTCAAAATTAGGATCTAAAATCCACGCAGCCTCAAATCTAAAAGGTCTATTAACAGCAATATTCCTAATAAATCCATGTAAATGTAAAAGCAGAGGTGCATGATCGGAATAAGTACGAGGGAGGTTTTGAATAATACCTTCGGGGAAAAGTGAGCGCCATTCCTCGTTACAGAGACCTCTATCCAAACGTTTCTGGACATTGGCAGATCCCATTCTCCCATTACTCCAAGTAAATTTGGGACCAGTTGAACCCACATCTATAAGATTGCAGAGATTAATATTGTCACAAAATTTCCTTCTTTGGCCGTGGCTAGAATCAGTGGCAGCGCTTCTGACTTCCTCTATCTTGGCAATGTCATTAAAATCTCCAGTAGCACACCACGGGATATTGTTGGTTGCAGCAAACTCTACCAGATTATCCCATAGGATTTCTCGGAGTCTGGGATTTGGGCTTGCATACAGCGCAGAAAACACCCAATCTTCATAACCTTGTTTCCTAATTTTCACGTGTATAACCTGGGTATTGATGGAGATAGTGAAGATATCCACCTTGGTAGGGTCCCAAAGAATCCAAATACCACCTGAGCGACCATTCGGATCCGAGTAAGTATCGCGCGTGTAGCCAATCTTTTTGAAATAAAGACCCATGGAACTTAGATTAACTTTAGTTTCCAAGAGAGCCACTATTTCAGGTTGGTGTTGACGGCATAAGTCGCTGAAATTTTGTTTGAACCGGTCGTTTTCGGCTCCTCTGCAGTTCCAAATAAGTATCTTATAGCTATCCATAAGGAAATTATGATCAAGGGCAGGGGAACCTGGTGGGTTAATAGCGTTTTTCAACTCTGTGAGTGAAGGTTTCTTCTTCCGGAACGGCTTCATTGACACATGGTTTGAAACCGGACCTCTCAGAAAATGTTGTCTGACTTTGACTCTCAGGCTCACTTCTTCGACCCACCATTCGACTCCTGCTAGGAGAGTTACTTCTGTCCCGGCATCTAAGGGAATCTTCATTTTGAGCGATCCAATCCTTATCCGTAGCAGCTCTGGCAAACTCATGGTAGGTTAGAGTTGGGAGCGTTTGGATATCTGGAGGAATTTTGAGTTTGTGGGGAACTGAAGAGGAAGCAGAGGGGATAGCAGCCTCAGAGAGGTTAGAGATAACGTCTGTGGGTGGTACATCAGAAGAACCACTAGGGTTTAGCTCTATAACTAAATGAGAAGTGGGCTTGTACATGGGTTTCTCGGTTTGGGCCTGTGTCTTCTGTTTCAGAAGTGGGTTATTTTCAAATTTATGATCACCTGGGATGTTGGCCCCCTTTCTTTTGTTGGTTGCTGAAGCACTTGGTTTGGGCTTGGACGAATTAGATTTACCATTGGATTGCCCTTGCTGGCCCATGACTCCTTTATTCCTTCCTGTGTCACCCCTACCCGAGCCTTCCTCTCGATCTTTATCTTTAGGATTCAAGCTTTGGCTGCTCCCATTTTTGGTGTCTCTTTGAGCGTTATTCATAGCTGGTCCAGTGGGCCTATTCCTTGGGTTATTCTTCCGGGCCACAAGCATCCACTCCCCAAATCCCAGCTCGTTGGGCTCCTCTGGAACAACAGTTCCGTTGTACTTGACAGATTTGGGGTCAGGAATGGCAGGAGCTTCAACGGTCATAGCAGCCGCATCAGCTTTCTCCGGCGTCGGCGTGAGGTTACAACTCTCCTTCCGGTGACCCACCCTACCACAAGAAAAACAGATGAGATGTATATGCTCATATTCAATCAAATAGTCATACTTACCTATGGCTACTAAACTTCCAATGGGCTGGCTTAAATCAAGTTCCACGCACACTCTGGCATAGCTCCCGCGAATTCCGTCAATAGTGTTTGTATCCACCTTGAGTGGCTTCCCTAGCTTGGCTGCAATTGTTAGTAAGCACTCCTCATCATAATATTCATAGGGTAGATACTTAAACCTCATCCAAACGGCTGTCTTGATGGCAGAAGCCATATCGGCTTTAAATTGGGGATGCCACTTTTGAACTGTTAAGTAGTGATCTTGAATGATCCAAGGCCCTCCTGTGTAGACTTTATGATAGTCTGATTTGGTTTCGAAACGAATTAGATAGAACCCCAAACCTAAATCTACTGGGGTGAATAAACCCTCAAGATTCCATAGGTTTGAAATTCTATCCATCAAAGTTTTGAAACCCATATTTCTGCCCAGCAATTTGATAATCAAACAACCTTTGTGGTTCTGGCGGATCCTCTTCAAGAGTTCTTTAGGAAAATCCACTTTGATTCTAGAAACTGTCTTGGGGATCTCAAGATCCAGGTCTTCATCATCACTGTCCTCTTCGAAGACAGAATTCTTTGCCTTGTCGCATTCCATAGCAGTAGTGTTGGCGTTTAATAAGGCAGCTTTGAAAGACCTAACCTTCTCAATCGGCTTCCTATTTGAAGTATTTAGAGGATCTTGGCCTGTTGAGGGGATTTCCTGGTGGGTCGTCTCCATTTGACCGTTAGCATTTTGAGTTTGTGGGAGAGAAGCTTCCTCTGATTCCATGAGTATACAGTCCTCCGTGAGTTGTAAATCTGAATTTGAGCTCTTTATTTTCTTAGTGCTTCTCTCAAGGTGATCCTTTTCTTCAGACGAGATGGGATCAGATGGGGAAGATTGAGATTGGGAATTGGGTTTGTGCATTTCTAGAGAGAGAGACTCCCTGTGATTACTCTTCCAACTTTTATAGGCAATGTTTAATCTTAATAAGCTATACCATACTTCACTTTCTGAGTGAAAATTTATACCCTGAGGATTGTTGATTTTAATACTATACTCCTAAAAGAAGTCTCACCACTAAATTGGCTCCTCTCGAAATTAAACTGTGGTTGTCCCTGAGAGGAGAGATATTCTGCTGACGTTCTGACAATACAGTAGGTATGGTGATTTTGCGATGGATATCGGGTTAGAATTTTTCTTCTTCTTTTTTCCCCCACCAAATTTTAGATTAATTAATTTGCTTAACTGACATGGTATTTTGGTTTCAAAATGATAACTCACAGAATGGAGAAGATGAAATTGAGGACAACCGGTGGAGTTGCAAAGGTTGTAGGCATAATTTTGTGCATGTCAGGCGTGCTTACGGCTTACCCTTGCCCTCTATATTTAAAACACCATTTCCAACATCACCTCCTTGATAGCAGCCAGGAAGCTCACAATCACAATTCTGGTGACCAAAACTGGATAAAGGGTTGTTTCCTCATGTTTCTTTCCACTCTTTGTTGGGCTCTCTGGTATGTTTATCAGGTGCCCTCTCCTACTGTTGATGCCTTTTTATTTCGTATTTAGTCCTCTATTTACCTATAAATATCCCGGCTCAAACACAACTGAAAAAAAATTACGTAAGTATTTTTTTTCCCCAAGAGACAAGTATTAGTACGATTCATGAGTTGTCTTCTGAATTTCATAAATTTTTGGGGAAAAAAAAAATCCATTATCATATAGAAGTGTACTGTACAAGTGGGTGTTTTTAAACAAATTAAGACACTTTCTTAAATGGGATAAAGCTATGAAAAGAATTAATTTCAGTTCATTGAGAGCTTTTTAAAAAAAAGTGTCAAATAAATGTTTGATTGATACTGTGAAAAAAAACAGGCCCCAGTTTTGAAAGAATGTCCTTCAATGCTCATCTTCACAACCCTGCAAAGCCTTCCAAGTGCAATTTAGACAGGAGCAGTTGAAATTAATTGTAGTGGAAAGAGATATAAGTCAATGGAAATTAGGTTGGGATGTTAGGCTTGTAGCAGTAGTTTACAGTGTAAGCAAACACAAATCTCCTTTCAGTTTCTTTCCTTTTGCACTTGTTTGTGCCATAAGTGCATCTTGTTTCGTTGAGATCCTAATGTTATTGATCCATTGTTTTCTCCACGTGCGGGTGAGGGTTGCACGTGTAGGGGGAGTGTTAGAGCTTATGTTATAACCTCTAAAACTAGTGTGTAAGCATGAACAACCTCTCCACTTATAGCTAATTGATTTTGAGTTGGATACTTTAACATACCTATTAGGCTACAGACTTTTATTGTTGTAAAGCTCAGCTTTTATTTTTATAACGAATATACAACATCCATATGCATATATCCATTTATCATAGTATTTAGGTTGATGTGCAAGTGTCTACTCTTTTCCATTAGACCATGTGATCATTAGTTCACAATAGAAAAAACATTCAATATTGATTTAAGATTAAATTTGTCAATTTTACAATGTATCTTTGTTATGCAAGTACATAGAAATACTTTCTAATGTATTTTTGAAATTTGGACTGAATCTTTACAATTCACTTGATTTGATTCATTATTTAAAAAAGGGTCAATCCGATTCTTCGCGATTTGACAAATATGATTTGTATCATTTGCCATTTCCCCAACCAAACTAAATTGACCACCACTATTCCCAGTCTAGAAGACAAAGCCCCCTCATTTGCTCCACTGTACATTTACATTTTCCCTCTTTAGCAATTAGAAATAGAAACACCATAGAAGACCAAACTTCAGTTTGCAGGATAGGAATAGCCCTTCAAACCCTACCAATCTTTTTGTTGCAATTCTAAAAAAATCCCAGGTTTCCTGAATAATTACTAGTACATTGGTTTCATCTGTTTTGTCATTGTTGGATCCCTAAGAACGCTAGTACCTGCATACGCAGCACTTGGATATCAAATCAGTTAATCGCCCATGGATATCACCACCTCAAACTCTAAATAGGATAATCAAAGTTAGCAAAAATGAGATTTAAAAGACTTCACTAGTCTAATATGAGATGTTTTCAAGAATGAGATGTATTAAAGACTTCTCAGGTCCAATATGAGAAGTATATTGGACAGTTAGTAAATGAGAAGTTAATTAAACTTCTCAAGTCCAACATAGATGTTAAACTACTCCAATTAACTTCTCAGGTTCAACATGGGTTGTTTAAAATACATCTCAGATATGCGAGAAGTATGTTTGCAGTTAGTAAATCGCAAATTAAACTGACTTCTCATTTTCGACATGAGAAGTATCTATAGATGGAATTTCAAGAGACTTCTCAAGTTAAGAACGAGAAGTAAGGAAAGATCTCAGGTTAAAAATGAGAAATACAAAAAAAACTGTAGTTTTATAAATGGTTTAAAAAGAATGGTAGTTATGAAGCAATTTTGGGTGTGACCCGTCAGATGACCTGCAAAATAAATAAGACTAAAAGTCACCAGTGTGGTGCCAACCAAGGACCCTTCATTTGACTGGAACATCTCATCAGAAAACAATCATTTTCTCTACCCAACAGCATTAGATTTTTGGTTTCTCGTCAGTTTCACAAACCCAAACAAAACCCATTAAACCATTGGGGTGGGGGGAAGACAAAGAGAACAACAAGAAAAAGAAGAAGCAAGAGCACAACCACCCAAATGACCAAACCTCAAAACCCACATCAGATTTCTCCTTCAAACCCACCTTTGATGTCAAGGGCCTTAAATTTGGCGGCCAATTCGTGGTCAAATCCTTCACCATATGCAGCGCACGGCCGCTTGAGCTCGCCCGCCTCCTCTCTCTCCCCACACAACAAGACAGTTGTAGTAAACCTAATACACATGTAACAAAACCGTCATTCCCTTCCACCACAACTTTCTTCCCCACAAATATCACAATCTTAGCCCACCACGCCTAGCACACACTCACGCTAGGCTTGGGGACAAAGAAGTCCAAAGTGGTGTTATTCATATTCGAGACGGAGGCGATGAGGGCGGCGGTGGAGAGGCAATAGCTGCCAGAGATACCGCTGGGGGAAGTGAATAAGAAGCTGATAAAAGGGTTGAGTGGATGCGATGATGGATATCCCGAAGAAGATTGGGGAAGAGGGGCTGGATGTTAGGGTTTAATTCACAAAAAGTATTTCAGGAAAGTTAGTTGGGGGTACACTTATGTGGAATTATTATTTTCCTTGTCATGTATCAAGTCATTTCCCAAAACCTTACCATGATATTGGCATTTTTTGTTTTAAATACCACTTATTGGTCATTTTCCCTTAATTCAATTTCCTCCATGTTTAGAGGGTCTCAATTCGTTTTTGCTACTGGAGTCAACTTTTGGATCTTAGTAATTGTTTCTTATATTCTCCTTATTTATGATAATTATGATTATAAGTACTCTCCTACTATTTCCTCATTTAAAGGATTTTTGGACACCAATTTTCAAATTTTTTTTTCCTAATCTAAAAATCTCAATAAGTTCTTTTGTTTGGTGTAGGACTTACAAAGAAATTTTCCTTGTAGAATTGTTATGCAATTATTAACATAGGTTTTATAAATGGACTTATATTATGTGACAGAGGGATAAACTTTTTTGAACACCCTGCAAAATAATTATGGAGCCGCCACTGCCCTATTGGGATGCTCCCAACACTTGCAAGTGTCTAATAATAGGCATTTAAAATATAAATTGTAAAACGAAAAATTCATGTATCCAGTTCACAAAATGAAAAACTTGATACATGCATTTTTTTTTATATCGAACAAACTTAAAAAAAAAACCGCAAGTAATACTATCAGCTATTAAGGAATTATTCAATTTGTGCAACAATGTCATGAATATTTTTCATAAGTACCTATCATGGTTGAGGTAACTTATTGAGATATTTTACTTTTTCACTTTCTAGTTGTTTTTAATTTATTAAGAGCACTTAGACATTGTGTTTTGAATGGAGTATGTACAGTAATTTAGACATTTAAATGTTAGATTTTCGAACTTTGAATTTCAAAATCTTGTTGTTCATATTTCGCCCCTTCGGTTCATGAAGTCTTAGATCTGTCGCTACTTGAAATGCTTGCAATAAGGCTAGTGACAAGTGCTTAATTGTACCCATTTAAGTCCCCTAATTATACTTGTGTTCGTTTAACTTGTAACTTAGTACAAATTTATGTTTTTGATGTGTTCGCAGGCTTTGCCGGTGTCTAGACGTGAAACGGGACTTTAGGTTTCCATGTATGATGGAGCTTTTGAGAAGTGATTCGGAGGTTATCCAACATCATCAAAAACTGGAAAGCAGAAAGTGGAACGCCATCACCGATGTCTGGGTGAGGCACAAAAAGTTGCCATCAGCAAGCAAGTGAGCATGCTGCACATCCTTACATGCAACCTTCGATAACCTACAAAAAGATAGCTTGGAAGTCTCCGCTACCAGGTTGCGTATCATAAATTGGTCAATTAAAGCGATGACACTCAACTTTCCTGCTCTCCAATACTACTAGGCACTTTAACTAGCCGAAAGTACAAAACAAGGTACACTTCTACTTTGCCTAGTCACCTTTTCACTTATGGTTCCCACACCATTCTCTACTTTTGTTCTTCACTCTCTACTTTTATGGCAGAAGTCGAGGGAAATGAAGGAAAGCAAATGAGAAAAATGAGGGAAAAGTAGAGTAGAGAACAAATGCCTTGCTACTAGTAGCAAACCAAAAGGAACAAAGCTAGAGTAGATAGTCAAGTAACAAGTCTATTGAAACATGATTTTTTGGTTTGACTAGGCATAGTAGCCAACAAGGTGCAAGTAGCAAGTCTCTTGGAAGTGCTCTTAAAGCAATCAGAATAGATATATGCGGTATGATAATTTTGAGATAAAGCCCACTTAACAGAATAGATATATGCAGTATGATAATTTTGAGATAAAGCCCACTTAACAACTTCATGAATAACAAGAATTTCCGTTTGGAGAGGAGTGATGCTCTATGTTGAGACTGCATGTTGCACAATTAAAGAGCCATCCGGATTGCTTGTGGTAAAACCCAGCCACTCCAGGGATGCCCCTCTTTCCAAACACCATCAACGCAAAGGCAACAAACTTATTGAGGAGACCAGGAACGAGGGTATGGCTTAATAATAAAAAGTGGGATTCTAATTAATTAGTACATGGAAGAGAGGCAGGCTTTGAAGAGCTAAGCCATGAAGATGACTGCTGGAACCACAGAGCAGAATCTCTAGCCTTTCCAAGCGCAACGTCTTTGTCAATGGGTGTATCTAAAAAGACCTGACAATTTTGCTGCTTCCAAATTGCCCAAAGAAGAGAAATAAAGAGGAAGAAACATCGCTTATCTTCGTGAACGAGAATGATCCAGTCCAGAAGCCAATTATTGAAAATAAGATCATTAGAAATGCCGAGAGAAGCACGTGGAAACTTACTAGAATTCCAAACTGTAGCTGTATGTTGGCATGTCTGCTACACGCTAACTATGCTCTCGTCAAAAGATAAAGAGGCGCCGATAACGAGCAAAGGCAAACAATAGGCCTAAAGAACAGAACATAGCATTAACAAGTGTGTGTGGAAGACCTAAATGACACCTCAAACACACCGCAAAACATAGAACCATGCTATCACCAGAAGATAAGGGGATGTCGGCGGCCAGTGAAGGCTAGTTCAAGGCCAAATGGACAGAGCATGGTGCCAAATGTGTGCGCGGCCAAAGCAAAATAATAACAATAACAAACAATTCAAAAGGAAAATTACGTGCATTAAAAGGATCCACCACCGTAGGGAGCGAGGTTAGATTCTCAAGCTTTTAGACAGATAGCCGCCCTGAACGGCAGCAGCGGCGGCGAGGGAGATTCGACACGGTGGACCAGATTCGAAGCTTATTACGCCTGAAGAATACAAAAGGAAACAAGAAGGGAGAGAAGGCTAGGGAGGCCGGTTTCGAAATAGCCGGCAAGAGGTGCACTTTAATTTACTCAGGCACACTCCTGTGAGTTATCATTTTGAAACAAAATTACCATGTTAGCTAAGCAAATTAATTAATCTAAAATTTGGTAGGGAAAAAGGAAGAAGAAAAAAATTCAAGACCTATCTCCATCGCCTAATCACCATATATACTAGATTATCAAAACTTCGGCAGAATATCTCTCCTCTCAGGGACGAGACCACAATTTAATTTCAAGAGGAGCCAATTTAGTGGAGAGACTTCTTTTAGGTGTTTAGTATTAAAATCAACAATCCTCAAGGTATAAATTTTTCACTCAGAAAGTGAAATATGGTATGGCTTATTAAGATTAGAGTAAGCATTGCCTATAAATCACAATAATGAGCATAAATATACACAATAATGAGCATAAATATACGTGTTCTTTCAGAGACTATGTAACCACATCAAAAACATCACACATGTGCGTGCGCACACATACATGTATGATGTATATATATACCAAAAAAACAGGGACGGGCATTGGCCACAGGTAGCCCAAGCCTAAGTCCGCCCTTGCTTGCTCTCTAACGCATATGCAATGTTTTTATTTCGTAACAGAATCACATTATTCTCCTTTCTGTTAGGGACATTGTGAGGTATTACAATTACCCAAAAAAAAAAAAAGAAGAAAGTATTACACTTCAAATAAAGCTCATACAAACAATGTATATATACATAATGATATCACATATTCGGATTTTAGCATTCTGTAATATTATGGTGATTATATTTCTAAACCATATTTACATACCCCACTAGTAGACTAGTTCATTGGCTTTCATCTCTTATACATACATACCTCCACAAATATATGGTTGGCTCATCACAATGGCCCATCACGTTAAAAATGCTATCGTCGCGTAATGTTAATAGGTGATAGAAAATATAGCAACTAATAATTCTTTTATCTTCATGAAAATAACAAACAAAATCATTGTCGACAAAGGAATCTTGAAATATACCCGAGTAAAATTGCGAGGAAAAGTCTCATGGGCAGCGAGTTAGGGTTTGCTCGGTGAAGGGTTTGGAGAAAGGGTTTTAAGTTTTAGAGAGAAAGTTAGTTATTGGAGTAGTAGTTGAAGTGGAATATCAGTGGGTAATTAAGTGGGACTTACAAACGAGTTTATTACCTGGATAATCTCACCCACTTAATTTGCTAGTTATTGCATATCTATCATGTAACCCCAGTCATTGAACATTTCCCAAATCCTTGGAATTCCCCTTTCATAGCCGATCCCTTCTGGCATGGCCACTTAACTGTAAAAAAAAGATACGTGTTCGAAACACGCAGCATGTTAGTATAATAACCGCCCCCATACCCGGCCAATCAAACTTAACTCTCTACTTTATCTAGTGCTTCACGAATCTTTGCCGCACTTGCACACAATACAGATTCCATCACAGTCTTTTTTCATTAAATTTTTTTTCAAAATATATCATTCTCTCATAATATATATAAACTGAAAAAAGAAAATTCAAAAAGCCAAAAAAAAAAAAGGGCCTTAGTGGAAGGCCTCGCAATCAAATAATTTCTAACCAAGTAACATAATAATGTACGTTGATCTTCTCATCCCAAGTTCCCAACAATGCCCATTTGGATTTAATTTCTTTTTGGCTTCTTACTTCATTTCTTTGGATTTCCGTGCTCCCCAGGTTGGGGAAAAAGTTAACTTGACCCAGGGGTTAAATTTTTTACCACAAGTTGTTGGAACGTGGGCGCCATACCCATTCAACTAGACAACTAGCTTTTGATTCCCAACCTAGCTATTTGTGTGTATTTTGTTTTATATACTTAACGAATGGGCTTGAATCATTGATTGTAGCGATCTGTGTGTTTGGATGGCTGCATGGATGATTTTTCACGATTCTAATGTGGCTCTCTTCTTCTGCTTCGTTTTTAGACTATGAGTTCGCTACTTTTATGCCTTTAATTTCTTTGCAATTCAAGTATTATATTTGTTGTTATTTGCTGATTTTGCCTGCTTACGGGTCAATGTTATTTATATGCTTATCTGCACGTGTTATCTTTGTACTGTTTTTGTTGCTAATATACACGTAGCTATATGCGGGATTTAAAGCATTCGCATAGAGCAAGACTTATTGACTTATCCAAGGCATCATGGAGTATTAAGATTTTTTCTTCATCCTATATGTTGATATATGGGGGCGGCTCTCTTCTTAACATTTATTGTGTAAATTCTATTAGAATTTTAATGTAGACAATATGCGCATGTGGCTGTGTATTTACTATTTATTTGATTTCATACAAATTTTTAGGTCATTGGGAGTATTTTTAATTTCTTATGCTATATCTCATATTACTTTAGCCATGTTGTCCTTAGCAACCAATTGATTGGGACATAAGGCTTGGTTTGGTATGTTGTCCTTAGCAAAGCGAGTTGTACGTGTATGCAAAATGCAAGCCCTTAGAGCACCTCCAGCCCTGAACTAAACTCATAACTAAATTTGAAAGTTGAGTAAAATCACCCAAAGCACAACTCAGCACAACTCTAGTCCTAGAATCAAATTCATACCAAATTGAGTTTTGCTCAAATCTTTACCCAAATCTAGGGAAGACCAAGCCTTGGGCCAAATTTTGAATGGCTACTTTTTGGTGGTAGGGGGCCGGTGGTGCTTACTGGTGGTCGACGATTGAGCGATGATAGTGTTGGTAGACAACAGTAGTGATGGTGGTTGACGGTGGTTCTGGTTTCAGATCTAGGGCTTATTAGAGAGAGAGGGAGAGGAGGAGGAGCAGGAGAAACTTGGTTAAAGTCGTGAAGAAGGCGAAGGAAGAGGGTGAATCACGAACCTGGTTAAAAATTTGGGTTGACGGTGTTGAAGAAGAAGAATCTGGGCATAAAAATGTTTATGAATTTTTTTGAAGCAAAATCTGAGTGAAAAATAGGCTTGTGATTGGTGTGAAACATATCAAATCAACATTTAATCTAAATTTTTACTCAAATTCGAGGGGAAAAAAAGAGAGTAAATGTTGGACTTGCTCTCATGCACTACAACAAGAAGTTACAATCACAAGCTTTTCCCCTCTGTTTGAAACATGTGGAGGGGAAGAGAAAGTGAAAGAAAATAAAATGAGAGAAAGTGAGAGGAGATTTTCACTATTCATAATATTTAGATTTTTTATTTTCTTTTTTTTTTTTCCCTCTAAACCAAACAAACTCACTCTCTTCAAGTTCTACTAAGGACAAAAATGAAAAGAGCAAATGCTGGACTTGCTCCCGTGCGCTACGACAAATTACAATCACCGACCACGGATCCCGACAAAAATAATTTAGTCTTCAATTGGCACACCCCCATGCTCATGCACTAGGGTTTTAGTAGGCAACGGGAGAACACCGCCATTTCATTCTAAACCTAGACTAGAAACAAATATTTCAGACGGTCAATTCCTCTTTACTTCTCTCTTTTCCCTCGCCATATCCATACCCACCCCCCAAATTCGATACAGTTCTCTCTCGGTCTCTGAGAAAACATGCCCATGAGATTCAGAACCAGAAGAGCATAAAACACAGCTACTAGAATCACCAATCCCCCAACTGTGTAGTCTGTCTCTAGTACCCAGTAGCCTTCCAAGAATACACAACCACTGAATAATAGCCCATCCAGGAACCAGGCCACTCCAGGAGTACTTGATCTTGCAGCATTCCGAGCTGATTGCACTGAATAGACACCAGAACGAGACAGAACGTTCATTCAACACGTTAGGCAGAAAGTTACTCGGGATAATCCTCATAATCTCCCTAATCACAGCTGATCTACTTCTAGACCGCCTCCAATTGTTACCCTCAACTAACAGATCTCAGATTTCTACTGGTTTTACCCCGTTTGAGTCTACTCTCAACCAGTGCAACGCTGTCTCTGAAGGTGATTTTTAAGCTCCTAATTTGTTTGTTTTAAGTTTATGTAATCAGTAATAATTCAATTGATAAAACACCCATAAAAGTTTAGTTTAATCATCAGGTTTGAATATACAGATGTATTTATGACTCTTTTAGGGTCTTCCTTCGACAAGGACAATGTATAGGAGTATACGAGTCAATCATGGAAATAGAACCCAAACTAATTTTTTAATGCTAAGAGAACAAATCACTTACACATTCCAAAAATGTCCCCACTAGCCTATGAAAGTGTCTAAACCTCCAAACCTAGTGAAAATGCCTAAACCTAAACCCTAGGGTACCCTATAAAAGTCCCTAAACCTAAATCCTATAATACCCTAAAAAGTGCCTAAAACCTAGGGTACTCTATGAAAGTGCCTAAACCATTAAAATCCTATAACTGTAAAGTGCACCCTAAGTGCCTAAATCCACTATACCCTATCCCAAAGGGCCTAAACCCCCTAAAATTGAACCCCATAATTGAACTCACCTTTAAAATTGAAGAGAGAGAAATCAATTTGTCTCATCCAACAATTATTACATGTAGGCAAGAGAGGGGTGAGAGAATTGAAAGTGCATCAATTAATGTGTGTGTGTGTGTGTGTGTGCGTGTGAGAGAGAGAGAGAGAGAGAGAGAGAGAGAGAGAGAGAGAGAGAGAGAGAGAGAGAGAGAGAGAGAGAGAGAGAGAGAGAGAGAGTTAATGAAAGTGACGGGATGGGTGGGGTGCCTGGGCGAGTGTGAGTGTCGGGCTCCCTTTTTTTATTAGCAGTGCATAAAGGAGGTGCCCAAAGAGTTTAGTATTAAGGGTATTTTTGTCTAGTGTTGTCCTTGAGCCCTCAAAAATTTCCTATCAATGAATTAGAAGTCTAATAAGTTAAGTTGGACTAAACACTCTTTAAAGCTCCAAATTTGTCCTTTTGGATAATTGTCTTGGGGGACTAGGCCAGGATTAAATTATGGCTTTAAAACACTTATTTTATACTAACTGTTATGTAAAGTTTGTTGTTTACATAACTTATAGAATGTGCACATGCAGTGAATGCTGTTTAGATAACTCATAGGATCTGGTTTGTCTCTACTTGCAGTATTACTGAGTAAGTTTACTAAAAGAATAAATATATTTTTGTCTTCATTTGTTTGTATGGTTTCTTACTACATAAAATAAGAAAAAGGAGGTTCTATAAATCATCATGTGTAGCTTTTATTAGATTAATTGTTTGTTCTATGATGGGGTTGACTCAATCTTTATTGTTTAGTTTTCTTCCAAGTCCGAAAATGTTATTATTGTTTATTCTCTTTTGGTGTGTGTTTTTTAGTTTAGTTTATGTGCATGGCTTCTGGCTAAAATCTTTATTGGCAGTTTTTTAGGTTGGCCCAATTTTTGGAATTTCTCATAAAAAATGTAATTAAGTTTTTTCTTCTGGATAAGCATAAGGTTCTCGGATATACTTAGTACTTGCTACAAATTAACACCTTGTTATTAGCTCCCGTAGCTGTTTTCTTTTCTTTTCTCTTCGTGTTCCCTAATTTATCTGTATTGACGCTATTCTATTTGTTTTGATTCTTAGTAGATACTTGTTCGAGTATATATTTATGTATTGAGCGGGACATTATTTGTTTGGATAAAGCAAACGTTTATGTAGCTTCAGCTTTTTCTTGGGGTGGAATTTTCTGAATTTTAGACTTAACCATACACCCATCGTGGAGGTGCATGCATATCAAACTGTGTTCCCAGAGCCCAGCTGTGCAAATCATTCCAGTTCACAAAACACGGTATTCTACTACACTAATAATCTACTAGGGGTATTATATAATTGCGAAATAGGTAACATTTTCTTCCCTCCCTAACTAGAGAAAGGGGCTAACAGACATCATGAGTTCTGTATTGGAGGTTTCAAATTATAAACTTACAGACCCATATAAGAATTTGACAGAAAGTTGCAGAAAAGAGAAAAAAAAAGAAAAAAGAAATCCTTCTTTCCCAACCCAAGTACTCAATGAAATAGTGTGTCAAATATTATTTTCATATTCAGTGAAGATTTTAGCCAGAAGCATATGATCACTCGAGCTAATTTTGAGCAGAAAATTCTCTATTTTTTGAGTTCCTTATTTATTCCTAATCACTGTATTTGATGCCTTGAATCAGTGAGTTTTGTGGTAGCTTATGAGTTATACTGTAACTTGCTTTGTTGAACAATTGGTGTTTGAAGGAATATCAATTGGCTTAGCATCTCAATCTAAAAAAGATAGGCTTAGCATCCAACCTAAACAGATCGAAAGACATTTATGAATGCATCTGAATCCGTAGGATATAAATGTCCCCTTACTAAGCTGCATCAGGATTTGCAGAAATGTAACCTGCTTCTAGCCCCCATTTCCTGCCTTCTTTCTCACAAGTAATTGGTATTGCTGCAGTTTAAGTATGTACTTGGATGAGGCATGATAGCAAATATCAGTCCATGCCAATCTACAAAAATTGGGCTTGCGCATGCTGCCTAAAAACATAGGAAGACAATTAATCTTTTGAGATACTATGATTTGTGAGGCTAATGGCTAAGAAAATACATCTAAGTTGTATGTCCAGCCAACATGTTTGGTCCTAATTTCTTGCAGCAGTGGGATTGACCTAGAGCATTGTAATTCAATGTAGTTCACAATTTTTATTCCAGAGCATTGTAATTGAGTCAAGTGGCAACCCAAACACTTTCTTTTCTCCTCTGTTGTGTATCAATTATGGTGTATCAATGTGCTTAGAGTTATGCTTTGATTTGAAAATTTGGATAGTTGCTTATCTATGTAGCATGGACACGGCTACGGACATGGACATGGATAGAGACACGTACACGGGAATTCTAAAAAAATGGAACTGAAACTGGTAATTTGCAGTCAGGGCTAGGTCATCTCATTGAATTGTTTTTTTTTTGGTTGTTTTAGGTTTTATTTGGGTGTGCATTTGTGGTCAAGTTAGTGGAACCTACTGGTCTTTGAAACGTATGAGTCAATGGGGAAATTGGACCTTGTTCTGGGCTTGAAGAATTTGGGTGCATGTCTATGTAATTTTCCTGAGATTTAATTTTCAGTCTTTTAATTGTCAGATAAATAACTGACATTAGTGTGGGACCAATGACTTTAATTTGCCCGTGTTGAATCAGATTTTTGCGCAATTGCCAATCGATTCTGCATTCTCATGCATATGTAATTTGACAGATTTCAAACTCGGCACCTAAGATATGCTTGGAATTATCATCGGATGGCAAGATCTTCACTGTTCAATTTTGTGTTTATTGTGTTGTTCTTTTTAAGTTGTACGGGTAACTAATTTTGAGTCTTTGATATGTTGAAATTTTGGGGAGTTTGCATTTGCCTGCCAAGGAACTTGTTTGTTTTTGCATCTTTATAAATTTACTACCCTTCGTCGGTGATCATAAATTTACTACCTTGCATGCCTGGTTATATATGTTTTGTGTAGGGTTGAGTGATTTTTTGGATGAATTTGAGTGTTATAAGACACACACCAAATGCATTTGATATAGTAGTTATCCCTTGCTCCTGTTTTGGATGGGTAAGAGCTCACATTATGAAAATAAAATTGTCATCAATGGGGAGTTGTTCCAAATTATATTAGTTGAATTTTGAAAGATTGTTATGTCTCAAATTAATGTTTTTCAAATTTGCAGCAAATTGTATTAGATGCATTCTGAATGATCAGTGTGGCATGAACTAACATTTTCCATATTTGCTTCATGCTTTGTCTTTTACTTCATAATAGAGCATTTGGGATGCAAATTGTGGTGTTTGCTTCTTAGAACCTATTAAAAGTAATTTTGTAGACTCTTTTAGTTCAGGGTTGGGATCAGTGGTGTTATCTTCTTCTTAGAGTATTTTCAGATCTTGAGATCATGTATTCTTCGTTTGTTCTTCTCTAAATTTGCCACCTTCTAATTGCATTGCATCCATAATAGCTTGATAATATAGCTTTTTCCTATTTCTTTTAACTGAATTTTCTTATGTACATTATTTGCCTTGTAGATGGATCAGGAAGTTGATCGAGCAAGAGAAGCCGTAGTGAATCTACCGGCCGGGTTTTACCTTTCCATAAAAGATAGTGATTTAGTTGAATTGTATATGCTTCCACGAGTAGTTGGTCCATTTGATGCAGATGTCTTCGAAAGAGCTCCAATTATGCATATTTTACCTCACGAGCTACCGCAAGATCCCCGTAATTTGGGAGTGGGTAATATAGGGGATGGGCTTCGGGGAATCTTTCAAAGATCAAATTCCTTAATGTTTATAATGCAAGGAAATCCCTTAAAAGGACCGGCATGGAGAATTTGCGTCAAAGGAGATACCGTATGTGAGAGGTCTATTGTTTATAGGGGCCCTCAACATTTGGGTTTTAGGAGTATATTCTTTTTGATGGAAAATGGGAGAAGCACCGGGTGGTTGATGGACATCTTCGAGGTCTCTGACCGAAACAATGTCGCAATTATGGATTGGAGGATTGTGAAATTTCGTCAAAAGGTGATAGACATAGAGGTCATAGGGGGTATCAACTTTGGATTGCCTTTACAAGATGAAATAGCCCGTGTGCTAAATCTTTTACATAATTTTGAGAATGGATGGGGTGCCTCCCGGGACGATGAGAGAAATTTGATAGTGGAGTATTTGTTTGCTAGGGTTTCAAATCTTAACCATCATGATTATCCACCCATTTTTGAAGACTCTCCAATACTTCGTGTTCCTATTGAAGACCTACCTATGGATCCAAGAAATCTCCCGCAAGAAATGCGTACCATTTAAAATACGGTAGGGAGTTTATTCTTTTTGTTCAGCCAGGAACCAACACTAGTCCCGGTTGGTGGGCCTTTTGAATGGCATCAGTGCACTCCAAAGCATGACGGAATAACAGGGGCCCAAAATGAACTTGTTTCATCGCATAGAACAACTTTCTTCCACCAGCTTAGGGAAGATGGAGGGATATCGTCAAGGTGGCTGATGCATATTTATCGTCCGACCGAGCTAGGAGTAGAGACCCATCTAGGGAACCCAGATGCACAACTAGATCTCAACTGGAGATTAGTTAGAATATATCAGAAGAATTTTGAGATATTACCAGATGTTGTTGCTCCAAATGGGAATCCCCCGGTGATAATCCTCCAGGTGATAATGCCCCCGGTGATAATCCTCCTATTGCCAATCTTGAATTTCCTTTAGAGCAATTGGATGAAAGCGCGGATGTCAATCTGGAGGAGAACGAGGAGGTAAATACCATGCATTCTTCTTTCACTTATTGGAACTATACAATGAACTTGTAGTTTTATTGATAGCTACATTTGCTAAATTTAAATTGGTAGACACGTGAACTTGGCTTACCAATCATAGCTATATGAACTTTGTTGCCAATCTTTTTTTTTTTTTTTTAAAACTTTTCTGCTCATTAGTTGCACTTTTCCTGCTTGGTTGAGGTAGTTCCAAATTGCTTGTATTTTGAAGGGATAATAGTTTGTCTTTGTAGGTGCTTGCCAAAAAAGATTGGTGTTTCTCTAGGTGCTGAAACTTCTTTTAGTGTTTTGGTTTGAGCTATAATTCCACCAAAATTGAGATGGTTTTACCTGATTTTGTGATCACTAACATGCATTCAATTCATGTTTTTGAGTTCTCTTTTGGCTCTTTTAGGGTTCATTTTTCCAAGCTTAGTTTTTTTGGCTTTATTACCATCATAGTAAAAACAAATTCTAATTGATGGTTTAGGTAACAATCACTCCAGAGGTTACGTCAAGTAAAGTTTGCAGGGACATTATCAGTGAGCTGGTCAAAGTGTACCGTGAGCCACACTTAGGCAAATGCTGGCAAGCTTATGATGGCAGGAAGAGTTTGTATGCTGCAAGTTCACTGCCTTTCTCCTCAAAAGACTTTGTGGTCAAGCTAGTTGACAAAGATCGTAAAGATAGGTAACTCCCTCCTTTTTATTTGGCTTGTGGTGGTATTGGTGGGTGATTAGGTGAACACATGAGTTTCTTGGACTACTATTGCAGTTCCTAAAGTGTAGATATCCTAGTCTAGTTACATACCTCACTTTATTCATTTTCTGTAACTTCTGTAAGTCGTGCTAAAGAGTGCTTGTTAAGATTAAGGATTTTGTGACCACTTTAATGTTATAAAAATAATGTCAACGAAAATGCGTTTTGGTTTAGGGAAATCACCCATGTGTTCAGTTTAGGTAAATTTGATTCTAAGTCTGTTTCATTTCAGGAGAGTACGCAAGTTCGATGTGGCAATCAAGTTTGCCCTTCAGCAATTCCTTGGTGGTAGGCAACTTGATGTCCTGCAGGAAACTCTTGATGTTGCCCTCCCATCAGCACTCTCCACTAAGTGAGACTCTTAGACATAGAACACTTTATGTTTTTGTATGTTAAGGAATATTATGGCTCCACTAACGTCCTAGCATTGTTTCTTTCTTGCCACAACTCTGTTGTTGTCGGAATGTCGTTCTTCTTGCCCAGCTTGGATGACACAGGCACTCTCGGTGATGGCTTAGAATATTGGAAAGGTTTTTATCAAAGCCTTCAGCCTACCCAGATGGGTCTCTCTCTTAGCGTTGGTATGTGTACTTGTTCGCTAGTTTTCATTTGGTATCTTAGATTTTACTTTTTTTTGCTTCACCGGGATTACCTTGCTTTCATTACTAATGAATATGGTTCTCATGTTGCAGACATGTCAGCAAGAGCATTTTATGAACCAATTCTGGTTTCTAAATTTGTTAAAGTATACTGCAATATTAGAGATCTTAAGATGACTCTATCTGATCAAGATCGAATTGGGGTACCTTATCATTTACTCAATGGCTGTCTGCTAATATACTGTTGTTCCTTTATTCTGTAAACTGAATGCCATAATAAATGTCTGAAACTTTGAAATGCGAGGGTAGCGCAGCTTTTTTCCCAAAGCAAGGTTTTAGTTTTTTTTATCACGCTGCCTTTTGCAAAGCAAGAGAGTCTAGTGATTTCTTTACTGAGTCTCTTTTCAACCTGCAGTTAATTTCTTTAATCAACTTTTTTCATGATCCATTGACGTGTTCTGCTCAATTGTTGCCTTGAAATTCTACAGTCCATTGTTGCATACTTGCATCTGATCCTAGCACCACTTCCTTCCAACCCCTTTTTCGTTTGTGCTATTTCCAGGTTCAAAAAGCTCTGACAAATATCAGAGTGGAAGTTGTATATAGGGATGGAAGGCAATACAAAACATCTGGTGTATCGGCTCAACCACTGAGTCAATTAATGTGAGCATTTTATCTTCCAGTTATTGATAATTTCTAACATTTAGATGATACACATCTCTTTCTGCAATATTCAATTTTCGTGTGAATCATTTATTACTCCTAAAGTGTGAATTGAGCATTTCTTCAGGGACAATTTGATGGATTCTCGGGAATTTAAGCAAAATTTGTACAGTTGGTAGTTCTTTTTGATAGTGGTATGCATATATATGCCTCGTGAGTCTTATAACAATGTAATCGTTTGCATTTGACTTCAATCTTTGTTACTCATGCCCTGGGTTTTTATTTTGAGTTTGATATGTGCATTAGATGTGCAACCGACTTGTGTGGGCACTAAGACTTAGGCTTGTTATTTTGGAATAATTCAGGCTTTTCCAAGATTCTTATTTTCACTTTTATTTTCTGCACTAGGCATGCAACTAAGTTTTGTGGCTCTAAGACTTGGCATGTTATTTAGGAATGCTTTAGGCGCTGGGTTGCTTCTTAGAGTTCTAACTGGAAGTAGGTTTCTTGAGGCTAATGTGGAGCTTTATTCATGGTTGAGTGCTCTGGTAGTTGACAGGTATTGCTTTGAGGAGTATAATGTCAAGTGAGATGTTGGTGGATATGAGTTGGTTCCTATGGAGTATGATTTGCATGCGCTCAGATCTATAATATGCTCATGTAATGCAGGATAGGGGAACTGGTATGACAGAAGTTGGAAAGGATGCATGCAAGTAGATGTCATTGAAGTTTGAACCACCCCTAAACTCGAGGTAGGACCCGATGTGTAAGTCTCACTGGTTTGCGTAGACCTCAAAGACATTGGCCATAGGACTGTTGAACACAAAACCGTGGATCTTCTCTAGCAAATCCAGCCCAAATGGGGAGCCAGTACACTAGAAGAAACCTTATAAAACATTAACAGAGCAAGGAAAAATCTCAATCATGCCTAGAAGATAATGCACTTTAAGCCTAGCATAGCACATTGATAGGGTCTGTTGGATTTCATGTGGAGAAGGATAAGCATGAAAGCATCTCTATCTTCTCCATGGAAAAGCAATGAGAGAAGCTCTTGAACTAGACAGAAGGTTGGGTGAGACATTGATTATCCGTAGATTGATTGTTTTTATTTTGTTTAAATCCTTACTGGATTGGATAAGAACTAGATGGAAGCTGATGTTAAGAATTCGTAGCGGGCAACATATCTAGAATGGATGTGATGAAGATATTTTTGCACTATGGTTGTTTATGTCTTGTATTTGATGATTTTTTTGTCCTGAGTATAGCATCTTCCCATTTACTTTACTCCTCTTTCAATATAGGTTTTCTGGCGATGACCTTGGTACAAAGTCATTAGTTGTTGAGTTCTATCCTGAAAGATACCAGATCAATCTTAGTTTTCCGTCTTTGCCAGCACTTCAAGCTGGCAGTTACGCAAAGCCTGTCTACCTACCCATGGAGGTTTTTCAGTCATTATAGTCTTGAATATTTTCCTTGAAGTCATACTCAGAGTTTCATTAGTGACACCCTTTTCCATTGATTTCTTCCCCTTCACAGCTTTGTAAGATTGTGGAAGGACAAATGTGCTCGAAAAAGTTGAATGAGACTGCACTATTAAGGGCAACTTGTCAACGCCCTGCTGACAGAGAACAAAGTACCAACAAGGTATGACTTTTTTCCAGTCATCATTAGTTTTGTTTTTCTGACTAATGAGTCATTTTCCATGAACATAACATTATCTATCGTTTTGTAATTTGTGGGTCGGAAAACATGGGGCCAAGCATCCTTCTCTTTTGTTCAATATCAGTTTTACTAGTTAAGAATTAAGGCTCTTCCATGCAGATGGTTGGGTATAACAATTACAACGACAATATTGTTAATGACTTTGGGCTTCGAGTGAAAGCTGAACTTGCAACGATTGATGCTCGTGTTCTTCCACTTCCAATGGTAATTTTTAACCTTCTAATTGATGTCTGAATGTGTCATTTTACCATCCATATGCATATTTACTACAACCTGCTCTTTTGCAGCTTCAGTACCTGGGTAAGCAAGAAGGTCCACAGGTGGGCTTTTGGAATATAATCGATAAGGTACAGTATTTGTTCAATGCTACTTTGTACCAGGTTTTTTGGTTGGTCTGATATCAGTCATTTAATTGTATGTGTCTCAAGCGCGGCTTCCAGTGGTTATGATGTTGACAAATTCTATTCCATTGTCCGAGTTTGCACTTTGCACCACATAATTTGTTAAATTAGAAGAAAAGGGAAAATCTGTTGGCAATTCGCCCTTTTCTGGTTCCTTTTATTGGATATGTCCCTGGTTCAATTGTTAATTATTGACTCTCTTCGATATTGCTACAAGTCTAGGCACTCACAGTGTTGTCATTTTTCCGAGACTGCTCTCACTTTGAGAGAGTAGAAGGCAAAAAAGTTATTCCATTATTTGCTGCTGGATGTTTTTGGATTGCAGAAAATGGCTAATGGTGGCAAGGTGGCGTTTTGGACTTGCGTGAGCTTCTCACAGATGAGGCAAAATGAGGTCTATAGATTCTGTGAAGAGTTGGTCAACATGTGCAGGAATAAAGGGATGGTATGGCTACACCTCCTTTACATTGTGTGTTTATCATCAATTGCAGTGTGTTTGGGAGGATAACACTCTTTTTTTGGATGTTTTTCCAAGGATTTCAATCCTCCACCTTTAATTCCCATAGATTCCGCACATCCTGGTAGAATTGAGAAGGTTCTCGTTGATATCCGTGCTCAGTCAAATGAAAACTATCGAAAATGGGGCACACTATGAAACAACTTCAGTTCATTATTATTTTGCCAGAAGTCAGTGGATCTTACGGTGAGTCTTTGATATTTAGATTTAGGATTTTGGCAGGAATTTTGGCTTGATGACGTTTTACTTGTTATAGGAACAATCAAGCGGGTATGTGAAATGGAGTTGGGAATGATCTCCCAGTGTAGTCAGCCCAGACATGCAATGAAGTGCCAGAAGCAGTATCTTGAAAATCACTCTCTGAAAATCAATGTGAAGGTTTTTGTTTTTTACTACTTTTCCGTTTGATCTCCCAAGTATTCATGTTGATTTCCCTATTTGGTGGTTTTCTTTTTAGTTGAAAAATTACACTGGTATTCCAAGTATCAGGGCAGGGACATACTCTCAAAGTGTGCTACCCCTAGTATCTCAGTAATAAGCTCTTTGTGATTAACTTTTCACTCACTTTGTCAGCTGAGTTGAATATGAAGACTGGACTTTCTTTGAACAGTTGTGCTTCTATCTGTTTTTTCCTTATAAAGTATCTCTTTTGCCAGGCTTGTGTGTCCTTGGGGAACTGTCATGGCCGAGTTTGGGGACCAAAATCTGCTTTTATGATTGACAGTAGCATGCTTTTACCAGTAGCATGCTTTTGCGATTTGTCTTACCATCCTTTTATATTGACGAATGTCTATTCTTCATATCAATGGATCACCAAAGCTGAACAGTTGACTCCAATTAATCTGAAGCATATCAGACTATGTTTATTTTGACCCAAAAAACATAGAGAATTCTTTGCTGTGAAAAAAAGATGTGAAAAGTATCTTGGAATTTTTCGACGTTTGAAGAAACACAGGAGACTAAAATGTGGTCCAAATTGTGAAACGTATTGTGGATCATAAGATTTATCACTAAAATTGATATTCTCAATTTCTCAGACTACAATAATTTATCCACAAATCATGTGCTGAGCGGCAAATCGGATTGTAATTCCAAGATTCTTATTACTATCTGTTCGGTATTTTGTTACTTTAATTTCACCTAGTCCTAGCTTTTTCTTTGTATAATGAATGGAGTATACAGAGTTGGGCCTTACCTGTAGAGCAGAGGTGCGATGCAGAAAAGGCCTTCTTCCAGGGGGACCCTGAGCCGTCAATGAGATACCATCCTAGAAGGGCTAGAGTTCTAACGTTGTGTCAGGACCTATTGGCCAAGATATGGATAGTAGTGGGGGAGTGCTTGGGACCAATTGGGGACTACTTAGCAAAAGGTGCTTGTAGAGCTGGACATGTTTGAGTCTAGTGGCGGGTAACTAGGTCAAGCTTAGCTTAATGAAAACTGTACCATGTCAATTATGTAATATCCTAACCAATCCATCTCGAAGACATGAGAGCCATAACCACAATTTATTTCTTGAAGACATGAGATGTGTAAAACGCTAGAGCAATTATCCTCTTGGACAAATAACCATGGGAATTCCTGCTAGTTAAAATCTTGAACATCAAGTCATGACAGTTTTTCGACCCAAGCCTTAGTGGGTTAGCTTTCAGTCCCTTTGAGTTGCATTAGTTTTCCGTGGCAATCACCTAGGCTTAGGGGCATGCATGATGGTAACAGATTTCAGACTTTAGTTTCTTGTAGCAGAATTTACCATCATGGATGATAGTATCACATAGTAATACATGCTATGTTTGGTTTTAACATCATTTGTGATCATGTCTTTTCTAGGTAAAGAGCTGTTATACCATTGGTGCTGCTTCACGATCCTTTACATCAACCTCTTATGATTGTGTTACAATTAATGACTTCAAGTATGTTTTGGCTGAGAAAAATCCCAAGAAGAAGGGGTACATTCAGCTGCATACCACACATGGTGATTTGAACATTAGGCTGCACTGCGATATAGCTCCTAGAGTATGTGAGAACTTCATCACTCTTTTTGAATGAGGCTATTACAATGGAGTAGCTTTTCATAGAAACATACGGTATTGTGCTAGGCAATTTTTGTCTTTCACTTTTGGTCAAACTTCTTTGTCCTGAATTGTATTTTTGAAGTTTATATCCACTTCCATTTAGGAATTTTATGATTCGAGGTGGTGATCCTACTGGCACTGGGAAAGGAGGTGAATCCGTATGGGGAAAACCTTGCAATGAACTGGACTTGAGGTTGCTTCATTCAGGGAGGGGTGTTGTTAGCATGGCATATAGTGGGCCCCACACAAATGGTTCACAGTTTTTGATTCTTTAAAAATCTGCAAATCATTTGAACTTCAAGTGTACAGTTTTTTGGTGGAGTTGTAGTCGGTTTGTTGACCCTTTCAGTGATGGAAAAGTTTCCCGTTGATGACGATGACCGGCCTCTGGTTAGTTATAATTTCCAGCCTTTTTCTTTTGTAGAACCATTATGCCTGAACTTGTAATATATTTTCGGCAGCTGCTTTCCAAAATAATGTCTAATTCATGATTGATGGAAAATTAACTTTGACACAGCTGGATTTATACGCACTGACAATTTAATGGGCAAACATGCCAAATTTTAAAGGTCACCATCTACAGTGCACTCCTTAAATGACTCCTAGGCTCCTAGATGACTTGGACACAGTGAATATTTCTTCATTTTAGTGCTCCAATGGACTCTCCATAGTGGCTCCTAATGTAGGCTCCCAAGGTTGGCTCCCAGTTGGAGGGAGTGGGGAGTGAAGAGAAGAGAGATATGGGGAATTAGGTGACCACTTACATTTAATTGTGCATAAATAAGCTCTAGGACACACTTTAGGAGCCAATTTAATGAGTCCATTGGAGTTACCTCCCACTCCCAAATTAGAAAATCCTTAAGAGGACAAAATTGAACCCCACTTTTGCTTATGTGTAAACTTTAAGAGTCATTTAGGAGCCGTTTTTAGGTAGTGCACTGTGGATGAAGTTTAAGGTTTGGCTTTAATCCATTTTCGCAAAGTGGTCATTAATTGAGGGAGGGCACTTCTGTGTGAAAAGTCCACAACTACCTGTATCCAGGGTTGTTGGGACCAATTCTGTGTAATTGCCTTTTGCTAAGGCCATCTGTTGTTGCCTTTCCTTTTTTCTCAGTATCTTCTAGTTATCTTCCTGATTCTAATTTGTTGAAGGAATGACTAAAAGTGATAAAAAAATTCAGAATAATCAGATCAAGTTCCAACACCCGCCCATCCCCTAACACACAGAGACAGCCAAGACGATTTGATGAGAGAGCTACATGTAGAAGTTATCTTAGCTTTGGTTTTAGGAATTGAAAGGTGTTTTGTACAATTTCGGTATGATGGCCGCACCTGTACTACAGGGGCATAAACTTCTGATATTCTTCTACTGGCCCTTTTTCCCACTGAGAATTTTTGGGTCATCATGCTATGATGTAACAACAGTATGTTGTCGTAGGTAGATTATAACTTATCAGTTACTGCGGGTTTTGACTGATCTTGCCACTGTTACCTTCTACCCCCCAGAAGCTAGCAAACAGGCCCGTTGCACCCCTTCTATTCATGGCCTTTCATCCAAAACTTGTTTTCTATGTCCAATAATTTTGCTCCTTGATTAATATCAACAATCAACATATTATAGAATGCCCCAAATTTTCCCTTGATGCCTTTTCAACCAAAATTTTACTTATGAAAAAAAAATTACACCAATGCCCAAAATGGTAAATCTTCATCATTTTGTAACATGTTTTAAACCTTAGATGTTGCTCAGTGGTGTTTTCCCAAAATCAAATTGTGGTATCAATGTACACTTACCCAAATCTGTCACATCGACAGGGCTTTTCCAAGAAACCCCGTTTCTAATATTCTGATCTGCACTCCAACGTATGATTAATCACCATAGTGCAGGAGAGTGTTAAGGTGTTTGCCTAGTATTTTGTGCTTAAGCGGATGGAATAGCACCATAGCAGCGTCTCTAGGATGGTAAGACTGGTTATACCTGAAATACGTCATTGGCTATTTTTACTTATTTGAAAATGTAATTGACTTTACCAAAACTTCTTGAATCCAACATCATTGGCATTCACACCATTGAATAATACCGAAAATTTAAGTAGATGCGTATAAATAAATGACGAATGTGTCTTCCCCAGTTCCAATAGAGTTAATTGGTGTTAAGTTACCAATTGTCCCACATTAACCTGTTAAGTTTATCAGGTTGACAATGTATATCAAGCTATTCCACGCCCTTCCTCATGTGGAGGTGCAAGATATCCATGGATAGATCAAAGCAGAATAAGTGCAAATAAGGAACAAGTGCAAATAGAGTCTTGAACCCAAGGCCTATCCCGTCATCCCAAAGCTTATCTTAGAAAAAGGGCCCAACCCCCTGAATTTGTAAGGCCCCGTTAGCCAGGGTACGATGTATGTTAAGCTATTCGACAATTGGTTTACTTAATACTTTACGGCCTCATTTGATTCGCGGATTAAAACATGTGGGATTAATAGTCTTGGGATTAATAGTCTTGGACTATTTGTCCTGGGACTAATTTAGTACTGAATTTCACACAATCACCTGTTTGATTCATGCAGGATTAACATTGAGATATCCCATGTTTTGGCCAATCCCATGTTTGGTTCCCTAAACTACGTTTCGGGATTAATTTCAAGACTCTCTCTCTCTCTCTCTCTCTCTCTCCAACAGATTAATTGAAAATATTGTTATGTCTTGTATTTAATTTCAAGATAATTGCACCTTTTCTCTCTTTAATTTTTTTTCTTTTATTAAATTTCTCATGGTTAGCTTTCCATTGGAGAACTTATAAAATTTGAGGTTGAATATTGGAACCAAGCTGCAATGGAATGATTACTCCAACGTTTAGTGTGACTTGTTTTGATCATGTCATGTTTCTCGCTATAGTTTCTTTTCCCGTCAATGTTCCTCGACTTTCTCAAGCACGTACAAGCTCAGTAACGCAATCCTTCATGCAATTAGCATTTTTGGTAGCAAATGGAGCCTAGACATACAGTAATAGGAAGAAAACGGGCCTAGAGTAACAGTACCCAGGCTTGTTCGAGTCATGTGCGTCGATTTCTAATAGCCAACGAAGTTGAATTTATGTGTCTCGTTGAACTCTTTGGATTCCACACATTTGTTCTCATCGAACAACAGATGAACTATGGAGCCTCATCTTCCATTTTTTGTATATACTCAAATGTCAGAGCATGAATTTGTGGAATCTCCGTGGAAAACAACCTCGTGCAAGATTCATATGATGCAAAAAATATTGCTCCTTGAGACATGTACATGACCAATCTCGGAATCAAGCCCCTGGTAAAAATAATTTTTCTACGTTGTGTAGAGAAATCAACAATTAGGAAGAAGATCCAGAAAATTTCCCAACAAAAGTACCCAAAATTTTTCCAGCTCATAGATGCATTGACGGTTCAGTTCAAGTGAGGGCTCTTCAAGAGATAGATGGGTACTCAACTTATCAAGGTTCTCAGATCAAGTCAACATTGCTACCATTCATCAGCTAGTTACCAATAGAATTCAAGGCAATAACATTAATATGGACGGTGGGATCCATGAGAGCAAAGACTAGACACCAAAACCCATATAAAAGGAAGCAATAGCCACAAATCAAGGGCAATAGTCCTTTTTGTGGTACTGAAGCAGAAACATTATACAAAAAAAAAACCCCACGACAGCAGCAGTAATGAAATAGCAGCAGCAACGACAAAATGCATTAAAACGATCAAACCACCTCTCGGCCAAAATGCATTGCAATCCAGAAAGGTAGTGGATGCATAGATCTTACAAATTAAACCTAAAGTAGTGGAGCATAGTTATTACAAACTGCACAACAACAAAAAGGTAGCATAAGAGATGAAATTTACCATGGTCAACACACTTTTGTTCCTAATAGCTTAGAAACCACATTCCAATATAGTTTGCACGAGAATCAATTTCTCTTCCTCCGTCTTAAGGCTGAAAAAATGGTCAACTGTTTGTGCATCTTTTGTGATTCCCAAACCAGCTTTGACCCTGTCCACAGTTGAGATTGGAAGCTTAGCCAATTCTGCATTAACGGCACCTCTTTTGGCCGAGAGGTCATGCGCATAACCCATCCTAGCTCCAACCTTCTCCAATGTAGCATTAGATGACTCCAAAGAAGACACAAGCTTGTCAGCGAAATTGGACAACCCAGCCATGAGGGTCTCAGATACCTTATCCTTTTTCTTTGGAGGATCTTGAGGGGACTTGTCATTTTTATTCACCGTTGTTGATCCATCACCATCTTCATCGGCATCACCCTCAATATCTATGGCCTCAACCATATCAGCTGCACTCTCAGCCATTTCTCCGATTGCTCTGTCATTCCCAAAAATAATACACCAATCCTCATAGTCCGGGAATGACTTGTACCTTAGCCCATTTGCATTACTGTCTTTCTAAAAAATTTGCAAAAGCAATGGTTATTTATATATTTAATATAGTTGCCTGAATATGCATTTATGAATGAAAAAAATTACCTTACAATAGTCCTCCCAGATTGAATTGCTATCAACTTCGACCATTTTGTTCAAGTCATTCCATCCAAACCCGCTAGTGTTGCACATATCCTTGATAGAGTGAGTTTTTTTTCCATACCTTTATCTTCGATGAAATGTGAGGATAGGCACGAATGTCAATGCTAAGCAAAACAACCACTAACATTCCCTCAAGCTTCTTCAAGTATCCAGTCTTAAAGGAATCCTTCCCCATTTTTTCACCTTTTGCAACCACGATTTCCTTCAAAGCATTCAAAAGTGCCAACTCCTCCTTCTGTATCCATGTTCTCCTACTTGCATCAACACCTTTTCCCTTTGTTTTCCCTCCTTCACGAGACTTAGTAGGCTTGTCATTTTGGTTCTCCATTCCTAAGATAGGTGTCAAAAGCCACTAATAAAATGAAATACATTCAAATACACGTTCAAATACATTCAAATACAAGTTCAAATAGGCGTCAAAAGCCACAAATAGAATGAAATTACAAATATCTCGAAATAGCAGTGTCCAAAGCCACAAATAAAATCTTACAAACAACTTTAAGTCCAAAGCAACAATCAAATACATGTTCAAAGCCACAACTAAAGTACTTATAACAACATTACATCTAATTGCCACTATGGCCCCTTGCTTTCCACTCTTGAAAAATATGTTGCGCAAAGGTGTCTCTCCAATCAGTCCATTGATTAGTTGTCTCGACGGTATCAATGTAGTCATCATCATCATCTTCCTCCCCAAGGTTATCAAGTTCATGTTCATGTGGGTCAACACTCATCTCTTTCCTAATGTGATTATGGAGTAGACAACATGCAATAACAATACGACACGGTGTTCTAATGGGGAAGAATGAGGAACTCCTAAGAATAGCAAATCGAATTTTCAGCAAACCAAAAGTCCTCTCAATGATGTTACGGGCTTGTGCATGCTTCATATTAAAGTACTCTTCATGGTCTTGAGGAGCTGGACCATCCCATTCTTTCAAATGGTAACGCTTTCCTCTGTATGGAGCTAAGAAACCTTCCCCATTTGTGTAGCCAACGTCAACTAGGTAGTAATTACCTGTGTATGATTGATTTCCTTAGTTAAAAATAAACCTATTATTAAGAAATATGTTGATAAAAGAATATATGTTTTAAAAAAATGCTTACCAGTGGGGATTTTTAGCCCATTTCTCCTAGTAATAGCATTGCGCAAGACTCTAGAATTAGCTGTTGACCCTTCCCAACCCGACAAGACATAAATTATATTCATGTTTGTGTTGCAAACACCCAACACATTTATCGACAAATCTCCTTTTCGATCCCTATACCTTGCTCTGATGGATGGACCAACTCGAACATCAATGTGTGTGCCATCTAATGCCCCCAAACAATTCTAAAACCAACATATAAAAATTAATTATTTGTACTTAGATACCTAAACAACAATACAAGTTTGAATGAAATTTCATATGTTACCTGAAAAATTTTCCACCTATCATCTGTGCATGCTTGAGTTATTGGTTCAGGCTTGGCGAGTAGTCGATCTTGCAGACGTAGAACAACCCGAAGAACATCATTGAAATGCCTACTAACAGTTTGACCTGATTGGAGGAATTGATGCTTGATAGCTCTATTCTTATGGTAGTGTCCTATTGTATACAAAAACATGGCAACTTTCTCCTCCAAACAAACTGACCTTGAATGAGACAACCCCCCGACTATTTGAACTAGCATGTATAGACACATAAAGCAATTCCTATCCATTCGAAGTTGCTCCACACATGTTGTGTCACTACGACGCACTAACCAATTGATGTGATTTATTTGTTCTTGGTATGGGTTCGGTTCAGTGAACCTAGATTCGTGTCGAGAGTAGTAGCTCTCAAGAGCAACATGTACAACAACTAGAGCCATAATACATGTTGTTTGCATTTGCTTGATCAAATTAGTCATAATGATGAACACCTCGGTCTCCTCTAATGAACAATCTAGTTCATTTCCAGTGATATTTTCCATCTAGTAACACATTATCAAAATCATGAAACTGAAACACGAACAAATAGCACATATAGCATCATTCTATACATAATAAAAAGTCCAAAGGCAATGAATAAGGTAATAATTTATAATAGGTTGAATGTTAACAGATTGAATATATGTTAACCTAATGCAAAAAAGGGTCTCTTTTTATATCCTTCTGTACTCTATACAGCTATTTTAATTTTTGGGTGGTTGGACTTTTTATCGACAAGCTTAAATTACCAACTACATCCCAAACAAGCTGTAGATATGTGAAAGCAATAGAGCCAAGAATATGCAGTTAAATTAGTGCCAACGGTTATGACTATAAGTTGAACACAACAACACAATTATGAGGAGTCTAAGAATAATTCGAACAATGTTGCGATTAGGCCGTAGGACGTAACTACTCTATTAGCCCAAAGAACAAAACCCCATAAAGTACAAGTAGGTTGACCATTTCAAGATTTTTCAGAGGTGAGCCACTTCAATGACTAATTTAATAGAGATGTTACTAGGGACCAGTAAATGTGGGGGATAAGAAGGAAAAAAAATGGAAAATACGAGGAAATAAATTTACAATCACAACAAACCAACCCCAGAATATATTTACATATCCCTTTGTTACACAAAATACCAAAAACTATATAGGCCACCTGTTGTTGTTCCTCTCCATAAACCACCTCCAACAAAATCAAAACAAACCCACCTGTGTTTTTTCCCGAATCAAACTTAGATTCAATCTTAGATTCAAGACATGTGGGATTCAATCTCTACAGAGGATGGACTTGGTAGTTCAAAACTTAGATTCAAATCCTTTAACTTGTCTAGATTTCATGAACTACTCCGAAAATTTCCTAGATTTCATTAACTTGTCTAGAAATTACTCATACAACTAAAAAAAGGAGCAAGGCAGAGAGAGAAAACGAGAACGAGGGAGAGAGAAAAAGAGAGAGAGGGAGAGAGAGAGGGAGAGAGAGAGGGACAATTCAGTACCTGCTACCAATGAAATTGATCCGATGTCTAGAGGTCAGGTGAAGAGAGAGAGAGAGAGAGAGAGAGAGAGAGAGAGAGAGAGAGAGGAGCGGCTAAAAGAGAAAACGATGAAGCTGATCTATTGTCTAGGTTTTGGATGGCAACTTTGTTAATATCATCCGACAAAGTAGCGAGAAACTTATCTGGTATTACATAATACCCCCGTATTTGACTAAAATTGTACCGGGATTGTTTATCCCATGTCATTTTTTTGGAACCAAACAAGGGATAGTGTGGGATTGGATACAAATGGTCCAATCCCAGGTATTTAATACCCGAATCAAACGAGGCCTACAGGTTTTTGTGTTTGCATCATACTTGTTAATTGTCATCCTGTAGTATGCACTTCATGGGTATAAGTCTGTTGATTGAGTGTTACTGTTTGTCAATCCCTACACAAAGCCCGATGAAGAAGACAAGAAGGAGAAAGCGAAAGATGAGAAAAATGTCGAGGACGAAGACAAGGTTAGTCTCTCACTCTTAGATTTAGAATCTCTAAGAAGCACATATACAGGCACGGGCAAGCAGACCCATCATTATTCTAACAATTGGGACATGGATACACTGGGAACACCTTTTTTTTCCTGACCTCCTTGTGTCCCCGTCATGTCACAAATATTTCCAAGTGTGTCCCCAACTTTTTTGACTTAAGAGTAATACTCTCTGTGTCCTCTTTTAAGTGCTCCCTACAAATATATATGCCATTTTTGAACGTCTATATCTTTTTATATATATTGTTTTTAATGTTTTGAAAATTTTGCCATATAGAATTAATTGAGATCTATCAAATAAAATCCATATTAGATATAAAATACATTATTGATTGACACCTACAAGAGTTCAAAAAATGCACGCAATAACCGTAGGGTGCACTTAAAATAGGACGGAGGGAGTAAGAAACATTGGACATGTAATGGGTCGACATGTCCGTGCTTCTTTGATTAATCATTAATATTGTGGGAAATTTTTGCTTCCTTTCTTATTTTTCCCTGAAGATAATCACGATTTAATATCTCAGGAGAAGGTTGGGTCATGGTACAGCAGTCCGGGAACAGGAACAACGGAATCTGGAGCCGGAAGTGGTGGTGTAGGCAAGTACTTGAAGGCAAGGAGTGCACAGCCTGAATCGGCTGCTGCTGCTAGTGGACCACAGGCCCCCGCTGTAGCAAAGAAAAGGAAAATGGGTGACCCCGTGGGGGGTTTTAAAGATTTTCCAACATGTTAATGCTTTCCCACATGATTTACCATTTTTGAGAACTTGTGCTTCGGATCTGAAGATGGTGTAGCAGAGCTATGCAACATTCTCGACTGAGAAAAATGAGAGGAGGAACAAAGAAATTTTTTGTTCGCGTTAGTACTCTGTGTTTGTATTTGGATGTTGTACCATATCACATATACAAGTTTTCCTGTTCTCTCTCTCTCTTTTGAAGCGCTATGGTTGCCTAGTCTCTGCCGTTATAAAGGGTTTATTTACTTATTTTGGTGGCTGATATTCAAAGCAAGCTGATGTTTCTCTAGTCCTTTCGAGTAGCTGCAACAACTTCATAGATCAGCCTGCAACTCTTCTTCCAATAGCGTTATCTGTCTGGGTAGTATTTAATTAGCGTCTGTAATATCTTTCTGACATTGATAGTGTAGAAACACGATTACGCAAGTTAGTGAATATGTTTTTTCAGATTTGTGCCGACTTGCATGTCGCAATGTTTGCTTCTGCTTCTGGGGCAAAAGAGTTGGGAAAAGATGATAGCTTGCAAACTCCATTTTAATGCTTTTGACTTTATGTATTCACGTGATCAATTTACAGTAAAAGAAGTTGCAACAAACACACCACTCCAATGTCCAACTTCTAGCTTGGAGCATGAATTTGCTTCAAACTTTCAACGGTGTTGCTTTCTGACTTGAAAAGATGTGAATGTATTATTTGGTCATTGTGGACTGGCAATCGATGAAATGCTTTGTGATGGGAAAATATTATTTGTTCTTTTTTGTTATTGATAATGCTGGTGTCTGGGCTCACTTCAGCGGTAATGAATTTGTATATAGCATATTATTAAAAACTTATAGATAGTAGGTTTGATTTAACTAGCTACTATTGTTAACCGGTAACCACCACAAATGCCTGAAATCCAAAACAATGCTAATTGAAGTCGATACTTTGTCATAATCCTATGAACGAATTTCCACACGAGCAAAGCAAACTTTGTCGGGCATATTAAGACCCCACGCCTTCCCCCAGGCCGTGAAAGAGCTTGAGATGAAGTTGGTACTCTTTATGCTACGTGGAAGTTGATTTTGATACATGGAGCTGAATAACTTTTAATCTTTGTCAAAATTAAATTTTCTCCGCACCACATGCTAGATGAAATGAGTAGAGCTCTTTTTGGTTGCTACTTGATACCTCTTGGATAGATTTCTCTCCAAAAAAAGAAGAAGAAGAGCGCAAAAATTTTGAGCGATTGATTCGACATAACAACACAGAATTGTTCACTCATATGGCAATTGGAGTGCACATTCTTTTTGTCGGCGGCCTTTCTTTTGTACATGGGTAGCATCCCTTTATGCTCTCTTTAATATAATTACTTATCAGAAAAAATTTCTTTTTGTTTTCATACAATCTCAAAGTATTGTTTGGGTTTTTACACTTACCCTGTCGAGTGCTGTTTCATTTACCAACTCAAAAAGTAATGTGCCGAGAATGCTATTTTTGGAGGGCACTTTGTGAGAGTTCCAACCAAGACGATTGGGCCAAGTTGGTTGACGTGGTCCTACAAAACAAAGCAAGATGCGGGAACACAGGGCTCGGTTTTGAGTGTTTCTTGCAAAATGTTCACTTCAATTTAGATATATTGATCCATGCATGATCAAAACATCCCAATCTTAGGTCTAAAATTTTGATTCAAGACAGGTGCTATTCGATTAAAAACTTAATAATATGACATTCACTTGATTTTTTGCATGGATTTTCTAAATCAAACCATACAAAATAAATTGCTATGATCACCCAAACAGAACCCAGCGTAGGTCCTGCACAATGGTGAATAAAATGACACTTTCACATGAAAACTATTGACAGCTTTCACATGAACTTGTCCGTCTTTGCAAAAAATGCGAACCAAAATTTTCCTTAGAAGTCATTCACATTAAGCCTGCCTCAGTACAAAATATAAACAGGAAAAAAAACACAAAAACCATTGACATCTTTATTTCATTTTGATTCCATGGATTGCCCCTCCAGCTCAAGTTTCATCTCACAAACATGAATTTAGTGTTATAATTCTTGAAAAAGTTAAAAGCACGTAAAGAAAATGTATTCAAATTTGTCCACACCTCCCCTCCTTTATAATCTGCAACTCATTAAATATGAGCACGTCCATATTCAAGATCCAAAAACAGCCGCATTATGCAACGTTAGATAGAAACCCAGTTCAGGATTTACAACAAAATGGCCATGGACCTCCCATTCCCATCGGATTTTTCTTTACCAATTTGTAAGACGTAGTAAACCAGTCCTTACAAGAATCGAGATTCTTATACACTCCTATGCATAAAAGACTAGTAGAAATCGAAAAAAAAAAGAAGAAGAGAACATTGAGTCCAAACATTAATCTAGAAATTGTTACATGTCCTTTATTCTATGATGATAGCTAGTATGACCTCAACAAATTAATTACACTACGAAACTGAGTACTACTACTGATACACAACGTTTTATTTTCTCGGTACTAAATCTTGATTTGGCAAAAAACAAGAGTATCCCACATCAATAGACAGTTTCATCTAAAAGGCTTGTTACTTACGCCAAACACCAAATCCAAACAAACTTGGTTCGATTTTGGTCTAAGCAATGAAGTGGTTTCTCCAAAGAAAATGAGAACTAGTGGTTTTTCAAAAATTATCCTGGCCCTAAACAAAGGCAACGTGGCATTAGCTCCACCCGATCGAAATTTCAATTTGCTTTCAAAACTTGGGGAGTATTGAGGAGGTAGGAGAATATTTAAAGGGGAAATGACTGTTCAGTGAGAAATGGGGCAACAAATTACAGAGACATGGCAAGGTTTTTGGAAATTCCCCATGGCATGGTAAGCAAAATTTTATTTCCACATAACCGGTACCACCAAAGTGAAAGACAGAAGCACCCCTCTGAAATTTTAGCCGTTATCCCTCCCCCCTCCCCCTTTCCCTCCCTCCCTCTCCCTCCAAACTCAAAAATCGGTGAAATCATGGGGGATATGCAAAGCTGAAATGAAGAAGGGGAAAGAAGCCCTAGAATGATCTCTCACATCCTCCTCCTCAATCACAATCTAAAGCCATGGATAGATACCAGAAGGTAGAGAAACCGAGGCCCGAAGTACTCATTCACGAGAATGAGATCCGAATCACTTCACTGGGTTTAGTTTGGAACTACGTCAGCTATGCCCACCGATCTTCTCCAAGTACTCTGTGTGTGTGTGGGTCCGCGCGCGCGATGATTACCTTGTTTCGTTGGTTTCGACCTCTATAACGATGATGCATCAGTGAATATGAGTCAATTGTCTTGTTTCTTCTTCAGCTCATCCTTTAGTAGTGAATCAATTGCTTGCTTTGAAAATATGTTCAATTGTTCAATTAATCCACACAACACCTATGTCTGAATGCTAGGCCACCTATTTGTATACCCATCAAATGTTTGTTGAAATGCCCGCCCTAAAATTCAGTCTCTTGAAGGTCAGGGTTGCTTATTTCTTATGTATTTACCTATTCTCTTAAAATGAGGATTTTAATTTAAGCTAAAATCTAGTCTCTTGAAATGTCCAAATTTGCAGCAAAAAAGAAAATGAAAAAAAACAGCCATAGATCAAATTACTAACAGGTTTAGCATTGTTGAATTTTTGGCAACCCCTTATAGCCATTACCAAAGTTGTATAGTATAATCCCCTGTGGTTCTGCATTTTTTAGTTTCAATCTTTAATAGTTTCAAAGTTGTAACAGTTACACACAACAACCTTTCGAACAACCGGAAGATTAGGATTGATCAGAGTGGAAAGAGAAGGAGAGGGGTCAAAAGGAAAATTATTACAAGTGAGCAGCAGAGAGAAGACCTCCGAGGCATGATGCTGAACCAAATTCTAGAGAATACCATAATAGGAGGGAGGAAAAGCGGTCAAGAAGGCATGAGCCAGAGTCCAATCACAAAGAAGACAGAGATAGGAGGGAAAGGGATGGAAGGTCAGATCATGATACGGATTCTTCCCACGATGGTCTGCGTATGTTCTCAACTATTCGTCCTATCCTCCCAACATGGTACTTGTGGGGTGTGATTGTGATTACAACCAGATGTATTTAGAGCTCTCGAAATCTGTATATGGCAGAAAAGGAATTGGCCATGGCCATGTTTTTTTTTTTGATTTGGAAAAACGCCCAAGGGCTGAAATTGGCCATGTTGGAGAAGTTCATTTGCTGCCTAATGGTGTTTGAGATGTTGAAATTTGGAAGTTGGTTTGGCAAATGACTCAGCCAATCCATTCTCACTGTTGCCATATCTCACTTCGATTGGAATGTGGAGAGGAAATTTGAGCAATGCCAGGGGAACCAAATAACTTACAAACTATTTCACTAAAACTACAAGTCATTAAGAGAGAGTTTTAAAAAATTCCCAATCCTTGTTTGATTTTGAAATGTGGTCAAAATCAGCATTTTTCAGTCAAATCGCCATTGCAACCTTAATCAAGATTAAATGAAGCTTGTATAGAACAACAATTGCTCTCTTAAATAAAAGAATTGCACCCATATTAGTCCAAATGGGGATGCTAGTGTTTTCAAAATCAAACTTTCTGGAAGAAGATTGTTAGCATTGCACCCTGAATCCAATTTAATTGCACCTTGCATGTAAATAAGTTGCACTCTTTAACAAAAGTATTGCACCCACGTTTAGTCCAAATGGAGATGCCAGTGTGTGGTAAAAATCAAATCTTTTGAAAAGCACCCAGAATCCAATTTAATTGCACCTTGCATGTAAATAAGTTGCACTCTTTAACAAAAGTATTGCACCCACGTTTAGTCCAAATAGAGATGCCAGTTTGTGGTAAAAATCAAACTTTTTGAAAAGCACCCTGAATCCAATTTAATTGTACCTTGCATGTAAATAAGTTGTACTCTTTAACAAAAGTATTGCACCCACGTTTAGTCCAAATGGAGATGCCTGTGTGTGGTAAAAATCAAACTTTTTGAAAAGCACCTTGAATCCAATTTAATTGCACCTTGCATGTAATTAATTTGCACTCTTTAACAAAAGTATTGCACCCATGTTTAGTCCAAATGGGGATGCCAGTGTGTGGTCAAAATCAAACTTCTTAAAAACACCCTGAATCCAATTTAATTGCACCTTGCATGTAAGTAAGTTGCACTCTTTAACAAAAGTATTGCACCCATGTTTAGTCCAAATGGGGATGCTAGTGTGGTCAAAATCAAACTTTTTGAGGAGTACCTTCAATCCAATTTAATTGCACCTTGCATGTAATTAAGTTGCACTCTTTAACAAAAGTATTGCACCCATGTTAGTCCAAATGGGGATGCCAGTGTATAGTCAGAATCAAACTTTTTGACCAAAGAGTCTCAGTATTGCACCCCAGCAGAAGTTTCATTGCACCTTCGATGAAAAACCATTGCACCGTCAAATAATTACATTGCGCTCGTTTTACTTTTGGGGAGTCTCAACATTGCACACCTTGAATGTAATTCTGTTGCACCATGTTTATACTTTTGTTGCACTCACTCATATTAGTCCAACTGGACTTGCCAGTGTGTGGTCAAAATCACTAATCACCACTTCCAATTCGTTGCTTGGACTAGGTAAGAATGAATTGGTTGTGTCGAAAACCTGCCATCAAAACACAAGTCTGTTACAAACAAGTCCAGTACAGTTTTAGATCATGTAATAGGAACCTCAATCAATCCCAACATTGTCCCAATTTCATTTTCAATGAGGTAGAGGCCTAGCCACTAATGATACAATCAAATTAGGTGCATAAATGAGGAAAGAGAGAATTTTGCAGATAGTGAAATTTCACTGCGATGATGAACCCACGAACTGCATAGATGAGGAAAGAGAATTGGCAAACGTTTCCTTCCTCAAGCACTTCACACGGTATAAGAGAGGTTATTAGATTCGCCAAGTAATTTCTACACTACACAGTAAAAGATGTATCTATTGGAGAGAGAGAGAGAGAGAGAGAGAGAGAGAGAGAGAGAGAGAGAGAGAGAGAGAGAGAGAGAGAGAGAGCACCTACTCAAAGACTGATCGAAGATCGGCAACTGGTTGGAGTCGTAGAGTTAGCCCAGAGTGAGAGAACAGTGGTGTAGGTTTACGATTTGGGAATGGGAAAGGGGGAGACTACGTTTGATTTGGGAAGGAAGGGGTGTGATTGATTTGGTAAAGAAATTTAAAAGCAAGGGTTTTTTTGTCCACTTAAAATTGTCATACCATGAATCTGGAAATAATTTTCCTTCTCCCATCAAGTAATGATTTCCAAAAAGTGTGTCATGAAGATGACATTTTTTGCCCCATTTGCCTCTGATCTGTCATTTCCCCATATTTAAAAAAGAATAAAATGATAGAAAATCAGCCTAATGACACTTTCTTAGGACTTAGGTACAGGGAGCATTTTCCTATTACAAAATTTTAGTGGTTTAGACACTTTTATAGAGCACCTTAGGATTTTAAACACTTTCATTAGAATACTTTAGGATTTACAATTAGACATTTTCATAGTGTACCCTAGAGATTTAGAAAAATTAAAATGTACAAAAAAAAAAGGTGAGAGAGAGAGAGAGAGAGAGAGAGAGAGAGAGAGAGAGAGAGAGAGAGAGAGAGAATCCTGCGAGAATATTGACTTGACGAGGGTGGCATCTTGATTAGAGAATCCAAGAATTTGGAGTTGCTAGTACTTTTTTGCTTTTGGGTTGGAGCGCGCGATAAGAACCCTTAGGAAGGGATTTGAGGGTGTTGCCGCGCAGCCCCCGCACAGCAGTTGCTCTGCTCCATCTGAGTCGTCCGTTGCTCGGATGGACAACCTAAATTTCTTCATCCCAAATTTCATCTTGCATGCACAACAACAAACAGTTTGGATGCAAATGTGCTAAGGTGAAAGTTAAGCGCCCATCTGAGAAAGAATGCAGACGGCTTTGGACAAGATACATCGCTTGTTGTGTGCGGGGCTGCATTAACAACAACAAGAACCCCCGGGTCCCGTGAAGGACCGGCCGGTTGTTTTCCTAAAAGAAGAACTAAGATGCCTAGTGAGTTTTAGAACTAAGATTGCAACGCCCTTGTTATGCCTTATGTTCCAAGAACTTCCACCCACCAACTGATGCAATACAAGTACCTGCTTAAATATGTCAAGCTCGTCATCATATCATGAGCAACCCGCCGAAGCACTTCCAGCTGCTTCCTTGTCAAACCTACACAATCACATCACCTCACGAAACCCGCCCCACACTTCTAGTTGGCATAGGTTCTGATAAGACCTATAATGAGCCACACCAACACACTTGCCAACCCATAACCTTAACCATGAGGCTCAAGAGTCAACTTCGAGTTACACACAGTGGTAACCCTTCGCCTTAACCATGAGGCTCAAGAAGATGGTTCTCTCGTTACTCAATAAGATCAAAGCAAAAAACATAATTAGCACTAACATACAGATGGAGAAAGATCGAGTGCCCCATAATAATAAAACTTACAGATCGAGCTTAAAAGCATCATCATGGCAGGATCCCAGACAATTAAACACAAGGCAGAACAGACGAAAACACAATGTTCTTACTAATTTTAAGCGAAATGAAAGGAGAGTTTATCATAGCTTTCTTCCTGCAAGAACCATTACAAGCAATCAACCACACCTGCATGCTTCCAAAATGAGTCCCATGCATACCGTGAATGTCAAGTCAAGAGGAGGCAGAGAGATTGCATGCAAAAAAGCACAAAACATTAAATGATTGGCCAATAGCAGGTCGTCCACCACGGATTTACATTTTATTTGACCATTTATGAAGAGATTAAGCACCATCAATAACCCCCATGCATACCGGTGATTCGCATTACAGTTCTCAATAAGTAAAAAATACAAACATACAAAGACAGTCGTTTTGCAAAGTAGGTCTCACTGTCAATTTGCAATACTAGTCTTATGAGAAATAAAATTACCAATCCAATGATCCACTTCAATTCCAACCTATTCCAAGCAATAGCCACAGACCTCACATCTTCCGCTGGAAAACAACTGTAGCAGCAGAAGTCATAGCACAATTACGTAACCTTGAACAAACATTTTTTGGCACAGGGCATGAGTAAATGATGGTCATCTTCTTCAGTTCTTTGGCATGCTTGAGCAAAAAAGATGCTAACTCCAACTCATTTTTCCCATCAAAAAGCTCAAGCTCTGCCATCTGCAGATGGTCGGTAAATATCAAGTTTTGAGATTCCCAAAATCCTGCATCAAATCCAGAAGCCTGCAACTAGATTTTATCACAAGAAATTTGTTAATTCAATCTCAAACCCAATCCTCCAATGTGCTTGTGTCCAAGTAGGCGTTCGAATCAGCATGCACACAAACTTACCCAAATACTTACATTTGTGTCGGCAGAGAGTGGTGAAGATCTCATGCTTATAGTCTTTAAATTAGGCATTTCTCTAATTAAAGAGACCATAGCTGGGACTAGGTCATCATTTAAACAGCTAACATACATACGCAATCTACCCACGTTACTGAAGCAACTAGGCGGGCAACCTTGCTCATATAAAACCTACAAATTGCCAAGAGAAACATTCAGCTTGAAATATATATTACTCCCTCCGTTCCAAAATAATGTTCCACTACAAAAAGTCGTGCCATTTTTCAAATCAAAAAATGAACTACTTCCGTAAATCATATTTCGAATTTTTTCGCACCAAATTAAAGTTCTTGACGAGTACTTTAATTCGGTGCGAAAAAATTCGAAAAATGATACACTAAAGTACTTCATTTTTTTATTTGAAAAATGGCAAGAGAGAAAAAGTGGGGCTCTTATTTAGGAACGGAGGGAGTATAAAGAAAGAGAGAAGGGGCAATTATGCGATGACAAAAATAATAACATTGGGGATTACAGAAGTGGTCAGTTCATGAAAAACTATTGAAATTTGAAGAGAATTGAAAATAATGAATAAAAGTTGCTGCAAAAGTAAATAAAGGCGTAAAGGGTTAGGAACGCCCAAATGAGAGTATTAATGATAAAAATGTGAAATGGTTCTTCTTGAAATCTCTTGGGCGAATAAAAGGATAATGCTAAGCCTATTTATTTTTCACAACCCAATACAGAAAGTAAAAAGATGGTAACCACAACCGAACAGGAAGTTCTGCCGATCCAACCCCACACCAAAGACCATCAACTAAATCACCAAATTTAAGGACGTAATTACAGAGAAAATTAAGAGCAAAAGTATGTTCACCTTGGTCATAAGATCATCTAGAGTAAGATCTTTGATCTTCCTTAAACTGTGAATCACATGCCGCAAGTTCTCATAGGTATCTTCCCTAGGTTCAAGAAAAAGTTGAGCACCTTCTAAACGCATTAAGTCACCCAAATGATTGTCATTTGTTGGATTCCCCTTCCACACATAATATTTAAGATTGGGAGCAAAAAGTTTCATCGACTTGCTGCTAGAAAAATTAAATCTCCATTCCACATTCATAACTTCAAGTTTCTCACCTCCAATGCTAAGATGGCAGAGTTCTGAGGGAGACGAATTCACCAATGTAAAACGCACCAGAGATGAACTATTAATGCTGATACTGTTTATCTCCTCAATTCTCTCAAGCGTTAATTCCTTAAGCGACTTGCAGAAGGATGAGATCCATTCACCGAAATGCTTGTTGAGCATTTTGACAGAAGATAGTGATAAGGATTGGAGATTAGTAAACCCTAGGGAGGAGGGCAACAGGAGATGGCCACCGTTCAACTTCACCATTAGAGACCTCAATGATGTACAAGAAAATAAACAGAGTGGAAATGCAAATTTCGTTCCTTGACGCAATATGCATTCGATATCCAGCACTTCCACTAAACATTGTGCTGCAACATGTAACCATGTAACAACACGATAAAGTTCGCGGTGGATAACATTAAGACTACAACGAATACTAAAGTGACTCAACTTTTCCCTTCCACGTTGCACCAAGAACCTATCCAAAGCACTCATAACCTTAGAGTGGTTATGATAACTATGGACCCTCCTACGAGAGAAATGTACCAACTCATCGAAAGTGAAGAATGGGCTCGTCATGCACAATTCTCTGCATCTTTTGCAAGTGACCATGAAACGAGCAATGTCTTCCATTGTCAGCAAGGAAAGAATGTGGTGTGCAATATGGTCTGGAAGGCTGCTTAATCTGTCCAATCTGACCGAGCAACTTTTGAGACCTCGGGACATAGCAGTTGCCATTAGCTTACGCTGCTGTTCCATGGTATGGCAAGCCCCTCTTTTCAGCGCTAGCTGTGCACAAAGGCGCATTGATGCCTTTTGAGCTTGAGCAAAGAAAAGGAAACATGGAAAAATCAGGGACAAATACTTGAGAGTAACCAGAATGACAGCAAGATCTCAAACCCAATAATTGTTCTTACTGTCAAAATTTTAAAAGAACACATAGTATTGCATAATAAGTTGCTTAAAAGTTGGTATGTTGAATCTTACAATAGAATGGACAGGTTGACAAATACTTGAGAGTAACCAGAATGACAGCAAGATCTCAAACCCAATAATTGTTCTTACCGTCAAAATTTTAACAGAACACATAGTATTGCATAATAAGTTGCTTAAAAGTTGGCATGTTGAATCTTACAATGGAATGGACAGGTTTACATCGATCTTAATGGATGGTCATCAACTAATTATATTTGCTAAATATTAAGTTGATGGAGTAAGACTCAAATCCCAGATAATGGGCTGTTCACGGGTTAATCCGACCCGACCGACCAAACTCGGGTTTGTAATCTTCTGGACTTACTCCGACCGACGTAGGTGTCGGGTTGGTCGGACCAATCGGGTATGGAGAACCCAAACAGATTTTTTGGGAAAAAAAACCTACAAGCTCCATTTGTGAACTGCAAAAGCGCAAACATCTCAAATGCTTATCTACCATTCTCAGTGGAAAATAGAGACCTAAAATACATAGAAACACCATAAATAATCAGAAACTCCACAGGTAAATTCTCAGAAAAATCTTTCCCTCCAGATAGAGTAAAACCATATGCATTACCCGCCTAAAATCGTATACACAGATCAAGGAAACCGCCGGCCGACATCGTACACATCAGATCGATCCATCGATCTTGATTCCAGAGAGCGAGGGAGAGAGATAGAGAGCGGCCGGCTGCCATCGTCCACGATCAGATCCGGAGGCAGAGGGAGATGAGAGTATCTACATATCTGGGAGAGAGGGAGATGGGAATCCGAGAGCTAGAGAGAGAGAGAGAGAGAGAGAGAGAGATGTCCAGATGACGATTGAAACCCGACCGGACAAGTGAAATATTGCGGCGTGGGGTAACCGAGTTTAGAAATAGTACATAGTTTTATAGAGGGTAAATTACACTGACCTCCCCTGAGGTTTCTGACTTGTACATTGACCACTCTATTTTATCTGAAATAGCACTGACCTCCCCTGAGTTTTATATTTTAGTATCAAAAGCACCCTTTAACAGTACCGACGGCGCGGAGGACCCCCTTGTGGATCCCCAATGGTCGATCTGAGCGGTCCATTCATTCCAAAATCGAATTCTGAGTGGGTTTTCATGGGAATCACCTCAATCGGACAGTCCTAAGTGCTCAATGCAAAATTTTTGAATGAAATGGGGTGATTTTGGATCGAGCACTTAGGACTGTCCGATTGAGGTGATTCTCACGTAGACCCACTTGGAATTTGATTCTGGAATGAATGAATGGCTCGGATTAACCGTTGGGGACCCATAAGGGGGTCCCCGGGGCCATCGGTACTGTTGAAGGGTGCTTTTGATACTAAAATATAAAACTCAGGGGAGGTTAGTGTACAAGTCAGAAACCTCAGGGGAGGTCAGTGTAATTTACCCTTTTATTCAAGTATTTTGGTCCTTAAGGCCTCCTTTGGGTAAAAAACCAAAAATCAGTTTTAAAAAAATTATTTTGTCCTTATTCAATCTTTTTTTGTATTCGTTAGTTTTACATTAAGATTTTGTGGTTTCTGAATTCCTCTCGACGAGACGAATCTAATGAGTATAAAATTATGGTCAAAACTCAAATTTTTTTGATTAAAGCCAAAATAGTTGGATTATTGGACCTATTTTGGCTTTATTCAAATTTTTTTGAGTTTTGACCATAAATTCGTCGAGACGAATCCAGAAACCACAAAATCTTGATGCAAAACTAATGAATGCAAAAAAAAATTGAATAAGGACAAAATGGTTTTTTAAAAAACCGGTTTTTGTTTTTTATCCAAAGGAGGCCAAAATACGTTTGGTTTCAATTTCATCCATGTAAAATATTTAATAAGTTTCAAACTACTAATAAGTTTCACATGATCTTAATCGTGTTTCAAACCACATTTTTTTTTTGTATTTTCTGTGTTTCAAACTATCAATAGTTTGTGATTTCTTTACTCTTTGAATTCCATTTAACAAGTTTTCATATGATCTTAACTGAGTTTCAAATCATTGTTTTTTATATATATTTTTTGTGTTTCAAACTATGAATGGTTTTGATTTCTTTTACTTTTTGAATTCCATTTGGCTAGTTTTCACATGATCTTAACCATGTTTCATACCACTTTTTTTTTTTTTTTTTTTTTTTTTGTATTTTCTTTGCAATTCAACCTACTATAGCCTATCAAATCACGAACTATTCTCTTTTGATGTCTCAAAAAGTAAAGAAAAAAATGATGTGTGAGTAGTGTTTCACATTTTTTGTTTCTTTGGTTTTTCTTAACAACAAAATTAACGTTTCACTTTCTTTTTTTTTTTTGGACAGCCTAAAACAACATCATTTTGGGTTGCTGTGTAAATGTGTATTTTTTTTTTGGTATCTGTAGCATTTTTGTGTATAAGTGGTGCCACATATGCATTTTCCGTTATCCACGTGCATTTTTTGTCCAAGAGTGAATGGAAGGGTAACATTGAACTTTGTTTCAAAGTATAAGGGTAAAATCGAAACTATAAATTTTACAAGGACGAAATTGAAACCAAGTGTAGTTTATAAGAACCAAAATAGTAGATAAACCAATACAATCACGATACGTACACAACAAAAGGCCACAACACCAAAACAACATTGTTTTGGTGTTCACAAAAAAAATGTAAATAAAAAATCTCTAGAATGGGGCTCCGCTCCTCTCCCAACCCCATTTCAAAAATTGACACACACACACACGCACAAAGAAGAAGAAGAAGAAGAAGCGGACGGGCGGTGATTGAAAGGACTCGTGTTTTAAAATAATTTTTCAGAAATAATGTTGAGGAAGTGTGAGGAAATGAAAATAGTGCAGTATAGGGTCAATGTGAAGTTTGTAATTGCATTTGGGTGTTTGTGAAGCACATAAGAAACAAGAAGGGTGTAAGTGCTAGTATGAGAGTGTATAAACACATTTGGATCAGATTTTTTTGCTCAAAACACACCCCTCTCTTCTCTCAAACTCATCTCTCTCTCTCTCTCTCTCTCTCTCTCTCTCTCTCTCTCTCTTCTCCTCTCAAGTTTCTTCAAAACCCTCCACAAAATCCACCCTCTACACTCAAATACTTCAACATCCAACCAAAGATTCATCTTCTACGCGTGATTTGGAGTCCGGAATTCCATGGTTTTGCTTGGAGCTAACATTTTCGGTTGATGAGCTTCAAGGGCAAGAGTTTTCCATTTTCTACCCATTTCAAGTTCAATCCTTGAGGTAGGGAACAATCTTCTACCTCCTCTAAGTGTGTATTAGTTGAATGATTGCATTGTTGCTGTTCTTGTTCCCAAACTTCTTGTTAAACTTGTTATCACCATGGAAATGAGCTTGGTTTTTGATTGAGTTTGAGTTCTACATGTTTAGTTAGTAAAATCTTGAAATCGTTGTCGATATATGTCTCTCCTATGAGTAGTCGTTTGTTTGAAACCTCAATTTTTGGCTTGGGTTGAAACCCCCTCCATTTTGGAAAAATATGAAAATTTTGATATATCTCTCTCCTATGAGCAGTCGTTCTACATGTTTAGCATTTTGTTGAGATTTTGGTTACCTTGTATCGGTACAACTTTCGTGGGTATCGATACCCAACTGTCTATAAGGCAGATTTTTGACCCAACTTCGTGGGCACGCTTCGGCTTCATCCGAAGTCCGATTAAGGCAATTTTTGAACGGTTTAAAAGACCTATGAGTCTACTTTCAAACCCAATTGGTCTCACATTCATAGCCTTTGTATTTTGAGAGAAATGTGTTTTTTCCTATTAAGGTGTCGGGTTTTATCGAGGTTCATAACTCCATTTTCATGTTTCTTTGCGCCGGACCTTTATTGGTCTTTCCTAAGCTTCTCAAATCAACTTCTAAGCTTTGGTAGCCTATCGTGGTATGAATGATGTTTTGTCATGATCTCTCACATTCTTGGACACATATTAACTTTGCCACAACCGACACACTACAAGCTTTCGAACTAAATGAATTACGTAGATGTTTTTGGACACTTGATTGTTTGATATACTTGGAAAAGGATAATTTTCTTATTCTAGGGTCACCATTTGGTGCATCCCTAACCATGGGTGTTCGGAGCCTAAGAAATCTGGCAAGGGTGTTCGGAGCCCACGAAATCCGGCAAGGGTGTGCGGAGCCCATGAAATCCGGCAAGGGTGTTCGGAGCCCACAAAATCCAACAGAGGGATTCATTCCCTATTTAAATAAGTGGTTATTTATGGAAAGGTGAAAAAGGAAATGTTTTATGAAAATGACTATGTTTTGAAAAGATTGGACCTACGACATGAAATGTAACGTTTTTGAGAAAATCTATGGACATTTGGGTTTGATTCGATCTTTGGGGCATCTATTGTTTATTCTCTCATCAAGTCGATCTATGTTGGTCTATTTTAGCTTATTCATTCATGTGTATCCCATCTCCATGTGCATGTTTCATCTTCTTTACCCTTAGCGTTGATAGAAAAGTTTCCTACTGGGCTAGTGAGCTCAACCTATCATTTTCAGGTGCTTGGCAAGGCACGTGATTGGAATGCTTGGCGTGTGGACGAATATCATGAAGCTCATTTGACATGAAGTTATTTTATCCTCTCTATCGTTAATATATCTTGGGAGATGATATTGTAACTTTAATTCCTTCAATCTTTTGACAAAACTTGGTTTATGTAATAACTCTTAACTATTCGTTACTTATGCATGGGTACGGGTACCTTTTGTAGAAACCCGGTGTACTTTGATTTTGACCTTTCAACGGTGAAATGTATGGATTTTGATTTATCCTACGTGGATTTTATTGGTATTTGGTTTATTAAATTTGAGGGCGTGACAGTGATCACCATCATCGACCACCACCACCAGCGAGAGAGAAACAGATGGGCTTAGCCTTGGCGGCGATGAAAAATAAAAAATAAAAATCTTTTTTTCCTTGCTAGCAAATCAAACACGGCAATGATGCAAAAAACATTCTTTAGGCTTCAAAGCATTTTGGATTCCTTGTAATCTAGTTTCATATGATTATTTGATTTCCTCTTTTATGCTACTTATGGGTATGTCTTTTAGCCCTATTGTGATTCTTCTATTAGGTTGGCATCTTGCTGTCCTGGGGTCTGCTGTGGATGGTTTCGTCTAGTGGCTCTTCGCTTCCACTATTCGTATCTTTCTCCCATCTTCCCTTTTAATCTTTGTATTTTTTCAAAGATTAATAAAGTTTTTAGCCTTTCAAAAAAAAAAAAAAAAGCGATGCAAAAAAAAAAGAGCATAAATACCCTTTCCTCCTTGCTTGTGAATCGAATTTATATTGTAAAAACTAGAATGAATCATATTCCTGACATGTGTTGGCTTAGCCTTCCGATTGCCGATGATATTGGATTTGTTTCCAAGATATGAAATTAATTTAGATGAAGATTTGTGCCACAAAATCTAGAATGGGTCATATTCCTAGCGTTTGGTGACTCAGTTCTCCAATTGCCAATGATAATGGACTAGTTTCCACGATTCAAATAATAATAATTCGAAAAGTAAGCGGATGCTAACAAAACCGTACCACAACTTCTCGAATCATGAGTTTTAAGAAAAAGGATATTTTCGATAATTTGAAAATCGGCAGGTATCGATAACCATACAACACTTTTCAAATTACCGGAACGAACTTCTTATTTATGATAATTTAAAAATAGGTTTTTTTGGGGGTAAATTTGCTTGAAATAGAAAAAAAAAAAAGTTAATCCAATATACAGTTTACAAGGGGCATACCCTAAGAGGAAAAGAAAAGAAAAAAAAAAGGAGAAACGAGAAAATTCAAAACCTAACCACAACAAAATAAATATCCAACAAAGCACAGAGTACAGTTCTAAGAAGAAACACCAAAACAAAAGAAGGTCATGCTAGCCACAAGAACTAAACTCTTAAGGCCTTTAACATCTTGATTTTCTCTTGAAGCTTCTTTTTGTTTTGATCTCTAGTGGATGAAGGAGTTGAGTCACCCACCGCTTGGTTCAAACAATGTCGAGCTCCAATGAAATCGCCTTCCAATGGAATTCGTGGAGGCTCTCAAAACCGTGTAGACCGACAGAGAGCCACAGGAGGAGGCTCTTGTTGAGTACTACCTTGACCAATCGGGGTAACATCACAAGATACAACTCCCGGAACATCTATCTTTGTCACATCCACAACGGATGAGGCACCCGAATCCTCACATTTCTCAAGAACGCCAAACGCGTTAGTTGTAGAAGGAACACTGTTAGACAATGAGATGGCCAAAGGCATACCTGGATTTTATATTTTCCTCTTCACCACCTCTACCCAATCATCCTTACTTTCACTAAATACTCCATCTTTTGCATTTCGCTCCTGAGCAACCGGGACATCTTGTCCTACACTTTCTTTGATATTTTGCTCTTGAACAACCGGGACATCTTGCCCTACTTTCTCCTTGGGTTCCCACACTGGAAGAGGTGAAACGTTGGGTTTAACAGTGCAGGTGTTAGTAGAATGGCCAAAAATCTTGCAGACATTGCAAGCTTGAGGTTTCCAAGGAACCTCTACTCTAATTTCATATGGCTCTCTGTAACCCAAATTCACCACAAAGGACTTAGGAATCTCCTTCGCCGCATCCACTTCAACACAAACTCTAGCAAACAAACGTCAACTTGCTATGATTTTGCGTGAAATCATCAAGGTAAATAGGGTTGCCGATGATGCTAGCGATACTACTCAGTCTGTCACGCCCTCAATTTTGATAAGCCAAAATACAAAGAAAATCCACATAGGATCGATTAAAGTCAACAATTTTCCCATAGAAAGCCAAAGTCAAATACAATAAGTTCCTGCTCAAGGGTACCCATACCCATAAAAAAAAATAACAATGCCTTTAATGTTATTACATAAGTTGAAATAGTCAAAGCTTAGAGGAATTAAAGTTACAAGAATTTCTTTCAAAAAAACGTACTTAGTATACGGATGAGAAAATAGCTTCATGATCATACAATCTTCATGTCATGCATTTACACTCCAAGCATTCGATCTCATGCTCCATGCCGTGTACCTGGGAAAGATAGGGTGAGCTCACTAGCTCGTAGGAAATGTCTATCAAATCTAAATATGATGAAATGCTAATGGAGTGCATGCAACAAAAAGGAGATTTCACAATATACTCACGGAAGCCCCAATTTTAGATGTAAACAATTAGAATCCCATATGCTCGACCAAAGATTAACCGTGTGCCGCCAGGTTGTCTGACGATCACGCACTGATACTCCGTAGGTGTCCAACTCACTCACACACCCCTTTGTTTCATTTAATTTCATCATTTACTAAGATTCCGGCATGTCATATAGGCCCCGTCATTCCGGCATACCCTTACATAGGGCCCCGTGTCATTCCTGGCATATCCTTCCGCGAGGACCCGCGGTCATTCCTGCATACCCTTACATAGGGCCCCGTGTCATTCCGGGCATACCCCTACATAGGGCCCCGTGTCATTCCGGGCATACCCCTTGTGAGGGCCCCGTGTCATTCCGGGCATATCCTTCCGTAGGACCCCGTGTCACATCTTTCATTCTTTCATTTACACCTCACGTTCATTCCATGTGATTCACTTAGTTCGAAAGCACGTAGCGTGTCGGTTATGGAAAAGTTAATATGTGTCCAAAAAACGGAAAATGGTGATAAAATATCATTCATACCACGATAGATTACCAAAGCTTAAAATTCACGTTGAGAAGCTTAGAAAAAAGACCAACAAAGGTCCGAGCATAGGAACATAAGAATGGAGTTACGAACCTCGAGAAAACCTAACACCTTGATAGGAAAAAGCACATTTCTCTAAGAATACAAAGGCTATGAATATGATATCAATTGGGTTTGAAAGTAGACTCATAGAGCTTTCCAACGGTTCAAGAATCACCTCAATCGGAGTTCGGACGAAGCCGGGGCGTGCCCGCGAAGTTGGGTCAAAAATCTGCCTTACAGACAGCTGGATATTGATACCCATGAAAGTTGTATCAATACCAGATCACCAAAGAAATAGACAGAACGCTGGGTATTGATACCCATGGAAGGGGTATTGATACTGAGCACCAAACAATGGACGAGCGGGTATTGATACCCATGGAAGGGGTATTGATACGAGCACCAAACAATGGATGAACGCGGGTATTGATACCCATGAAAGGGGTATTGATACAAAGCACCAAACAATGGACAGAACGCTGGGTATTGATACCCATGAAAGGGGTATTGATACCTGAGTGTTACGAGCAGAATTTAAACTGGTTTTTCTCACTTAGATCACAATGGGGCTCAACCCAATCACTTCCAAGGCAAAAATTAGACTCAAAGGCATTCAAGGTAATGAAACAACAACACAATTAACTTAGCACAACATCAAAAAACGTGAATCAAACCCAACCAAAACAAGAAACATGAAAAATGGGTTTTTCTTGCAAGAATTGAAGAAAATGATCAAATGTGGTTACACCACTCACATTAAACATCTCAAAACACTTAGAGAAGATAGAAATCCCCTACCTCCACAATGATTTAGCTCCAAAAATGAGATCCCAAAACCGAATTCCTAGATCCCCAATTTGAGCAATCCCGAATTTGGCCCTCTCGGTGCGAAAAGATGGTACTCCGGGCTCCCAAACACGCGTAGATGATGAATATGCGGTTGAATCTTGAGTTTGAGAAGTGTGGGAGGTGGATTTGTGGTGGAATTTGAAGAGAAAATGGGGAGGAAGAAGAGGGAGGGGCTGCTGCCTTTAGAGAGAGAGAGAGGTGTGTTATTTTTGCCCCAAAAATCAGATCCAATGGTCCATATATGCACCCACACACTTGCACTTAAGCCCCTCATGTTTCTAATGTGTTATAAAGACACCCTCAAGCATATATGCATCTCATATTGACCTCGTTTTGCATTTTAAAATATTTCTCACATTTTCCAACATTATTTTCAAAAAAAATGATTAAAAATCATGGGTCCTTACACAGTCCATCCTCTGTCCATAATTCAGGGGAACATTGTATAATTTAACCCACATTGGAACACTAGAGAAGACACTTTTAGTAAGTTGCATCCCAAGATGTCATTTCTTAATCGCAATATGTTTGTCAGCGCAAAAGTATGGACAGTTCTTAAGAATGGAATCCAACGTGTCCTCATCCCTAAATTTGAACACTACAAATCCATTGTCTAACGTGACCACATATTCAACATCTATTTTCCATACCCTTGAGCCCAGGATCTAACTTGAAAGTAGGATAGACTTTTATCCACAAAGTATCCCACAATAGCATGTTTCCATTTCAGTGCCCCATTTTCAGAAATCTTAAGCGGAATCATGACTTGATTATTCACATACTCAATCGAAAACCTCTTAAGGTGTTTACTTAGCCTACCAGTTTTAACTTCATTGTCAAGTAAAACCTTAACATTTGTCCAAGCATTCAGGTTGGCTTTACTTTTTGATTTATCCCCTGGAATAAGAGGAGATATATTACTCATATTTGGATTCCTGGCAGTGGTTGCCGCACTCCTAGTCAAACTCTGAAGTGGTGTTGTAGTTCCACCACCACTACTCTCAGTTGTCCTGACCGAGGTGCCAAGTTTCGGCCAAGAATCAGCCATAACCAGAGGCAATTGCAATTCAACTGCGTCGACATTTTTTGCCACAACTGAAATATCCTCCTCATCGTCAATAGAAACAATTTTGACATCAGAATACTCAAATGCATTATCAATTTGGTCATGAAAGTCCCGTAGAGTTAGCTTCGTAACTGATTTTTGCTTACCCATAACTCTCTCACTATCCCTCAATATGTAGGAGAGAAAAGGAGAGAGAGGTACCTAGAAAATGAAGCCAGTAAAAGCTCCGGCAATGTCGCCAAAAAAAGCACGCCGAAAAATGGACGGCCTGAAGTGGATGAAAGCCCTTGGCCCAGGGAGTCCGAGTTTGTAAGTGGTTAAGCTTGGAGATGCTCCGTTGGCTGTAGATCTAGGTTTGAGTGGCGAGAACCCAAGAGAAGATTTTGGGATTTTCGCAACTGTTGTTCCACACGTGTACTGTAGCTTTTCTCACGAGGTGTAGCAGATGGCTTATTTGAAAGAGCAATGCTATATACACAACAAAAATGTACAACAAAGTGGACAACACACTCACATGGGGTGTGGGCTCTACACACACTTCACACTCAACTAGGTGTGGAGCCCACACTCCATGTGAGTGTGTTGTCCACTTTGTTGTACATTTTTGTTGTGTAACTAGCATTTTTGTACTTGAAAGGGCTCTTGATTTTAGGCCATTACCCAGCATCATCATTCTCCATGGCACCGAGTTCTACTCTCCAGATAAAGAATGCAATCAAGTACGGAGTAGTGATTTTGAATGCATGGAGCAACTAATCACCTGAGTAGTGGCAGTCCGAGCGTTGCAGTTGTTTGGATTAGAGCCTTGAAGGCGCCGGTGATCAGATGTCGGAGGGAATCATCTCTCTCTCTCTCTCTCTCTCTCTCGCTCTTCAACTTATGTCTTTTGATCTTGTTGCGTTTGCTTCATTTTTTTGTGACCTCTGCCTGCTTCTATTTTAAAAATAGGTTGGTATCCATAACCACACAATGATTTTCGAATAACCAGAATAAATTAAGATTATTATTTTTTTAGTGACAAGGACGATAATAGTAACATGAAAACAAATCTGGAAACCAAACTTCTATTAGCTTGGTAATCCCGGAGTTACAGTGAAAGAAGAAGGCAATGCTTAGCAACCGAAATCAAAACCCGAGATAGAAAAACAAGGTTTTCTATCGCGAGCTATGCTGACGTTACCACGCACAAAATCTCTCGACTGCTAAGCTCAATTTGAAATTACACCACTTGAACGTCCGAGAGGAACTTCTCTCTGGCTCCCTAAACCTTCCCCTGATTTCCTACTTTGATTTCTATCTTTCTGGGAATTTCACGCCAACTTCCTTTTTCCAATCCTTTTTTTTTTCCCTATGATAACTCCCCAGATTCCTCTTTTTTTTTTTTCCTTGCTTTTTCCGTAGAGTTTCCTCCCCATGCTATACAGACCAAAGCCATATTTACAAGCATGAAGGGAAACTTAATGGATGGCGGTTTGAGCCAAGATAATAGACTCAACCCATGGCCTTTTGAGCCAAGATTACAGACGCTTGTACAATCCAATCACACGTGCTGATCTATTTTTGGTCCAATGAACTTCATTGCTTAATGCCTAAGTACCTCCTTGAAAACCATGATACCCTTTCGCACATCGAGACGTGTACGGCACACGCCGCACACCGCCCTTTCGATTTATGAATTTTCCTTGAGAAATCTCTCCTGTGCTCTGCTTTTCTGGAGCTGTAGGGCAAAATTGGGGTTTTAACATTCTTGACCCATTTGACTAATGAATTTAGCCCAGTGTATTTTCAGTTGAATTGTGACCTCATAAGAAAAAGAATGAGGCTTTGTTCCCACCTAAAAGAATGAGGCTTTCTTCCCACCTTTTTACGATTCAAGACAATCTGTTGCAAATGTTACTCTAGATGGGATTTAGTTTTAATGTAGATTGTCTAAATACTTTAGATCAAAGCTTTCATTTAAAGATTGTCTAAATACGAAGGTTTTAATTGAAAACTTGGCAAACCGATTGAAGTCAGACCGGCTAAATTGCGACCGATCTTGGTTCTAAACCCCCAAACTGAGGCCTTGTTTTTCCAATAGATTTTACGTACATAAAATCTCTCATTTTATGACGCTCCAATCTCAACACATAAACTGTAAAAGTTATTTTATGAGATTTTCATAAAATCCTTCTAATTTATAGGAAAACTACTACATTTTATCAATTGCAAAAACAACTCCATTCTATTTTCATAAAATCCTCCTAAAATTTATAGGAAAACTACTACATTTTATCAATTGGGAAAACAACTTCATTCTATCACCTCTCCATCCATAAAATGCTTATTTTATGAGATTTTCATGAAATTTACCTAAAATCTATTGGAGAACAAGGCCTGAATGTTTGGTCCGATTGCAAATTAAAACCGGGCCGGATAAGTTTCGAATGGTCCGGTTCCAAACTCTCCAAGGCTTTGTTCTCCAATACATTTTATGTCATTCATTCTCCAATACATAAAATGAAGGGAGCCATTTGTTCCGCCCTTTTTTCAAAAAATTTCAAACTCATTTCTGTCAAAGCTTGGCCCACCCACAATGGAAGGTAAAATTACAATTTTACCCTCTACTACATCGTTTTCACTTGCCCATCAAACAAAAATGAGGGTATTTTGGTAAATATGCCATTAGTGGAGATTTTATGACAACTACATAAAATCTATTGGGAAAACAATGTCAATTTATCACCACTTCATAAAATTTCAACTAAAATAAAAATTCTCATTTTATGGCATAAAATGTATTGGACAATAAGGCCCAAACCGAATGTTTGGTCCAGCCNCGAAATAAGTACCCAAGTCCGAGCGGGGTCGGACCGGATCGGACCATTTTCACCCTACCACGTTCAATGGATTTGGACGACTCGTGATTGGTTTTTTTGTCTTCTCGTTCAACATAACAAGGAATTACTATAAGCTTAGCTGGGAAGAGATCGAGGTTTTTTTTTTTTGTGCCTTAGGGTTTCTTCTTCTTTCGATTCAAAAGTTTATTTGTTCACTAGTAGACAGTCTTGGTCTTCTTCTTCCCAAACGAGCAGCTCAGAAACTGATGAGTTATTGCACAGACGCCTATCCATAGCGAGCGACAAATACGTATTCACAATTAAATAACCATTTGGCTTGTGATCGCAAACATGTATCTACATATTTACGCACTATTTGGCGCTTATGGAACATGTATAGGAGATTAATCTTTGAGATTAGGGTTTTCCATCCTGTGATACGTGAATTAGGTATTTATTTTGCTTTTTACAGAGGACGCGAGAATTGGTTTAATTTCTTTCTAGACAGGAGATTGATGAAGAGTTGTGCCTTCATGGTCACTAGAGGCCTGTGCAAATCGAATTTCAATCAAATATGCACAATAATTTTCTACTTATTATTGTGCATATATTATGAAAATTTGACTTGCACATGCATTGCAACCGCTGAAAAAGGGGAAAATGGTAAATCTATTTCAACATGAATTTATTTTTTATTGTATATAAATCTTTGTAAATGTGAAAATTCCATCACAACTTGTGTTGATTATAAAAAGGATTACCGAATTTTAAAACAGATGTAAGCCTTAGGATGCCTGCAGATTTTTATGTCACAAAGATTGAAATAGAACGAATAAGTTATGAAAAAACCAGTTCTATATGGCCATAAAGAAGAAAACTTGTCAAGAAAAAAATAGGACTGACAGTTTAGATGAAGAGATGGGGAATGAATACAGTAAAGTGCAAACAGGAGTTTAGTATTGGAATTTGGAAAAGTAGAAGTTACCTTTTTGCCGATCTTCATCTTACAGAAAAGTTCACAGCAATAATAAACCTGGGGTGGATTGTGGGGTGTACGACTGTACGTGGACAATTATTACGAATAGATAACAATTACTCCAGCGCATGGTTTTTTTTTTGGAAAACAAAAATGTGAACCCTCAAAGAAGGCCCTCACCAAATTTGTGCTCCCTTTTTATATACTCCCTCCGTTCCTATTTGTTAGTGTTTGGTTCTTTTATTTTTTTGTAATAAAAAATAATTGTGTGCGAGCGTGCCAGAGAGAGTTTCAATCTCCTCCCTCAGATTAACTTTGGAAAAATCAAATCTAATCAGACGATTGTGTTTTATTGGTTCAATTACCTCAATTAAGAGGATTTTTCTTAATAAGTGAAGAAATGCAAACCAACAAACTTAAGAAATCGAAGAACAATAAAGAAACAAGATATTTCGATTTATGAATCAAAGATAAACTTACTTCGAAATTGTCTCCAACTTCAAATACAGAGTAACAGAACTTTGAACGGGTGATTGTTACAAGAACAACCGAGATAAAAGTGATTGTTACAAGAACAATCGAGATAAATCCTAACCTACTTCCTATTCTACTTTCTAATCTACTTCGAATTGGGTTCGAAATCCTAAACTACTTTGCCAATGAACAAACCAAGCATCAGTTTTTTGATAGCTGTTTGTTAAAGATTTGTTCGAGACTTTTCACTCTTCAATTTCTTTTATTTATATACGCTGCTTGTAGTTTGAACTTCCCGCTCAATGGATTTGAACTTTGGCTTACTTCGAACTCTAAATCCCACTCTTCGAGTTGGTAGTTATTCTTCTTCCACGTCTGAATTTGTATTCTTTCTTCCTCTAGAAGTTTTGAATCTGCACGTTTGTTTAAACGAACTCAAATGATAACATGTTAAGGAAATAACTGCCTTCTAGAAGTATTCCATGTGTTATAACTGCCAATTGCCTTGTTTCACAAGTTTATGCGTGGAGCTTAGGTGTTTAGCAGTTAATATTATGACTTCGAAGCCAATCTTTATTTTAGCAATGACTTGTAACTGCCAATAACTGCCTTTTCAATTTGAGAAACAATACGATATCGTATTTACTCAGCTTTATCCCTTTAATCCAGTGTTTCTTCATTGAGAAGTAATTGCCAACATTTGACACTTTTGATTACGTGTCAATTAATTATTGGATTGGTTAATTTTATATGTAAACATACCCCACACATTAACATCTTTGTTCAAAGGATTTGAATAAGTGTTAATGTGCCTTTTGCCGCTTCGAATTCCTGTAAACTTCCCAAGCAGAAGTTATTGGCAGTTCTCGTCACTTCCAATGATACAGTTATCATTAAATCTCTACGTTCTTATGAGGGATTCATGGATAGTGGGCAGTTAATATCCACGTTCTCCACTTCACCAGAATTTGAATCGTTTCAAACTTAAAATTCTGCCTATAAAAAAAAAAGGCTTAATCACTGGTAAAATATATCACCAGTTTTTATTACAAACTGATTCTCATCTTGACTCAACCATGACTGACATTTTTAACACCCAAAATGCCTTCGAAAACTTGGCTCTTAATGACCCAATCCCTTTTGATGCTAAAAATGTTGTCACACCAGTTATTGGTGAAATTCGAAGAAATCGTACTTACTCAGTACTTCGAGTGGATGATTCTGAACCTATTAATTCGTGGAATCCTCCAATTCCTCCTACTCCTAAACCCTTTCTATGGGGTTTACCATCTGAAATAGTGGTGGTAAGAATGGGTGATCCTGCTGGTTACAAAGGTTGAGTCACTATCGCTCGTTAGCTATGAGCAGATACTTGTCTCCTTTCACCAGACGAGACCCCAACATAATGTTGCTTGATAGTCTCATTGCCACTTGTCTTACTCCTGCTTTCTTTAAAGTCCATGAAGATGAAAGGTCAGGCTTTGCTAGCTATGGTGAACTTGAGCGAAGGGCCAGTACTCAATTTATATACTGGCTGCATGAGGTTTGAAGGCCTCATTTTGAAGGAAATTTCATTGATCCTGCCAATCTTTCTCTTCAAGCCCTTCCAGAGAATACAGATTGGTTCCAAGAGTTAAAGAATATCAAGTTCGATTCCACTCTTTCGCATGCTGATTACTCTTACTCTCTTTATCCACAATCTAATTCTATCAAAGCCAAAGAATTGTTGGCTGCTTTTGTTTTTTTGGACATAGGTATTCTTGAAGAGGATATACCTTATAAGAATTTCTTATGGGCTTGCGAAACTCTCCAATGTGACATCCAAGCTAGCTCTTTTCTACATTCTTTTCTGAGTCAGCTTCCTCTGCTTCGAATGTGGATGAACAACAACACTGCTGCCTTTGGATTTAATCAAGATCTCCATGATTATAAAGTACTTCATGATCAAGTCTCCAAGCTTCATAAAAAGATGGAAAACCTGAAAGGGAACTCCTTCGAGATGCTCGCTGGTGTTTCTAAGAAGCTTTGAAGGAGGTTTAAAAGTTGTATGAAAAGAAATGCTCTTAAATTTGCCAAGTTCGAAGTCAAAGCCAAAGCCTTGGTTCTGAAAATCAGGCCATTGATTGAGAAGAAGCTCAAGATAGATGAAGAAAACAAGGTTAGAATGATGGAAAAGGAATTTTTCAGTTTCACTTGGGCCAGATTCCATGCCTTAGTGACTTGGAGCTTTCCTCACTATTTTCAAGTCATTCCTACTCCAATAGCTGTTCCATCGTCAGTAGATGCTTAGTTTCTCCTCTATGTAATAGGATTTTGTAGCATGAAATTCCCTTATGTTTAATGTAGTCTGTTCTTTCTATGGCATGTTTTGCACTTTCTAATGCTTTTCGAAGCACTTAAAAATGCTTTAAACCAGTTCGAACTCGTGACAAAAATAAATCGATAAAGTATATTTCATGAAAATAAACCAAAAAAATGGTTTGAAGCATGACATAATTTAAGATTTGGAAAAAATCGTCAAATAAAAGTTAAAACCTAGACTTGGGCCCAAAAAAAAATTATAGGCCCAATAACTTCTAAACGGATATTTGACCCGAATCGCTGTTTCGTTTCATCACAACGTATAAAATCTAGGGCTTGAAACGTTTTCATTACACGTTCAAACTTTCAAACACTTCGCACTCCTTCTCTTTCTCTCACACCTCTGTAACATGGCTTCTGGAAGCGATGTTCCAATAGACACCTCTTCCCTTGTTCTCAAAAGATATGTTGAAGAGGAAGTGTCAAACTCAAGTGGTGATTTACATAACCAGATCTTTATTACAAATCCTGATAGAATTGATTCCCACATCCTTGGGCCTGCATTCTTTGATCTTCCTCTCAAGTTTACATCATGCTATCCTATTTTAGGAGAGGGTAAACTTATAAAAGATCAGGAGTTGAACTTTGCAGATTGGCCTACAAAATTTTTTGTATGGTGGCCAGTTCAAGATGGTGATTGGGGTAGATGGACTGAGCATATTTTGAAGTATAAGAGAGCCGATTTAGAGAACACTGGAATCTAGCACATTATTTCACGGCTTCGATATGGTATTCCACAAAATCCTACACTTATACATGCTGCCCTAGCTTTTGGGGATTCATCATTTAATTATTTCCGATTTAACTGCGGAATGATGGGCCCTATGGTTCTAGACACGTCATTTCTTACTGGACTTCCTCCATTTGGTCCAATATTTGACATCTCCAAATCTATCGACGTTCCGCCTTTGAAAGTCATGAAAACCTCAAGTTCATACGCATCGTACGAAAACTTTCTTTGAAATGAGGCCAGATTTGAAGATGGAGTGTCTGACAGGGAATTCTTTGCATATCTTCTATATACTTTTTATAAAATGATCTTTTGTCATAGTGGTAAGAAGATCATGCTCGAATTTGCCCCTTTAGCATATTGCCTCTCTCAAGGTCAGAAGTTCGATTTGGCTTCATACTTCTTGGGATATGTTTACAAGATAAGATCTGATAGCCAATCAAAACCACTCATGTTTAACATAGGAGGCTCTCTTTGGTTCTTGCAACTATGGATCTTGGCATATTTCCCCATCTTCAAAGTTGCTGTTTCAGAACCTGTTAATGTTTATAGAGACAAGTTCAGAATTATGGCCTCCAAACCCTTATCATTGGTTGGATATCTGCAATATTTCTACAATATGAGGGAGGATAAGGAAGAAAAAGAATTCCGTCCTTTTGTTGATTGGAGTATTGGGCTTGCCTGGATAAAAGATATGATGGAGAATAAGGGTTTGAATACTTTTGCTGCTACTTGGGGAAGTATTCTGCTTCCAAGAGAAATATTTATAGGTGGGATTGTTGGTGGTTGTAAACAAACTCACGCTAAAACTTATTGTCCTGTCCAATTTGCCAGACAATTTGGTATGGTACAAGTCATTCCCTGCCCTTATCCTGGAGAGGTCAATGTTCCTCTGTATACTAGAAAGAAAGTTTATAAGAATGTACTCTCACGTCTTAATGTGAAGTTTAGAAATTCTAAAGCAAACTTCAGGCCTTATCAATTTGCAATGGACAGTCCAATCTTTACCAAATTTGCTAGTTGGTGGCATAACCTTCTTAATTTGTACAATCAAACCAATACAGCTCAAGGTTTTGCAAACCACATTGGTTGTCTTGCTCCAGTTGAAGGTAAAGCATACTCTAGTTCATTATCCGTGTCAGATGATGGATTTGGTGTTGGAAGAAAAGGCAAGTCTCAATCAGAACCAAGAGAAGCAACACCAGATGTACAATCTTCTGCTTTGGTATCTATTGCTTTAAATGTCAAACCACTCCAATCTGTTCCACAAATGGTGACTAGATCTCAACAACAAAAAACCCCTCCTCCTTCTCCATTAGGTAACTTTTGATGGTCTGAGTATTTGTTATAACTTCAAGTCCTTTCTATTTTCTTACTTTGTAATTCGATATACAGAGTTTGTACCCAAGAAAAGGATGAGAAAGGAAAAATAAATTGCACAAACTCCTGTTTCTTTAGGTTCGAAATCCAATAACTCTTTCATCTCATCCATTCTTATTAGTTTTCTGATTCTTCACAAAACTAATTTAGAGTTTCCTTTATCCTTTCAAAAGCCAGGAAAAGTAAAGAAACCTTAGCATCCAAAGATGGATCTAGCCAAGAAAAGACTAAGTTTGCTAAGGTTTATGAGGTTTCGAAACGAAGAAGGACAATACTAATTGAAGAACTAGAAGAAGAAGATACAAAGGATGTCACTATAGGCCAATTTGTGAAAGGTAAACTGTTATAACTTCAATTTCATCAAGGCCCTTTAAACTTACTTTCGTATTTCTTATTTTGGTAAGTGATGTAATTTCAGAGAAAAGACAAAGCTTAAATCTGCTAAGACTTCGAAGGCTTTTGTGGAACCATCTGAGCACACAGTTGTTGAGAAAGTAAAATTTCTTAAAACTCAAACACAAGCTCTGGTGCAAGACATGTCTCCCATCAAGTATCGAAGACCATAGCAAGAGTCATGGTTTCAGAAAGCATTAGGAAACACATTGATGCTTCTGCTCCCAAAGATGATGGAAGTTTGTTTCCTGAGATTGCATCAAGCATCCCAATTATCAAAGCCACTGGTCAACCAGAGATGATAATTGAGGAAGCAATCCTTGATCAAATCCCAAGAACTCACATTCTAGTAGAGCAAACTCCTTCAGAACAAATCCATCAAATTGAGGTACTGTGATCCATTATCTTTTAAGTGTCAATGCTTCTTTCTTTACTTAAAAGATTAAGCGTATATATGATTATATATTCCTTTTGACAGGAAATTGGTGCTTCTGTTAGCACCACTGTTGGTGAACTCTTTCCAATGGAGCACTTCAAAGCAAAGGTGAGTGATTTCTGCCAAAGAATCACCATTCCCAGGGCTCCAGCTCCTTCTCCAGAATCTCTTATCATCCAACTTAAGGCTCGACACAGTTCATCTCCATCTGAGTTGGTCAAGCCTACTTTCTCACAAGAAGAGATTCAGGAATTGAAGGATGTCCTCTATCAATTCTCAAAGCTGAATTTTGAAAAGCTAGCTGAAGGAGATCTGAAGATGCATTTAGAGATTTGTTGTCAGGCTTCTTGGGTATTAAAGCCTGCTTCCCAAGAGCTACACAAACAACTTTTGACCAAGACTTCAAGCAAAAGCTCACCAGCTTTGTGAAGTTCAAGAAAGACACCTTCTAAGGCAAAGCTTGAAAGCTGCACTATCAAGTGCAAATGATGAAGCTCAAAGTGTTATTTCTTCTTATGATCAAGATGCTGTCAAGTTACATTAGTTGAAAGAAGAAGAAGCTCATTTGGAGGCAGCCTTGCTTTGTTAAAGGAGAGATTGCTCAAACCACTTCTAATGTGCAAACCTCTATGAACAAAGCTTCTTCAACAGTTGAAATTATAAGAGATCTTGAGAATCAACTACAGAGAACAACTGATCAAGAAGAATTTTATGATTTTGTTTGTAACAAGGGTGCTCATGTGTTGTCTGACCTAAGAGATACAATTGTACAGTTTCTAAGTTAATCAATGAAATATTTTTTATATTCCAATCTCATAACTGTTCTTACTTCTTGGAATGTTGATCTCATTATTTGAATTATGAGCTTCAATCATCAAATTTGCTAGTTCTTATGATTCACCTTGAACAACACAAGCAATGAGAGATAAACTTCTTTACAGTTTTACCTTTTGCTAAAGGACTCCCAAATAGTTGGGACATAGGCCTTTAGATATCTTCCATTAATCTTTCTTATATGGACATAACCATTTAAATCCTTTAAATGGTATGCTCCTCTTTTAAAAACTCTATGAATTTGGAAAAGTCCTTCCCAGTTTGGAGCCCACTTTCCAAGTCCTTGTTTTCTTTCTTTGATAGGCAACACTACTTTCCATACGAAGTCTCCTATATCAAAGCTTCGAACAGCCACTCTCTTATTATAACTTCTGGCTATTCTTAATTTCTATAATAGAATTTGATTTAGAGCTTTTATTCTTTCTTCATCTATTTCTTCAAGCTCTATGAACATTGCTTGGTGGTATGTTCCAATATTTAATTCATTCTGAGAAGCAACTCTTTGTGATCTTACCACTATTTCCATTGGTAAAACAGCATCATGCCCATAAGTTAAAGCAAAAGGAGTAGTCCCTGTACTGGTCCTTTTAGTGGTTCGATAAGCCCATAACACATTTAAAAGCAAATTTGGCCATTCTTTTGGATTTTTATCAACCATCCTTTGAATACCTCTTTTGATAATCTTGTTGGTTGATTCAGCTTGACCATTAGACTGAGCATAATAGGGTGTAGAGTTAACTAGAGAAACTCCATGAGAAGCTGCAAAAACTTTCACTGCTCTACCTTTAAAAATGGATCCATTATCTACTGTTATAGTTTTTGGAGATCCAAACCTATAGATGATATTCTTAATGAATTCAATCACTTGCTTTTGAGATACACTCTCAAAGGCTTGAGCCTCCACCCATTTGGTAAAGTAATCAGTAGCAACTAGTATGAATTTATCCCCTCTTCTAGATGGAGGGTAAATCATACCAATCATATCCATTGCCCATCCCCTAAATGACCAAGGCTTGATTACATACTGTAATTCAGTAACTGGTAATCTTTTGAGGGGCCCTATCTTTTGACAAGCTTGGCATCCCTTTGCATAATCAATGCAATCCTTAAGGATAGTAGGCCAATAATATTCATACCTTCAAATCAACCATCTCATCTTGATTCCTGCTTGATGAGCTCCACAAATACCTTCATGAACTTCTGCCATAACCTTAAAAGCATCTACTTTGTTTAAGCACTTAAGCAACAACCCATCTTCTCCTCTCTTAAATAGTTCTCCATTATACATAACATAATTAACAAATCTTAGCCTTGTTGCTCTATCTGTTTTGGCATAAAGTTTTGTTAAATAATCAATCAATGACTGTCTCCAGTCATTCGAACTAGGAGGAGTAATGATTTCATATACTTCGAAATCAATATTCCTGTCCTTAAGCATTGGCAAAGACTTTCTTAAAGTTAATTGACAAAACTCTCTACTGTCATCAGGGATAAGCTTGAATCCTGATGCTCTTTGAGCCACTACATCAACTTCTTCATTGAAGAATCTCGGAACATGTGTAAAAGTAATCATGTGAAATTGCTTAAACAATAACCTCACATGTTCATAATAAGGTTTTAAACCAACATTGTGGCAACCAAATTCTCCATTTAGTTGGTTTATAACCACCTAAGAATCTCCAAACACCTCAGCTATGTCAACCTTCAAAGTAAGCAAGAGTTCTAGACCCATAATTAAGGCTTCATATTTTACTTGATTATTAGTACATTCTCTTTCATTCATTTGAAAACTAAATTTGGTTTTCAAACCTTGAGGAGATTCCAATATAACTCCAATTCCAGCCATTTGAGATGTTTTCGAACCATCGAACCACATTTTCCATGGTTTGACTGTTACTGTATTAACATCTGCTATTTCAGGAGTCTCAATTTTATTTGGATGATCAGCCAAAAAATTAGCTAAGGCTTGCCCTTTACTGATTTCTGAGGAACATATTCTAGACTGAATTCAATCAAAGATACAATCCATTTCCCAATTGTGCCACTAAGTACAAGTTGGGACAACATATACTTCATAACATCAGTCTGAGAAATTACATTAGTTACTCTAGGCATCATATAGTACTTGAGTTTCTTCAAAGCAAAGAACAAAGTTAAACATAATTTTTCTACCGCAGAATACCTACTTTCACAATCATTAAGAAACCTACTTAGATAATAGATAGCTTGTTCCTTCCCTTCTTCATTGCCCTGAGCCAAAAAAACTCTTATTGAGTCATGGTTTTCTGCCAAATATAGTTTGACAGGCTTTCCCCTTTTGGGTGGAACAAGAACTGGTGGATTGATCAAGTACTCCTTGATGGTTTTGAAAGCATCATCATGCTCCTTTGTTCATTCGAAGTCCTCTCCATTCTTCAATTTCAACAAAGAAGAAAAGACTTTAGTTTTCCCTGGAGTATTAGATGTAGAGGGGAAAAATCTGGGCATGCATCTTCCACGCTCTATGAGATCAACAGTGCACACCTTTCGCCGGAAACCCTAGCACTGCAAGACAATAAATGGTTAGAGCACCTTTGCCTCTCATCGGCAAAGGCCCTCCGATGCTTAAGTCAGTATCACGTACTAGGAGGAAACCATAAAACACATAAAGCATGTAAACACGAATTACAGCGTACCTTTCTTCATGAGTATTGCTCTTTATTTATAGATGCGGGGTGCTTGTTGTCCAGAAATCCTATTCTCATTAGGAGTCCTTTCCTATATGGGACTCGTTCCATATAGAAACACAATGTTTATTCTACAAGGATTTCTTTCCACGTTAGGAATCCTTGCCATTATCGAAATCCTCTTTACATTACGATTTACGCCTTATCATGTAAGAGGCTATTCTAGATCCTTCTAGAACGACCCACCACCTTATCTCAGTAGGGCGGTTAGCTTCGGCAATATACTTGCCTATCCATATATGATGTTGTCGACCCAGCCTACCTTGCTCGGTAATGACCTCGTGCACCATCTCGTGGTGCTACCACCATCTCATGGTGCTATCCTCACCTTGGGCATAACCTGGGCACCACCATGTGGTCCCCTCAACCGAGCCACCCTCACGTGGTGTCCAGCCGAAAGCACGGGTTCAGACGCGTCGCGTAGGTATTTTCCTATGTAATTGGATTTTACCTCTCCAATTGCTCCCCAAATTTTGACCGTCATTGCTATTCGGCCAATGATGGTTAAAGCTTACAGCCCCCTTCCAACAATGGTCTTTTCCCTTGCTATAATTCATGCATTTCGGTATTCGTGATATTCATCGAAGCTTCTCACTTTCGGCTAGGCCTCGCTCCCCCGTATGGATTTTCCCTTGGTATCCACATTACCAAGCCCACACAATACACTTGCACTTATACCCACCGTAGGGTTTGGCGCCAATTTCTCAAATATTCTCTTCTCATGTAGGGAGATATGATTCTTGTATTTAATCTTTGCGATGTTTGCCTTCCTTAATAGAGTTGGAACGACCTTTATGGTGACGTTTCACATACGTCATCCCTTCCATATAGGGTTGTGAGGACATTCTCACCCCATTTCAAAGATCTTTTCGTGTTCTCCCTTTATACACGTACGGGGATACAATCCACGTATGATCTTGATCGTGTGTTTCCTTGCTGGAAACCTCACTCTTTTCATGGGTCTGACGCTTCATTGATTAAGGCATTTGTTCCCATTCGCATTAAGAAACCTTTCTTAATAGGATTCTTCCTATTAGGGACAAGTCTTCATATCCTACTAGGTTTCATTTAGCAGAGGTCTTTCTTTCCATACAGAATTCTTTCCCATATGGGGTATACTCTTAATCACATTAGGACTTCCCGTATTAATCCCCTATTTCACGGGATTCCTCCTTATCTCATAAGATACTGCCGTAGAATACTCTGGAATGTTTCACCGCCCTACTCGTGGCGGTGCCGAGCTTACACGTAGCTCGGAGTAACTCGTACATAGTTTAGTTCATCACGCCGAGCTGAACTATGTATTCCTGAATGCTTTCCAAGCTATATTCGTAGCCTCTACAGCTCGACCATATCAGGGGGCATATATATCCCCTTGCTTTTACCGAGCTGGTACATCCTGGTGCTTTAATTTAATTCGACGATTGACCTTATTCATGGTCAATCCAGCTCGGCACAGGGCTCAAAGACTTCCCTATGTGGTGCCGAGCCATTCACCTTCCCGTGGTGCATATCTTAGGCACATGCTATGCCTAACAATAGGGTAATCAGAATTCTTTCCTCTAGCTCGGAGAGGGTCTCGCCGATCAGGAAATACCTCTCTGCATCTTCCTCTTGAATCTGTATTTTCTTCAGTCCTTCCACCATCTCCTTGGTGGGATCGCCTCCGACGTCCTCTAAGGTTGGTTGGTCTGGGACTTCAACTGTCTGCACCAGCTCGGCCTTTGGGGATTTTCTCAGGACCATGGTAAAACATTGATCGGCCACCTTCTGGTTACCTTTGATGCATTCTATTCCATCTACTCCAGGGTACTTGATCTTCTGGTGGTAAGTGGAAGAGACCGCCCTCATCTTATGCATCCATGTCCTCCCTATAATCACGTTATAGGATGAGGGGATGTCCACCACAAGAAAATCTGTCTTCAGTACTACTGATCCTGCTCGGACAGGTAGTGTGACCTTTCCCATAGGCCATACCGCGTGCTACAATGAAAACCAACCGGGGGACAAGACACTTTTGTAGTGAGCTTGTTGGGGAGTTCCATCTTCAAGGTGTCGTAGTACATGATTTCGGTGCTACCCCCGTCCACTAGGATTTTTCCACGCCATATTCCCCTATTCGAAGGGTGATAACCAGTGCGTCATTATGGGGTACCGTTACCCCCTCCAGGTCGTCGTCGGTAAAGGTGATCAGGGTCTCCAAGACCTCTCCTGCCCTCGGCCTCTTCATGTAGAGCTTCATGACATGCTCTGCCTGCCTATTGACCCTTTGGATGTGCCTTATTTCGTTGTTCGTGTATGGAGCAACCAATCCATCTATCATATGGATCGTCCCTTTTGGAACTTTCTCGTAGTCCATCTCTTCTACCAGATCAGCATCATTCTTGCTGTCAGCCAAGAACTCCTTCAGATGGCCCTCTGATACTTTCTCATCCAAGAACTTCTTGTATTCCACGCAATCCTCACTCATGTGCCCCCAATCCTTGTGGTAGCCGCAATGCTTGATTGGTGGCCCTCCTTTTCTCCGGGTTCCCGTCATCATCTTTGGAGGTCTCCCCGAACCACCGCCGCTCTTGATCCCTCGCATGAAGATTTTGTATATTGGGATGTTGAAAGTAGTCATGATGTTTGAGTATGACTTGGGGTCCGCTCGGCTTTATCTTTCTTTTTGCCGAGGCGTAATCCTTCCTTCCCGTCCATGAAGTCCTTCTTGTATACCTTTTGACTCCATCGTCTTCTTCTCTAAGGGAACCGTGGTTTGTCCAACCACGATCTTGCCCTCAGGCCTGCGGGATGTAAATGTCTTCTACCGTGCGTGCTCTGTATCCTCTCCATCAATTTGGCCACAGTTTGGTGGATGCATGGTAGCGATTCTAAGTAGCTTACTATGCACGGGCAAGCTTTGTTTTGAGCGTTGCGGGCGTACTCCTCACTACAATTTTCAATTTAGTTGAAGGTTTCCCGATGGCGTTTTGAGTATTGGCGCGAGTCTCTTAGCGTCCCTCTACGTCTCATAGAGGTTAGCGTATCAAAGGTTTTGGGCCACGCTCGGCTTGTGAGAAACCGGCGGTGAACTCCTACGCGGTTGTACTTGACATAGGATGGATCCTTACGGGAGCTTATGGTACCAACTAAGTGCCACTTTCCCCGGTGGATGGGAACATTTTGCATAACGGTAGCGTCATCTGTTCATGCATAAACATAGCCCTTCTTGGTAGTCTTTGGATGTGGGCCCACGGGATCCGTCTTGGTTTCATAGGGGATGAATCTTTGAGTGTTTCACCCTTCCGGCGTTTTCTCCGCATGCGTATCCGATGGGCCAAAGGTGACTTGGAGATCGACCTAGGGCTTCTTTAGTTTTGCTTCTCGTGCGGTTCTATGACCTTGATCGGCTCGGTTAACGTCCCCCGCTACGCATCTTTGCTTTCGGGAATGTGCTCATTGGATCCGGATCTCTCATATCCGTCCCCTAGCGTGCTTCCTTCTTTCCTTCTTCTCAACAAAAACGCTTTTATCTCTCCTTTTTTTTGTGGAGAGGTCGCCACGGTCGGTGGAGGCGTTGTCGCCGTGAGGGCGTCTTTTCTTTTCGTGCCCATAGTGCACGGGGTCGTCCCGTGAGCGTAGGTCCTTTCCAAATAGGATTCCTTCCTATATGCAAAGATACTCCTAATCGCATTAGAAATACCCATGTCAATCCCTTTACTCACGGGATTTCTCCTTATCACATAAGGAACCCGATTTGGAATCTTCCGAATGTCTCACAACCCCTATACTCTTAAAAGCGCGTGCCGCCGCTTCCATGTGTAGCTTCGGTATGACTCATACAAAGCTCATCCCACTTGTTACAAGTCAAGCCCCGGTTGAACCATGTATTCCGTGAGTGCTACCCAAATCAGATATTAGCTTAACTAGCTCGATCATCCCTTTGGTCATATTGCCGAGCTAGTATATCATCAAATGGTACTTGATTTATTACCTTTGACCCTACTCATGGTCATCTCACATTTCGGCAAAGATAGGGCTAGGAAGCCCCTATACAACGGTGCCGAAGCTAATTACCCTCACGCGTGGTGGTGAATTATGGCATATGTCCTACCTTTTCCAATGGTATTCCAAGCAATATTTGTTACTTATTGTTCCAAGTTTCTTCGTACTTGGCAACGTTCAAGCAATATTCGTTGCTTGCCTCCAAGTTTCTTCGTACTTGGGAATGTTCAAGCAGTACTTGTTACTTACTATCCCAAGTTTCTTCATACTTGGCAATGTTCAAGCAATATTCGTTTGCTTGCCTCCAAGTTTCTTCTTTCAGATTGGGAATGTTCAAGCAATATTCGTTGTTTGCCTCCAAGTTTCTTCAGACTTGGGACCTGTTCAAGCAATATTCGCTGCTTATTTTTTTTTCTCCTAAGTTTATTCATACTTAGAAATATTTCTAGTTCGAAAGTAATTAGCTGCCCGTGCCCAAGTATTCGTACTTGTCCTAAAAAATTTCAAGCATGGGGTATATACATTTACTGCTCCCCAATATGGAATTAAAATTCCTCGTTTTTGGTTCCATATTCAAATCAATCAAGTGTTTCAAGCATGCACAAAAAATTTTCTCGTAATTTCCTTTCATCAAATCAAAATGGAAAATCATATAAAATGCAAAACTTTATTCATAGCTCTTACTAGCACAAAACATGAAACTTTTACACGTAGTTCATGCTAAGACATACCACACAAGTTCTTATCATTAAAAACTTGGAACCTTTCACATGGCCCATAAAGGAAATCGGAGGACAAGATTCATAGTTCTTACTCAAAATAAAATATGTAATTTCTCAAAGACTACTCATTGCTACAACATAAGTTTATTCAGACTTTCTCGCAAAACGCCCAAGTTTTTCTCATACTCAAAGAAATAGCTCACGCTTGTTTGCACTTGTCTAGCCTTCTAGCATTATTCATTGCCATAAGCCTTTTAGCATTATTCATTGCTATTGGCCTAAGTGTATTTAAACTTAGCATCTAAGTTTTTCATACTTTAATAGGATTCCAATCATTGTTCATTATTGTGGCTTAAGTTTATTCATACTTAGCCGATTTTCAAGTTTACTCATACTTTCACAACAATATCTCTGCTCCCCCTATATGGAGACACGGAGCTCTTTTGCCCATATTTAGCAAAATCTGATATCGATATAATTTCATTCAAGTCAAATCAGAATTTAATTCTACTAAGCAATTACTAGTTTTATCAAAGTAGCCAACACCCATTGATGCATCTCCCATGTTGTACCTTTTTAACTACTCCCGGTAAGGTGCAAGTTTTACCAAGTTTCTCTATTTCCCCATTTTTAGTGTCGAGCCATAGTTTCAGTAATTGGATCTCGCTATTTCACTATATGTTTTCATGAGTTTGGCGACTTTCTTTCAAAGTCTCTTTCTCTATCTCTCGAGGCTTTTTTCGTAGTCCCAAACACTTCTAGTTGTGGACTTTGATCCATCTCTAGAAATCCAAGCAAGATAAACTAAAACAAAAGATATATTAGAGACAGCTCGACCTTTTTTATTTTATTTTATCCATTCCAAATTGTGGCCTTCGTTCTTGAAGCTTTGAACTTGCGATGGTTTTGTCACATGTGGATGTTGTAAATAAGATGGTCCTCTTCTCAAGAACCTTGACCCCTTTCTATATGCAACTTCTAATGTTGTTTGACATGTAAAAGATAGTCGCCGCTAAATTTTAATTGGTCCTCCCGTGGGCTCGCCATAACAAAAAGCGTTCCATTGCTAGACGCGACATCCTTTCAAATATTTTGATCTCTTGTCCACGATTATTCATTCGCAGCAAGATATGTAAAGCTATGTTTCTTCGCTTCAAGAATTTTTTTTAAGTAATCTTGAGCTCTCCGTCATTTGATCTTTGATGCACCCTCCTATCTCATGAGGGAAACTTGGTTTAGTCGGCTCTTCCGCGATTCCTTAGCCGATTCTGTCGCCGCTCTCCCATGATTGCCGAAGTTGATTCGTGATTTGCTCTCCCTGTGATCCCTTAGCGGATTCAGACGCTTCTAGGATTGCCTAGCTGATTCTAATCGCTCTCCCATGATTGCCGAAATGATTTGGACCGCTTCTACAATCTTTCCGTCATGTTTCTAGGGTTTTCTCCTTACTTATCGCACAATTTAGCCAATGTGTATCCTCGTTGCTTTCTTAAAGCATTAAATACGATGGCCTCTTTTTTTTTTTTTCCATTGTTACCTTCACGTGGTGGTTTTTGCTTTGACTGTGGGGGGAATCATGAAATATCGGGCGTATTTCCCAAAATTTTGGAATCTCGGGGATAATACATCTATGTCGAATTTCTTGGCGGTGGGTTTCTTTTGTGGTGCTTCCAACTGCAGGAGTTTTATCTACTTTTGCACTCTTTCTCGTGTGGGCACGTGGGGTTTTCTACATCGCCTCCACCTCCTTACGCCGTGGAATGCGTAGAACATGTTCTCGAGGCCACCATTGTTCGATGATTTGTTCTAGGAAAAGCTTGTACCGCTTCCCACGGGCGGCCGCCACCAATTGTAGGGGAAAAATGCGGGCATGCATCTTCCACGCCTATGAGATCAACAATTTGCACACCTTTAGCGGAAACCCTAGCACCGCAAGACAATAAATGGTTAGAGCACCTTTGCCTCTCATCCGGCAAAGGCCCTCCGATGCTTAAGTCAAGATCACGCATTACTAGGAAAACCATAAAACACATAAAGCATGTAAAGCACGAATTACAAAATTACCTTTCTTCATGAGTATTGCTCTTTATTTATAGATGCGGGGTGCTTGTTGTCCAGAAATCCTATTCTCATTAGGAGTCCTTTCCTATATGGGACTCGTTCCATATAGAAACACAATGTTTATTCTACAAGGATTTCTTTCCACGTTAGGAATCCTTGCCATTATCGAAATCCTCTTTACATTACGATTTACGCCTTATCATGTAAGAGGCTATTCTAGATCCTTCTAGAACGACCCACCACCTTATCTCGTAGGCGGTTAGCTCGGCAATATACTTGCCTATCCATATATGATGTTGTCGACCAGCTACCTTGCTCGGTAATGACCTCGTGCACCATCTCGTGGTGCTACCACCATCTCATGGTGCTATCACCTTAGGCATAACCCGGGCACCGATGGGCGTGAGGAGAAGCGTCGTAGAAGTGCCCAAGTAGGGGGTTTTGGCTTAGTTTACATGCGGGTTAAGCTTCATTTTTCAATTAATGCGTGCATGTGGTGTTTTTGTGTGGTAAGTGTGATTTGCAGGTAATTAAGGGGCGCAAGTGCAATTTTGGATATCTTGGAGGGCCATGCACGTTGATCAGAAGTTGAAGCCAAGTGAGTTGTGCATGGGGTGGTCGAAACTCGTCGGGAGCGCTACCCCAATACCTTGGAGCGCTCAAGATAGCTTAAAAGGGGTCCCAAAATGAACAGAATGTTCTTGAGCGCTACCCCAGAATAGGTGTAGCGCTACAAGCGTATTAGAAGAGAAGGTCAAGGGTCAACACATCGGGTCAACGGTCAACGTATGCGTTAAGCATGGCGGAGCGCTACACACGTTTTAAGTAGCGCCACCGGCGGTATTGTGGGAATAGTAGAACGGTGCCGCTTTTAGGCCAATACAAGGATGAAGAAGGAGGTAGCGCTTTACACCTATTTCTAGGTAGCGCTCACCGAAATGTTAAAGAGCATCTCTAAACGCCGACGTTTTGGCTATGCGCGGTGGACTTTTCCGATTTTTTTTGTGTAATTTTTATAAGGATTATTAGGGTTAGATATAAATACTTAAGTTTCAACCTATTCGAGGCGCGACGAATTTTACAGATTTTTTAGTTCTTCAACTTTTCGGCTACAGATCTCATATATTCTTCCTCAGCATTTGTTTTCAAGATTTCAAATATGGATTGATGCTTGCCTTAATTAATTAAGGGTAATTTCTTTGCACAATCTTTAGTATAATTCTTTGTTATCGTTTTCACTGTTTCATGATGTTTAGATCTAGGGTTTGCGTTATCTTTGTTGTTTCTTCAATAATGCGTGAGTAGTCGCATCGAGTGCGGCCGCGGGACAAGGTGTTCCGTGGCCAGGCTAATTTACGATCTACCTCGGTGCCGAATTACTCCAATTAATGCGCAATTTTTGTATACGGAACTTTTCTAGCAAACAAAACCAAGCATTACCAATTTTAAATGCGTAGAGATTGGTGACAACGGTGCGCATTTGTTGGAATTATCTTTCCATATTTTTAAATCTATTAATTGGATTATTGTGGCCCTAGTGAATGTGAATTAGACTAGTTCGCGGCAATCGGCGTGCCCACGGCCGTGCTCTCCTTTTTAAATTCAGAGTTCAGTAATTAAATTAGGTTAAATTAGTTAATTAATTAAACCAGTTGAGCAAGGGGTGGCTACCTCGAGAGCCGATTACAAACATAGAGTGACATAGTTTGAGTGAAACACCGTGACCCGCCTCTCGTGGTTCGACTCGTACTTCCTCGGATTTATTATCTTTACCGGTCTATAGTCCCGGCTTGGGGACGAAATTAGAGTTAATTATTAGATACCCGAACGGTCAAGCATTTTTGGCGCCGTTGCCGGGGAAGGTGACGTGTGTTCAAACAGTGTTAGGTTTAGGTTTGTTAAATTTTAATTGAGTCACCATAGGTAGAGATAAGCAAGTCGAAATGAAACCCGATCCTCTCTATTACCGTGGATCGCATAAATCGCTTGGTTAGGATAGAGAAATGTGTTCGAGTCGGTCGAGTTTTCAAACTCGCCGTCGTGAGTCGAGAAGAGTCCTGGTCGAAGTCCATTCCCATTAGTGGACTCTATATAGATTTACCTATCGAAATCGGGCTTAGTTTAAGTAATCCATTGATCGGCTAGAGTCGTGGTCGAGTCAATTCTGGAAACTGAGAATCTTTTGACATGGGGGACCAACAGGTAGTACAACACCCTTCTTTGAGGCAGCACTTGAATCCCGAGAGGACCACTCCTCCCGGGCCGATTGTGTTTCCTCGCGAGACACAGGAGGCACGCAATGCCTTCACCGGCCAAGCCCGGTGTTCGAATAGTCTCCCCTAACTTTTACGGAGAGAGTCTGATGACCCGCACGAACACGCGGCGACATTTTTGAGGGGTTAGTGCAACCCGGCGTCTACTACCCAATACGACAATGCCTGCCTCAAGCTGTTTGAGGCCACTTTAAGAGATGGCGCACTTAGATGGTTTAGAATGCAAAAGCCTCAATCTTTCACCACATGGGCACATGTGCGTGACGCGTTTTACAGAAAGTATTTTTCTGAGGCTAAAACTAATAGTTTAAGGCGTCAGATACAAGGTTTTAGGCAAGAGAGGGGTGAGACTTTTGTGAAGGCATGGGAGCGTTTCAAAGATTTGCTCCTAAGAATGCCACACCCTGGTTTTGAAAAGATACAGTTGGTCGAATTTTTCCACTGGTCTCAACGCCGGTGACAATCCAAAGATATAGAGTATTCATGTAAGGGGGCGACTTTTGTCCAAAATCATGATGAGGGTTGGGATTTTTGATGACCTAGCAGAGAGGGCAGAGGGCGTTAGAACCCTCCTCGATTTTGATCGGTCCGACCTTCCGTTCCAATGTTATCCCCAAGACCTTACGAGACCAAATGACTCCAAGCCCAGTCGAAAAAGATCGCACAAAAGCTAGAAGAATTAGAAGTTAGGCGCACTCGGCCCAAAGGCATGAGGTCAAGATAGAGGAAGTCTCAAGGTGGTGGTGTGAGTGTAAAGGGGCACATTGCAACCGCATGCCCCGGATTTTTAGTCGCTAAGGGAGCAAGTCGTAATACTCGTGAAGAGGTAAATGCTGAAGGAATTGGGACCCATACTCCAATACTTATAATCCGATGGAGAGACCACCCTAACTTTGGGTGGTCGACCAAAGACCCACAGTGGAGGCCAAGCGCAACTCCCCTCGCCACCTCCGCCCGCAATGGGCTCCATCAATCCTGTGTACCCAAACCCCGCCAGGCCAAGTTATTCCTTACAATTACCAATTACAAAGAAGGTAGAGGGGGAGGTCCATCCACTGTCCTGTCCTCTCGTGTTTTGCGCAGATCGCACCACCCCGCTTTTGAGGATTCCATGAATTCCCATGCAGCCTCAAATTTACGCTTTGTGACGACACCAGTAAAGAAATTGGGGCCCCATGTACCCCAAATGACCCAACTTATCAAGCGGTGATCACCAAATGCAACAGAAAAGGGTAGGTTTCCGGCCCTGTGGTAGTCAGCAGTGCCCATTTTGTGGGAAATTCAAGCCCCAATATCCAAGGGCAAAATCAGAAGAGGCTAAGGCAAATACCACCATTCCGAGGAGTGGGAAAACCATTGATAAGACTATTCAGCCAACACAGAGACAGCTCCACCCTTGGAGCCGCTTATTGAGCCCGAGGTCATTATTGATACCGGCTGAGGTGCCTCTCGAGGAAGTAGTTGAGAGAGAGAGGTGTCACTGAGGTGGGGAGCTCACTTTGTCGCGGCCCCTATGACTCAAACGCCACCAAGCAAGACCGCTAGCTCCATTTCCCCAAAGACCGGCGGTGAGACCTAAGCCAAGCATGAACAATAAAATGATTGAGTTGTTCAAGAAGATTCAATTCCCCATCACCCTAATGGAGGCGATTGAATCCTTTCCTCAGTGTGCTAAGGTATTAAAGGACCTATGCACACCAAAGCGCAAGAGTCAGAACAACGTGGTTCTGACGGAGCAAGTGAGCTCCATTCTGCAGACTGAGATTCCTGCCAAGTGCAAGGATCCAGGGTGTCCCACCATTCCCATAGCCATAAGCAGTCAAAATTTTGATAAGGCATTGTTGGATTTGGGAGCAAGTGTGAATTTGCTCCCTTATTCAAAGATATTTGAGATTGGGCCTAGGCGACCTTAGTGAGACTCACCACGCCACACGCTTAGGTGGCCGAGTATTAGAGTGCCCAAGGGAGTGGTAGAGGATGTGTTGATCCGGTAGGGGAGTTTCAATTCCCCGCTGATTTCATTGTTTTGGACATTAGTCCCGGTCGTGAATCTTTAGAGAAGACCCCCATCATCTTAGTGGCGCCCTTTCCTAGCCACCTCCAACGCCGGATGAATTGCAAAACCGGGCAAGGTCCAGCTTATCTATCGGGGAGGAAAGAATGGAGGTGGATGTGTTCAAAGGTCAATACGCTAGAGGATGATGGTGAAGAGTTCGAGGGGTTGTGTCTCGATTGACACGCTAGTCCGTGAGCATATCGATACGGTCCCCTGCATAGGACCCCTCGAGGTTGCCCTTACCTCCGAGGAAATATCATTTTTGATTCAAAGCAGAGGCTATGAACTTGTCGAGTTGTTAGATTTTGAGGAGTCTAGTGAGAATTGTGTGGGGTCACTCATGACCCTATGTTTGAGCCATTGGGCTTACCCTCCTACTTCAAGGTTCTTCCGGCATCCGGCCCAACCGCCTAGACCAGAGTTAAAACCTCTACCGGACACGCTTAAGTATGCCTTTTTGCAAGGCAATGATACCTATCCGGTTGTGATCTCCTCGACCCTCGAGGAAGATCAAGAGAGGAAATTGCTTGATTTATTGAGAGAGCACAGGGGCGCGATTGGCTGGACCATTGCGGACTTGCATGGTATAAGCCCAACGGTGTGTACACACCGCATTATTCTTGAGGAAAGTGTTAAGCCTTCTAGGCAACCTCACCAAGGCGCCTTAACCCCCAACATGAAAGACGGGTTAGGGCCGAGGTGCTTAAGTTGTTAGGACGCTGGGATCATCTACCCGCTTGCTCATAGTGAGTGGGTGAGCCCCTGCAAGTAGTGCCTAAGAAGGTAGGAGGACCGCCGTGACCAACGACGAGGGAGTTTTAGTGCCGACCCGAGTTCCCACAGGATGGAGAGTTTGCATCGACTACCGGAAGCTCAATGCGAGCACCCGGAAAGACCATTTTCCTCTTCCTTTCATTGATCAGATTTTAGAGAGGGTAGCGGGTCGGGCATTTTATTGCTTTTTGGATGGTTATTCGGGATATAACCAGATTGAGGTTGCTTTAGAGGACCAGGAAAAGACCACTTTCACCTGTCCTTATGGAACTTATGCATACCGTCGCATGCCCTTTTGGGTTGTGCAATGCGCCCCGTACCTTTTCCGTGCATGATGGGGATCTTTAGTGATATGGTGGAAAGGATAGTAGAGGTGTTCATGGATGATTTTTCGTTTTCGAGATTCATTCATGGATGCCTCAAAATTTGGGAAAGGTTTTACAGAGATGTGAGGAGAAGCACTTGGTGCTTAATTGGGAGAAATGCCACTTCATGGTTACCCAGTGGAATCGTGGTTGGGACACATTGTGTCCTCTAAGGGTATTGAGGTGGATAAGGCCAAAATTGATTTAATCCAAAATCTCCCAACACCTAAGTCCATTAAGGATGTGCGCTTCGCTTCGGGACACGCCGTTTTTCTACCGGGCATTCATTAAGGACTTTAGTGCTATCTCCGTCCCGCTGTGTCAGCTTTATTGACAAAGGACGACCGCTTGTGTGGTCCGGCTGATTGTGAGGGGCATTCCAGAGTTAAAGCGAGTCTCACAACTCCGCCGACAGGCAAAATCCCCGTGACCGAGTCTTCCCTTCGAGCTTATGTGTGATGCTTCCGACTATGCAAATGGAGTCGCTTTTAGGCGTAGGAGAGGGAAAGACCCGTGTGTGATATATTATGCCAGTAAGACCTTGAATGAGGCGCAGATGAACTACACCACCACCGAAAAGGAGTTGTTAGCAAAGGGTGTTTCATTAGATAAGTTTCGGTCCTACCTAGTGGGTTCGCAGATTACGGTTTTTACCGATCATGCGGCCCTCAAGTACTTAATGACTAAGCAGGACGCCAAAGCTTCGCCTCATTCTATTGGATTCTGTTGCTGCAAGAATTCCACCTGATTATCAAGGATAAAAAGGGGGTCGAGAACGTAGTGGCTGACCATCTGTCTCGTCTGGAATTCGAGGACCCCACCTCAAATCTTCCCATTAGAGATTCTTTTCCGGATGAGCAGTTGTTCGCCGCTAATGAGTGCCCGTGGTATGCTGACATTGCCAATTATTTGGTAACAGGGCAGATTCCTTCCCTATGGTCTACCCAAGAGAAGCAACGATTTTTGAGGAGTGTCCGGCAGTATATATTCGATGACCCATATTTGTTTAAGTACCGCGGCGGGCCGTTATTGTGTGGGGTGTGTCCCCTCGTCCCATCGGAAGGGATTATAGAGTTCTCATTATACAGGCGCATGGGTGGTCACTTCTTCAAAGAAGACCACCGCCAAAATTTTACAAAGGTGGGATTCCGTGGCCTATATGTTTAAGCTCGCTCATGCGTTTTGTAGGTCATGTGACCGTTGCCAAAAGCTTGGCAAATTGTCTTCACGTCAGGAGATGCCCCTCCGACCCATTCTTGTGCTAGAGGTTTTTGATTGTTGGGGCATTGACTTTATGGGTCCATTACCTATGTCGCATGGGTATGAGTATATCTTAGTTGCGGTGGACTATGTGTCCAAGTGGGTGGAGGCGATACCCACTAAATCTATGGAGTCTCGAGTCGTGCTAGAGTTCATTAAGTCTAATATTTTGTCGAGATTTGGCGTACCGCCGCCATTATCTCCGATCGTAAGGCACGACTTCACGAAGCCTGGCGCTCGAAAAAGTCATGGGGAGTATAGAGTCACTCATAAGGTGTCCACTTGCACCACCCCCAAAACTAATGGGCAGCCGAAGTTAGCAAATCGAGAGATTAAGCGATATTGAGAAAACCGTAGGTGTGACTAGGAAGGATTGGTCAATCGGGTTAAATAATGCGCCAGGGCCTACCAGATCGCTTATAAGACCGTGTTGGGTGCTTCACCCTATCGGCTTGTTTTTGTAAGGCCCCACCACCGCCAGCTTGAGTTAGAAAAGAAGGCCTATTGGGCCATTCAGAAATCAATTCGAAGTCTAGATATGGCAGGTGCGCATAGGAAGTTGTAGCTTATGTGAGCTCGAGGAGCTTAGAACGACGCTTTGAAAATGCCAAATTTTACAAAGCTAAGGTAAAAGCGCATCATGATAGGAATATTCAAATAAAAACCTTTAGCGTGGGCGTAAAGTGTTGCTTTACAATTCGCGGCTCCATTTATTTCCCGGTAAGTTGAGATCCCGCTGGGGAAGGTCCCTATGTTGTTGTGATGCAAGTGCATCCAAATGGTTCGGGCTTGATGTCCGTGGATTCAAGGATAGTAATGTGTTTAAAGTTAATGGGCAGCGCCCAAAACCATTTTTGGAATTTTCGGAAGTAGGAGAACCTCGATGAGGAGTTGGTCGATCCTCGCTTATTCTGGACGACCCGCCATTTAGGCTTTTTCACCAGTCCCACGGGTAGCTTACGCTGCACCATGCTCTTAATTGAGTGTGGACCCGCCCCTAGCGATAGGGGTACCCATCATTGACTTGGGTTCTCATAGCTTTGCACGCTTAAAATAAGGATCGTGTACCCAAACTCCTTAGTAAGGGCAAATTTTGTGTTTCTTTAGTTTTACTTCATTTTTCATAATTTATGTTTATTCTTGTTTGTTTCTGTTAAAAAATAAATAAATAAATAAATAAAAAGGAAAGATGGTCTAGTATAGCCACCTAATTTCTAGCCTTGAATTTGTGTATCTGGGTTTCTAACAATCTTATTGCTTTGTCTCGGATAGTCATAAAAGACGATTGTCTCTGATCTCTTTAAGGAGAAACCCTAAGTTGATTTAACCTGCTGAGTCATGACTTCCTGATTGTGTTGATGACTTTCTACACAAAATTTGAGTGAGACATTAGGGAGAAAAGTATTACTCGTGACCTTTCACGCGACGAAAGTGGTGGTGTTTGTTATTTCTTTTGCCTTTTTGGTTTGTGTGTGGTGTTCTTTATATTTGTTACTACTTGTTGGGCCCGCTTCCACTAGGTAATTGATGTCATTTGCTGCCTAGTAGGTAGTTGTTTCTTAAGCCTTTTGCAGGACGAGCATGCTACCACACCAGCCTTGGTAGTTTGGGCCTCTCCGTCGGAGTGAGTGCGGCATTCAGGAGCCTCAAGCAGGGGTGCCACGAAATGTGGCGGTTGTTAGTCCTATAAAGCTTCGGACGCTGCCCCGTGGTGACTAGTCGTGGACCTCTATGGGTCCGGGCGAGCAAATCCCGAAGCAAAGCATCAATGACGAAAAAAGCAAATGATGACGCAAAATTCCCCATACATCGGGCCGGGTCATGATGGTTGGTCGCCATTCGCCGGCCCATTTCTTTCCCTTATCTTTGATTTCTCTTTTGATGTTTTATCTTCCCCGCCTCGAGGCGCAGCACATTTCAAGTTGGGGAAGGGGGTACTTTGTACACGCTTTTGATTTGTTTGAGCGCTGCTAGTAGTTTAGGGGTCGCTTTTGATTTGTTTGAATTTTTAATTTTGGTTAATTTCTCGAGTCCGGGATACGCTCGTTATGCTTGTTTGTATGAGTGAGATGAGTATGCTAGATTTTTGTCTCAAGTTAATTGCCTGTTTAACTTGTTCACATGCATATATCCGACATCCATGTTGAATATTTTTCACGCCATAGGCAAGTCTGAGTAGGTGTTTTCACGTTGTGCACAGTAATTCCTTAAGGCATCCCATGTTCATTGTTCTTCACTTTCCGCACTTGTATTAAATAGTAGGCGTTTGTATCACATATCATGATGTGAATGTTTCATATGCATGTGAGAGGGTCGATGACGTGTTTAGGGGATGAAATAAGGCCATTTTTGCATGATTATACCACTAAATATATTCCTTTGACCCTTTGTCAAACAGCTTGTGTCGGCCTCGTGTCAAAACTTAGGAAACCGTGTTTGGGTGGAGTGATGTTCTGGTGGTCCAACTCTGTGTTTAATCGTAGAAGACCTCAATCAGGAGTATTGTTGTTTGGGATAACTTAATGTTTGCTTGTGGATGCCATGATCTCGAAAGTAACTTTTAAACATGAACCCCAACCTTAAAAAAAAAAAAAAAAACTTTTACCCGCCAAATAAAAAGCCCTTTAAGAGAGAGAAGAAATAGTTGTGTTGCTTTGCAAAAAAAAAAAAAAAAAAAAAAATCGTCATCTGTGAAGGCTACACCTAAAATGGTGTAGCGCCCCTCGGCTTTCAGGCGAAAAAAAAACGCCTCTCTCTCTTTTTCTCCCACTTTTTCCCACTTTCTCCATACTTCTTCTTCTTCCTCCGACCCTACCTCCATTGTTACCCAAAACCCTAGCCTTTAAGCTTCCATATTTCCCTAAAAACTTCACCAATCTTCACCAAAATTTACAAAAACACTCCTCTCATTCTCCTCTATCTTTCTATCCAAACCAAATTCCTTCTAACCCACTAAAATCTCCAGATCAGAAAACCCATAAACCCAAACGTTTTCACCCTAAACCCTTGAAGTTATGGCATCCAAGAGGCAAAGACATTGGGAAGGGAAAGTCTCAGAATGGGGCCTCTAGTGGTGTGGAGGAAGTTTATCCGCCGGGCCAAAACGCCGACCGACCAAATTGAGAGAGATAACCAAGCCAAGTGGGAGGCTTCATCAAACAGAGAGGTGAAGAATGAACGCATATCATAGAGGATGGGTTGTGGCCCAACGATTTTTCGCCCGCTTCGTGCCATCCGATCAAGGTATGGGTTTTGGTTTGAACCTAATCCCGCTATAATACTCGCATTAGTTGAAGAATTTTATAAGAATATGGTTACCCCCGAGGCCGGTACTTTTATGGACCCGCAGGCTCGGATTACGTCCAAAATTGGTAATGCTCCTGTTTTTATTGATGCTAGTGAGATAGCCCTTGCATGGGGCTATGTGAGGCCTACGGGGCCCACGACTTACCCTAAGCCGGAGTCGGCTTTTAATGATGATGAGGTGAACCGCCACTTGTACGGCGGTGACCGTAGGAATGCCGTGATTCCTCATTGGCCCTGGTGAGGGCTTACGCAGGATTATCGATTCATGAATCGTGGTTTGTTATAACTTGTATCCTAGGGGGTAGGAGGGTGCACCCCGTATATGTGGGGAATTTGATGTTTGTGTTCATGTCCGCTGATACCGTATGTGATTGGGCCCTATTTGCTTTTGGGCAGATGTGTGACTTTAGGGATGCCCCCACCTCACTGAGAATGCCATTCCCATGCTTGATAAGTAAGATTTTAAGAAGTAGGGTGGCCTTGGCTCGAAAATACCTGAGCAATGACCCGTTGAATCCTAAGGATATGGATTCCTCCATTCTCACTTTCGTAGTAGGGCTCAGTCGAGAGCCGTAGGGGGTCGATGCTCACTCACCACCGCTAAGCGCCGGCGGCTAAGACTTGGCTCGAGAAGATATTTGGGTGTTTGGCGGGTGTGGCAAAAGAGCCCGCGTGAAGTTGAAGAGGGGGGCGTGAGCGTATAATTCGAACTGCATGATTTAGCGAGATAGGCGGCGCCACTTGGAGGCACGGCTTTGCCGGGCGAATCTGGGACCTTTTCAAATTTCAGGCAAAGGGGCGGATTTGGAGGTGAGTGATGACTTTCATGGATCCGCCATTGGAGGATGAGCAAAATCGATGCCGAAGTTTGGAGGAGGAGATGATTGAGCACGGAGTTGGACGCGGGTTGGACGTGGTTTAGTTGGTGGTGTTGCATTTATGTTTTATTATTTCTTATGTTTGAGTTGTTGGAGACTATTTTGTTTTGTTTTTCTGTTTATGTCGGTGATGTGACCGTATGTGGCCTGCGGGTTGTGTCAAACATCGCTTGCTTTGTTTTATGCCGTAGGATGATTAACTTTGGTTATTTTATGTGATTTGTGGTTGTGTTTGTGTTGATCCGAAGTTGGTGACGGCCGGTCGGGTAGATTGACCATGAGCTTGTATATAGGCCGCCGCCCTTTGCATGTCTTTTCCCTTTTTCGTTGATTTTCCGCGGTCATTACAAGCCTGATAAAGCCCTTAGTTGACCCGATGCACGTTATTTGACCCTTTCGCATGCATGTATGATATTTGGATTGTGAATGTGTGGTATCTTGTTTCGTGAGCTTTCATTGAATATTTTGGCGTGGTTTTGACCGCACGCGGTGGTTTGTTCAAATCCACGCTGATCGCCAAAGCTTTCACAAAGGGATGTAGAGTGTTTCAAAGGAGTATGAGTGATATTGTGCCACGGAGAGCACTTTATCTTAGATTTTGGCCGAGGAGGAAATTATTCGACTTTTTGTTGGAGCATGCATGTGACCGAAGTCAGGTGTAATTAGGAGACTATATTTTAATTGTTCACTTGACGCCGCATGCAGGTTGTATAACCCTCGTATCCCTTGTTGAGTCGTTGTAGTTATTTCGTTCGTTACTAGGGACTAGCAACGCTCAAGTTGGGGGATGTGATGGGCGCGTGAGGAGCGTGCGTAGAAGTGCCCAAGTAGGGGGTTTTGGCTTAGTTTACATGCGGGTTAAGCTTCATTTTTCAATTAATGCGTGCATGTGGTGTTTTTGTGTGGTAAGTGTGATTTGCAGGTAATTAAGGGGCGCAAGTGCAATTTTGGATATCTTGGAGGGCCATGCACGTTGATCAGAAGTTGAAGCCAAGTGAGTTGTGCATGGGGTGGTCGAAACTCGTCGGGAGCGCTACCCCAATACCTTGGAGCGCTCAAGATAGCTTAAAAGGGGTCCCAAAATGAACAGAATGTTCTTGAGCGCTACCCCAGAATAGGTGTAGCGCTACAAGCGTATTAGAAGAGAAGGTCAAGGGTCAACACATCGGGTCAACGGTCAACGTATGCGTTAAGCATGGCGGGAGCGCTACACACGTTTTTAAGTAGCGCTACCGAGCGAGTATTGTGGGAATAGTAGAACGGTGCCGTTTTAGGCCAATACAAGGATGAAGATGGAGGTAGCCACACCTATTTCTAGGTAGCGCTACCGAAGCGTTTAAAGAGCATCTCTAAACGCCGACGCTTTGGCTATCTTGCGGTGGACTTTTCCCGATTTTTTTGTGTAATTTTTATAAGGATTATTAGGGTTAGATATAAATACTTAAGTTTCAACCTATTCGAGGCGCGACGAATTTTACAGATTTTTTAGTTCTTCAACTTTTCGGCTACAGATCTCATATATTCTTCCTCAGCATTTGTTTTCAAGATTTCAGCGTGGATTGATGCTTGCCTTAATTAATTAAGGGTAATTTCTTTGCACAATCTTTAGTATAATTCTTTGTTATCGTTTTCACTGTTTCATGATGTTTAGATCTAGGGTTTGCGTTATCTTTGTTGTTTCTTCAATAATGCGTGAGTAGTCGCATCGAGTGCGGCCGCGGGACAAGGTGTTCCGTGGCCAGGCTAATTTACGATCTACCTCGGTGCCGAATTACTCCAATTAATGCGCAATTTTTGTATACGGAACTTTTCTAGCAAACAAAACCAAGCATTACCAATTTTAAATGCGTAGAGATTGGTGACAACGGTGCGCATTTGTTGGAATTATCTTTCCATATTTTTAAATCTATTAATTGGATTATTGTGGCCCGAGTGAATGTGAATTAGACTAGTTGCGGCACCGAAGTGCCCACGGCCGTGCTCTCCTTTTTAAATTCAGAGTTCAGTAATTAAATTAGGTTAAATTAGTTAATTAATTAAACCAGTTGAGCAAGGGGTGGCTACCTGAGAGCCGATTACAAACATAGAGCTGACATAGTTTGAGTGAAACAATCGTAGACCGCCTCTCGTGGTTCGACTCCGGTACTTCCTGATTTATTATCTTTGACCGGTCTATAGTCCCGCGGCAGGGACGAAAATTAGAGTTAATTATTAGATACCCGAGCGGTCGGCGGCACCACCATGTGGTCCCCGAATCGAGCCACCCTCACGCGGTGTCGTGTCGAAAGCACGCGGGTTCAGACGCGTGCGTAGGTATTTTCCTATGTAATTGGATTTTACCCTCTCCATTAGATATAAATCTTCGAAGAAAATTCAATTGTCTAAGAAACTTTTGTAGTTCTTTCTTGTTTGAGGGAGGTTTTTCCTCAATAATAGCTTTAGCTTTATTTTTATCAACTTGAATACCTTTGCTATGGACTAGATATCCCAAAAAGTTTCCTGCCATTACTCCAAAGACACATTTAGCAGGATTCAACTTCAGTTGATAATACAGGCATTGGGTACTCATCTTTAGGGGTTGCAGTGTTCAAGTTTCTGAAATCAATGCACACCCTAATTTTCCCATTTTTCTTGACAACAGGAACAATATTTGATAGCCACTCTACATATCTTGCTGTTCTAATAAAACCAGCATTCAAAAGATTTTGAACTTCCTTTTTAACCAATGATATGGTTTCAAGGGACATTTTCCTTGGAAGTTGTTTGAAAGGTTTGCAATTAGGCTTGATAGGTAATTTATGCTCAATCAAATTTCTACTCAAACCTGTTAATTCTTTATAACTCCAAGCAAAGCATTCTTTGTTCTCTTTAAGCACTGTGATCAACTTGGCCTTTGAAGCAGCATCAAGCTCCTTGTTGATTTGTACAGTGTTTGGAACAATTCCTTCTCCCAATTCCACTTCTTCTAAAGGATCTTGAGAATCAACATGGCCTATAAAGGCTTCTTCGAATTCGACTGGCTTCAACCCCCAGTCAGATTTCTCAGTCAATAATTCTTCCCAATCATTTGTTTCCTATATCTTCTGCTCTATTTCTAGAGCTATAAATTTAATTAAAGCCAAATAGTTGGCCTCTTCGAACTCTGTCTTGGATTCACATCCAAGCAGCCTCCTCTGGTGGATTGTCTGATTCATAATTAACTGATTGTTTAAGCTTAGATTTCAACTCTGCCAATTCTCCAATTTCCAATACGTTGGATGGAGGGGTGGTAGTTTGTGAAATTTCACTCAAAGGGATGATTTCAGGCTTATACATTTCTGCCTCTGCACAATTTGCTGAAGTGCTGAAGGGATGTGGGTCTGCTTTCACCTCTTCGACCCCCACTTCTTTCCCATTTTCATACTTCACAATCATCAGGGCTTGATGCATTAAAGATGGAATACAGCCATTAACATGAATCCAATCCCTACCAAGTAAAGCATTATACTTACTGGTAAAAGTATCCACCACAAAGAAGGCTGTATCAGTTTCTACTTGGCCAACTTTCAGGCGTATAGAAACAATTCCTTTGGGGTTTTTACTTTCACCAGTGAATTCAGTGATGAATGTGCTTGTTGGGATCAATCGAACATTTTCTTTCCCCAACTTCATCAAAGTCCTAGAAGGTAGAATGTTTACTGCTGCACCATTATCAACCAAAACTCTATTCAACAAAATCCCATCAAATAATGCAGATATGTATAATGGTTTCAAATGGTGCCTCATATCATTCGAAGGTGATTTGAAAGGATAAGAAAGATCAGCACAATTCAAATGAACAATCAAAGGATACTCAGAACCAGTCTCTGTCTCTGGAATAAATACTGCTCTTTCTTTATATGTCACCTCTGGTTCTTCAATAGCATTAGCCATAACCATAAGCTCTTCTTCTTCTTCTTCCTTTTGAATCTTGGATATCAACGCTCCCCAACCATCATTCCAACCATTATCATATGTAAGGTTATATTCCTCATCGCTTGATACATAGATGACCTCCATAGGAGTAGCTGTTGATTGTAATGCCCTTCAAACTGGTGAGCAATCTAGTCTAAAAGGTCCAAAGTTAACAAATGAAGGAGTTACCATATTAATTTGAACTTCAGGTAAAGTTCCAAACTGAATGGTACTTTTTTCCGGCATTAGTAACTCTGATCCAACTTCTGATGTGTTCATTTTCTCAGAAAACTCTGCTACAGAAGTTTCCATAGGGGAGAACGCTTCAATAGGAGATGAATTTGCCTCTCCACCTTCTTCCTATTCCACTATCATGGCTGGAGTGGGAAAAATCTGATTACCCTACTGTTAGGCATAGCACGTGTCTAATATGACCGCCACGAGAGGGCGATTAGCTCGGCACCACATAGGGAGTTCGTCAGTCCCTGTACCGAGCTAGATTGACCATGAATGGGGTCAGAAGTCAAATTAAATTAATACATCAGAATGCACTAGCTCGGCGTAAGGCATAAAGGGATGCCCCCGATATACCGAGCTAGGAAGGCTACGAATATAATTCAAACGACATTCTGGAATACATAAATCAGCTCGGCGTGATGAGCTGAGTTATGTACGGGTTATTCCGAGCTATGTATAAGCTCGGCACCGCCACAAGAAAGGTGGTGAGACATTCCAGAATATTCTACAAGCGGTTCCTTACGAGATAATGAGCAATCCCGTCGTGTGGGGGATTAATATGAACATTCCTAATGTGGATGAGAATAAACCCCATATAGGAATGAGTCCTACATGGAAAGAAAGACTACTGCTAGACGAGATCTAGCAACATATGGAAGCTGTCCCTTGATAGGAAAGTCCTATTGAGAGAAGGACTCCTAAAAAAGAATAGGAAACAGTGGCACGAGATGCCTAATGTGAAGGACATCTACACCTATAAATACAAGGCAAAAACCATGACAAAAGGTACGCTGTGAAACCTATTTTCATACGCATTGTGATTTGAGCTTTCAAGTACGTGATACTAACTTAGCCATCGGAGGGCCTTTGCCAACGAGAGGCAAAGGTGCTCTAACCCTTTTTCTGTCTTGCAGATCCAGGGTTGATTCAAGGAAGCACGTGATCCATAATTACGTAGATTTATCCCCGTACAATTGGCGCCGTCTGTGGGAAACTTGGTCTCTCTCAACAGAGATCCACGATAGTGCATTCGGAGCCTCTTTTGTGCACTCCACGACGAAAGGATGTGGAAGACGATGGTACCACACTTGTGTATACTACGAGAAAGAGCACAAGAGTGGACAAAACTCCCCTGGTTCTCAGAGCACCGCTGAAAAATCCAGCAACCAAGAGGTTTGACGTAGCACATATCCTGGAGATTCCAAAATTCAAGGATACGCGCTTAATACTCCGTGATTCTCCAAGGAAGAGACGCTCAAAGACTCCACCAAGAGGTGGAGAGGCCTCCACTCGACGTGAGCGGGGGAGGAGTCCCTCGAGGAGGGATGGTCACAAGCACACAAGGAACCGCGAGAGGGAAGATAGCCTTGACAGAAAGGAGCAAGAGGCAGAGGAACTGGCCCGTGAGGTCACTCGACGAGAACGAGAGATTCAAGACCTAAAGAAGCAACTCCAGGAAAAAGAAAAAGACCTACGCTCTCGGACGAGATCCGTGCGTCATGAGCAACAGAAGAAAAGTCGTCATCACAACAATGCCTCCACTGACCGAGCAGTTTCTCCACGAAAAAGGAGAGATAGGAGCGTTTCTGTTGAAAAAAGAGAAAGGAGGAAGCACGCTAGGGACAGATATGAAAGGAGGAAGCACGCTAGGGACAGATATGAAAGATCTGGTTCCAACGAGCTTATTCCTGTGCAATATGAGAGAAAGAGGGACGCTGACCGAGCTGAGGGAGGTCCTAAAACTGCACGAGAGGCAGCTAAGGAGGCCCTAGGCCAGATCTCCAAATCACCTTTGGCTCACTGGATTCGAGCGGAGAAGACGCCGAGCAGGATAAAGCACTCAGCGTTCATCCCTTACTTAAACCAAAGACGGATCCCGTGGGCCCACATTCAAAGACTACCAAAGAAGCCATGTTCATGCACGAGCAGGATGACGCATTGCTGTGTAAAATGTTCCCGTCCAGCTTAGGGAAGGTAGCACTAAGTTGGTACCATAAACTCCCAGAGGGGTCAATCTTATGCTGGACCCAACTAGCTGAGGAGTTTATCGCTCGGTTCCTAACAAGCCAAGCTGCCCCAAAAACTTTTGACGCACTGACCTCTATGAGACAGAGGGATGACGAGACTCTGCGACAGTACTCAAAATGTTATTGGGAAATTTTCAATGAGATTGAAAATTGCAGTGAAGAATATGCTCTGGCAACGTTCAAGACAAGTTTGCCTATGCATAGTAAGCTACGAGAATCGCTTACCATGAATTCGGTAAAAATTGTAGCTAAACTAATGGAGAGAATTCAGGGACATGCACGAGTGGAGGATGACATTTTGCAAGCTGGAGGGAAGATCGTAGCTGGACAGCCTCAGCTCCCGGAGAAGAAGACGGTGGAGTCAAAGGTATACAAGAAAGACTTCACAACGGGAAGGAAGGATTACACCCAGGAGAGGAAAGACAAAGCAGAACCTGACCCCAAATCGTACTTCAGCGTTATGGCAACTTTCAACATCCCCATATATAAGATGTTATACAGGATCAAGAATGAGCAGTGGTTCAGGAGGCCCCCAAAGATGACTGGGAACCCGAAAAAAAGGAGGGCCACTAATCAGCATTGCAGCTACCACAGGGATTGGGGGCACATGACTGAGGATTGTGTGGAATACAAAAAGTTCCTAGACGAGAAAGTGGCGGAAGGCTATCTAAAGGAATTCTTAGCAGATAGCAAGAATGATGTCGAGCCAGTAGAAGAGATGGACTACGAGAAAGGTCCAAAAGGGACGATCCATATGATACATGGATTGGTTGCTCCTTACACGAACAACGAAATAAGGCAAATCCAAAGAGTCAATGGGCAGGCAAAACAAGTCATGAAGCTCGGCATGAAGAGGTCGAGGGCATTAGAGGCCTTGGAGACCCCGATCACCTTCACTGAGGACAACCTGGAGGGGGTAACAGTACCCCATAATGATGCATTAGTTGTCACCCTACGAATAGGAGAGTACAATGTGGAAAAAATCCTAGTGGACCAGGCGGCCAGCACCGAAATCATGTACTACGACACCTTCAAGAAGATGGAACTCCCAACAAGCTCACTACAAAAGTGCCTTGTCCCCCTGGTTGGCTTCAGCGCGCATACAGTATGGCCTATGGGAAAGGTCACACTACCTGTCCGAGCAGGATCAGTAGTACTGAAGACTAACTTCCTTGTGGTAGACATTCCTTCCTCCTATAACGTGATTATAGGGAGGACATGGATGCACAAAATGAGGGCGGTCTCTTCAACTTACCACCAGAAGATCAAATACCCTGGGGCAGACGGAATAGAATGCATCAAAGGTAACCAAAAGGTGGCTGATCAATGCTTCACCATGGTCCTGAGAAAATCCCCAAAGGTCGAGTTGGTGCAGACAGTTGAAGTTCCAGACCAACCAACTTTAGAGGACGTCGGAGGTGATCCCACCAAGAAGATGGTGGAAGGACTGAAGAAAATACAGATTCAAGAAGACGATGCAGAGAGGTATTTCCTGATCGGCGAAACCCTCTCCGAGCTAGAGGAAAGAAATCTGGTCACTTTTCTTAAGGACCACATTGATGTGTTTGCTTGGACCCCTCAGGAGATGCTTGGGATAGATCTTGAAGTCATCTGCCACCACTTGAACGTGGACCCTCAACACAAGCCAGTTGTGCAGAAGGCAATGAGGTCGGCCCCACAACACGCAGACGCCGTAATTGAGGAGGTAGAACGGCTATTAGAAGCGGATGCCATACGAGAGGTAAGCTATTCGGACTGGCTGGCCAACATGGTTGTCGTCAAGAAGAAGAACGGTAAGTGGAGGGTTTGTGTGGATTTTACCAGCCTTAACAAAGTATGCCCCAAGGATAGCTTCCCACTGCCCAGAATTGATCAGCTTGTAGACGCCACGTCGGGCTATGAGAGGATGAGTTTCCTTGACGCATATCGAGGATACCATCAGATAGCAATGTAGGAACCTGATCAGGAGAAGACGTCCTTCATCTCCCCAAGAGGGCTCTACTGCTACAAAGTTATGCCATTTGGGCTACGTAGTGCTGGAGCAACCTACCAGAGGCTAGTTACTAAGATGTTCAAGGATTAGCTCGGCAAGACTATGGAAGTCTACATCGACGACATGGTAGTCAAAAGCAAGTTGAAGCCTGATCACCTTGCTGACTTGAAGGTAACTTTTAACATTTTGAGAAAATAAAAGCTAAAGTTAAACTCCTCAAAGTGCGCCTTTGGAGTCAGGTCAGGGAAGTTTCTTGGACACTTAGTGACTAAAAGGGGGATTGAAGCCAACCCGGATCAAATTACGGCTCTGTAAGGCCTTCAAAGCCCAAAGACCACGAAAGAGGTCCAAAGACTGACAAGAATGGCAACAGCTCTTAATCGCTTCATCAGCAAGTCCTCAGACTGCTGCAGACCTTTCTTTCAAATTCTGAAGAAGAGAGAAGGCTATGAGTGGGGAGCTAAGCAGGAACGAGCTTTCCAGGAGTTAAAAAGCTACCTATCATCACCACCATTACTCTACACCCGTAAGCTGTGGGAGCGGTTGATATTATACTTAGCAGTATCTGACCATGCGGTCACTCGGTCCTCCTACGAATAAAGGGGACGGAGCAGGCTCTAGTTTATTTCGTGAGCAAAACGTTGTTGGATGCTGAGACACGCTACCTACCACTAGAGAAGTTGGTGTACGCTCTTGTTGTGGCATCAAGAAAGTTGCCCCATTACTTCTTACAACATCCCATCACCATATTCACTGAATATCCACTAAGGGCCTTGCTCAGGAAGGCAGACTTCTCTGGAAGAATCTCCAAGTGGTCAATAGAACTCGAGTTGGGCTTTGACTCGATTATCGACCTAGGACAACAATCAAAGGGGCAGATTTTAGCGTGATTTCGCGGGTCGAAGTTTACTCCAACAAAGGGTGGCACCACCACCACCAAGTCTCCACGAGAAAGAGCAAGTTGGTAATCCCGAACAGCCAACGAGGGTGGCCGATCTGGAATCAGATGAATGGAGACTTTACGTGGATGGGTCAGCCTGCAACAAAGGATCTGGAGCAGGCATTGTGCTTTTCTCTCCAGAGGGATTGGTCCTGGAACAAGCACTATGGCTAGGGTTTAGCGCTACTAACAATGTGACAGAGTACGAAGTCCTGATAGCTGGATTGAAGAGTGCCCTAGAACTCAAGGTATACAAATTAAGAATATTTTGTGACTCACAGTTAGTTGTTAACCAGCTTTCAGGGGAATATGCCACGAAGAGCGAGAAGATGGCCGCATATTCAGAGGCAGCCAAAGATTTGCTTGACAAATTTGACCTGGTCCACATCCAGCAGATCAGCTCGGGTCAGAATGCACACGCGGACTCACCGCTTGCCCGGGATCAGCCAAAAATGTAATATATACACACGGTGATAGTGGATTATTTGGGCGAACCAAGCATTGGCCGAGCGGTGGAAGTCGTGATGGAAACAGAGCTTGGGCCAAGCTGGATGGACCCGATAGTGGCATACCTACGAGATGGGACCTTGCCAGAGGACAAGGGGGAGGCACACAAAATCAAGACCAAATCAGTACGCTTTTGGCTCTCACCAGAAGGTAAGCTTTAAAGAAAGTCTTTCCTTGGTCCATACCTATTATGTGTACACTCAGCTCTGGTCTAGAAATTCCTTCATGAAATCCATGCTGGAACTTGTGGGGGGCACACTGGTGGGAGGTCCATAGCCCATCGAAAGCATTATCCTGGGGTATTGGTGGCCATACATGCGGGAGGATGCTAAGGCCTTTGTCAAAACTTGTGAAAAGTGTCGAAGTTTTTTCCCTCGATCCGAAAGCACCAAATGAGGATTTGTTACCTTTAACCAGTCCGTGGCCATTTGCCCAGTGGGGATTGGACATCGTGGGTCCTCTCCTTATGGCAACAGGGAAACGAAAATTCCTACTTATTGACACTGACTACTTCACAAAATGGATAGAGGGGGAAGCTCTTGCCAAAATCACAAAAGCAATGGTGGAAAGATTTGTGTGGAACAAGATAATCACAAGGTTTGGAGTACCCTACTCCATTATCTCAGATAATGGGTCCCAGTTCGGCAAGAAGTTCAAAGCCTTCTGTGCCCAGTATGGCATCAGGAATTACTACTCAACCCCTGCGTACCCACAGAGTAAATGTACAAAAACGTAAGCCTCAAATAAAACGATCTTGAAGAGTCTCAAGAAGAGGTTGGAGAAAAAGAAGGGAAGGTGGCCTGACGAGCTCCCAGCCGTGCTTTGGGCATACAGGACCACCCCACGGCGATCTACGGGAGAGACGCCGTACTCCCTTGCTTACGAGACAGAAGCAGTGATTCCTTTGGATGTTGGTTTGCCAACCATTCGCACTACCCTAGTGGAATCAGGGGGCAACGATGAAGCCCTCGCCGAGCAGCTCGATCTTGCTGAAGAAAGGAGGGAATGTGCACTTATCACCTTGGCAGCGTATTAAGAACATTTACGAAGGAGCTACAACAAGAAGGTGCAGCCACGAGAATTCAAAGTTGGAGATCTAGTCCTAAGGAAAGTCTTGGCCAACACCAAAATATCCGCTGATGGGAAGCTTGGACCGAACTGGGAAAGCCCATACAAGGTCGTGGGCATTGCTGGTATTGGGGCATACCGTTTGGCCGACCTGGATGGAGACCCAGTTCCACGGCCATGGAACGTCCAGAACCTTAGGCAATTCTTCCAGTAAATTGTTAATGTGATTACAAATATAGTCACATCTTTTCATTTGTTTCTTCTGCTTTTTAGCTCATAGTTGGGATTATGAGTACAATCACCAGCATAAATCAGTTAGGTCATTTATTAATTGAATAAATAAAGTTTTGCTTTCTTATTATGATGTTGTTTAAATATGAACCCAAATAACCTCCAATCTGGATTCCTATTGGGGAGCAGAGAGTGCTTAGATTTGCAACGAATAGTGCAAAAGGATTCTAAGTATGAATACACTTAGATTAGAGAGTGCTTAGATTTGCAACGAATATTGCAGCAAAAAGTCCTAAGTATGAATACACTTAGATTTGCAACGAATATTGCAGCAAAAAGTCCTAAGTATGAATACACTTAGATTTGCAACGAATATTGCAAAAGGATTCTAAGTATGAATATACTTAGATTTGCAACGAATATTGCAGCAAGAAATCCTTAAGTATGAAAAAAAACTTAGGCCTGTGACGAATATTGCAAACTATAGTGACTATTGCATTCTAAGTATGAAGAAGTACGAAGAAACTTAGCTTCATAAAAACTTCTAAGTACGAAGACACTTAGAAGGAACTTGCAAAGATGATAATTGCAACACAAAGTACGAAATTACTTAACAAAAGCCAACAACAGAGGAATTAAAAGTATTAATAGGCCACATGAGGCTGAGCAAAGACCACGCAGGGTCAAATCAAGAGATTCAAGACAAAGACAAGTTTGAGATAAGGCATCAAGCCTCTTCACTGAGCCCTAAGGCATCAGTGGCAGGAATGGGATCAGGATCATTTCCACCATCTTCCGGGACAGGGAGGTCGGCATGGGCATCATCAGCCTGAGTTTGCTCGGAGGGAGGCTCGGCCCGTTCACGTGATCGCCGAAGCTTGGGCGCTTGCTTAAACCCCGAAAGCAGCCACCTCACTCGGGAGCTCCATGTCAACCCAATGAGGGGAAGACTCATCGATGCCGAGCTTCTCAAGACAACGCCGCCAAGCCGCCTCCCAGATAGCATCCTGCACGGCTGGCATCTGTGCTTTGTAGTTCTCTATGACCTCCAGGATGGCTCGGTCGTACTCTCCTTCCGCTTTGGCCTCTGCAGCAGTCAGCTGGTTGCTCGGACCGAGCTCAATCTCCTCTGACCTCTTCACCAGATCAGCATTTCCCCCCCTGAGCACTTCAACTTCAGCTCGGGCCTCCTTCAGAGATTGGGAGTACTGGGCATTCTCTTTCTTAGCCCTCTCCGCACTTTTCTGCTCTTTCTTCAGCTCCTTCTCGGCCTCTTTAGCCCTCTCAAAACCCATGGAGGCCTTCTGCATGATCTGTTAAAAGCAGGTACAAAACAAAAAAAAGAGAGAGACCTACTTAAGCACAAGGGAAAGTCTGGATACAGCAGAGGGAAACAGAAGAGGTATGTTTATCTTGGTGCTGGATTGGAAGATGGACTTCATCAGCACCTTGTAGGAGTTGCTCTTCTCCCTTTCCATGTTGTTGGGAAGAAGGGCAGCTCGGGAGACACCAAAAGCCACATCCATGGAGGAGATCTTATCAGTTGCGATGACAAGTGTGCCATCAGGTCGAGCAAGCGTAGGGGCCCAGGGTTGGACCAGCGGTGGAGAATCAGTCGTTAGCGGACTTATATCCCCAGTTCGTCTCATCTGAGGTGGGGGTTGGACTGGCTGGGGACTCCCCGCTGGTCTCTTCTCCCTTTGACGATCGGTGAGGGAAGGAGGAGAAGATTGAGGAGCTTGGCTTGGTAGGACAATCGGGGGAGCACGGGGAGCTCTCCCAAGGTTTAGCTGGTCCAAGAGGTTAATGGGTTGCAGCGGCATCTCTGAGTGGTCTGGGGAAGGAGAGTAGCCCAGTGAGTCGCCCCGAGTCGCCTAGCGTGAAAGGCATCGCCGGCAATTCCACGAGTAAGGTTGCAATAATCTAACACACCTGGTTCTTCTTGTTCTCCTTCCTCCCTTGCTTCTTCTTCGCTTATTCCGCCAGGCGTTTCTTTCCAAGGTCGGGCCGGACAATTATGGGGATGGTCAGGGGATCTCTCGATGTGGGCAAAAGTGACTTTGTTGCCTTTAGATCCGTGAAGCTTCGGCGACGTCCCTGTACCTCCCTAGCTCGGCCTCTTCCGCCCGGTCCTGGTCCTTGGTTCTCCGTGGGGCGTAGTAGCGACATCGGGATGCAGGGGCTGCCAGGTATGTCCGATCCGGGTTCGCCGGTTTTCCCCGATGTTGCCCCAAAGACGAAAGGAGTGTATCCCAGGAGTATGTGAGCAGCACGGCCAAGTCCTACTGGAGTGGGTGCAAAACCGTCGAAGTATAGCGCCCAAGCTATTTCCTCACGGTGGAGGTTCCCGTGAATCAAACGACCACCGTGGTTGAGGTTACTCGCTGTAAAAACAACAATGGAGAAGCAATAGTTAGTAATAATTCTTTTAAAGGAAACAGAGGGGAAAAGGAACAAAGGGGGAAATTGAAATATACTAACGTAATTTGCCAGGTCTGGTAGGGCAGGCAAACCCGATGGTCCTCCCCAAGATCTCTCGGTTCCCACCGCCGCGACTACGAGGAAGTCATCTGCCTCTCCCCTGGAGGAGTTAGGTAGGTCGGTGACGAGCTTTTGATTGGGATCCCTGGCTTTGAAGTAGAAGTTGTTGTCGACCGTGGGGACTACGCTATATAGGTAGTGCAAGTCCCACCAATCAAGATGAAAGCCGAGCAGCCTATTGAGGGCTATTGTGCCCATGAAACCCTAACAAAATTAGGGCAGAGCTGCATTGGGTTTAGGTTGCATCTAAAGCATACCTCACGAAAAAAGGGGTGTAGAGGGAACCTAAGGCCGCCCTCAACAATAAAGATCAGGGGGATGTGAATGGTGTTTTCATCTTGACCCTCTTCCTCTAGGTCTTTAGTTCGGTTTAGCCGGAATTGAACATTGGCGGGAATCTCATACTTCCTACGAAATGCTATCATTTTGTCTGGGGAATCTAGAAGAGCCTTATGTTTACCCATTTCTTCACTAAGAGAATTAGGGATTCACAAGTTGAAACCCAGAAAATAGAAAGATGAACAGACACAGGAGAAACAACGGAGAAGATGAAACACGAGAACAGGAATGGAAATCCAGAGAGGTCACTTATGTGGAAGGGATGGACCTAAGGGGATGGTCTCCGGCGTGAACGGAGGGAAATTTTCCGACGTAAAAACGAAGAAAAGGGCATGGATGCAGGAAGCTTGAGGCAGCAACAATGGCGGCTCAAGTCCCTCTTCTCTTTCTTCTCTGCTCTTTGCAAAAACAGAGTAAAAGGGAAATGAAGAAGTGTTTTGGGTTTAAGAGGGTTTTGGGGGAGGAGCAATGATTATCCCGCCTGAAACCCCATAAAGGTGGGGCGTGACGCACGAGAAACGTCAGCGAAATCGTCCTTTGGGCTTATCTGAGCCACCAGAGGGTCACTTTGCATTTAATGCAAAAACGACGCTGCTTCCCACGTGGAGGGAAGGCGTGCAGAAGGATCATTAGGAGCCGTTGAAGCTCTGCGCACTACTGACGAGTGACAGTAGCAGCAGAGCTGGGGAGCAATTGGAGTGGGAAAAATCTGATTACCCTACTGTTAGGCATAGCACGTGTCTAATATGACCGCCACGAGAGGGCGATTAGCTCGGCACCACATAGGGAGTTCGTCAGTCCCTGTACCGAGCTAGATTGACCATGAATGGGGTCAGAAGTCAAATTAAATTAATACATCAGGAAATTCCATTGGAGTTTCCTCCCTATCCACCTTGTCATGAACCCGATTCTCCATCTCACCATCTTCCTTGGACTCACTCACAATTGTCTGCTCCAGAAGATCAACATCTTCCTTTTCTTTCACACTACATTGATTTGGAGAATGCAACTCCATGTCATTGCTAAGAAGATTTGTACGAGAATCATCATTAATCAGACACAAATACCCAGACTCAATACCATAAGGATCTTCACATTATTCTTCCCAAACTTTAACCTCGTGAATTCTCCCATTCACTGAAATGTTAATCCATTCATCAATTCTAGAGTGCTTTGTCATAACCATCATTCTTCCAACGTCGAAGGACTTCTCATCAAGAGTTTCTTCTTTAAGAGTAAAAAACTCACTCCATATTTCTCCTATCTCTTTGAAGGTATTAAGGTACCAAGCATTCAAGGGCATGCCTTTGCAGCAGATCCAAACTAGCCTAGCATGAGATGCCACTTCACCATTCCATAATTTAATCGAATCAAACCAGTCTTCAATAACTTGGTTACCGACCAATTGATCCCTTTTCTCCTTATCCAAAAATGTTACAATCATGTATAAACCTCCTAAGGATTTGACTTGAATATCTTCACAGTTAATACATTCGAGAGCTTTCCGAACGTGTTCACAAGACACAGGTTTTTTGAGTTTGATCATAGCACTCCTTGACAACCATGATGTGCCCTGAGGCTAAACTTCTATGGTTACCCTATTCTTCACAACCATCTACAAAGGCTCGAGTTCATCTTGCTGCTTAACCACCTGAGCATAAAACCTTGTTGCATTGTTGACCTAAACATTAGGCATAGGGTCCCTTTGGGAATTTTCCTTAGAACTATTTGGAACCTTAGCTTGTAAAGATTGAGATTGGGGACCTAACGCATTATTCCTTTTATCAAATCTAGCGAACTTAACAAGAAGTCTTCTATTCTCAATCCACACTCCATTGAGGTTAGAAATAGACCTCTCTGCGTGTTGGAACTTGTGGTTCATATGATGTGTATGAGAGGTACTAAGAAGTTCTTGTAAAAGGCCAGTGCCGAGCGAAGCGACCAAACGAAATGGAGCGGAGTGAAGCGAGGCACTAGCCCGTCGCAGATTCAACTGTTCAGGTTGGACCGTAGGCCCGAAGGTTTGGGGGGGTGCAGAGGGGCGTAGCCCCCCCCAGTATGGTGTTATAAGGGCATTACGGGTATTCAGGCTATAATGTAAGTTAGGGTTGGAATAGAAGTGATGGCTATATATACTTTCTATTGTAAAAACCTATGTACCGAAAAAGATCATCAATAAAACAACTTCTCTCTCCGCTCCCATGGACGTACCCGATTTTGGGGAACCACGTATATCTCTGTGTCAATTCTTTTGCTGTTTATACTCGTATATCATGTGCGTGTGTGATTAGATCCTAACATTGCGTCCTATCTTCTTGCAAATCACACAAATCCAAATTTGCACCCAAAAATCTTACTTCTTTTCGTCGGGATGAAAGAATCAAAGACCACACCAAATTTTGAAAAAATACTCCTAACCACATAGCACCAACATCCTCGGGCAAAAAATCCACAAATAAACAAACAGAGACCTCCTTTTGATCAGAACCAAACTCCCCTTTACGCAGGACATACCCATTTTGAGACCAAACCTCTTTCATCCCCAATCAAGATAGAAGGAAAATGCAGAGAAATATTGCAAGAAGAGTGAAATCTCAGTAGAAAACAGCCATAGAAAGTGATACCTCAAAAGCGAAAGGGAAATAGCCACTGAAAAGAGCAGCTCCCCGCGATGACGGACAACAGGAGTACAAACAATAGGTTCAAACCAATTAGAAACTTTAATACTGTGATTAATTTAGATCACCAATGTGAGTCATAGCGGTTGTATGGCACAATGCCATATTCTCTTCTATGCACCACACCATTGATAACCTTCACTAACCAAGTCCTTAATAGGAAATATATCATTATTTAGGCTGCAATGCCTAAAAGCCCCAATAATTTTTCGTCTCAAGACATTCCTGTTGTACAACATCCAACATAATATGCGCACGCATAATTGGAAACAGAAAAATTAGAAACAAACTATAATGTGCGCAAAAATAGTGTTATGCACAGTAACCACTCAATCAAGAGTTGTCAAAAGACCCATCCTGATAACATGTTATATAAGACTTTGATGACAATCCCTCTGTTAAATGATCAACAATCATAAGAGTGGTAATCAATTTAAAATTGACACTTCTTGTTTCTAGACTCGGTCTCTAATAACCAAGTACATTACTTCCATGTGCTTGGAATCACTTAAATACTTGACAATCTTAGAGAATAAAAATGCAGCGGAATATTATTACCATAAATCTTTATTCAGTCTGGCAAGTGAGTCAACAATACCAAGACCAAAGATGAAGTTCTACAATCATAAACATGACATGTGGCCTCAAAGCATGCCACAAACTCGATCTCCATTATGTGCGAAGAGCAAGAGAATGCTTCACACTTTTCGTGAGATTGCTCCACCATCCAACAGAAAGAAAAAAAAAAGAAAAGATAATATTTACTTTTTGCTATTAAAACAACCAACAAAAACTAAATTTGAGTATGCGATTTTCTAAGTGAGCATATAGTCCTTTAACATTCTGTCTTCATAACTGTCTTCACTACCTTCCAATGTTCTATTCTAGTGTTGCTTTGGTATACCCTTTTTGACATAGTCGTAGCAATCTTTTCTAGAGATTGATCCTTAAAGATCTCTATGCCAAAACATAAGATATCTCATACAAATCAACCATCTTAAATTTCTGAATGATATATTCCTTGATTTCGTAAAACAAACCAAGATTACTTCTAGCTAACAGAATCCATATGTAGATTCACAATAACAAACTTACTCTCACTGACCTTCAGATATCCTTAAATCAGAACCATTGGATGGAAGCTTGTTAAAAATAATATATATGGTTTTTCTTTAATCTGCGAGCTAAATACTCTTTTCTTTTATTTGCGAATTCCTCTGGGTCTTTGATAGGCGTGCAATATTGTAAATATAAGCGCCTAATTAGGGGGAGTTAGCGCGTTAGACGTGCAATTTAATGTTCATTCTTTGTTTAATGCGTGCACGGTGGTGTTTTCTGTATTTTTGTGAGTTTTCCAGGAAAAATGACTTTTGGTGCGTGTGTGCATGGCTTGAAGTAGAGTTGGGCGCGGGAATCGAGGATTAGAGCTTGGATTTTGAAAGAGCAGGCCGGAGGGGATCGGTATCGATACTATCCACAACAATATCAATACCAATTGGTTAGAAGGGTGCAAAATTCTATCCAGAATGTTTAGTATCGCTACTTATGAGGGCTGTATCGCTACCTACGGCTCAGCAGTCAACGAAGGAGTCAAAGGACTCGGTATCACTACCCTTCTCAGGTGTGTTGATACCGATTGGTTACGGTTGAAGCTGAACGGCACCGTTTTGATACGTTTATTGGGCGATCACTATAAATACATTTTGTTATTATTCATTAGAGATCGAAATTTTTCCTAACTCACTGCATTCTTTGGAGCTCTAAAACCCTAGGCAAGTATTTCTTTTCCCGTTGCTAGAATTGCTTTCGATTAACGATTCTTGTTCTAGTTTCTTCGAAGATTTCAGTTCTTGTTTAAGATTTCGAGTAGTAATCCAGTGGTTCTTTGTTTTCAGTTGTCGGTACAGTTGAAACATCTTTCATCTATTGTCTTTATTAATGCATAGCTCTAGGATTTCTGTTTCCATATTAATGTTTACTATCATGCAAGCGTAAATTCCTTAGATGGGGCCATGGGCTGAACAGCACGCCATGGCCCGAACCGGAGTCGTTTGCCCATTTCTGAACGATTATTTTCAAAATCTTCATATTGGGATTTCTAAGAACGGCCGAGCTCTGTCATTGTCGGAACCCATGCGAACAAGGAATGGGTCAAACAATTCATTCTTCGTGGCGTGTGGGGTAACGCAAGCAGGGTTTCGTCCCCGGGAGAGAAAATTCTAATGTGAAGCGATATCTTAAGGAGCGGGAAGGGTGAAAGGTTTCGGGACTGGCTATGGGTGTTTGGATCCCAATGGTCACGTCTGTTTTAATGACTTGATAGCTATGGGTGTTTGGATCCCAATGGTCACGTCTGTTTTAATGACTTGATAAAATTCAGAATTTTTCCTTAGTTTAACATAGTTAATCACTCAATTAACCGGACGGGTGGCTACCTAAGAGCCAATTCAAACTAGCTCCCCGTTTTCTAGGTTAAACACCGACTCCGTCCCTGAGGATTCGACTTCGACTTCCGGATATTGTGCTACGTCAGTTTTGTTAGTTCTGTGCTTGGGACGTGCTATCTTTAATACTAAAAATCGGACAAGCATTTTTGGCGCTGTTGCCAGGGATTGGCGATGTGTGTTCAAAATTTAGGTAGTTAGTGTCTTTTGAATTTTAGTTTTATTTTATTTTTCTTAATTCCAAAAAAAAAATCTTAGGAAAATCTTTAGTTGTTATTTTTTTAGGATTGGGTCAAAATAGGTAACGGTAGGAAGGGTTCACCAAAAGCGGACCCACTCTATTACCGAGATCCGTCTAAGCGTCTAGTTAGGATAGATAGAGAGTTGTTGCAAGAAGTTCCACTATTAGGCGAGTCCAGCCATTCTGAGTCAATAGAATCCCAGTTTGAGTCACCGTCTACTCAGTCCGAGTTTTTTGTAGGTCAACCTGAACCCATTCCCATAGACGGCATGTTTGTAGAATTCTCCAATCCTTTGTTTGAGTGCAGATATGGCACTGCAGGGCGGTAATCAGCAGAAATCCATGCGGGATTATTTGCACCTCGAGAGGACCACCCCTCTTGGACCAATTGTATTTGGTCTTAAAGATATACAAGTGACTTCTTAAAACTAGCAGGCAGTTCGATGTGGTCTTAAACTCCATCTACAGGCCATTGATTTCAACTCATCTTTCATAGCATCTATCCAATTAGTAGAATCATCCCTAGTCATGGCTTGTGAAAGGGATACCGGATTTTTTACTTAATCCCAATAGCAAAATTAGATTCTTGTAGATATACCACATATATATCAACAATGGCATGTCTTCTTTCAACGGGTTCAGAAAAGTATGAAATCACATTCCTATTTTTGTTTGTTCCAAACATTGGAATTGTGAAAAGAAGGCATTACATTCCCATTTCCTCTCAAGATTGCTGCCAAGATTGCTGTCATCCAAACTAAGCCTCACTGTAGTCAGGATGACTGAAGCTCATTATCTTAGTTTTTGAAGCATTAGTGTTTGATTTTCAACCTTAAGGTGCTGAAAATTTGTTCATCAATGTAGCACATGCTGCTCTATCCACAAAGTTTGTTCATCAATGTAGCATTTGAGATTCTACGGCAACCCAATATGAACTGATAGCTCGATTAGTATCATACTCAATGCTCCTTCTAACTGAATTTGGAAAATTATCTGTCAAATTCGTTTGTGTTGTTAGCATTTGATCCTGTTTTTCTATTTGGCCTGAATTGAACCATAATCACTTGATGGAAGCAACTCTCCCGACTATGAAGATATAAACAGACAACCAAATTTATAGGCACCCTTTACTTCATACATGGACCGTACTGTTTTCATGTTTTGTCCATAGATTGTTTGCCAACTGTTAGTCCGCTGCATTTACTATTCTGCGCTCCTAATGTGACAAGAACTTGATTATTTCGATCCGGTTGTTGGAAACTATATTGGAAAGTATGCAAAATGCCGTGGCTACAGTTTTCTTGCTTTTATGGATTGGTGATATACCAATTACCAGAAGATAGAGGTTTGTTTTTTTTGTTTTGCCCTTTTTTTTTTCTCTGAACTTCCAGTAGACAAAGGATAAGCTTGAATGACATGCGATTCTTGCGGTTAGTGAATTCCTCCCCATCAAATAGCAACAATGGTCTCTGCATCACAGACATTAAACGGGAAAAAAAAAATTTCTGATCTTTCTTGTCTGATTTCCAGCTCCGATTGAAGATCCAATGGGAGCTGTGGTGTCCTCAAAATCCGGTTGGGTCCTTCGAGTGATCCCGATTCGTGAGAGTAGAAGTTGAATGGAGTAGGTGGTTATGCACGAGCCCCTGCACAATGAGCACCCGCCGTTAGCACCCAACCTGGCCGGAGTGTGGCCAGGGAAGGCACTCCGACGATCAAGTAAGAGATCGGAGAGGAAAGGTATGTTTGAGAGTTATTGTTTAGAGAGAAAGTACTGCGTACCCGTTTAGGGCTTTGTTACTTCGTATTTATAGGCTGTCCCTGCACAGGGGCAGATCGGTCAATCTGGCTCGGATGACGTCACCGAGCATCACGAGCCAGACCTGCATGCATCGCATGTTCGCCTCCTCCAATCACCATCCAGCACGTAGAGTAACCGTTTCGGATGCTATCATGCTGGCGTTGGTACAGCTGTCCCATACGCATGTGCCAACCTCAGTTTGTTATGGGCGTTAACCGCCTCGGGTGACGTCACGAGGATCGTCACCGAAATCTCGGGATGCTCTTCCGATCCATCTCGGACATGAACTATTTCGGACGGTTTATCTGATTCATATTTTTCGGCCGAGACTCCGGTTTGTCTCGGACGTGATAAGCTCGGTTGGCATACGATACTTCGTCCCTTGTTGGGCCTGGACACCCGTTTGGGGCCCTACCCCCTCCAGGCTCATCGACCGAGGCTAGATTGGGCTGCAAGATTTCGGCCCACTAAAGGAGCCACAGGGCCATTATCGGGTTTTAGATCTCACGGAGGTCTATAATTCTTTTTCCATAGTGCTTGGCTTGTTTTAGTTAGTTTATATTGGGGATTTCATCAGACCTAAATGGTTATCTGATTTGAATATTTGCTACCCTTGGGTTTAGTGTCTTTATCTTTGACTGACTCCATTGCCGAAAACAACTCGTTTTTTGTCAGCTTTGCGATATGTGCTAAGGAGCTTGAGGCTCGTGTCTGGGTGAGAGACATTAGTTCTCTTTTGATGTAATTTGCTTTTCTTTGTATTCTGGTTGTGTATTTGATTTTTATCTTTATACTTTTATTTCGGATGAAATCTCTTGTAAGTGCTATTTGGCTTTGGTGAATGAGAATCATTGCCGTTGATCGAAAGAAGAAAAAGAAGAAGAAGAGTATTCTTTGATTTTGAAGAAAATTCTCGTATATATAAACAATAAGGCCTCATTCCATTAAAAAAAAGTTTATTTTAAAGGACCCGGGGCATGCTGTCCTTTAAGGGATAACATGCATGCTGATCCCATTCGAATCATCTGTGCTTGGCGATTAGCGGCCCATATCAGATCGGTAATGAAAGGTGCAATTGATCGCCAAGCTTGGATGGCTCGGACATATTGTCCCTTGAGAGACAGCACGCCCCCCGCTTTCTATTTTAAAGCCAAAAGCTACTTCATTCCGCTAAACTTAAACAAAGCCAGCTTATTCCGAAATCCAAGGCTGGCCATTACATCACAATACATTAACCAAAAAAAGCCGACACATTCAACTAACTTTAAAAAAAAAAACCAGCTTATTTTTTAAGTCCCAAACAAAAAAAAAAAACCCAAAAAGATGGGTTAGTGGAACACCCCTAAGTCAAACTATTCTAGGATTGGGAAGATATTTTTGTTGCTTGGACTATTTAATTTCATGTCTGACGCTACTTCCCAAAGTAATGATAAGGTGAACCCATCATGTAAAATCATGTGGGAAGATCAACATAAACTGAAAATTCATCGCCTAATTGGGGCCTACATTAATAGAACCATAAAAACAGAAACAGTTGGTTTAATGGTAATTTACAATTATCACAAGATTGTTAAGCTAGCCAACGAGCTAACTTAAATTGGTAAGGACGTGTTTGGTGGGGTACTTAAGGTGTGAAACAGATTAACAGTCATAAGTCAAAGACGCATGAAATGCCTTCACTCCTGCCAGCCCAAGCACTATTCCTGTGACTCATCTTTATTATTACCAAACACGCATGCTTTTGACTTTGATCATACGTTAATCATTCTTCTAATGACAACTTATGACTTCCACGCCTTCCTAATCTCTCTTTGTGTGTCCAGAGCCGGCCCTAGGCCCGGTCCTGTGACTTCTGAGGCCCTAATTAAGCTAGGTATGGAAATGAGGCCTCTAAACGTTTCCAATAAATATTATTTGTTGGTCAAAAGTAACAAGATGTACTAGTGATGGAGTGACATACTACCTGTAAATTGAGGGCCTTGTTGGCCTACCTCCAGGGCCGGCCCTAAGCTAAAACTAGGATACAATCACTTTAGGCAACAAAAAATTTACAAATACTAAAGGCCCCTCGCACTTTCGTACTCTTTGTAATAGTCCAACAGAAGGGGCCTCGTCTTTAATATTCGTTTTAGGCCTCCGAAAAAGTCAGGGTCGAATTTGTCTGTTTGTGAGGGAGAGGGAGAAGTAACCTAACACTAGCTCCTGGATTAGAGGGGAAGGTCAGTTAATACATTATTGGTGTATAATGAAAAGCTTAGAATAGGAAGTTCAAAATAAACATTCCAACCTCAAACAAAATTAGCTAAAAGTTGGTTTAGAAGTTTGCAGCCTCAAGTTTGGTTTTTGACATGTATAAATACGTAGCATCATTAACATTGAATCACTTCCAAAAAAAGAAAAGAGACAAAGAAAAAGGGCTGCGGGGAAAAAAGAAAACGAAACTCGAAAGAGAAATATGGCTATGGAATTCATGGAATTCAGAATCACAGCAATTTGTTTCTTGTTATTGTTAGCTCAAGGTCTAGAAACTCAGGCAGCTATTTTTGATGTAACGAAGTATGGGGCCCAAGTTGGTGGCAAGTCGGATATTAGCCAGGTAAAAATTAATATTGCTAGTATAACACGAAAAAATAACGAGGTTGTGTTTTTTTTTTTTTTTTTATAACTTTCATCGGCATTTTCGTTTGGAAGTGAAAGTTCTATTATAAGCCTCATCATTCTGTAATTAAAAGAAAAAGAAAAAGCTTTGTTTTCTTTATTTGTACATATTGCTCAAAAAGGGAGTTCCCGACTTCCTGTTTATTCGAAAAATCCTACAGAAAACAACAATAAAACGATTTTTCAAAATAATAATCTTCATGGGAGATCTTTTTTTCTTAATTTATTTATTTAAGTGAGACCCATATTGAGCCACATTATTCTGTACAAAGATCCAGAATTGTATTAATGAATCGTTGTTTAAATTAATTTGCTCTCGTTTTCTTGGAAAATTTATGGTTAGGCTTTAATGAGTGCTTGGAAAGAGGCATGTGGATCAATAACCCCAAGCACAGTTCTGATTCCCGAAGGAATATATTTGTTAACTGCGGTGAAAATCCTGGGGCCATGCAAGGCTCCAGTGGGGATCCAGGTCCAAGGCACCTTGTTGGCCCCGGCGAATCCGGCCCAAGTCAAGGCCGATGGCTGGCTTACGATCGAACGCATCGACCGATTCATGCTTTTCGGTACTGGAAATATAGATGGCCAAGGCGCCACCGCTTGGGCGAACAATGACTGCAGCAAGAACCCCAACTGCGGTCCAATTCCCATGGTAAGCCTACATAAAAATTCCCAGGTTCGGAGTTCTTGAAAAGGTCGAATACGGATAGGATGTAGACATACAATGTGAAATAGTTGTATGGTTATATTCATATTAACATTTTAAGTTGGATGTTTGTGTTGAAAAACAGAACCTGAGGTTCAATTTTGTAACCAACTCAGTGGTCCGGGACATAACTTCCAAGGACAGCAAAAACTTCCATGTCAATGTCCTCGGCTGCACAAACTTTACTTTTCAGCACTTCACCATCTCGGCGCCCGAAACTAGCATCAACACTGATGGAATCCACATTGGGCGTTCGACCGGGATTAATATAACCGATACAAATATAATGACTGGAGATGATTGTGTCTCCATTGGTGATGGCAGCCAGCAGATAAACGTCGAGAGGGTGACTTGTGGGCCTGGCCATGGATTCAGCGTCGGAAGCCTAGGAAGGTACAAAATGAAGGGTCCTGTCGTTGGTATCACAGTCAGAAACTGCACTCTGACAAACACGCAGAATGGCGTGAGAGTGAAATCATGGCCTGCTTCCCCTGCTTCTGGAACTGCCTCAGAAATGCATTTTGAGGATATCATTATGAACAATGTCGGAAATCCGATCCTCATCGATCAAGAGTATTGTCCGTATAACCAGTGCAACATGAAGGTACTTCCTATGTGTTCACTCTCGCAGAAAACTGTGAGTTTTTCGTTTGATAAAATCTGCTAAAATCAACATTTGTTTAAATGAGCAGTTGATTTTAGCAAATAAGGAAGAATCATTGCTAAAATCAAAGATTCTTGTGAGAGAGAAAATCAAAGATTTTAGCAAATGGCTTCCGCTGTTGATTTTAGCAGATTTTAGCACATGGAAAACTCATCGTTGAAAACTGAACTAAACGTCTAGCAAATGGCTTTTCCATTTGATATACCCATTTGTTTGAATTGTTTCTAATGATTTGTTCTTGATTCTTTTCCTCAGAGTCCATCACTTGTGAAGATCAGCAACGTGAGTTTCAAGAACATTAGGGGCACTACCTCTACACAGCTTGCTGTGAAGCTAGTTTGCAGCAGTAGCAACCCATGTGAAAATGTGGAGGTTGGTGACATTGACCTGGCCTACACTGGAAAAGCCAACACCGGAACACATGGCGGCGCCGCCACTTCCCAATGTGCCAACATTAAGCCAATCTTCTCTGGAAAACTAAATCCACCCGTCTGTGTCAACTCTGCTCAATCTTCTTGAACATAATTCTAGTCTATTCCTTAGGTCAGCACCCAATCAATGCTTAAAAGCATGTTTGATTGGCTGGTGAATTATTGTTGTAATGTATAATAAATCATATAGTAGTATTACATACAGATTAATGAAATCTGAGGATTTGAGGGATTTGATGGGCCTCCAGTGTAGAAAATCTTTCATCAATAAGTACTGCTGTTACTTCGTTTAATCAGCTTCTGTTGGAGATTTTGATAAATGCATCACTGGAATAGAAAAATAATCTAACTCAAATGTGTTCTGATCATACATTTTATTGAAATCAAATAAATATGAATTTTGGGGTGACTAATGTTTTCAATGCGCTCTATAAGGTGAACTTTTTTGATCATCAAAATGATGGAGCCTATACGCTAATGTGGCAAATGGGTTGTAAGTTTGTTGTAAAAATGGGAGTGTGAGTAAACTTTCCCAACATCATTTGTCCTCAGTGTTGTGAATTTTCGTGCCGTACTAGCTGCTACCGTACCGGCTGTTACTGGACGACACGTACCATATCAACAATAATACGGTGCACACACCTTGGTGATTCGTACCAGTCAAAATACCGGCCTATACCGGGATCTTGGCCGGTATAAAAATATATTTGTATTTTTTTCTCATACTAAAAAGGGCTTGAACTTAAAAGATAATTTAACAAAACCTGGAGTCCTATCATATGTTAATCAAGTCAACTTGTTATTAGAACTAGTATTAATGTACTCCCTCCATCCCAAATTGTTGAGCCACATTACCTTTTGAACTTCTCAAAAAATTGTTTATATCTCATAATCTATAATGTTTTTGGTCATTCCAAAAACTTTGTTTAATTAAACTAATTGAAAATTATCAAACAAGATCCATATTGTATATAAGAAACTTAATAAATTAAAAATTATAGACAATTCTTTGAGATGTCCAAAAAAGGAAAGAGGTCCAACAATATGGGACGGAGGGAGTATATCAAAGTGTTAGAATTTGTTTTATTTTGCTTCTTTCAATTTCGTAGCTGTGTAAAAATTTAGTAAAAATATACTTATTAAATATACAATGAGAGTAATCTGGAATGATAACAAGATACACACTGGTACTGGTTGGTGCAGTTCTAGGAGAGAAAATGGTACACTTGTTGGAACGCAATTAACAACTTCGTTTATCATAAACAACATGCTTCATCCAATACCAAACCAAGGTCATTACTCATCCATATGCTCAGGGGAGACCCATGTAGGGGCAAGGTGGGGCAGCTCCTCTAAGTCGGGAACCCTCCCTAAAATATGCATAATTTTGGTTATTTTTGTAACTTTGCGCGACAGGGATGAGGCAACTTGTTCAAAAGTCCTAAACAAAGAATTTGTAACCCTATTAATTCACCAAACTAGTTTATAACCTATCCAAATTCTAATCTTTGTAAATTTTTTTTTTTGACCAAAATTTTTTGTAGACGCCTACGAAAAGTACAAAAAAAAGTTTTAGATCCCATGAAAGTCTTTTAAAATTCTACATGCCCTATGAAAGTTGTTTAAAACCCTAGTAAGACCTTATGAAAGTCGCTTAAAACTCTAGTAAGACCCTATAAAAGCCTTTTTAAACCACTAAAACCCTATAATAAAGAAAAAGGCATCCTAAAACCTAAATCATAGGTACCTTATAAAAAGTGCCAAAAAAGTTTGATCCTATGAAAGTCAGCTTCTAAAATTCTAAGATACCCTATTTAAAAGTTAAGCTTAAAAAATCCTGTGATACCCTACGAAAGTCAAGATAAAATTCTACAGACCCTATAAAAGTTGTTTAAATTACCAAAACCATATAATAAAGAAAGTCAAGACCCTAAAACCTAAACCCAGTGCATAAAATTACATTCAAAGTACTCTAAATTCTAATATAAAAAATCGCATGACCTTTTGACCTTCAAAACTTTAACATAAACTAAATAACATAATAAGTCCACAATTCTAGACTCTAGAACAAATAATCTACTTGCCCTAAATTTACAAGTAACTTCATAAGGAACCATCAAAATGAAATAAAATGAGTTAATATTATAGATTGTTGACCCCCGATAAATCTTGTGTCCCGCCCCTTCATATGCTTCATCAAAAATTGCACCCCCCATGTTGTGGTTGTTAATTGCTAAACCAGATAAAAAATGGATTCATCATAGAGACACCCACTGCACCACCACACAATCGACCTCTCAGCTGCTTAACCTATTGCCTCTCTTGTACTTCTTCTTCAATGAAGAGCTCCTCCAAATCAGTGGTTTGCCATGGTCGCGCTCGTGACAGACCCACCAATGGCGGCCATTAAGGCTGCAGAAACAGGGGAAGAAGATCTAAATCCTCTCGAGACGAAGATCAGGCAACGGTGGCGGCGTCTTTAGCGATACAAGTGTTTCGAGAAGAGAAAAAGCAACCTGACAACAAGTTTCGTCGAAATCTAGGATTAATTTTGCTTTAATTCGAGCAATCCATGTATTCCTCAACTGACATCAACTGAACTCCAGTCTAATCCTCCTAATGGGTTTTTTTTTTTTGTCCGTTTCTAGCGTAGGGATTTTGTAACGGGAGTGATTAATTTCCATGTCCCTTACTTTCAAGAAGAATTTACATATGGAGAGGGTAGGGACACATGGTGTTCCATAGTTATTCAAACCGTCCAAATATGTTTTAGACGATTTAGATTTGTGGGGGATTTTGGTTGTTTAAAAAACATATTTGAACAACTCGGATAGAATGACGGGACCCACTTTTACCTACCCTGGCATGCAAAATTCTCCTTATTTTTCGTGACTGTACCCATTTTTTGTCCTCCTACAGAATTTTTATTTGTAAGAAAATTCACTGGAAGACAAAAAAGAGATATGGTTATCCAAATAGAGTGTCTGAAGTGTGCAAATCATTTCCCTTTTTGTAATTTGTATTATTTTTTACTCCAGTTTAGAAAGGTCCACTAATTCATTAGGGTCCAGAAGAAAAGAGCCACTAGGGGTGCACAGATTGGCCAGTAGGGCTTATGTATGGGTCCCAAACGAAAAATTTGAGCCTTTCATTAATTTTAGAATAATGTTTCTAGTGGCCTAATGAAAAATTAACTCAATTGGATGACCGTAAGCCTTTGAAAACTGTAGCAATTTTTCATTCAGAATTCAGGATCTTATATTCTAAATCAATTATTGATATAGTAAATCAAACATTTAGAGTATATGATTAAACGGATTTTTGCCCGTATCAATTATACTTATTCCAAAATTAATGGACGGCCCAAATTTTTTTTTGGGACCAGTACGTAGGACCCACTGGCAATCCGTGCACCCTTATGTTGATACGTATCTGTACCCTTATCATCCATGGAGCTGGGGTACCCTACTAGACGAGCCAAAATGGATTTGTCTAGGAAGGAAGAATCTCTGTCTGAGAGAGAGAGAGAGAGAGAGAGAGAGAGAGAGAATGAGTGGGGGAGAACTAACCTAACCTAAAACTAGCTCCTGGATTAGAGGGGGAGGTTGAGTTAATAAATTTTGGTGGATGACGAAAAGCTTAAAATGGGAAGTTGAACAGAAACTCTCTTTGCCTCAAACAAAATTAGCTAAGATATGGTTCACAAGTTTAGTGGCCCACAAATTCTGTTTTTCGGCATGTATAAATATGCAGCTTCTAAAGCATCGAACATTGAATCATTCCCTAATAAGAGAAGAAAAAAAAAGGGTCGGATATTACAGCTAACAAAATATTAGAGCAATTTGTTAGCTGTAATATGGCTATGGAATTCAGTATCACAGCAATTTGTTTCTTGTTCTTGTTAGCTCAAGGTTTAGATACCCAGGCTGCTATTTTTGATGTAACGAAGTATGGGGCCCAAGCAGATGGCAAGTCGGATATTAGCCAGGTAACTATCAACAATACAACTTCAATACGATGAACGACGCGCGGTTGTGTTAATTTTTCTTGTTAAATTTAATATTTTTTATCGATATTTTGTCTAGAAGTGAAATTTCTAATTTGAGCCAAATCATTCTGTACAAAATTCTTGCTATCATTTCTTAAGAAGAGAGTTCTCTATTATTTGAAAAACTTTGCGGAAAACAACAATAAAACGATTTGTCAAAGTAATAAATCTTCGTGGGTGTTTTTCTCTTTTTTCAAGTGAGACCCGTATTGAGTTACATCATTCTGTAAAGAGATGAAGCATGGTATTAATGAATCACGGCTTAGATTAATTTGATCTTGTTTTCATGGAAAATCCATGTTTAGGCTCTGCTGAATGCTTGGAAAGACGCCTGCGGATCAACAACTCCAAGCACGGTTCTCATTCCCGGGGGAAAATATTTCTTAACAGTAGTCAATATCCTGGGCCCATGCAAGGCTCCAGTGGGGATCCAGGTCCAAGGCACCGTGCTGGCCCCGGCGGATCCAGCCCAAGTCAAGTCCGACGGCTGGCTTACGGTCGGAAATGTCGATCAGTTCACGCTATCCGGTAATGGAATTTTAGATGGCCAAGGCGCCACCGCTTGGGCTCAAAATGACTGCAGCTCGAACATCAACTGCGGTCCACTTCCCATGGTAAGCCAACATTTATATTCCAAGGATTGGAGTTCTTGAAAAGGTCGAATGCGGATAGGACGTAGCCATACAATTTGATATGGTTCAATGTTAAAACGTTATCGGGGCATATGCATTGGATCAAATAGTCTATGAAATTATGCTAGGCCTGAACGAGATGGGCTATCTGTTGCCCACTAGATCTTTCACAAAAAAATGGACTGGACTTTCACAAGAACTTAAAACTTGAAATCAATTTGTGTAGTCTTATATTCATATTAACAACAACTTAAATTTCATTTTGTGTTGGAAAACAGAACCTGAGGTTCAATTTCCTAACCAACTCAGTGGTCCGGGACATAACTTCCAAGGACAGCAAAAACTTCCATGTCAATGTTCTCGGCTGCACAAACTTTACTTTTCAGCACTTCACCATCTCAGCGCCCGAAACTAGCCTCAACACCGACGGAATCCACATCGGGCGTTCAACCGGGGTTAATATAACCGATACAACAATAATGACTGGAGATGATTGCATCTCTATTGGTGATGGCAGCCAGCAGGTAAATGTGGAGAGAGTGACGTGTGGGCCTGGTCATGGATTTAGCGTTGGAAGCCTCGGAAGGTACAATAATGAAGCTCCTGTCGTTGGTATCACGGTCAGAAACTGCACTCTGACAAACACGCAGAATGGCGTGAGAGTGAAATCATGGCCTTCTTCCCCTGCTCCTGGTATTGCCTCAGATATGCATTTTGAGGATATCGCCATGAACAATGTTGGGAACCCGGTCCTCATCGATCAAGCGTATTGCCCGTATAACCAGTGCAACATGAAGGTACTTCCTGTTTGTTCCCTCTCGCAGAAAACTAGTCTTTTTCGCAGAAGACTAATTTGGCGCTCGTTTCTTTATTCGCTAGTGGATTGGAGATACGTCCATTGGATTAAATTGAAACTCAAATGGAGATTTACTCATTTGATTGAATTGTAACTCAAGATTTGTTTTTTTTCTTTCTTTTCCTCAGAGTCCATCACTTGTGAAGATCAGCAACGTGAGTTTCAAGAACATTAGTGGCACTACCTCTACCCAGCTAGCTGTGAAGCTAATTTGCAGCAGTAGCAACCCATGTGAAAATGTGGAGGTTGGTGACATTGACCTGGCCTACACTGGCAACCAAGGCGGCGCCGCCACTTCCCAATGTGCCAACATTAAGCCAATCTTCTCTGGAAAACTAAATCCACCCGTCTGCGTCAACTCTGCTCAATCTTCTTAAATCTGCTCAACAGATGTATATTAGATACATGTCAAACATAGTACTATTAGTCTATTCCTTATTGTGAATAGTTCTTGTAATGTTAATAAATCAATTGCGTTACATTCAGATTAATGAAATCTGAGGATTGAGGAATTTGATGGGCCTCCATAAATTCCATTGTAGAATATCTTTCATCAATATGTACTGTAGAATAGTAATATTCTGACCCCATTAGGTTAATGTTGGTCACTTGATTTAATAATCTTTTCACAATCATGCCCTGTAGAATAGTAATATTCTGACCCCATTAGGTTAACTTTGACAAGCAAGTTTTGTGTGATTGCAATAAGCATTTGATTATGTGATAATACAGAATGATTGTGAGAGATAACATGGCAAGGATTGTCAAATTGAACACTAATCATGGGGTCTGCTGGTGCACTAACTTTTCCAGTGTCTTCCTACATGGTGGACAGAATAATATATTCATGGAATATATAATTGAAAAAGATAATACAGACAATATCAAATTTGTTGAAAAAAGGAGAAACAAAAGCAAAATAACTTTTTTTTAGCATTTTTCAAGTTAATTTCCCAAATGTGTATGTAGCCGCCGGAGATTACACATAACACCAATAAGCCCAAAAATCTACATTCAAACAGGCTCTTCTCCCAGTCCACGATGCGTAGGTCCGTCGGTCTGGGTTAGGGGCTCAAGACGGGCCCCGACCAAACCCTAAGATGCTTTGAAGCACTGGGGTAACCCAATTCTCATTCGACCACGTAGCACCAATAACAACCCGCTGAGCGACACAGACGTGCTATGCATTGTGCGTTGTTGCACAGTGACCGTACGGTTTGGTCCTCAGGTGCGTATTTGATCTTGTCACGTGGCACACCTGTGCATAGTACCGAGGTATGCTACTTCTCCCACTTGAGTTTGCTCTTCCTTTATCAAATGAGTATTTGCTTAAGTTTCGGAGTGCCTTCCGGCCACCTACGGTTGAACAATGCAAGCTAATTTTTGGTCTTGTAGGAATGAAGAAGGAGAGGAGAGTAGCTCATATTCGAGTCCAATAGAAATAGGCCCAAAGAAATTATAGTGTAGGTCCAGAAGAGTGAGCACAACCCCACAATACATGGGGGCATAATTGGCTTACTAAAGGGATTTTGCTAGTAATCCAAGAATCCGGCTTCTATGCAAAGTGGACTGCAGAGAGCAGTTTGTGTGGCAGTGTTTACATCTAAAATCAACCAATCCAATGATTAATTGACACGTAATCAAGAGTGCCAAACGTTGGCAATTACTCGTCGATACAGACACACTGGATTAAAAGAACATATTTGAGTAAATACGATGTCGTATCGTGTTCAAATATAAAAACGGTTATTAGCAGTTACGAACTATCATTATTGGAAAGAATTGACCTCAAAGCTATGGGATCAACTGTTAAGTATATAAGTTCTACGTGTGAACTTGGGAAACAAGGCAAATTGGCAGTTATAACACGTGGAATACTTATAGAAAGGCAGTTATTCATCTTAACGCTTAATCATTTGAGTTCGTTTGAACAACCGTATGCATTCAAAATCAAAGCTTTTAGAGGAAGATTTGAAGAATTCAAATTCGGGACGTGGAGGAAGGAGCAACTCACCAACTCCGCGAGTGGAAGTTAGAGTTCAAGCAAGCCGATGTTCAAATTCATTGAGCGGGAAGTTCAATCACAAGCAAAGCATGTATAAATAGAAGAATTCAAAGAGTAAAAAGCCCCTGACAAATCTTGAACAAACAGTATCAAAAACCGATGCTTGGTTTGTTCATTGGCAAAAAATAGTTTAGGATTTCAACTTAGTTCAAGTAGATTAGAAGTAGATTAGGATTTAGACTAGATTAAACTTCGATTGTTCTTATAACAATCACCCCTATCCCGATTGTTTTCGCAACAATCACCGCTCAAGTTCTCAGATTTGAAGTTGGAGACAATTTCAAGTAAGTGTATCTTTGATTCATTAATCGAAGTGTCTTGTTTCTTTGTTGTTCTTCGATTTCCTAAGTTTGTTGGTTTACATTTCTTCACTTGTTGAAAAAATCCTCTTAATTGAGGTAATTGAACCAATAAAACACAATCGCCTGATTAGATTTGGTTTTTTCCAAAGTTAATCTGAGGGAGGAGATTTAAACTCTCTCTGGCACGCTCGCACACAATTATTTTCCATTTGCAAAGAAGTAAAAGAACCAAACACATTTTTTGGCACGCCCAGTGGGACCCGAAAGTGTTGAATGGCTCCAAAACTTAGGAAGCAAACAAATGATTCTCAGATTGGCCAAACGCCAGAAGATGAGAACAATGTTAATTCTAGAGAGAATGAACAAGTCGAAGGCCTTCAAATAGGACCGAGACTCAGTCTTCGGTCAAGACTTAAATCACAGGGGTTGGCGGACTTCTAATGAATACTAGGAATAATAGAATCAGACATGTTGATGACCCCAAAAATCCAGAAATTGGATGAGGGGTGTCATCTAGTCAGTTTGCTGAAATAATTGCTACATTTAAAGAACTGGCTCAAACCCAGAAGCTTGTATTACAAAAATTAGAAGAGCAATCAGGACTTAAGCATGAGCCTTTGCCTTCATTTGAGAAGGATAAAGGAGAGGCTAGCACAAGTAGACCTAAATCAAGGCTTGGAAAAGAGCCTATAATTTTAGATGACATACCAGAATCTTGGTATGAACCCGCAAAAGCTTGTGATTACCAAATTCCTAAACCTAAGAGGGTGTTCAAACAAAACACTAATGTCCTGTTCGAACCAAATTTTGATGGTTTAAATGAGGAGAAGGGTTTCAGAAACATGGATTATGGGTTCGATGAGTATGTTTAAAGTCCTGGAAATCATTTTAATGAGAAGGATAGAACTAGTGCAAAAAGGCCCAACCCAGAAATTGGAATTCCTAAGTATGCATGAATACCAGAGATGGGTAGAGTGCATTCGAACCACTTGTACGAACCTTTTCACAAAGAAGAAGGAGGTTTCAAGCAAAAGATAGGTCCTTTGAGGATCCTTTTCGTGAGGTTTCCAAAAGATCACATGCCTAGAAATGTTACTTGGGAACCACATTGCTAATCCAAGGGTACCTTTAGGAGAACGCCCGACCTTCGAGATGAAATATTAGGTCTCATGCAAGAAGTATATGGACCTCTAAACAGAGGAATACAAACCCAAATTTATAGAAAACCCTATCCAGAATGGATAGATCGGCAGTTCGAAGTCCCTAGGGGGTTTAAAATTCTAGATTTTACTTTATTCCATGGGGACGAAAACAATCAACAACCGGAGCACATTGCCGTTTTACGGCTCAATGTAAAGAATTGGGCAATAATGGGTTTATTAAGTTGAAATTGTTTTCTAGTTCTTTGACAGAAATGACCTTCTAATGGTACTCTAACTTAACGCTGCAATTAGTTCCAAATTGGCAAAGAATGGAAGAATTATTCCATGCTAATTTTATCAAACTGAACTCAAATTACCATGGCCGATTTAGCAAGACTAAAGCAAAAGCCCTGAAAAGGCTGCACAATTTATTGCTAGATTTAAAAGGGCTAGAAACAAGTGTAAACTTCAACTTCCGTAAGTTGAATTTGTGAGAATAGCACAAGATGGGCTAAGTAGAGAACTTAGGAAGAAGTTCGATTCTACGAGTTCGAGATTTGGTTGATCCGACTTACAAAGCTTCTAGATATGAATCTTTGTTAGAAGAAGATGTCGATAGGAATAATTCATCTTATTCAACCTATTATAAAGGAGCCCACTTATGAAATTGATGCCGCTTTGAAATCGCCGAAAGCATGCCCTCTTTATGCGTGTGTGAATGTTTAGTTCGAAAGGATTCTTCTATAACACCGTGAACTAAAAAGAAAGCATTTAGTAAAGTATATTCATTTGATGTTTCTAAAGGATGAAATTTTTGATTACCTTTTGAAAAAAGTTTATCAAACTTCCCGAGAATGTTAAACTTCCAACTTTGGAAGAAACAAAAGGAAAGAACTATTGCAAATGGCATGCTTCTTGACTCATTCAACTAAGAATTGTAATGTTTTCCGTGATGTGGTTCAAGAGCAAATCAAGAAAGGAAGGATCATGTTTCCAGAAAAGACTATGGGAATAGATACGCATCCATTCCCTCGAATTGAAAGAGGTAACTCATAATACCAATGTGCCAATAGCTTTGGCCAAAATAAAGGCAGGAGGTATGGCGACAAAAGCAGTTCATGTTGAGATGAACTCTATGCAATGTGAAAGAGGAAAGCCAAAGTTTGGCCAACTTCAAGTGAGACTCGAAAGACATATGGGCAAAAGTATGAGACAGAAGTTCTTCTCAAAAAGGGTTTCAAGCAATCTCATCTTCCCATGCTTGAAGCATCCTTCTTGAATGCTTATGCATGGAGTGTGTAAACTAATTACTTGATCTTCAAAGATTTAGATCGACAGGGGGTTGATTTCTTTCCAAAGAGGATGGAAAGAAAAGCTTTGGATTGTAATAATGAAAGAAAGCCTTGGATAAGCCCAAAACAAGGAAAGAATGAGAAGCCACCCGCCAAGAAGAGACATGTATCTTCTAGTCCAGCCCATCACCTTCAAGAGAGTATCCTCCTTTGAAGAAGGTTAACACCGGAAAGGCTTTAATAGACCGAGAAATCGAAGAAGAAGAAGGGGAACAATTTACCTTGGTAAAAGAGTTTCCATTGGTTTCTAAAAGAGGGTTAAACCGTAACTCTTCCGGAATATAAAACCTCTCCTAAAGTGGGAAACAGGATGGTTAAACCTCCAAATACACCTACTGGGCAATGGGTTGTGATTAGGGATCCAAAGACCAAGTCACCTCAAATGATTCCTATGCTTACTCGAACTCAGAAGAGGAAATTGCAAAGGAGGTATACTAGCTTCCAAATGGAAGAATATGCTTCCAAAGAAAATCATATTGGGGGTGACAAGTTTAACCCGAGGTTTAACAGACTTCGAAGAGAAGATTCTGAAGAATCTCTTCAAAAAGGGTTTACTCAATCCGAAAGAGAAGCACCGAAAGTCCGGGCTGCAAGGATGGGCACAGTTGAAGTACCTCAAAACAACCCAAAGATCACTAAATTCCTTGGCAAGCTATCACCGGCTTATTAGAAGCCATGGTAAAGTGGAACAGAAGGAGGAGGAGAAATGGGTTCATCCCCTATTGAAACATTGTCCCCCATGGAAACTTCTGCAGTGGAGTTTCCTGAAAAAATGGACACAAAAGAGGATGGATCAGAATTACCAATGCAGGAAAAAAGGACCATTCAGTTTGGAACTTTGCCTGAAGTTCAAATTAACATGGTTTCTCCGTCATTCGATTTTGGACCTTTTGGACCAGATTGTTCACCAGTTCGAAGGGCGTTACAACCAACAGTTACTCTTATGGAAATCATTGATGTGTCAAGTGAAGAGGAGTATAACCTTACATATGATAATGGTTGGAATGATGATTGGGGAGCTTTAGTATCTAAAATTCAAAAGGAAGAAGAAGAAGAAGAGCTTATGATCATGGTTAATGCTATGGAGGAGCCAGAAGTAACATCTGCAGAAGAGCGTATTTGTTCCGTAGACGTAGATTGATTCAAAGTACCCTTTAGTTGTTGATTTGAATTGTACGATCTTTCTTATCCTTTCAAATCACCTTCAATGATATGAGGCACCATTTGAAACCTTTATATATATCTACTTTGTTTGATGGGATTTTGTTAAACAGAGTATTGGTTGACAATGGTGCAGCAGTGAATATCTTGCCTTCTAGGACCTTAAAGAAGTTGGGGAAGGAAAAGGTTCGATTGATCCCAACAAGTACATCCATTGCTGGGTTTACTGGTGAAAGTAAAAACCCCAAAGGAATTGTTTCTATCCGCCTAAAAGTTGGCCAAGTGGAAACCGATACAGCCTTCTTTGTGGTGGATACTTTTACAAGTAAGTATAATGCTTTACTTGGTAGAGACTGGATTCATGTTAATGGTCAGATTCCATCTTCGGCGCATCAAGCTTTGATGATTGTGAAGTATGAAAAGGGAAAGAGGTGGGAGTCGAAGAAGTGAAAGCAGATCCACATCCCTTCAAGATTTCAAAGAATTGTGCAGAGGCTGAAATGTATAAGCCTCAAATCATTCCTTTAAGTGAGATAGCACACCGCCACCCTTCCATCCAAGAATTGAAATGGGAGAACCGGGCAGAGTTAAAATCTAAGCTTAAACAAGCAAATTGATTATGAATCGCATAATTCACGGATGAGGTCGCTTGGATGTGAATCCAAGGCAAAGGTTGAAGAGGCCAATTCATTGGCTTTAGTCAAATTTATGGCTCTAGAAATAGAGCAGAGGTTACAAGAAACAAATGATTGGGAAGAATTATTGGCTGAAAAATCTGACTGGGGGTTGAAGCCAGTTAAGTTCGAAGAAGCTTTTATAGGCCATGTCGACTCTCAAGACCCTTTTGAGAAGAAGTGGAATTGGGAGAAGGAATTGTTCCAAATACTTTTTTTTAAATCAACAAGGAGCTTGATGCCGCTTTCAAGTCCAAGTTGATCTCGCTTGCTAAGGAGAACAAAGAGTGCTTTTGCTTGGAGTTACAAGGAATTAACAGTTTTGAGTAGGGATTTAGTTGAGCATAGATTGCCTATTAAAACTAATTGCAAACCTTTCAAAATGCGAAATTTCCAAGGAAAATGTCTCCTGAAACCATATCGTTGGTTAAAAAGGAAATTCAGAATCTTCTAAATGCTGGTTTTATTAGAACAGCAAGATACGTAGAATGACTATCAAATATTGTTCCTGTTATTAAGAAGAATGGGAAAATTAGGGTTTGCATTGATTTCAGAAACTTGAACACTACAACCCCTAAAGATGAATACCCAATGCCTATAGTAGATATGCTTGTGAATAGTTCTGTAGGTCATAAAATTTTGTCCATTATGGATGGACATTCAGGGTATAATCAAATTTGTATAGCTGAAGAAGATGTTCATAAAACTGCATTTAGAGCCCCAGGCAACCTTGGGACCTTCGAGTGGGTCAAAATGCCTTTTGGGCTAAAAAATGCTGGGGCTACTTATCAAAGAGCTATGAACACTATCTTCCATGAGATAATTGGGGGTTTTCTGGAATGCTACATAGACGACATTATTGTCAAATCAAAATCTATTGATGATCATGTAGAGCACTTGAAAATTGCCTTTTTAAAAATGAAGCATTATCAACTAAAGTTGAATCCTACTAAATGTGCTTTTGGAGTGACAGCAGGATGGAGAGGACTTCGAATGGACTAAGGAGCATGATGATGCTTTCAAGACCATCAAGGAGTACTTGATCAATCCACCAGTTCTTGTTCCACCCAAAAAGGGAGAGCCTGTTAAATTGTATTTGGCAGCAAACCATGACTCAATTGGAGTTCTATTGGCTCAAGATAATGAAGAAGGAAAGGAACTAAATATTTACTCATAGCCAATGAGCGATAGTGGCTCCAACCTTTATAGCCAGCAGGATCATCCATTCTTACCACCACTATCTCAGATGGTAAACCCCATAGAAAGGGTTAGAGAGTAGGGGGCGATGGAGGGCTCCATGGGTCAATGGGCTCAGAAGTTTCTACGTGAGCCACTGTATAAGATCGATCCCTTCGAATCTCACCAACAATTGGCGTCACAATGTTTCTAGTGTCAGTAGAAGTTGGATCATTTAGAACCAAATTTTCGAAGGCATTTTGAGTGCTAGAAATATCAGACATGGTTAAAATAAGATGGAGATCAGTTTACAAAGGGAATTGGTGATTGATTTTTGCCAGTGATTAAGTCCTTTTATAAACAGAAGTAGTTAGTTTAATCGATTCAAATTCTAGCAAAAATGAAGAACATGGGTTTTAACTGCCCACTATCCACGAATCTCTCATGAGAGCGAAGAGATTTATTGTTAACTGCATCGTGGAATGTGATTAGAACTGCCAATAACTTCGCCGAAGCTTACGGGAATTCGAAGCGGCAAAAGGGCACATTAACACTTATTCAAATCCTTTGAACAAAGATGTTAATGTGGGGGGTATGTTTACATCTAAAATCAACCAATCCAATGATTAATTGACACGTAATCAAGAGTGCCAAACGTTGGCAATTACTCGCCGATACGCACCTGCTAATCGATTAAAAGAACATATTTGAGTAAATATATGTCGTATCGTGTTCAAATATAAAAACGGTTATTAGCGCTTCACGAACTATCATTATTGGAAAGAATTGACCTCAAAGCTATGGGATCAATCATTAAGTATATAAGTTCTACGTGTGAACTTGGGAAACAAGGCAAATTGGCGCTTATAACACGCGGGAATACTTATAGAAAAGGCGCTTATTCATCTTAACGCTTAATCATTTGAGTTCGCTTGAACAACTGCATGCATTCAAAATCAAAGCTTTTAGAGGAAGATTTGAAAGAATTCAAATTGAGGCGTGGAGGAAGGGAGCAAATCGCCAACCTGTGAGTGGAAGTTAGAGTTCGAAGCAAGCTGATGTTCAAATTCATTGAGTGGGAAGTTCGAATCACAAGCAGCATGTATAAATAGAAGAATTCAAAGAGTAAAAAGCCCCCGGACAAATCTTCAACAAACAGCTATCAAAAAACTGATGCTTGGTTTGTTCATTGGCAAAGTAGTTTAGGATTTCGAACTTAGTTCGAAGTAGATTAGGAAGTAGATTAGGATTTAGACTAGGATTAAACTCGATTGTTCTTATAACAATCACCCCTATCCCGATTGTTTTCGCAACAATCACTTGTTCGAAGTTCTGTATTTGAAGTTGGAGACAATTTCGAAGTAAGTGTATCTTTGATTCATTAATCGAAGTGTCTTGTTTCTTTGTTGTTCTTCGATTTCCTAAGTTTGTTGGTTTACATTTCTTCACTTGTTGAAAAAATCCTCTTAATTGAGGTAATTGAACCAATAAAACACAATCGCCTGATTAGATTTGGTTTTTTCCAAAGTTAATCTGAGGGAGGAGATTTAAACTCTCTCTGGCACGCTCGCACACAATTATTTTCCATTTGCAAAGAAGTAAAAGAACCAAACAGGCAATAGTAGTCTACAAGTGGTTTCAATGGACAAGATTTATTTAAAAAATCTTACTAGTGAGACACTTATCTTAGCTGTAGATTTTTCCATAAAAATGGACCCTTAGTAGTTAAGATGAATGGCTGAGATTGAACTCTGCACTGGCTTCTCTGTCATTCAGTTACTGCTGAGATTAAACTTTGTCCGGACTTCTCCGCCGTCCATCTGCGAAGAATATGGGTTCATAAATTAAGGTTGACGTTAAAATTTAACGTCAACCCCTTGTGGCTATTATGATCCTTCTATAAAATAAATAAATTGAATGTGGAAAACAAAATTTTCTCTTAATACATTGATGAAGTATTGAACCATTAGATTTTGTTTCCAAATACTGTCTTAAGTAGTACATAACAATGACAATGACAACCATAGTGGTTATGAAAGTGGAAGCCATCAATTTTTGCTATCTAAATTTGATTATTGTTTCCATCATAATAGTGATAATGAGAAGAAACGATGACACACAAGTGAGACCTGTCTAAAACAGGAACCGATTCTCTTGTCAATTCCTACTGCCTAAATGACGGTCTAGAAAACACAATTCAATATTCTAATGAACATATATCACTCATTACGTGGATTTTGGTTGCCTATAGATAATGAAACATTCCCACAAAAAGATCCCTTATCGAACGGTTTAGATTGCAGGATCAAGTTAATTTGTTTAGTAATTGGCCAAACTTTTTGTCTTCTAGATCTATTCAAGGACCCATTGTTTAAAATTCCTTAGGACAACAATTTTCCATAACTTCTTCTTGAATTTTGCTAAACTAGTGAAATTAGGCAGATCTTGTCGGCATCTTGGCCTGATAAGACCCCACAAATTTAGAATAAGATTGTAAAAAGTAAAAAGTAAAAACAAGTGACAGTCCTTTAAAGCACCCACAAACTCTGTGATAAGCACTAGCACTAGCATCTCCACCATAGCAAGCCATTATCACAAGCCATATATGTAGAGAACATAATGTAAGCAATATCTCAAACTCATCAAGTGAAGGCACACCTAGTAAATTTTGGAAAGGAGCTGAGCATCTGGGGGAGAGATGCCACGAATGCTGGCGGTGATGAGGCGGAATCTCCAAAACATGAGGAAGAGTCCCCGAATAGCTGATGAGAGCATGTTTGGAGATGGAAATGGAGCTGCTGAATTGCCAATCTTTGTTCACCGAACGGATAGGAGGCGAGCAAGATGGAATGCATTCTCAATCCTACATGAAGTTATACGAGCTCCGCTCTCCCTTCTTTCATGCCTTTCTTATCCAAATACCATTAATGGAGCTGATGGAGCCTGGGCATCCAGTGAGTTGGCCCTGATATCGGAGATGAATCAGCTCGTTGTTAATGATAGCTTGCGCTATGCCATCCTCATGTAGGAGATATGAAGGAGACATTACTACCATGTGAATATGTGATGATCTTTGGGTCTTTTAAAGATTCTGGGTGATAAAGGGAAAGGTTAGAGATTTCAGATTGATCGTAAGAAATTAACTGGTAAATACATGGATTCATGAAGAATAGCCTGTGTTTAGATTAGATTCATTTGGATGTCCAACCACGCATCTGGTATTGAGAATTTCTTACAGTGGAGTATACGTATTTCCATCGAGAGGGAAAAAAAAAATCTACTTATCTGCTCTATGTAATTTCATATTATTTGGTTTCAAGTAGTGGTTTAGTTGGTTTGGTTGCTTCTGCAACCTGGTTATAGAAGTCCTTTTGTAAGATTGCTTATCCTAAAAAGTCATCCATGCTTCGGTGCGAAAAATACAAGTATAGACATTAGATATGCACACACTTGTGCATAAATAGCAGCAGTGAGAGACGGTAAAACAGTTGCCCACATTTGGAATCGAAAAAAATTTGGGTGCTTATAGGGTACCACGTTGTACCCCTTGGACACATCCGAGCTGTCTAACAAATGCAACCGATGGTTTGGATGTGTTCGGCTTTGAAACAAAAAAAAAAGTTTGTTTTAATGTGGAACATCCGGACCGTCGGTTACATAATTGTGTACTCCACAATCCCTTGCTACTGGTAAGACTCGAAACTGAGTCTGCCCTGAAAATGTGAGAAACAATGCCCACCAGGCTACCACCATCGATGGTCTTCTTTTTGTCTGTTTGTTTGTTATTTTGTTGGACAGAAAATGATAGTGCTCTGTGAACAACACTCGAAGCAATTTCAAGGAAAATGCAATAAAGTAACTTGCTTTATAAAGAACACTCACAGTAGTATTTTCAAGGCAAAGTTGGAAACACAAAAAACTAACTAGCTTTGTGAAAGAAATGGCCAAGCATGAAACATCTATGCTAGAAGAAATTGGTCAAAAGTTTGAGATTTGGCTGTGGCTTATTAGTTCATTGGGGTGTATTTGTGAACGATTGGAAACCTGCAGGGCACCTATAAAACATCATTATTGCAGCCAATTCAAACTTGCAAAGATTAATTTTGCCAACTTTCATTTGGATGTGTTTCAAATGGAAAAATTAACTTCTACAACCAAATTAGCCGGTGCCATGAATGGAACCAAAGCCTTCAGATTTGTTCTATTTTGAAGAGCTAGCAAGAAACTGAACAAACGATCCACAAGCCTGTTTCTTGGCATGTCAACTCTCAATTGGACACAATTAATAGGAAAAATCTAGAAGGATAATCATGATCTAGTCTAGTGCAAGTGGTATTTAGTGTTTCTTTCTACAGAGAAAGCAGAGCCTAAAAAGAGGCAATCATATGGTTGGGTTCATGTCTATAAGAGAAGGTACAGGGGGACATGAGAAAAGGGTCACCGGATCCAACTTTCTATGGTGGATATTCTGAGACGTTGAATGCCATTCATGAAACTTCATAAAGAAACCTATATGTTAAAGATGTTTTTGCCACTCCGCCAATTACAATCCAAAAATTCTACATCATTCAAGAAAAGTATTGTCTTCGTATATTCATAATCCACCAACTAATACTATGTTCTTCCACTCTGATGCAGTATCAAAATCCAATTAATGCACATAATACTCCATGAAAGATATGGTTAGTAGCAATGTAGCACTACCTCTACCGAGATTGTGGTGAAGCTAGTTCATAGCAAGAGAACACTTGTGTTGTCAACTCTGCTTAATCTTCTTTAATCTGCTCAACATAATCCTGCATACATGTGCATTTACAGATCACGGTAAATGCTTTGCAGAAATGGTCTCATTCTTCTGCCCCCAATTCATTCTTAAGTGCATGCTTCATGGGTTGAATTATAATTGTGAACCTCAACTAAATCATACTATTGTATCTCATACAGATTGATAATTACACAAGTTTTGGAGGAATTTGATGGGCTTGGATAGCAGAAAGCTTTTCATCAACAATGATTGCTATTACTTTGACTGATCAGCTTGTGTTGGAGATAATTGGATAATTTAGCTAATAGGTTAATCCCTCTACCAATTGTTGCATTCAATTGCATAAAATGAAGTCGTTAAATATGTAATGCAGTCTTATGTCTAATCCGGCCAATAAAACAGGCCCACAAAGTCAATTGATGATTATCGTGTTCTTCCTTTCAGTTTATGTTTGGGAGATGATGAACCAAGATTCAGTGAAATAATCGAAAGTCAGACCACCTTCATCGTGTTTCATAGATAAAAAAAAATTAACAAAGATCATTATCCACTTATGGATATGCTTAAAGGCTGATGGGTTAAGAGATACCACACCCATGTACCTATATCTGGTTGATCCCAGTCACATCCTAATAATTTTTGCACATCCATACTCTATTGAAGAATAGTGACTTCCATTAGCACTAGTCAATGTTTAGTGTAGTAGTGCTTGGAAAGAAAAAAGAACCTCCAAGATATTGCAAGAAGCATTCATTAATGTGGAAATATCAATTAATAGTGAGATAACATGATAACTATTTTTGTAATTAATTGAAGACTAATAATGGGGTCTGATGGTGCACTATCAATTCCTGTGTCTTTCCTACAAGGTGCATAAATTGAAAGATCATGCCAATAAAATATTTTATGAGGATAATACAGACAAACCAATTTGGATCTAAGAAAACGAAAACGAAAATGGAATCGCCTTTTTATTTAAGATTTCAAGCAATTTTTCCAGTGTATCCATAGAATAATTGGTTGCTAAAGGAAGTCTGTCAGTAAATTCGCTGTTAAAAAAGAAAAAAGAACTAGTCCACTACCTTGAACCAGTATTGACAAGAAATAATTAAACATTGCTTGCCTGTTTATCAACCACTTCTGGGTTTGTAATCTAAATAAACAAAAATAATGGGAAAAATAAAATTTTCCTTTAGAACAATAACATATCACCATAACATGCCATTGTCACAAGCCATATATATAAAGACAGAATGAAAGCAATCTCTTCAATACTAATCAAGTCAACGTACCTCAAGTACATTCTTGAAAGGAGGTCTGAGCATTAGGCGGAGAGATGTGGTGGATGCTGGTGGTGATGAGGCGGAACCCCCGAAACATGAGGAAGAGTCCCATAGTAGCCAATGAGAGCATGTTTGAAGATGGAAATGGAGGTGCTCAATTACCAATTGTTGTCCGAGGAATGGACAGAAGGCGATCTGAGTGGAATGGATTCTCAATCATACATGGCGTTATACGAGCTCTGCTCTCCCTTCTTTCATGCCTTTCTCATCCTCATACCATTAATGCTGCTGATGAAGCCTGGGCATCCAGTGAATTCGCACTGATATCGGTGATGAATCAGATCATGGTTAATGATAGCTTGCGGTATGCCATCCTCATGTAGGAGCTATGAAGGAGACATTACTTGTGATGATCTTGTGTTCTTTTATAGTAAAGTACACCTATTTCCATAGAGAGATGTAATTTCAGATTAGGTTTCAAGTTGGCTGGTAAGTTGGTTCCTTCTTCAAACTGATTGCAGAAGTCCTGTTACTTTTTGTTATAGCAATGATAACAAATCCTGAACAGTCTGCTATGATTCAGAGTATAAATGAAGAATATATACCCACACACACACACACAACCTGCGGGCGTACACACACATGCAAATAGCAGCAGTCAGAATCAGAGGATCAATGAACTATATTTGGATTGTACATGCTTTGAAGTGACAAATTGGTCCACAAGCTTAGAATCTGGAAAAACGGTAAGGCCCCCATAAAATGGTTTCTGACAACCAGGTATCTAAAGCATAATGTCAAGAATTTTTCCTCTTGTTTCTTTCGTTGCTTTGATGGAGAGAGAACGTACAATGATGCTCTATGAACAGCACTCGAAGATAATTCAATGAAAAGACAATAAAACAACTTGCCTAAAGAACAGCACAAATGAGCATATACAACCGTGGGTGGTAGCCTAGTGGTAAGCAGCTCACTCCCACCTTTTTTGGGTTCAAGAGGTTGCAAGTTTGAGGTACACAGCTGGTGAACCTTGGTGCTTTGCAATCCTGCTGGCTCAGATGTGAACCATGAGCCCTTGGTGGGGTGGTAGAAACTAGAAACCTGAAGGTTGATTGGTCCGTGAGGACCTTGACGGAATCCAGTACAAGTCTGGAGTCATCATGGTCGCGCCCACGGGAGGTTGCTATCACGAATAACCTCTTCCTCCACGCTTTTGCTTAGAAAAAAGGAAAAAGAACAAACTAATGAGCATATTCAACGGAAAGTTGGAAACACAGAAGACTAAGGTGCTTTGTGACAGAAAAGGCCACACACGAAGCATGCAAGAAGTAGTTGGTCAAAACTTTGTTATTTGGTTTTGAATTCTTAGCTAATTGAGGTGTTCTTGGGGACCACTGACAACGCAGAGGGCACCTAGAAAATAATAGTGTGGGCAAAGCCTTGAAATATCAGACCACAGCAATACCACTCTCGCACCAAATTCAAAACTTTTGCAAATATGGATTTTCTTGACTTTCGTCTCTTGATGCAAGAGTCACATAAAAGGTTCCAGGGTAGTGGAACAGGTTGAAAACATAGATCAGTGATGATTAAAAGCATTTCAAATGGCAAAATTCCATTCTGCAGCCTTGTTAACGCATGCTACAACAGGAACCAAAACAGTCGTATTTACTGGATTTTGAAGAGCTAGCGAAAAACTAACCAGACAATATACAAGCCTCCTTTTGGCATGTCAACTGTCAAAAGGTTGCACTTGCGAGGAAATCTCTAGAAGAACGGACAATCATATGATCCAGTGGAAGTGGTAATTAGTGTTTTTCCTACTCAGAGAGAGGAAAGTATAAAAAGAGTCAATCGTAGGGTTGGATTCATGTCTATAACAGAAGACACGAAGGAACATGAAAAGAAGGTCAACTGCTCCAACTTTCTATGGCTGATAGATATTCCGAGGTGGTAGAACCCATCCAAGAAACTCCCAGAAAGGAACCAATTGTTTTACAGATGTTTTGTCCCTCCTACTATGTCAACCATAGCATTCTATCTTTAACAAGAAACTAGAGTCCATTATACTCAAAATTCACCAAGTAATATGTTCTGTCACTTTCACATAATATGATAAAGCAAGCAATGCTCATGATGCATCATAAATGATATGATTAGGGGCACTACCTCTACCCATATTGTGGTGATAGCTAGCTAGCTTGTAGCAGCACACCTGTGTCCACTCTTCTCCACAGACTCATGTATGCATTTATATGCGTGCATGCGTGCAGATCAAATTACATGTATTTTCATTGATTGTCTCATACTTGCACCCCACACGTGCTTAATATGCATGCTTGATTGGAAGGTGAATTGGAATTGAGAATTTAAATAAATCATATTGTTGTGCATGCAGGTTAATGAAATGAGTACTAGAAGAATTTGATGGGCCACCATAGCAGAAAGTCTTTCATCAAGTACTTCAATTGGAGTACATATTTTGATCAATTCCCTGTTGAAGAAAACTGGAAAGTTCTGGATTTGTGCGTTGGGCCACATCAGTACTTCAGCAAAATGAATTAAGTTACAAAAGTGAAATACAGAAAAGATGTTTATCTGTACAGCAGTAACAATTATCCATAGTCAATTCCGCAGGATAAGTAATCCCACCAAACTAATAGTGTGGGAGATACTAATACCCAATATGAAATGCCGTGAGGTAGTCTATAGGCCATCTTTGAGGGATTGGTTGTCTAACAGCTATGTAATCCTTCTATTGATTAGTAATTTAGTACAGTATGAAATGAAGTGCTAAGAGATACCTCACCATGTACCTACATCTGGTAAATCCCGGTCACTTACTATAAGAAATTAAGAATCTGGTAATTAACAATGGTTAAGAATCTTATAATTATGAAATGCCCTTTTATAAATATAAATTCAATTGAAACAACTTTGACTTGCATGTGTAGTGTGTGTAGACGCGCTTGGCAACAAAAGAACCTTTAACATATTGCAAGGAGCATTCATTCATATACTACTATGACAAAATTAGTGGGAGATAATATGATAAGGATTATCCAATTAACACTATGCATGGGGTCTGGTGGTGCACTAACTATTCCATTGTCTTCCTACAAGGTGCACAATTTAAATGACCATGCAAATATAACATATCTTCTTCTTCTTCTTTTTTTTTTTTTAATTTACAGCCAATAGAATATTTTATCATTTACATAGACAAGACAAAACACTTTGAATTTGAACAGATTGAAGTCAGTTTTCCAATGTATCTGAGGGATTAATTGGTTCCTAACAGGGATTTTGCTGGTAGATTTGCTTTAAACAAAGAAAAAGAACAAGTGCACCAATCTTGGATTGATATCAACATAATTACAAATTCAAAGTTGGTTGCTAACATATCAACCACTTCTAGTTCTAGCGATCTCATAAACAAAGTAAACGAGGAAAGCATATTTTTGCTTATACGTTAAACCATAACATGTTTCCAAATAATGGAAAGTATGTAGTACAAGATTGTACAAGATCATCCTATCAAAGAAAAAAAAAATGATTGTACAAGATCATACAAGATGGCGATAACCATGATAATGGAAACCATTGTGGTTACGAAAATAGATGCCATCGATTTTTAATGTCTAAATCTGATGTTTCTTTCATTTCTATGGGTATATTTAATTTTGGACAACAAATACACAGCAGCGCAGATCACTGGGAGAGGCTGGAGGAGCCCTAGTGAAACCTGTAAAAACAGGTATCGATTCTCCAATCAACTCCTACGTTGATTGTCCGAAATGAGAAACCTCATCTTCTTAGACAGAGTAAATATACCAGGTATTGATTCTCCTATCAATTCCGTACCAAAAAAAAGAAAAAGAAAGAAGAAGTTTGATTTGTTAATTTATTTACTAGACAAACGGAGGGGTTTGGACGTTAAGTTTGTGGTTTGGGTTAAAAACTTGAAGTTGGGGAGAGATGGAAGCATTTGGCTTCATTTTTGGCTTGGTACAGAGATTTGGGCATAGAGATTGGGTACAGACAGGTGATCTTACTGATCTGAGGCCAAGAAGGAGCTTCCTCAGGAAACTCAACAGCCAGGCAGGGAATTTCACCGAACGCTTCATCTGCAATCCGAAACAAATAGTCGTCCAATGAATAAGTTGGTCACAAACATTCTGATGAGTCTGGATGATGCCAAGTCTTCAAATGGGAAGGGGGTCTCCTGACAGTCCTGAGTCCCTGCTTCTCTCCAACCCCCTTCACTCAAATCATATTTGGAGTGGCCGCTCCAGGAATTTACAAAAGATGTTCAGAATGTTTCCACTAACTGATCTATTAACCGCCAATAATATATTTACGAAATCTCATATATTAGTATAAATAGAGCAGTCAAAGAATATAAACTCTATTATGAAAAAATTAATTATGAGGCGAAATGAGAACTTAATATATTATATTAGTAACAAATATTTTAATTTTCTTTTTGAAAGTTGTTGTATTGCGTAATAAATAGTTTTTTTTTTTTTGGTACAGTTGTTCTAGAAAAAATTCTTGTATTTTGTGTCAACATTTAACCGGCTTATTAATCTACTAAAGCCTTTTTGAAAGAAATTGTAGAGAGCATGCTGGGGCTGACCTTTTCGAAAATACTCCTACGTTTTTCTTTAGGATGACATGATAAGATTTTCTATCGTAATCTTTAATTCAAAAGAATATTATTCAAGTTAACGAGTTCTGCAGTGTAGATGCATTTTTTTAAAAGTTTTGCCCGTAATCTGTAAGCTAACTACACCAAAAAGAGAAAAAAAAGTAGTTATTGTCATGAATGCGAAATTAATAAATTTGGACCATTACAATAGAGATGGAGAGAGAACGCAGAGCATATAAACCAATAGATTCTTCTTTTTCCATTCACTTTTTCATTTTTTTTTCTGTTATGATTATGAGCTTTATTTGAGGTAATGTGTTAGGTGTTTAAATATGAATTACTTAATTAGATTAGTGGACTGTAATTGTGTTGTGATTGAGTGTTCAATTGGTTTTGGGTTGGGTGTTCAATTCGTTTTGGAGTAGGTGTTCAAGACTATTAAAATTGAGTGTTCATTGATATTTGAGTTGGGTGTTCAAAGAAACATTTGCTCATAATGTATACATGTCTTCTAAGAAAAAAAAAATTATTGGGTGTTCATGTGACCATTGAATGGTGGTTGTACAACCGCCATTGACCCTTTGATAAGAGTGGTCACTTGAACACCTTCAAGATTTTATTTTTTTTTAGAAATACATGTAAAAATTTTAGTTTTAGTTCAGTTAGAGTCAATGTTGAACACCAAACTCACAAATATTTGATCACCTAGCTCAACAAATCAGCCCACTTTAGACACCCTAAATTGGCCTGGTAGATATTTTAAGCTCCGCCACGAGCGAAGTACCAATGACAAAATGATTATGTATGCTTTGATGAGGAATGAGATGCTTTTGCACCATGTGGAACTCTTAGGGAATGAAGATGGCCTTAGAATTAGGGAGGGAAGTGCCGCATGACACTTAGAACGTGTTGTAGCCTTAGTTGGCTTCGTTAATCTTTCAATTGGTTTGCTTTCGACCCACTTTTGATAAACCAAGCTTTCATATTTTTATGGTTGGGTTCTACCATCTTTTAGTACTTTCAAAACCTTCTTTATCGATATATAATATGTCTCAATCAAATTTGAAATGAGGGAGATGCGAGCATTTTACCAAAATCATTCATTTTTTGACCCTCTGAGGGTAAAATCATCATCTATTTAACTATGCAAATTATTTTGGATCCAAACCACTTGGGTTAGAATTACAGTTAACGAGCTTTCCAACGGTTCAAACCACGTCAAAATTAGAGATCGGTAATGCCCGGAGCGAGCCCATGGAATTCGATTTGTTGTGCAGTCTTTGAGTTTGCTCCCACAAGGTAACAATGTTGCGGCCACAAGTTACAATTTTGCAAAATGAAGCCCTAGACTTGTGTTTTGCGGCTGTCACTTTGTTTCTCGGGCCAGGACTTCAATATGGTGGCCAACAGATTAACCTTTCTCGCGAACGTTCTGCAATGCTAATTCGTTTCGAAGGTGTTTTGGTAGGTCCGAACTCTCTCGATCTAATCATTTATACTTTCCCAACACTCCTAAACCTCTTTAGGATAGAATTCGAGTTGATTTAACAACTATTTTTCATATTTAATTTAATTCTTTATAATTATCTCAAACTCTCTCCTAGCACTCTGTAAATATGACCCCTTCCTATGAGTTTATGATCAGATTTTTCTACCTCTCTTCTACACTATACAATCATCCCTCTCATCGTCTTCAACACACGAAGCCCTAGCTTCGAAACCCTAGCATCAACAACATATCAACGGCGAGTGATATCTGTAGTCTAGCAATCTTGTGAGCAAAAACACCAAGAGAGTAGCCAAAAGCTTCAAATCCAAAAGAGTTTTGCAGTGTTCATCAGCTTTTCATGCATTTAATCTATAAAGACTATGCAAATCAAGCCTTGATTGTATAATCAAATAACTGAGGTATCGTGGTGGAGATTTTGCATAATCTTTCAACTAACTGTATCGCTTGGTCTACTTCTGTCGGTATTTTCTAAACCTTTTTTTTAATATATGTTCGTTTGTGCTTTTCTATTTTCGGTGTTGAGAGTGGAAAATCGGCCGGCACATTGTTGTTTCAAGCGACTAATCAATTTTGTGCAGTTGTCGATTTTTGCCGGCCGACATATCTAATTGGCGGCTGACAGATCGATGTGCATACAGAGTAGTTAATTTGGATTTTTATTGCATTCGACAAATCAATGTGCATACAGAGTAGTTAATTTTGATTTTTATTATTCTGCTCTGCATGATCCCTTGTCCCTATCCCTTGTATGTTTTATTTTTTGTCGTCACCCATATCTATTTAATGGCTAATTAACCAGTTTGTTTCCGAAGTCTCTTAAAATAATTTAACAACTTTATGTTATGTTGAGTGAGTACAGACTAGTCTTTGTGGCTAGACGGAGAGGGATCACCGTAACCATGGTTTGCAAATCCATGGCTAGAATATTTGGTCAAGCTTTTTCTTGGTTTAGCCAAAACCAAATGGCGACTCTAAACAGTTGTAGGTGTCACGCAAAGGGCACCATGGATTATCGAAGTTGGATGAAAGAGAGTCTTAAAATATGCCAACGGATTCAAAGCAATATGTCAAATACATCCAAATTGGCCATCTTGTGTAATGAAAGCCCTCTTTGAGGTTCAAGCTCGATTGGCGTATCGATCTACACCCATAAATTAATTTTATGTAAACAACCAACTAAAATTTAAAGTCTTCCCATAAATGGTCATTGTAAACTCTAAAACCGTTTATATTTTATACATGTGATAAATTGATATTGGGTTTTGTTTGAACATTTATATTATGAACAATCACCAATCGTGATAATTCACAATAGAATCCTTAATGCACCAATGCAAAATAAAGTGCACTCTTTAAGACAAAAATTAGGGAAAAAAATATCTATTGCATTGATATCATCCTATGACTTCTCTCTGAGCAACAATCAACTTTCTATATTAAAAAATAAATATTTGTGCGAACCTATTCGACACACAAATTTCTATAATAAATATATATTAGTGTATTTATCCCCCGGTTTAATTTTACTTGATCCAATAACTTAGAATTCACCAAGAAAAATTGTGGCATCTTATGTATTTTCATATCGTTTGGTCTCATTATTCACACTAATATATGAAAATTTTGTATGTATATACTAGTTAGTAGAGCTAGTAGAGTTAAGGTAAATGTTGAATACCTGTACATAAATTTTGGAGCCGCCACTGCATACGCGGAGTCGTTCCCTTTCCCTTTACTAGGGCTCTAGGCATTCGCGATGCATGTGCGCGTCTTCAATTCACAGAAAGAGAAAGAGAGAGCAGTTTCTGTGAAAGAGAGAGCAGTAAGGATGTGATTTGAGAAAGAGAATTTTTTTTTTGTGCGGCAAAAAAAGATTTTATTAATATTTGAAAACACATTACAAAAGATTAAAAGGGGCTAAGGCAAAAGGCATCACAACGAGAAGACTCTTTGAGAAAGAGAAATTGTTGGCAATTGTCTGCAAGTTAAATGGGCAGTTTAGGTATAATAAAAAAAGGGAAAATGACCAAAACATGGTATTTAAAAGAAATAATGCCAATTACATGGTAAAGTTATTGGAAATGACCAGATTCATGACAAGGAAAAAAGTAATTCCA